>CM077160.1:16977027-17666365 GCA_039583875.1 Platanthera guangdongensis | reverse complement strand
TTTGTCTCAGGAAACACAAGAGCGTGTCTATTGTCTCATCCAACAAATCTTAGTCAACGCACTCATCTTTTTTTTAATCGGCACATAGACCAAATCATACTCTGCAGTTTCTATGGCGTTGCTAAGGTAAGCCTGTCATCAGTACCTAATACTTTTCTTTCAAATTTGTTCAGAATTTCACTATTACAATTCTCAATAATTTTATTCTCCGGTTTCACAGATATCCCACTTAGACTTGACATTCAAGGAGATTATTTACAACTACAGAAAGCAGCCACAATGTAAACCACAAGTCTTTTGTAGTGTTTTTATTAATTGGCCATCAACAGCCACAATGGGGTAATATTCTTGCCTTTTTTATGTCTATACATGTTAAAAAATATATATAACAAAGCTTAAGTGAACCCGTTGCATACAGAAAAAAGGTGAAGAGCATGTTGCTACCTAACAATCAACAAGCAAGTAACAAAAGCAATTACAAATCAAAATATACGCAAAAATAATAGCAGGTAGTAAATATACACGGTAAAGAGATCCTCACAAATTAGGGAGAAGAACAGATCTGAGGTTGGCGAAAATGATGGTCGGCGGAGAATGATGGTCGGCAGAGGCCTTGTCGCCGGAGAACAACCATGGTCGCAGGATCCTCCCACAATCTGGAGCAACTATCGGGCGTGGAGATGAAGTCGACTGGCAACGCTGAGGGAATCTGGAGCTGCTGGAGAACTAGGTTTTTGGCTCGGGTGAGGACACAGAAGGAAGATTAAGGGGAGACATCCATGGGCGAAGTTCCTCCTACGGGAGAAAAATGGCGATTGAGAGAGAAGAGAGGGCTGCGGGAGACAGAGAGAGAGGGATCGGAGTTCAAAACCAAAGAGGAGATCGCCGCTCCATTCGCACTCTGTGGAGATCGTCTGGTAGGAGGAAGGAGGAGATCGTCGTCCCCTTCCATTCGCCATTTTCGCGATTCTTTTATGTGCAGGAGATGAATGCCGTGGATTTTACCAGTTATTGCAAACGTCACTTGCGGGAAGAAGACCGACGGGATGTGGGATTCATTCAGCAATGCAGGGGCAAAATGGGTATCGCCAAACTTCAGTCCGATTCAGTCGGACTGAAGTGAGGCCCGACCGGGGGGGGGGGGGGCAAACATTCAAGTGAAAAACAAACAACAGTAGCAAGAGATTCTTTTAACGTGAAAAATATGGAAGAGGTAAAAAACTGCGTGGCCGGATCTGTGCAGAGCCAAAATCTACTATTTTTCTTGAATTTACAAATATTTGGAGTTCATCGGAGGGTGACAGATCACCTTAGTTTTACATAACAAGATTTGAGTACAAAGAGAAGAGAAAATGACCAAGTCAGTGGAGCTTCAACGATGCATCCTTGAGAGCACTCGCGAGAGCGTTCTCTTGCGCTTTTTCTAGGGCTCACTGAAGCGTCCACGTAAAAGTTGAGCGTTGAGCAGACTAGAGAGGGAGCAGAGCGTATACTGAGCGAAGAAATGATTTAAGTACCACGTTATGGCAGAAAAATCTCAGAGCACTCTATAGTCTCTGTAGTTGCTTGTCTTCAAGAAGCCACGAGGGCCTTTTATAGCTTTATGTAGGGATGTGTTGGTAATTGTGGCAAACCAATTCTTGAGTTGGCGATAGACGTCACTCCCTTTTGGTCACCTGGATCTCTAATTTTCGCGAAATGACCGACATGCCCCCCAGACGGTTTGGGTTGCTCGGGCAGGTTGCCCGATGACGACAGGAGCCATAGGTGGGGGCGACTGCCAACGCGCACACACAATAGGATTATGCCCCCAGCATGCGCAATGGGGTTATGCCCCACGCTCGCCTTGGCACTGCATGCGCGCCCGTGGGCCAGGCATCCGTGCATGCCGAGGGGCATGAGTGCTCTGTGTTCCCATGCTTACTGGTGTTGTTTGGATGATTTTGGGTTCCTTCAAGCGAACCAGTTAGTGCATGCGGCTCTCTTGACCATGTTTGCATGATTGCATTTTGATTGAAGTTCTTCCAGTTTGACTTGGGAATCTTTAGGGCGAACCCCATGAAATATTCGTAAAGTTTCGTCGGACGTAAACCACAAAGCGTCAAAGCACCAAATTTGTTACGTAGATTATTTTGCCTCAGTTCAATTTGAATTTTAATTTGTGTGGGTATCAAAAGTTTCTTTTTATTGGCGGTATGGAGTGTCCCTTTCGTTGGGTTTGGAGGTATATGCTGACCTCTTGACACCCAATCACGTCCTTATAAGCTGGAACTTTTGAGGTAGGTGTTTAAACAAAAGTCTTTGTAGCTAATTGCTCACACATCGCCCTTTCCTGCTATGTGGCCTTGGTGGAATTTTACCGGGATGTCCCCCTAGTTTGTTCTTTGTGTGTTGTGTCGGTGAGGAAGGCTAGTGGATCTGTTTTAGGTGATAGGTGCATATAAGGACTGGGTGTACTTCCTTCACGAGATTAAAGACATAGCCGTTCATGGAGGATGTCTAGCTGACACTACTAAAGGAGGAGGAAGCATCATTGTCCGACACGTTTTAGGACATAAAGTTGGTGCAAATTTCAATGATCGCCGGTCACAAGGAGTGGAGCAATGGCTAATGCTGACATTAATGAAGGGGATTGCCATAATTGTAATCTAGTTGGGCGCATGCTTTATATCCTTTGTTTGTGTTGTGCTTGGAGTGTTTTATCTTTTGCTCACCTTTTGCTTTTGTTGTTGTATTTTCGACTTAGCCTGTAACTGCCTTTTCTAGGGGTGTTGCGGAGTGTCCTTGTTTGAGCTTACACATCTTGTGAAGCATGAGTTCGACATATTGTGTTTAGTTTGTGACCCATTTGTATGTTAGTCCTGGGGGCTGACGCTCTGACATAATGTGAAGGATTGCTTGCCCTTTTTGTCCAAATGTTGCTAGAAGACTAAAACTTCATTTTTAGCTACGTGCTGTAGGAGGAATCGTGGTTTGTCCTCGCCGAGCTCTGTATAAAGGTTTAAAGCTTGCTCTTGCCTCGAGGTGTAGAGGGACCTTTGTCATTTTTTGCTCGAGCAGAAGGACTCGGGGTCCGTTTCATTATAGGTTGTGAAGTGACTCCTCTCGTTTGAGATTTTTGAGGGTTCAGGGTCCGTCTGATTGGATATGGAGAAGAAGTTTTGTTTTTTCGTGCCTTAGGAGGACTTGGGGTCCATCCTGGGGAGTTGTGAAGAAGCTTTGTTCATTCTTTCTTTGGCAGGACTCAGGGTTTGTCTAGTGGAGGTGGAGAATAACCTTTGTTCCTTTGTACATTAAGAGGACTTAGTGTCCATCCGGTGGAGGTGACAAAGAACATTTGTTTGTCTACGCCTTAGGAGGTCTTGGGTTTCGTATAGTTGAGGTTCTGAAGAACATTTATTTGTTCGCGCCTTAGGAGGAATCGTGGTCCGTCCGGTCGAGGTGGCAAATAACCTATATTCGTTTATGCCTTACGAGGACTCCGGGTCTGTCCGGTGGAGATGGAAAAGAGCCTTTGTTTGTTCATTCCCAAAGAGAACTCCAGATCTGTGCAGAGCCAAAATCTACTTTTTTCTTGAGTTTACAAATATTTGGAGTTCATCGGAGGGTGACAGATCACCTTAGCTTTACATAACAAGATTTGAGTACAAAGAGAAGAGAAAATGACTAAGTCAATGGAGCTTCGATGATGCGACCTTGAGAGCACTCGCGAGAGAGTTCTCTTGCGCGTTTTCTAGGGCTCACTGAAGCATCCACGTAAAGGTTGAGCATTCAGCAGACTAGAGAGGGAGCAGAGCGTTTCCTAGCGAAGAAATGATTTAAGTACCACGTTCTGGCAGAAAAATCTCAGAGCACTCTATAGTCTCTGTAGTTTCTTGTCTTCAAGAAGCCATGAAGGCCTTTTATAGCTTTATGCAGGGATGTGTTGGTAATTGCGCCAAACCAATTCTTGAGTTGGAGATAGACGTCACTCCCTTTTGGTCACCTGGATCTCTAATTTTCGTGAAATGACCGACATGCCACCCAAACGGTTGGGCTGCTCGGGCAGGTTGCCCAATGACGACAGGAGCCATAGGTGGGGGCGACCTCCAATGCGCACACACAATAGGATTATGACCCCAGCATGCGTAATGGGGTTATGCTCCGCGCTCGCCTTAGCACTGCATGCGCGCCCGTGGGCCAGGCATTCGTGCGTGCCGAGGGGCATGAGCGCTCTGTGTTCCCATGCTTGCTGGAGTTGTTTGGATGATTTTGGGTTCCTTTAAGCGAACACAGTTAGTGCATGCGGCTCTCTTGACCGTGTTTGCATGATTGCATTTTTATTGAAGTTCTTCCAGTTTGACTTGGGATCTTTAAGGGAACCCCATGAAATATTCGTAAATTTTCGTCGGACGTAAACCGCAAAGCGTCAAAGCACCAAATTTTTTACCTAGATTATTTTGTCTCAGTTTGATTTGAATTTTAATTTGTGTGGGTATCAAAAGTTTCTTCTTGTTGGCGGTATGGAGTGTCCCTTTCGTTGGGTTTGGAGGTGTATGGTGACCTCTTGACGCCCAATCACGTCCTTATAAGCTGAAACTTTTGAGGTAGGTGTTTAAACAAAAGTCTTTGTAGCTAATTGCTCACACATCGCTCTTTCCTGCTATGTGGCCTTGGTGGAATTTTACCGGGAAGTCCCCCCTAGTTTGTTCTTTGTGTGTTGTGTCTGTGAGGAAGGATAGTGGATCTATTTTAGGTGATAGGTGTATAGAAGGACTGGGTGTACTTCCTTCTCGAGATTAAAGACATAGCCGTTCACGGAGGATGTCTCGCTGACACTACTAAAGGAGGAGGAAGCATCATTGGCCGACACGTTTTAGGACATAAAGTTGGTGCGTATTTCAATGATCGCCGGTCACAAGGAGTGGAACAATGGCTAATGCTGACATTAATGAAGGGGATTGCCATAATTGTAATCAAGTTGGGCGCATGCTTTATATCCTTTGTTTGTGTTGTGCTTGGAGTGTTTTATCTTTTGCTCACCTTTTGCTTTTGTTGTTGTTTTTGCGACTTAGCCCTGCAACCTGCCCTTTCTAGGGGTTGTTGCAGAGTGCTCTCCTGTTTGAGCCTTACACATCTTGTGAAGCATGAGTTCGATATATCGTGTTTAGTTTGTGACCCATTTGGATGTTAGTCCTGTGGGCTGACGTTCTGACATAATGTGAAGGATTGCTTGCCCTTTTTGTCCAAATGTTGATAGAAGACTAAAACTTCATTTTAAGCTACGTGGTGTAGGAGGAATCGTGGTTTGTCCTCACCGAGCTCTGTAGAAAGGTTTAGAGCTTGCTCTTGCCTCGAGGTGTAGAGGGACCTTTGTCATTTTTTGCTCGAGCAGAAGGACTCGGGGTCCGTTTCATTGTAGGTTGTGAAGTGACTCATCTCGTTTGAGATTTTCGAGGGTTCAGGGTCCGTCTGATTGGAGATGGCGAAGAAGTTTTGTTTTTTCATGCCTTAGGAGGACTTGGGGTCCATCTCGGGGAGTTGTGAAGAAGCTTTGTTCAATCTTTCTTTGGCATGACTCAGGGTTTATCTAATGGAGATGGAGAATAACCTTTGTTCCTTTGTACATTAAGAGGACTTAGTGTCCTTCCGGTGGAGGTGACAAATAACCTTTGTTTGTCTACGCCTTAGGAGGTCTTGGGTTTCGTATAGTTGAGGTTCTGAAGAACCTTTATTTGTTCGCGCCTTAGGAGGACTCGGGGTCCATCCGCTGGCGGTGGCAAATAACCTATATTCGTTTATGCCTTACGAGGACTCCGGGTTTGTCCAGTGGAGATGGCAAAGAGCCTTTGTTTGTTCATTCCCCAAGAGAACTCGGGGTCCATACCGTGGTGGTGACGAATAACCTTTTTTTGTTTTCGCCTTAGAATGACTCAGGGTCCATCCAGTTGAGGTGGAGAAGAATCTTTTTTCGTTCGTGCCTTTGGAGGACTCGGGTTCCATCTAGTGGAGGTAGAAATTAACCTTTGTTCGTTTGTGCCTCAGAAGGATAGCGGTCCGTCCGGTGGTGGTGGAAAAGATCCTTTGTTCGTTCGCGCCTTAGGAGGACTCGGGGTCTGTCCAGTAGATGTGGTGAAGAACCTTTATTTGTCAGCATTTTATGAAGACTTAGGGCCCATCCACTTTCAAGTGTAAATGGACATGTATAAATATCACCTTGATAGTAAAAGGACATAGGGTCCATTTTTTCGGAGGTACATAAGGATTTTTGTCCATCACACCTCGATAGTAGAAGGCCATATAGTTCGTTCTCTTTGCAATGTTCCAAATGTAGCGAAAGGAAAAATAGTTACTCTATTGCTGAAAGGAAGATATAGTTGCTCGTGAATTTCTACTTGGGGTTTATTTTTGTGAAAGTGGGGAAAAGTAGTTGATAGCGCGAGGAGCATTTCATCCTTTCCCCCGAGTCGAGCTCAAGCTCCATATGAATCTGTATGGTCTGAATCCTGACTGGGGTGTGAATGTTGTAGGTAGGAGAGTTATGTTTACTATCGACCAAAATCCTACGATGGAGGACAACATCAGACGATGGCAAAGAGCAATTCATCCAGACGGTCTCTCTGGGTGAATGTGGATGTTCTCTAGGAGGTCTCTCCAATTGCATGCAGTTGTTTTCCAAACAGTTTCTTAGGGTACCTACGGACACTCTCCAGTCAGAGGCCCATGAACTGCAATGGACGGCGTGTGGATGGGAGATCTCCTGGAAGGAAGTTTGGTGATCTAGCAAAGAGGTAGTGGTGGGAACTAGTCCTAGAGCCCGCACAAACTATTATAAATAGGGACCAATGGTGCTTGAGCGGAGAGAGAAAACTTAGCCCATAACCTGCCTTATTGATGGTGCTGACACTAAGTCCCTTCAGTTTTCCTTCCTTTGCACATCTTGTATTTGCAAATATCCATGAGTAACCGTACACTTCTTGTAATCTTTTCCTGAGATAATACATAATCATGCCGCAAGAGAGGTATTTGCCACAGCGGGTCAGTATGTTGTTTATCGTTGCTAGCAACACTCCTTGTTTTTTGTGCTCTTCTTCTGATTGCCAAGCCCGCAAGAGGCTAAGTAACAAGTTATTTGTAGTCGGCGATCTCTCCATCGTATCCCTCTCCCGACTGGTGATTGAGTGTGGAGGAACTAAGTGACAAATTTTGCACCAATAGTTTGAAATCACAACCTTAATATCCAATTAGTTGGTGAAGTCACCTAACGCGCAGACATCACAAGCAGAGACCACCAGAAGCCTTCAAAGTAGATGCAATCAGGCACTCTCTAAAACAAGCATACTCTTACTGAAGATCGAAAGATCAGTGTGGATGCTCAGATTTGGTTTGCAGCCCGGGAAAGCCGGGCACACCTCGAGCCCATTCTTGAAGTTCAAGAAGTGCCAGTTCCGTGGGGAGATGGAAAAAGGACCGTTTTTTGTCAACGTTGAATTGGAAGGAGAGAGTGAAAGTCAAGGGTTGCTACTCACCTTGGGGAGGGGAGGGGGGGGGGGGGGAAGGGGCTGAATAGGTGTTTTACTTATTTTATGATTTCTTGATATTTTCTTTGAGAGCACAATAAGAAAGTAAAATAAAATTATAAACCACAGTACACATCACAACATATAGAGCTTTATAGAGGTTCCCCAAGAATGAGTGTATCTACTTTCCCCCTTCACCTATATAGCAGTGAGCTAGCTTAAGCCAAACTTCTCCATATCTTATACTTAGATCCTCAGATCTTCTAACTATGGAACACAAGTTCCCTACATCATACCTTCACATAGATCCTACAACTCAGATCTCCAAACACAAGATCCCATAGCTAAGATCTTCCACATATCCGACAACTCATGCTTATAACAAGCCCTGCAACTTAGGCTTACCAGTAGCCCTACCTCAATCTCTATTAATAAATATCTACACTAAGATTTATTATTGATTATACATCTTAAATTATCAAATGAATCCTACACTCAGATCTCCCAACAATCCTATAATGAAATAAGATACAGATTTTTGACTCAATACCCTAAAGATTGAGTCTTCAGATAGAAGCACACAATAAGCTTCCTCTTCTTTCCCTTGATTAACACTTGATATAATCTTCTTGGAATGGACTGTAGTTGATCAAGAGTACATGTACTAGAGAAAACAATCTTCAAAAATAAGATTGCTGAAGTAAGATCAGTAAGAACCTTTCTTTGATTCTTGCAGTTGTGGAGGATTAATTCCTTTTTGAATGAATGTGCACTGCTCTACACTTTCACAAAACTTGGACTAAAAAGAGTGAAGGATCTCAGTGAAATTTTCTCTGTGTATATGCTTTGAAAAACTTTTGTCTCTTTTTGTGTGCTTCAATTTTTCAAGTCCTCCTTTTATATGTAGAGAGCATAAGAAATAAAATGAAGTTCTTCAATGGCTAGATAATCCAGCTTAGGAAAATTCTAGAAATGGAAAGCTCAAATGACTATTTTAATTTAGCCTAAGAAAGGATTTCAGAAAAGGAAATATTCTGAGTTGAATTCTTCAATGACTAGCAATTTCTATAGACAATAATCCAAAAATGGAAAATTCAAATGGCTAGCGAAATCTGTCTAAGGAAGATTTTGAAATAAGGAATTATTCTTTAATAATCAAGAATATTTCTACTCGCTGGCAATCCTGAATGTATACAACAAATTCCATCTTTTAATTTGATTTAAATTCTCTACACAATTTGGCCCTTAAATCAAGGATACAAATGTTGTACCATGTATCAACTTGGTGAAAATAATTCTAAGTGACCTTGAAATGATGTCATTGTCAAGGTCAAATAGCCCTCATGATTTAAATATAATCAGCTTAAAACTTATTAAGTTATATAAGGAAACATATGATATTTAGTCATTTCATCCTGCAGAAAAGTTTCTATCACTATGCAATCGATGAAGTCAATATAGTCAAATTTTTTCCATAGCCATGAAGTCGATGAAGACAAACTTTTCCTTAGCCATATAGTTAATGCAATCGAATTTTTTTCCTTAGCCATGCAGTGGATGCAGTCAAACTTTTCCTTAGCCATGCAGTCGATGCAGTCATTTTCTTAGCCATGAAGTCGATGCAGTCGAATGTTTCCTTAGAATTTTGCCTATTCACCCGATATTTTACTTAACCAAATTCCTGTTTCTACCTCTGATTTCTGCTAACCTTAGTGTCTTTTGTCCTTGATAGTGACATGTCTAATATTTGATTTGGATAAAGGTCAATATGAGTTTTGTTGCAGAATAGAGACCGGGCGGTTTGGCATTCTGACTTTGGCGGGTTGCAGTCCGGGAAGTCTGTCGGTTTCTCTCCTATGGTTTGGTTGCAGACCTGTTGCTGATTGGTGCTCTGGCGGTTTGTCAATCAGTCCTTGATGACTTGGAGACCGGTCGACCTGGAGGTCTATTGTGGTGGCTTGGTGTCTCCATCTGGTGGTTGCCGGACGATTTGCCCATTAATCAAACCGTGCGGCTTGGCGGCTTGTATTTTTGTTTAACCGCATGTACATGATATTTTTTAGTTCCAAATTATTTATTTGTAATCTCTCACATCTCCTCTGATCTATAAAAGTGAGGTTATACCATGTAATTGATACCTTTTTTTGGAATACAAAAATTTCAGTTTGTCCAATTTTCAGA
Source organism: Platanthera guangdongensis (assembly GCA_039583875.1). Classification (NCBI taxonomy): domain Eukaryota; kingdom Viridiplantae; phylum Streptophyta; class Magnoliopsida; order Asparagales; family Orchidaceae; genus Platanthera; species Platanthera guangdongensis. Next base: position 17,656,685 of record CM077160.1, on the reverse strand, counting down.
CTCTCTTTTTCTGTTCGCACATGGTATCAGAGCCCGCGATCTTGTCCTCCAAAATTAGTGCCTTCCTCTGTCCGCACGACTTGATCTCCTTCTTGCCTCTTGTTTGCGCGGCCTCTCCTCCTTTGTCGCTGCTCTTTGTTTGCACGGCCTTCTTCTTCTCGCCCTTTTTCAGCGGACTGCTTTCGTGGCTTCTCGGTCTTCTATTCGTGCGGCATGCTTTCTTCCCGCGCGAATTCTTTCCTTTTGTCTACTGTGGGTTATTGTTCTATCTGATGCAGGACCTTTAATTATGTCCGCTGCAGTCGTCTCTGAAAGATATGGTTCCTAAACACCTAGAGGGGGGGGGGGGGGGTGAATAGGTGACCTAATCCTTTTCTAACTTTGTTGGCAGCCAAACAGTTATATCACAGATTTCTAACTAGTTTATTACAGCAATCAGCAATAATCAAACATACACAGCTAATCCACAGCACATTCACAGCACAGCACACAGTGATTTATAGTGGTTCCCCAAGATATGGGTACATCCACTTTCCCCCTTCGCCTATCTAGCAGTGTACTAGATTCGGCCAAACTTCTCCACTGTCTCAGAACCCAAATTGGTTCCTATCTCAGGCCCAAAGCCTTACAACTCAGCTTTATCCCAAAGCCTACACTCAGCCAATCAAGGCCTACACTCAGCCAATCCAAGGCCTACACTCAGAGATCTCAATCTCCTACACTCAGGCAAACAAGCCCTACCCTCAGCCTTTATAAATATAGGCTTACAATCACTCAGATCCAAAGGATCCTACAAGTTAAAAAGATATTACAAAATATAACTCTACAACTCAGAATAATAAGAGAGGAGTTGAGAGATTCTTGATGAGTTCTTGGAAGAACTCAGCTGGATTCACCCTGACTTAGCTTTCTTCAAAGCTTCTTGAGTAGAACTGAATAAGGCTGAATCCTCTGCAGTTGTTCCATGACCTCTGCCACTTAAGAATCAGAATTTAATCTGAATCCTTCTTCTCAGCCTAGTTCCAGAGACTGATTTCTTGGATGGAGCCCTCTCTCTCCAACTTCTTAGATCTGCAGTTGAACTGCAAGATCTTCTTGTGTTGATACCCTTGGTACCACTTCAACAATTTGATCAACCTTGACAGCAATCTGATCAATTACTTCAACTTATCTCAACCACTGTTTCTGTAAACTGTGGGTGCCTATTTATAGGCATTCTTATGGTAACCGGCTGGTCCGGTCCATAACTGACTTCTGACATCTCTGACAGTTGCTGTAGACCGGCTGGAACGGCAGCTGTCATGTAAACCAGTCACTTCTTGAAAATCTCTATCTGTCTGATAGTGTCGAGACTTTCTGTCTTTAAGTATCGACACTTATAGACCAAGTGTCGACACAAGTTGTGTAAGTGTCGACACAAGACTACAAGGTGTCGACACAATTCCTTGTATGTCTCGACACAGATTCTTCTGCATGTGTCGACACTGAAATTGAGTGTCGACACAAGTACTTGTTCTTCAAGCTTTTGCTGAATTCTTCTATGTGTTGACACATCTCCTTTGTGTCGACACATCTTCTTGTGTATCTGTCAAGTGTCGACACTTCTTCTTGGTGTCGACACATAGTCTTCTATGTTGAAACTTGCTGAGTGTCGACACAGCTCCTTTGTGTCGACACACCTTCTTGTTGTTGAGACTTCAGCTGAGTGTCGACACATTCCCATAGTGTCGACACTTGTACTTAGAATAATTTGTAGTTCTTTCTGTTCTTTGCTAAGTGTCGACACAGCTCCTTGTGTCGACACTTTCTTCAAGTGTTGAGTCTTTAGCTGTGTGTCGACATATTATTCTGGGTGTCGACACATACTTCAAATGTGGACTCTTCTATTGAGTGTCGACACATGCTTCAAGTGTTGACTCTTCTGCTTAGTGTCGACACATTGTGTTGAGTGTCGATACTTGTACTTAGACTCTGCAGACTTTTGCTGAGTGTCGACACAGCTCCAAGTGTCGACACTTTCTGTCTGCACTTTTCTTCACTGAGTGTCGACACAGCTCCAAGTGTCGACACTTTCTGTCTGGTGTCGACTCTGCTTCCCAGGTGTCGACACAATGACTCCAAGTGTCGACACTGCTTGTCTGGGTGTCGACACAAGCTTTCTTAAGTGTCGACACTTTCCCTCTGGGTGTCGACACATGGACTTAGAAACTTTTTGCTTCAGTCCAATTCTTTCTTAACCTGCACAAGTAACTCAAACATACATCAAATACATTATGATGTTTATCATTGAGTTGAGTGAGGCTTCTTCAAATCAGGTACATTTGACCAATGTACCCAACAATCTCCCCCTATTTGGAGAAGTCATAACCCTTAGTCAATGATATACACCATTCATAATTGAAATTACAAAATGATGTACAGCAGATTATAAACAGCAGGGTAAACATAAACATGTAATAAATTCGCACATGTATACACATTCAGCATTGCAGAACAAATAAGAAATAGACACATTTACAGAACAATCATGAAATATATTTATCATATATTGTTCTAACATTGTTCCTTATACATTTTCCAAGGTTTACAAAAATGTTTTTCATTTAACAGATTACAACAAGCTTCAAGTTTAATTCCTAATCTATTTCTGATCAGGTTCTTTGATAACTATTCCCTTTCCAGCTTGAACTTGAGCTTTGACGGGGGCTTCAGCATGTTCAGCAACAGCAGGCTTCTTTCCTTTTAAGTCCTTCTTTTTCAGCTCTTCTGCTTTGATTTTCTGCCTCTCAAAGTAGTGATATGGCTTGGGGAAGTACTTGCTAGGCTCCACAGCAGTTGGAGGTAGCTTTCCCATCTTAGCCTTCCTTCTGAATTGTACTACAGCCTCCTGCCTAATCTCATGCTTTCTCCATTCTGCCTCAGAGAACCATTTGTTCCTTTCATGAGCATTGTCCTTTGCAGCTTTCCAGGCAGTAAGAATTATATTTCTAGAGGTAGGGCTCCATTGTTCAAAATCTGGCTTTTGTTCTGCTTGCTCCCTAAACCTCTTCTTTGACAACCTTGTCTCTTCTTCTTTGTTCATGGCCTCCTGCAGAGCTTCAGAAATAGGTTGAACAACCTTCTCAATATGAACATTGGCATTGCCCTCAGTTGGGCTATACATGGTGCTGACATCTGCTTGAACCATGTCAAAATCTGGAGGTGGATATATTACTTGAGCTACTTCTTGTTGCTCACCTCCAAGATATGCAGTTTGTATTCCTGATTCAGCCACATTATCATCATCACAAAGTGGAGGATAGCCCAGTGTAGCTCTAATGGAGTTAGATATCCATTTGGCATGGTCAGAGCTAGCTTTGACTAATACCCTCTCCCCCTTTATGACTTCTCTGGCCATATGGTCTCTAACATCATCCTTTTGAAACCTTATCTGACTATCCAAATACCTAATTCCCTCTTTAAAGTAAGGTCTGAGCTTAGTGAGTTGTTCAGAGATGGCCTTCTGGGAATCTTTAATTGCAGTCTTGACAGCAGAAATCTCAGCTTGAAAGACCTTATCAAAGTCAGCCTTAGCAGCAGCAGTAGATGTTGAAGGTTCAGCAGTCTTATTCTTCAACTCAGTGACTATAGCATTATGGGAGGCAGTCAAATTATCATTCATTCTTAACTGATTCTCCAGCACATATCCTTGCTTTACTGCTATATCATCTACCTGAGCCTTGATCTTCTCCTGGTGAGTTGCCAAATAGACCACTGCATTCCCACCCTTGTGGAAGCAGTCAGTCATTTCCTTCTTGTTCAGATTCATCTCAAATCTTATAGATTTGATATCTTGTGCAAGATCAAACTGTAGGGACTTGTGCCCTTCATCCACATAAGCCTCTATTGCCTTCCTTTGCTCATCCAACTTGATCTGCATGGCAATCATCAAAGCACTATAATCAACCGTTGGAGCTTGTTGAACTATAGGCTGTGGGGCAATGGATTGCAAGGCTTTCTTGTAACTCTGACTTCTTCTTTTAAAAACATAAAGTTTCTTCTTCTTGGCCCTAGCACTCTCCTCATCCTCAGAGACAGAAGTGCTGGCAATATCAACCCTGTCCTTAGGGCTTTGAGGTTTGTCAGCTGGCACAGTAGTTGCCTTTTCAGTTTCCAGCCTAATAGGCTCTTCCAGAACTTCTATGTGCTCCCCCTCAGCAGCAGCACTCTTATCTTCAGCATCAATTTCTTTGTCAAAATCTGCCTGATCCAGATTTAGAAACAAATCTTCCATTGTATATTCATGAGGGGATGGAGCTGGAGACAGTCTTTGCTCTTCAACCACTGACTTAGGTACCACTTCTTGTTCAACAGATTTGTCTTCGAAAACAACATCTGGTACTTGACTGTTTAGCTGAGTTTGCTGATGGACATCAGACAAATCAGAATCTACTATAGAAAAATCTAAAGTGTTTAGTTCAGAGAGTACCTCTTCTATAATGGAGGTGGCTTGTTCACTCTCCAGTGTAGAGGGTTCTGCTACACCTGGAAGCTCCCCCTGACTGTGATCCCTATGGATGGGGCTAGCTGGAGGCAGCTCCCCCTGGATCTCAGCAGTCTCTTGAGGAGCAGGAGTCTTTACTACTGTCTCTTCCTCTTGCTCATCAGGTGTGAACACCACCTATTCTTCACTCTCAGAACTGCTTGAGGACTCTTGTGCCACAACAGCAGTTTTCCTTTTCTTCCTGGGAGGAGTGACTTTCTCTATAACTGGCTTCTCAGGTGTAGGCATGTCCTTTGACAACACCCTTTCCCATCTAGAAAAGATCCTTTGATCCATCTTCCTCATGTGATTGATCTTACTTCCAGCAGCAGAGCTCATTACCTCTGGTATGGTACCAGCTAGGTAGAGACTGATAATCCTGCCCAGGTTGGGCTTTTTCAGACTTTCCTTTATTTTCTCATAAACTATCATAGACCAATCTGTTCTTAGGGTGAAGATTATTCTGGTAATGACATTGAACATGGAGGCTGACACCCTGTCATGCCCTCCTGGCTTACTGAGGATAACCTTTCCCACAATCTCTGACATGAACTTTCCTTGGTTGTTCATGCCTTTCCTATTAAACACAGAACCTATCTTCATTTTGGGATCAAGTCCACACCAAACTAGGGCTTCCCTAATCTTGGAGGCAGTTACTTCTTCTTCATCTTGAGTCTTAGGTAGCTGGAGTACCTTACTCAGACTTTTTGGTGAAATCTTGACCTTGGATCCATGAACTCTGGATTTGATTCTGTATCCAGATTCATCAACTGCAGCTCCAGTAAGGAATTCGAGCACTTCCTTCTTCCAAATCTTTGTTGGTTCTGAAACCAAGTATTCTAGTCCAGAATTGGTGACTAGGGTTATCACCGATTTGAGTTCTTGATCTGCATCGTCGAACGCGCCGCGCACTAGCTCATAGCCCTCGTTCACGTTCTCCTCAAGCTTAGGAGCCATTAGGGTTTGGAGAATTAGTCTTGAGAAAAGAGAGGTGTCGACACAGGAATTATGGTCTCGAAACTTTGAAAGCGTGTCGACAAACAAAGACAGAACCCTATTTATACCTTTCTGATTTTGAAGATGAATAGGCGGGACAGCTAGCTAAACATGTGTCGACATTGGCAATAAGTGTCGACACTGACTTATAATGTCTCAACACACATGTGTCGACACAAGTTTAGTCAACAGATATTATGTGTCGACACATGGTTATGTGTCGACACAACATAACTCGACACATCGTCGAGACTTTACTTAGAAAATTCTGAGTAAAACATAAGTGTCGACACCATATTGGATGTGTCGACACCTACTTGACATGTGTCGACACTAACATTCTGAAGTGTCGACACCACATTCCTAGATATGTCGACACGTTTTTCCTGAAGTGTCGACACCACTATTCTGTGTCGACATAGACTTGTCTATGTGTCGACACCTTTTTACTTAGCCAATTTTCTATTCTGTAAACTTAGTCTAAGTTTATCATACCTAGTTCAATTTTGAATCTATTGAACTTAGCTTCTTCTAGTGGCTTAGTAAACATATCAGCACTTGTTCATCTGTTTTAACATATTCTAGTGAAATATCTTCTCTTTCTACATGTTCTCTAAGAAAGTGATATTTAATCTCAATATGTTTTGTTCTAATATGAGATACAGGTTTATTAGCTATTGAAATAGCACTTGTAGAATCACAGTAAAGTGGAGTTCTACTTACCTGAAATCCATAGTCCTCTAGCTGATGTTGAATCCACAGAAGTTGAGCACAGCAACTTCCTGCAGCCACATATTCTGACTCAGCTGTGGAGATAGCCACACTAGTCTGCTTTTTGCTGCTCCATGAAATTAGTCTTCCACCTAGGAATTGACAGGTTCCAGTAGTGCTCTTTCTATCCTCTTTGCATCCTGCAAAGTCTGCATCTGAATAACCTGTTAGATCAAAGTCTCCATTCCTAGGGTACCAGAGGCCTAGATAGGGAGTGCCCTTTAGATATCTCAAAATTCTCTTGACAGCAGTCAAGTGAGACTCTTTAGGGCAGGCTTGATACCTTGCACAAACACATGTAGCATACATGATGTCTGGTCTACTAGCAGTCAAGTATAATAGGGAGCCAACTATCCCTCTATACAAGGTTTCATCTACAGGTTTCCCTGCATCATCCTTGATAAGAGACATACTTGACCCCATAGGAGTCTTCATGGTACTGGATGAATCCATACCATACTTCCTTATGAGTTCTAGGGTGAACTTTGACTGACAAATGGACAAACCACTCTCAGTCTGTTTAACTTGAAGACCCAAGAAAAACTTCAGCTCTCCCATACTACTCATTTCAAGCTGACCTTGCATAAGTTTTGCAAACTTTTTGCAAAGGCTGCTTTCAGTAGACCCAAATATAATGTCATCTACATATATTTGGACTAGTATGACTTTGCCTCTAGATTCCCTAAGGAATAGAGTCTTATCTATTTTCCCCCTTGAGAACTTGTTCTCAATGAGGAAACTGGATAGGGTTTCATACCAAGCCCTAGGGGCTTGCTTTAACCCATATAAAGCTTTCCTAAGTCTATAGACATAATGAGGTAGAGTTGGATCAACAAAACCTGAAGGCTGCTCCACATAGACTTCTTCTTTCAAATTACCATTTAGGAATGCTGACTTGACATCCATTTGGTATACCTTGAATCCTTGATAGGTTGCATAGGCCAAGAACATTCTTATGGCTTCCAGTCTGGCTACTGGAGCAAAGGTTTGATCAAAATCAATACCTTCTTCTTGCCTATATCCTTTAGCAACCAGTCTAGCTTTATTCTTAATGATGACACCTTGTTCATCAATCTTATTCCTGTAGATCCACTTAACTCCTATTACATTGTGGTCTTTAGGTTTAGGAACAAGTTCCCAAACCTTGCACCTCTTGAACTGATTAAGCTCTTCTTGCATTGCTTCAGTCCATTGTGGATCCATTATTGCTTCTTCAAATCTTTTAGGTTCAACTTGAGACAAAAAGCTGGAATAGATTGCAGCATTCATGTTTCTACTCCTGGTTTGTACTCCTTGTCTTGGATCTCCAATAATCAGCTCTACTGGATGATCTCTAAGATGCCTGTGGGCTGGAGGCATCCTCACTTCAGGTTGAACCCCTTCAGCATCTGCATCATGCTGTATTCCTTGGATTTCTTCAGCAATTGGCACATGTAGTTCTCCCCCTGGACAGCAGCTACTCTCCTCTCCTTGCTGTCTTGCAGCAGGCACTTCTTCTATAGTCAGCTTGTCCATTGTCTTTGTCAAACCTGTGGGGCTGCATACATTGCTAGACAACTCATTATTAATAAGTTTAGTCTCATCAAAAACTACATGCACTGATTCTTCTACAACTTGTGTAGTCAAGTTGTAGACTCTATAAGCCTTACTATTATTGCTGTACCCAACAAAAATTCCCTCTTGGGACTTGGCAGCAAACTTAGTTATGTAAGACTTCCCATTGTTAAGTATGTAGCATTTACAACCAAAAATCCTAAAATAGGATAGGTTTGGTTTCCTGCCTTTCACTACTTCATAGGGGGTCTTGTTTAGCCCTTTAGTGATGGTAGCCCTATTTATAACATGGCATGCAGTGTTAACTAATTCAGCCCAGAAATACTCAGGCAGTGATGTATCACTTAGTAGGGTTCTACCAGCTTCTATCAAGGTCCTATTTTTCCTCTCAGCAATGCCATTTTGCTGAGGTGTTCTAGGTGAAGAGAATTCTTGAAATATCCCAAAATCTTCACATAGTTTTGTCATGCTTTCAGATTGAAACTCAGTACCATGGTCACTTCTAATCTTGACCACAGTACTATTTAGTTCATTCTGAATTTGCTTGACAAAGCTGTAGAAGACACTAGGTGTTTCAGATTTCTGTCTTAAGAAGAACACCCAGGAAAACCTTGAGTAGTCATCTACAACTACAAGGGTATAGACCTTCCTACCTAAGCTGTGAACTGGCATTGGACCAAAGAGATCCAAATGCAAGAGAAACAAACATCTTACAGCATCTTTGTTTTCTATGCTCTTAAAGGTGGATTTAGTCTGCTTGCCTTTTTGACAAGCTGAGCAAATGCCATCTTTAACACACTTAACTTGAGGACCATTCCTCACTAACTCTTTACTAAAGAGTTTGCTAATTGTCTTGTAGTTAAGATGGGCCAGCCTCTTGTGCCATTTGACACAATGAGAGACTGTCTCATCAGCTACAAAACAAACTGGAGAACCATTGTTCTCAATCATAATGTCTAGGCAGTAGACATTTCTCTTCCTATAACCTGTCAAGATGATCTCTTGATCACTTGACCTCTTGATATGACAACCATTTTTAACAAATGAGATGTCATACCCTACATCACTTAATTGACTTATACTTATTAGGTTGTGTTTCAACCCTTTAACATAAGCCACTTGAGTAATGGTAACTAAGTTTGAAGAAATGTTACCAAACCCTTTGATGATTCCTTTTTCAGAACCACCAAAGGTCACTTTAGGACCATTTTTGATTGGAATGTAGTCCTTCAGTAGTCCCCTAGTTCCAGTCATATGTCTGGAACATCCACTGTCCAAGTACCATGTAGGGGTATGGCCACTTGGACTCACCTGCAAAACAGATTAATGGACCTTAGAACCTAAAGTAATCTTGGGTCCTTGGTACTTGTTAGTCTGTAACTTGACAAAGCTACCTACTGGCTTTCCACCAGGTAGCTTGCTACTTACCTTGGCACTGGCATTGTGCCAACAGTCCACTGCAAAGTGGCCAACCTTGCCACAGCACCAGCATTCAAACTTGTTGTACCTTTGCTTAGGTACAACCTTTGTTGTTTTATCTACAGCAGACCTGTTGAATGTTGGGGCTTTGCCCTTGGACTTAAACTTGGACTGCTCAGTCCCTGCAGGTCTAACAAAGCCCAGTCCAGCCTTGCCTTTATGATGAACAAATTCATCAATTAAAGGTAGCACTGATTTAGGTTTTGAAAACCTAGCAACAAGCTCTCTTTCTTTCTGAAGATTGATCTCCAGTCTCTTAATTTGATCATTCTTATAGGTGATAGTTCCCATCTGAATCACAGTAATGTGTTTCAGCCTGGCTACCTCATTCAATTTTTGATCAAATTGTTTCTCAAAATCTGTTGCAACAGCCTTGAGATCAGCAATCTCCTTTGCCTGACTTTTGGCTAGGGTCTTGCATTTCTTGTAGGCTTGCAACAGCACCTTATATTCATCTATAAGCTGATGAATATCTTCCTCAGACTCAGATATATTCTCAACACTTGATGAAGAAGAATCTGATTCTGATCTAGAACAAGAATCTGAATTTAAACTTGAACTTTGTACCTGACTGGGTCCTGGCTGCTCCAGGATTTTGGCACTGTCTGTAAAAGCCATTAGCCCTTGGCAATGACTGTCTTCTTGTTCATAAATTGACTCCAAGATCTCCATGAATTCTTCCTCTTCTTCTTCTGCATACAGCCCTATGTAGGCTTCAGCCTCAGACTCAGTTTCTGAAGAAGATATATCTGATAGAGTCTTTTCCTTCTTAGCAACAAAAGACTTTTCTTTCTTCCCTTTGAAGTGAGTCTTTTTCCTGTCACCAGAATCCTTTCTCTTCTCTGGACAATCTGCAATAACATGGCCCTGTCTATTGCAGCAATAGCAAACAATCTTTGAACTAGTTGCCTTGCTTGAATTTGTCCTCTTCCTGTCTTTCTTTGAAGACTTTTTCTCCTGATGAAAGGCTTCCTTACCCTTTGAAGAAGAAGGTCTTGACCTCCACTGTTTCTTCCTCAGGGATTTCTGAAAATGTCTAGTGAAGGCAGCAAAGTCTTCATCACTTTCACTGCTCTCACTCTTTGTGCTGATAGACTCATCAGATTCTGATTCAACTACCTCTGGAGGTGGAGTTGAAGACTTATTCCTGCACTTTCTGGGAACTTCTGTCTTGAAAGCAACAGTTCTTTCTTTGTGCTCAGTCCTTGTTGATTTCTCCTCCTCTTTTCTCACTGTTAACTACATCTCATATGACAATAGCTTGCCAAACAGTGTGGGAGGTGGAATTTCCCCCAACTTAGCCATTTCTCTTATGGCACAGATCTTGGTGTCCCAATCTTTGGTTAGGGACCTTAAGAACTTGTCATTTAGTTCATAGTTAGTGAACTCTCTTCCATAAGACATGAGTTCATTAACTATTCTGTAAAATTTCTTATAGCACTCAGTGATGCTATCACTCATTCCTTGCCTAAAGCTCTCATACTCCTGATTTAGCAAGGACTTCCTATCTTGCCTAACTTCTTCAGAACCTTCCATATAGACAATGAGAGTATCCCACATCTCTTTTGCTGTCTTACAGTGAATTAAGTTCTGAAAAGTGGCATCATCAATGGCACTCACTATTATGTTTTGTGCCCTCTTGTCCATGGTGGCCAGGACAATTTCATCCTTAGTCATCTCAGAGAAATCCTTTGGAGTTCTTTGATTTGCATCCAATACTGAAATCTTCATTGGCACATAAGGCCCTTCCTTTACTGTGATGTATATTCTAGGGTCAGAGGCTTCCATAAATAGCCTTACCCTCTCTTTCCAGATCCCAAAGATCTCCTTTCTGCATATGGGTAATTTCATGGAACCCAATTTCTTGTGATTCTCATAAGAACCCATGTTTCTTGATGTTCTTGATTTTCTTGAAACTGTGTAATACCTTACTCTGAATCTGCCAAACAGGATTTCCTCAGGTTGTTAGTCCTTGTTTTGAGGAACCTGGCTCTGATACCACTTGAAAGATATGGTTCCTAAACACCTAGAGGGGGGGGGGGGGTTGAATAGGTGACCTAATCCTTTTCTAACTTTGTTGGCAGCCAAACAGTTATATCACAGATTTCTAACTAGTTTATTACAGCAATCAGCAATAATCAAACATACACAGCTAATCCACAGCACATTCACAGCACAGCACACAGTGATTTATAGTGGTTCCCCAAGATATGGGTACATCCACTTTCCCCCTTCGCCTATCTAGCAGTGTACTAGATTCGGCCAAACTTCTCCACTGTCTCAGAACCCAAATTGGTTTCTACCTCAGGCCCAAAGCCTTACAACTCAGCTTTATCCCAAAGCCTACACTCAGCCAATCAAGGCCTACACTCAGCAAATCCAAGTCCTACACTCAGCGATCTCAATCTCCTACACTCAGGCAAATAAGCCCTACCCTCAGCCTTTATAAATATAGGCTTACAATCACTCAGATCCAAAGGATCCTACAAGTTAAAAAGATATTACAAAATATAACTCTACAACTCAGAATAATAAGAGAGGAGTTCAGAGATTCTTGATGAGTTCTTGGAAGAACTCAGCTGGATTCACCCTGACTTAGCTTTCTTCAAAGCTTCTTGAGTAGAACTGAATAAGGCTGAATCCTCTGCAGTTGTTCCTTGACCTCTGCCACTTAAGAATCAGAATTTAATCTGAATCCTTCTTCTCAGCCTAGTTCCAGAGACTGATTTCTTGGATGGAGCCCTCTCTCTCCAACTTCTTAGATCTGCAGTTGAACTGCAAGATCTTCTTGTGTTGATACCCTTGGTACCACTTCAACAATTTGATCAACCTTGACAGCAATCTGATCAATTACTTCAACTTATCTCAACCACTGTTTCTGTAAACTGTGGGTGCCTATTTGTAGGCATTCTTCATGGTAACTGGCTGGTCCGGTCCATAACTGACTTCTGACATCTCTGACAGTTGCTGTAGACCGGCTGGAACGGCAGCTGTCATGTCAACCAGTCACTTCTTGAAAATCTCTATCTGTCTGATAGTGTCGAGACTTTTTGTCTTTAAGTGTCGACACTTATAGACCAAGTGTCGACACAAGTTGTGTAAGTGTCGACACAAGACTACAAGGTGTCGACACAATTCCTTGTATGTCTCGACACAGATTCTTCTGCATGTGTCGACACTGAAATTGAGTGTCGACACAAGTACTTGTTATTCAAGCTTTTGCTGAATTCTTCTATGTGTCGAAACATCTCCTTTGTGTCGACACATCTTCTTGTGTATCTGTCAAGTGTCGACACTTCTTCTTGGTGTCGACACATAGTCTTCTATGTTGAAACTTGCTGAGTGTCGACACAGCTCCTTTGTGTCGACACACCTTCTTGTTGTTGAGACTTCAGCTGAGTGTCGACATATTCCCATAGTGTCGACACTTGTACTTAGAATAATTTGTAGTTCTTTCCGTTCTTTGCTAAGTGTCGACACAGCTCCTTGTGTCGACACTTTCTTCAAGTGTTGAGTCTTTAGCTGTGTGTCGACACATTGTTCTGGGTGTCGACACATACTTCAAATGTTGACTCTTCTGTTGAGTGTCGACACATTGTGTTGAGTGTCGACACATGCTTCAAGTGCTGACTCTTCTGCTTAGTGTCGACACATTGTGTTGAGTGTCGACACTTGTACTTAGACTCTGCAGACTTTTGCTGAGTGTCGACATAGCTCCAAGTGTCGACACTTTCTGTCTGCACTTTTCTTCACTGAGTGTCGACACAGCTCCAAGTGTCGACACTTTCTGTCTGGTGTCGACTCTGCTTCCCAGGTGTCGACACAATGACTCCAAGTGTCGATACTGCTTGTCTGGGTGTCGACACAAGCTTTCTTAAGTGTCGACACTTTCCCTCTGGGTGTCGACACATGGACTTAGAAACTTTTTGCTTCAGTCCAATTCTTTCTTAACCTGCACAAGTAACTCAAACATACATCAAATACATTATGATGTTTATCATTGAGTTGGGTGAGGCTTCTTCAAATCAGGTACATTTGACCAATGTACCCAACATTCTCTCTACCCGCGCGGCCTTTTATCCGCTCCGACCTCCTTCTTTCCGCGCGACCTTTCTCTCTTCCCTCTACCCGCGTGGCTTCTTCCATGGCCCTTTGCAGCTCTTCTACCACCAACGCTACTCCAGTGACAACTCCACCTCCTCCACCCATTCCTTTCGGGAATCTTGGCACCATCTCCAAGCTTGTTGGTTCGAACTACCTGGATTGGAGCGTCTCCTTCACCTTGCTCCTCCGCTCACAACGTAAACGCGAACACCTTACCGATGACCCTCCTCCTACCACTTCCACTAAATTTGACGACTGGGATGCTAGCGATGCGCTTGTCCGCACTTGGCTCGCTAACAGTCTTTCTGATGAGTGTCTTCCTGTCATCCGTCAAGATGAGACGGTCAAGAAGGCATGGCTTCATCTTGCTGCTTTGTACTCGAATGGGGCTCAGACGTCCGACATTTATACTTCGTATGCAGACCTCTTTGCCCGTCCTTTTATGTCTCCTGCATCCGCTTATCAACAGGTTCAAGCTCTTGGGGCTGAGATTCTTCAATATTGCACCTTATTTGCGGATCTTGCCGAACAACAGAAGCACTTTCAAGAACTGCTTGTTGTGTGCTACCTCCTACGACTTCCTGATTACTATGACATGATCCGCCAACAAATCTTGGGTGAAGCAGACTCTCCCAACTTGGATACAACTGCTGCACGCATTGCCGCAGTTACATCTCTTCTTCAACATCTGCTTCTGTCTTCTCCTCCTCCAGAACAATATGCTCACCAGACTCAACAGAGCGGATCTGGTAGTCACAACCGCCATTCCGGTGGTTGGAGTTCTTCCTGCTTCCTCTGCTCTCATTGTGGTCACACAGGGCATCTTAGGGATCGATGCTGGCTAAAACGTCCACATCTTTGCCCTTTTGGTGACTCTTCTACCTCCTCTTCCAAACCGTCCGCTTTGGTGGTCACTTTCTCAGGTAGTGCTCACGAGGTTACTCAAGGTAAATGGATCATCGACTCTGGTGCAACTAATCACATGAAGGGCAATCCGCAATGCTTCTCTCCTTGAAACACATGATAGGTTGCCCCTAGTCCTTGTTACAGACGGCTCTCCCTCCCCGGTTCATGGGATGGGAGAGGTTCATGTCACTCTATCTCTTCGCTTGACCTACACTCTCTATGTGCCCAAGTTACCCTGCAATTTGTTGTCAGTTACATCTTTGTGCAAGCAACTTCAATGCTCCGTAACATTTACTCTCACTTCTTGCTCTTTTCAGGATCCGAGCTCCCAACGGATGATTGCTACTGGGACTGAGAGCAGCGGCCTCTACTTCCTCGACAATGTTTATGCTTTGTCAGCCTTCTCCTCCTCTTCTACAGATCTCCTACAATGGCATCTCCGCATTGGGCATCCTCCTCTATGACTTCTTAATCAGCTTCTGCCTCACCTCCCTCTGCACAGTTCTCCTCTCAACTGCGATGCCTGTCAACTTGGCAATTATCACTGTTCCTCCTTCCTAAACCATGAACTTGGGCAAGTTCATGGTTCTACCAGTCCATTTGATCTTGTTCACTCCAACATCTGGGGTCCTGCTCCTTCCCTCACCATTGGTTGGGGTAGTTCTTATTTTGTTACTTTCATTGATGATTTCTCTCGATGTACTTGGGTGTATCTCTTATGAGAATGCTCTGAATTTTTTTGATATATGACAATCTTTTTATCATTTAATTAAAAATCAGTTTGATGTTTCTATTAAAGTCTTACGCTCTAATAATGCCAAAGTGTACGTTAGTCAATCTTTTTCCTCCTTTTGTATGCAATATGGGATTATTCATCAAACAAGTTGCGTTTACACCTCCCAACAAAATGGGGTGGCGAAATGCAAAAACCGTCACCTCCTTGATGTTGCTCGCACCTTACTAACGTAAATGCATGTCCCTCGCTCCTACTGGGGCTATGCTGTTCTCATTTCTTGCTATCTCATCAATCGCATTCCCTCCACTGTTCTCCGCGGTCAAACCCCTTTCTCCATTCTCTATCCAGGAAAGGATCCCTTTCCTCTCCCTCTACGTATCTTTGGGTGCACAACCTTTGTGCATGCTCCCTCCGCCACCCGCAATAAACTCTCGCCTCGCTCCACCAAAAGTGTCTTTCTGGGCTACTCTATCACTCAAAAAGGCTACTGTTATTTTGACCCATTCTTTGCAAGCAGTTCATCTCCGCGGACTTTACCTTCTTCGAGAATGCTCCATATTTCTCTAACGACTCCTCTCCTCTCCCTATGGCATCCAATATTCCTCTTCATCTTCCCTCCAGCCTATCCCCTCCTACCGAGGTATTTCCTCCTCCACCATCTCCATCCTCTTCTCCTCCCTCTCCACCTCCGCAATCTCCCTCCTCTTCATCGTCGTCGCTCTCTCCTCTCGGGCCAGCTCTCTCCACCACGGATGCTCCGGATACTGAGGAACCTGCTGACCTAGACCTCCACATTGCCCTTTGCAAAGGGTTCGGGCTTATACCAAGAATACACTTGCTGCCGTTGTTTCCTATGATCGTCTGACACCTGCTCGCAGGAAGTTTGTGTGGGCTATTTCTTCCACTTCCACCCCCCATTCCTATCAGGAGGCCCTTACCATTCCACATTGGAAGGCTGTCATGGATGAAGAGATTGCTACTCTCACTGAACGGGGTACCTGGACCCTGGTTCCTCCTCCTTTCGGCATAGATGTTGTTAGCTGTCGTTGGGTCTTTGTGGTGAAATTCCTCCCCGATGGCAGTGTGGATTGTTACAAGGCTCAGCTTGTTGCCAAGGGCTTTACCCAGACTTATGGCGTTGATTACTTTGACACTTTCTCTCTAGTTGCTCATCTCAGCACTATTCAGTTCCTTCTCTCTGTGGATGTCAACAAAGATTTGCCCATTTCATAACTATATGTGAAGAATGCTTTTCTTTATGGGGATCTTCAGGAATATGTCTACATGGAGCAACCTCCAGGGTATGTTGCTCAGGGGGAGACACTGGTTTGCTGGCTCAAGAAGGCTATCTATGGCCTAAAACAAAGTCCTCATGTTTGGTTTGACAAGTTTAGCGGGATTGTGGCGGCTGTAGGTTTTACGAGAAGGTCTGTTGATCACTCCCTATTTACTCATAAAACTTCTCTAGTTCTAGTGGTGCTTGTAGTATATGTGGATGATATTCTTCTTACTGGAGATGACCAAGCTAGGATAATCTTGACAAAGAAGCACCTTCAGCAACACCTGGTTACAAAGGATATGGGCTCTCCAAAATACTTTCTGGGGATAGAAATTTCTCGAAAGCTCGCTTCTCTTATCCTCTCCCAACGGAAGTACGCTCTTGACTTGTTAAAAGAGGCAAGGTTGAATGGGGCTAAAACTACCCGATGTCCCATGGCGACTAGAGAAGATAAAACATGGACGAATGACTCTCCTCTTCTTTCTAATGTTACGAGGTACAGACGACTGGTTGGTAAACTCATATATCTCACAGTGACCAGACCCGAAATTTCCTATGCCGTAGGCAAGGTTTGCCAATTCATGCAAGCTCGTAGGGAGTGCCATCTACAGTCTGCCCTGAAGATATTGGAGTATATTAAATCAGCTTCTGGAAAAGTACTTCTCTTTCAAAAGAATGGACATTTAAGGGTTGAAGCATACTCCAATTCAAGATATGCCGATGACAAAGGAGACTCCAAGTCAACATCAGGTTTTTGCACCGTTATGGGGGAAACCTTATGAGCTGGAAAAGCAAGAAACAGTCAGTCGTCTCCAGGTCCAGTGCAGAAGCAGAATATTGAAGTATGACATCGATCACGTGTGAGTTAAAGTTATTACGGGCTCTCATGCTTGACTTAGTAGAGGTCTACAGCCATCCTCTACCTATGTTTTCTGACAACAAAGCCACCATATACATCTCTAAAAATCCGGTCTTCCATAAGAGAACTAAGCACATTGAAGTTGACTACCATTTTATTAGATAGGAGATTCTGAAGGAACAAATTTGTATTCCGTTCGTCACCTCCGATAAAGAATTGGCTGATATTTCACCAAGCCGGTATCCGCCTCTTTTCATCACACTTGCGACAAGCTGGGCATGATCGATATATATGCTCCAGCTTGAGGGGGAGTGTTACAGAATAGAGACCGGGCGGTCTGGTGGTCTAACTCTAGCAGGTTGCAGTCCTGGCGATCTGTCGGTTTCTCTCCTGCGGTTTGGTTGCAGACCTGTTGCTGATTGGTGCTCTGGCGATTTGTCAATCAGTCTCTGGCGACTTGGAGACCGGGCGACCTGGCGGTCTATTGTGGCAGCTTGGTGTCTCCATCTGGTGGTTGTCGGGCGGTTTGCCCATTCATCAAACCGCGCGGCTTGGTGGCTTGTATTTTTGTTTAACCGCATGTACATGATATTTTTAGTCTCACATTGTTTTTTTGTAATCCCTCTCATCTCCTCCATTCTATAAAGGGCTGGCTATACCATGTAATTGATACCTTTTTTGGAATAAAAAAATATCTGTTTGTCCAATTTCCGGACTCTCTTTTTCTGTTTGCACAAGTTTTGCTCCTTGAGGGATTATAAGGGCAAAGCCATATTTGGGTGACCATTTGTCTAACAATACATTATCCATGCACTTTAGTTATACCTGTCACAACAAAACTCAAGCAACCATCAAGTAAAAGATTTTTATTGTTATCTTGAGACCTTCTTTAAATCAGAAATCTTGGGGACAATATTCCCAACAGTCTCCCCCTTTTCGAAAAATTTAGAACCTCATATGAAAATAACAATAGATATATAAAAATTATTTAAGACAATTTAGAGAGAGAAACATTTCAATTTATATTAACATGATTAAACATTGTGGGAACTATATTTGGATTAGACCAGTTTAAAACTAACCAAAAATTATGAGTTACGATAGCCCAAAGTTCTCAGCACTTTCAGAAATCTTCTCCTTGTTCCTTTCTCTTCTGTCTTTCAAAGTATCCCAGTGGCTTTGGAATGTATATAGGAGGAAGAGGTTGTCCATGTGGGTTGTTCCTTCTATGGATTCTCCTTTTTGTCTCCTTATCTTCATATTTCTTCCATTCCACAAAATTATAGTATCTGGAGATGTTAGTCCCATGCTTGCCAAAGTTGTTCTAGGTATAACAAATGATAATGCCGGATGGAGGACTCTAAGCCTCATATCCTGACATATTCTGAATTTCAATTCTTCTTATTTTCCTTGCCTCCATGATTTCATCATGGACTTGATCAACCCTCCTCTTCCTGGATGATGAATCTCCTTATTATATTGGATGAGTGAGATCATATCCTTCCCAATCTTCTTTATAGTCTTCTGGAGGGAAGTAACCATATTCTCCAGCTGGTTTAAGTTCAAGGATGGTAGGTTGAGGAGAGCCAAAGTTTCTTTGATTGTGTTTATAGTCCAAATAGCCTACTAGGAAGAGTGATGGGTTATGAACTTCTCCCCCTTCTGATATCTTCAAATGTTTCCTTGCAGATTTCCCTTTGGGCTTCATCAATTCTATCTTTTAATATGTTGGCTCCATCTACAATGGTGTTCTTTGTTTGTAGGAGGTGTCCATCTAACAACTAGTTACAATGATCCATTCTTTCTAGGATTACCATTCTATTATCAACCATTCTATTATTTGTTGCGGGAAATGCTTGATATTAGTTTTGTCTAGTAGTATCTTGGTATCTTATGACAACCTAAATTCCTTGATGTGTCATGTCATTCTGTCTTGCTATGAAGTCTACAACAGTTGCTACGTACATGTAGAATTGGAATGTCTAACATTTCAGATAGCACATTTCCATTTCTACCTTTGATAGTTTCTCATTCATCTCTTTCCTTAGTCCCCGCACTGTCTTTTCCACAAAGTTTTCTATAGTTCTTCTCTGATTGTCCATCATTAGTTGTAGCTGAGACAAGAAAGAACTAGGTTCTTTTATAGGATGGTGAGTTGGGGCTTATGGCTCAGCTTTAGCAACTCTCTAGGAGATCTCTATAGGACACTCATAATCTTAATACAAACAGTCAGGGGTTGATTGTTGCATGTTTCCTTTTCAGTGTCTGGTTCTTCTAGTACACTCTTTCCTTTCCGCAATACTAACTCAGTTCCAGTTAAGATAAACTCAACAAATTTGTCTTCATCATGAGGGATTGTGGGTGTGAAGGCTATCCCTTTGCATATAACCTTATCTAATCCATCCATGGTAGCCTCTCCTTGACCTTCTTCAGTAGTTTCAACAATTTCTATTTGTTGGGCAGAGTCCTCAGGAATAGGCTCCCCCTCAACTGTAGCCATGGTAGTGATATTTGGATGGCTTTCTTGTTCAACCACTTCAATGTGAAGTGTGGATGCTTCCTGAATTTCTGTGGTAGTGTATTGAGGAGAAAGTTCCTTATGAACTTCTCCTTATTTGAAATCAACAAATTATAGGGCAGCATGTTCTTGATGAACCTCTCCCAGTTTAATCCTTCCTTAATCAGCCACCCCCTGGATTCATCCATAGTGGCTGAGCTCTCAAGATCTTCTGGAATCATGGGTGCAGAGATTTCAAGGTGATGTTCCCCCATGTACTCCCCCTTAGCTAGTTGTACCTTCTTCAATCTTCTTCTCTTGACAGCCACCTTACCTTTGGGATTCTACTCATCTTTCTCCTTTTTCTTGTTGTCTTCTCCTTGGGTGAGCATGGAGCTTGCTCCTCCAATTTTTGGTTTGTAAAAAGGTTTGTCCCACCTTTGTAGGGTTCTGTAATCCATCTTCTTTAGATAGTGTAGTGGAACTTCAGAAGCCTTATTCAGGTTATGTCCTAGGTATATGATAGGTACAAGGATACTATTATCCCCATGTTGGGGGCAGCCAGGCATGCTTGTTGCTTTATTAGAACTAGATAGCTCCAGTCAGTTCTTTTGGCAAGAATGATATGTAAGCCCCCAAGTTTTCTCAGGCAGGAATAGATGTTACCGCGCGGCTGTAGGTTGATACCACGCAGTGGTAACATCAGGCGTCGAGAGCATCGAGTGAGGCGGGTTGACTCGATGCATTGTCTACCGAATGGTGGTAGGTTGTTATCGCACATAATTAGCTAATTTTTTGGCCGAGCCCCCGGGAATTTATCACTCAGTAGTAATGATACCTTAGGCAGTAGCGATACCACAGGAGATAGCTTGGGCAATTATTTTGGTGAATCTCTCGGGTTTCTACCGTGAGACGGTAGTAGCTGTCGGGCGGCTGTAGCAAAAGTGGGCATGTCGTAACCGTCGCTAGCTACCACGAGGAATTAGCATCCTATTATATGTCGATAACAAAACTATAACATCGTGGCCACGTGTTGGCCTGTGGTTGGAGGGTCAGGGCAATGGCATGCGAATCAAGGCGTTGATTAACAGTACAACACGACAGTAACTAGTTACCACGTGACAGTAGCTCAGTTTATAGTATTGGTTTGGCCAGTTTCACTTCATTATTTTGGAGTTTGAGAAACTTGGGCTGGACGTTTGGAGGAGGAAAAGTAGCGCCAGATAATGGAGATCTCGCTGCCATTTGAGATTCAAAGCTCGAATTTGCGAGGTAAGTTCAAATCTATGGAAGCCGAAGCGGTCGTTTATTGGTATTACCGTGGTGATCTGGAAGTGATAAAATATGTGGCCTCACTGCCAACACAATATGAGCCTATGGGGTCACACATAAGAGCTCGTGAGAAGTTAGGAAGGTTTGTGTTGGCCTTGCTCATATGTGATATTAGTAAAGGACCAAGCCTATGATGCTTTGGATATAGAGAAATTTCATTCCGGGACCTATATTGTGAATATGGGTCATCAGGTAAGTGATCAGAAGATTCTAAGGGAAATTCATCGAGTATAGCTGAGAGGTTTCGACGAATGGTTTGAATTTATCGAGTATCGTCATCACATCTCAATGCTTCCATCATAGATTCGTTGAGTATCGTCGAGACAACTCAACGCTTCGTCGAGTATCGTCGAGACATCTAAACGCTTCTGTCTTAGATTCATCGAGTATCGTCATGACATGTTCGACGAGTTAGACCTTGATTCGTCATATATCGCCTTGATACCCGGACGATTTGCCCTGTGTTGTTTCGTCGAATATTCACTTGTTAACTCGGCGAATAGTTTTTATTCGTTGAATATCAACGTGATACTCGACAAATTCTGTTTCGACCGATTTATTTCCATTAAGTCCAGTTCAGCGAGTTTGCTGGCATTGATTGGTTAGGTTCAACGTATATATAGGATATGTACAGTTGAACCGACAAGTAACTGTTCATTCACGACCTAATCGAGCGAAAACCTCTCCCTCCCGATGACGGAAGTGTTCCTCAGTCGCAAAAGCCGCTCGCTGCTGCTAACAGCCCGACCTGCTACCATCGCCGGAAAAGGTTTCCTGTGCATCGGATTCATCACCGCTGCCTCTCCTTGAACAGATCTTGTAGTCCATAGAGACGTTGATGGCAAACATAGTTCCGACCTAGATATTGTGTGAGAAGAGACTAGGGCTCTCCATGCTTGTGTGGATATCCGTAGAGGCCTAGACACTATTTTACACTCGAAACTCCAGCTAGTACCGTTCTATGGAAGTTTTCGGAGCATCTTGGTTCAGTTTTGACTCAATCCCGCAAAGGTAATTTTGGTTAATAGCATGTTACTTCTTGATTAATGTTCATCGGTAGAACCAAACTCTTTTGGGTTTTCTTGTTCTTTAATTCTGCTTCGTGCACAAGTGTTGTGTCATCTTAGCAAAACCCCACATTGTTTCCAGCCGACTAGATTATATCTCTTGGCATCGCAGCGGACGTCTATGGTAACGATGCTCTTCCTTTGATATGTGAAGTCCTTCTTTTTGGAATTTGAGGGTAGACACTCCACGAATACGTGGGAGTGGTTCTCCCAACAGGTAGATTCATGTATCCTCGTTAGTTTTGCATTTAGATCTGAAATCAAAGAATGGAATAGACATGCTCTGGGAAGCCCATCCGGACAAGTTGGTCTGGATTTATGATGTTTGTATGCTTTATGTGCCGGAGAAGACTCTGTGGTAATTGCATAGATTTTGGAGTCGCAGGGTGTGTAGATGGCTGTATTGAGAGTACTGGAGGTAGACTGCAGGAAAACACCTGATTTGGGTGAATAATTGATAGTGTGTCCCCTTACTACGTGGTGGTAGCGCTACCGCTAGCGATAGCTCCCAGTGAGCATTGTATTGCTTTTGAGGCCTGTTTCTTGGAAACCTTGTGGCCGTTTGATAAGGCCAGTTTCTTGGAAACCTTGTGGTCGTTTGCTTAGACCGGTGTTGGGGAGACCTGAGGGCCATCTTTTTGTGAGGCCTATCTCGTGAAGACCCATGGGCTAGTTTGTGGAGTTGAGAGCCTGTGTGGCCCAGCTTAGGCGACCGTTAGTGTTAGCCTAGGATCCTATCGGGGTTATGGATCATATAAAAATGGGAAAGCGGATGTTGACCTGCTTCATTGCTAGTCCACCTGACGGTTTGTGCACGGGAAAGAGCTGAACTGTACCCAACCCAATGTTGTTCGGCCTGGAGTGAGTCAAAGTGTAAATCACACTACTTGGTCGTAGTCATAGGGGCGTTGTCTTTGGCTTTGGCCCTGTAAGACAAAAAGGTCAAACATTGTTGTCCGTCGCAAAGAACGGAGGTGTGACCCTTGAGGTCCTGTGCACCGATAATTTTCCCTGAGAGTACGGGGTGTTGGACGACCATGCCAACGTCTATGTCAAATGGTGCTTAATTGTCATGTTTGGATTTCCGATATTTATATATTCTAATGCCTCTAGGGAAGGAGTACTATCACCCCGGGTAAGCGGTGAGGTCGTTATAATTTGGTCAGCTAACGCTGACCGTTGCTATATTTGTCACCATTGCGGTGGAATGTCTCTTGCAGTTGCAGCAGAGCCAGATGGGAAATAACGGGCTGGAGCCCATAGCTGCTAAGCTGGACCTTGAGGGCCAAAGAGAATTACTCATTTTCTTTATCGTTCATGTATGGCAGGCCTACGTGCCGATGTTTACAAGATATTTTAATTTGAGTTGAACCCTGTAAGGCCATAAGGCCAAGACTATTTGTGTATTTGGTTATGCATTCCTATTTATGTTAGTGGACATTCATATGGTTGGTTTCTAATTATAATCCTTAAATTATCTTCCGCCAGAATGCTCTCTGTGTTAGGATACGTAATATTGGATAATGGTTTCAATTAGTAACTTCTTTGACTGTTCGTAGTATATAACGTCAGGCCCAGGTCGGACCTTCTATTATATACTATGTGATGGACGGGGATGTTACAAAGTTGGTGTCAGACTCTGGTGTCAGTCTTTCTTATTCGAATTAGTGGGCGAATTATTTTAAAGGGTAGTGAGCACATGTATGTGCGTTACCATTATAATATAAAAGAACCCATGAATGTCCACGTAGGAATGAAAATATACATGTTTGAGGAACCTACGTGTTCCTATGATAAATGTTTTGCAATTATTTGTCACTAAATTGAGTGTTTCATGATTATAGTGACTAGGAGTGGTGCAGAGCAGTCACAACGTCAGTACTCTGCAGAGAGTAGTACGCCCAATGATGTACCTGCGACCTCTCCTTATGCTAAAACCATTTGTATGGTAGCTGAAGCGGTGTTTGTTAGGATCAATGCCTAACTAGAGAGGCAAGTGTAGCCTCATGCTACTAGATTAGGTCATGTACCGCTCGACATAGCGAAACCTATGGTGGAAGATCAAGTAGTGCCAGAGCCTGTAGTGCCGAGGAGAGCAACTGAAAAACAACTAAAGCATGTGATGAGTTTTAATCCACCAGTGTTTTTGGGGAATGAGACCCCAACACAAGCTGAGGACTAGCTTTCCAGGGTTAAGAGAGTCATGTTTGAAGTAGAGATTGATGAGTGGCAGAAGTTTACGATAGCCACTTTCCTTCTGGATAGCGAAGCAAGGCAATGGTGGGATGAGTTGGAGCTACATCACTTTGCTGGGAGGAAACTCTCTAATATCTCGATGGAGGAGTTCTCGAGATTATTTCTTGCACAGTTCATCCCGTTAGTGCAGAAAATAGCTTTGGAGAATGAGTTTCAGAGACTGACTCAGGGTGAGAGTAGCGTGGATGACTACCTATATGAGTTCATGAGATTGGGACATTATGCTTGCTCTACGTTTACTTATGAGGAGCGCAAGACTAACCGGTTCTACAAAGGACTGCATGACGACCTGAGGTTACTACCCTCAGGTCCTATGAAACATGGCTTTCCAGTCTTGGTCAATATAACCTGATCTCTGGAGAAGGATTTGAAGAGAGTTCAAGGTAAGAAGGACTCGACGGTGAATAGGTCAAAATTTAAAGTTTTATGTTCGTCGAAGTTTGAACATCGAAAATGGTATAAGAAGCCCAAAACGTTTGGACAGAGTACTTCATCGATTACTAATAGAGCATCGTCTGGGCGAGGAGGCCCAAAGATTTGTAATAACTAGGGCAAACCGGGACATATAGCCCGTAACTATTGCAGTGGCAAATCAGAGAAGAAGGCAGATGCATCGTATGCTGAAAAAGGGAAGGCGGTGGAGTCAACCGCATACCATCAAGCTCCAGCCTAACCAAGAGTCTACAACCTTGGCCAGCAGGTGGACATTAAGCAAGGCAATCTGGTGACAGGCATGTGGTAAAGTTTATCTGTAATACTTTGCATACCTTGCACCTTATACTTTGGTCGTATGACTGTCGTGTTTTAGGATTTGTAGTGGTTATATACTGTCCCGCTTGAGCACTGTTTAATATGGTAGCTTCACACTCTTTCCTATTCGAGGACTTCGTGTCACATATCAGAGTGCCCTCTTCTATGGCTAAGGATAGATTTGATGTGCTGCTACCTAATGGGTTTTTGATGTGAGGGGATAGATTCTATTATGTTAAAGTACTGATCGGAAGTCAAACATTTGACTTGGAAGAGTCACTACTGCCGATAGTAGAGTTTGACGTGATCTTGGGCATGGATTGGCTCTCTGAGCAACGTGCATTCATCAACTATAGTTTGAAGACTGTCAAACTGGGGTTGAATACAAGCCAAGAAACTTCTTTCTCTGGTCTAAAGGGATTGCGCAAGATGATGATGTCTGCTCCCCAAGTAGTTAAAATAGTTCATGAGGGGGAGGAGTTGTTCTTCACCCTATTAGAAGCTAAGAAGCCCAAGCCTGGTTTGGTCAGTATCCCGATGGTGTCAGAGTTTGCTAAAGTGTTTCCCAAAAATCTCCGTGGAGCTCTACCTCAGAGAGAGATCGATTTTTCCATTGAGTTGGTGCCAGGTGCTAAGCATCTGTCACGGTCTCCTTACAGCTTAACACCAAGAGAAATTGAAGAATTGAAGGCGTAGCTTCAAGAATTGATAGAGCAGGGATATGTGTGTCCAAGTTCTTCACCTTGGAGCTCCCAGGTCCTCTTTGTGAAGAAGAAGAATGTAAGTCTGTGGCTATGCTTCGATTATCAGGAACTCAATAAGCCAACAAAGAAGAACAAGTACCAGATTCTGAGGATCAATGATCTATTCAACCAGCTTTTTGGGTCGACTGTGTATTTGAAGCTAGATTTGAAGTCTGGATATTATCAACTGAGAATCAGGGAAAGTGATATTCCCAAGATGACATTCAGTACACGATATGGGCATTATGAGTTCACTATCATGCCTTTCGGGCTTACGAAAGTGCCATTTGTGTTTATGGACTTAATGAACAGGACATTCAAGGAGTATTTGGATTGATTCATGATAGTGTGCATCGAGGATATCCTGATGTACTCTCAGTCCGAGGATGATCATGTGGAGCACTTACATATTGTTCTTAATACCTTGAGGAGAAATCAGTTGTATGCCAAGTTCTCTAAATATGAGTTTTGGTTATCTTCTGTGACGTTCCTTGGTCATATTGTCAGTGGTGCTACTATCGCGATGGATCTGGCAAAGGTTGCCTGTATCGTCTTCTGTGGCGGAAGTCCGGCGTTTTTTTGGGACTTGCCAGCTATTTCACGTGTTTCGTAGAGAACTTCTCGCGGATAGCTTTACCCCTCATGACTCTGACAAGGAAGGATCAGAAGTTTGTTTGGTCTCCAGCATGCACGCAAGTTTTCGAAGAATTGAAAAGTCGTCTGACCATGTCGCATATCTTGTGTTCTCCATGTGGAATAGAGGGATTTGAGATCTATAGCGATGCTTCAGGGAGTGGCTTAGGCTGTGTGCTGCTACAATATGGAAAAGTTATAGCGTATGGCTCACGCTAGTTGAAGGTACACGAGAGGAACTATCTGGTCCATGACTTGGAGTTGGCGGTCGTGATATTCACGTTGAAGCGCTAGAGGCACTACTTGTATGGAGTGAAGGTCAACATTTACACAAATCGTAAGATCTTGAAGTATCTGTTGGATCAGAAGGACTAAAATATGCATTAGCGAAGGTGGATGGAGTTCTTTGGGGACTACACCTTTAAAATTCATTATGACCCTGATAAAGGTAATGCGGTTGTGGAAGTGTTAAATCGCAGAGCTCCAGCACAGGCCAATTGGTTGTTGATACAAGACAAACATATCATTCGGGCTTTGTAGGACTTATAGATCTCTTGTGTTGATAGGAGGTCTACTACTGAATCATGTTTTAATTGGATAGAGGTACAGTATGACCTCACCGATTAGATTATGCAGGCTTTGGATTTGGACGACAGTATGAAATGTTATATGGCTGAGTCTTTGGAAGTGTCAAATGCGCAGTTTATGATTGATAATGTGATGTTGTGGAAGAATAGTCATTTGTGCATCCCAAAGGTGGGTAAAATACAAGAGGAATTAATGTACGAGGCTAATTATACCAAGTACTCAATTAACCCAGGGAGCACAAAGATGTATGAATACATGAAAAAGCTGTTCTGGTGGACAGGACTGAAGAAGGGCATAACACTATATGTAGGAAAGTGTCAGACTTGTGCCTTAGTGAAGGCTGAATGTTAGAAGCCCAGTGGATTTTTAAAGTCTTTCCCTATGCCAAAATGAAAGTTGGATGATATATCCATGGACTTCGTGCACTTGTTGCCGAGGTCACAGAAGGGAAACTATATCATCAGGGTGATCGTTGATGGTTTGACAAAAGTGTCGCACTTCATCCCAAATAGGAAGGATGATTATGTGGAAAAACTGGCAAAATTATATGTGGATAATATTGTTCGACTGCACGGTGTGCCACATAACATCGTGAGTGACCGAGATGAGTGCTTCATGTATAATGACTGGAGGCTAGTACATCAACTGTTGGGTACCAAACTGAAGTTCAATACGGCCTTTCATCCACAAATGGATGATCAGACCGAGAGGGTAAACAAGACGATGGAGGACATGCTTTGTATATGGGCCCTATATTTCAGGAAAAAGTGGGAAGATCACATGTATATGATCAGATTTGCTTACAATAGTAGCTACTAGGCAAACATTCAAATGGCGCACTTCGAGGCCCTATATGGTAAAAAGTGTCATACCCCATTATCATGATTGGAGATGGGCGAGTCAAAGTTATATAAGAGGAAGGAAGTCGAGGATACGACTTCTATTGTCCAGACAATCAGGGAGTGGCTGTTGACTGCACAGGATAGACATACTAAATATTACAACGCCAAGCACTGAAATGTTGAGTTTGTCGTGGGTGATTGAGTTTACCTAAAGATCAAACCGTTCAAGGGCGTGTCAAAGATTCGGTGACGAAAAAAGCTAAGTCCAAGATACCTTGAGCCATTTGAGGTTTTGGAGCACGTTGGTGAAGCCGCTTATCGTTTGAAGCTTTCGACAAAACTTAGTGGTCTGTATAAAGTATTCCACATATCTGTATTGCGTAAGGCGGTATAAGAGCCTATGCATGTGGTTGCGGTGGATCAGGTGCCAATTGATGGTGGGTTGACAATGAAGGTCAAGCCCATTCATATTGAAGACTTGGAAGTTAAGCAACTTTGCAATAAATCCATCATGATGGTCAAGGTCTGTTATGATAACTGTGGTTCAGAGGAGCTATTGTGGGAGCGGGAAAAACTATGAAGGTGGAGTTTCCCGAGCTTTTTGTTTGAGGTATACTTTTGTTGTAATGATACTCTTTTGTTTTCCTGCAATGCGTAATTTCGGGACAAAATTATTTAAGTGGGGGAGATTTGTAATGACCCAAGTTTCTGTATGCAGGAAAAAAAATTACCGCGCAGTGGTAGAATCAGTCATCGAGAGCGTCGAGTGAGATGGGTTGACTCGACGCATTGTCTACCTCGCAGTGTTAGCTAATTATTTGGCTGAGCCTTCTGGAAGTTATCGCTCAGCGATAGATATACTACAGGCAGTAGTTTGGGCAATTATTTTGGCGAATCTCTCGAGTTCTACTGCGCTGCGGTAGTAGCTGTCTTGCGGCAGTAGCAGAAGCGACCGTGTCATTACCGGCACTAGCTACTATGAGGTGTTAGCATCGTATCGGGCAACGATAGCGAAACTATAACATCGTGGCCGAATGTCAGCCTGTGGTTCGAGGTCCTCTCTGGTGGCAGACAAATCGAGGCATTGATTAATGGTACCACACAGCGGTAGCTAATTACCGTCCATCGGTAGCTCGGTTTATAGTGTTGGTTTTGCCGGTTTAACTTCATTATTTTGGAGTTTGAGAATCTTGGGCTGGTCATTTGGAGGAGGAGAAGCAGCGCCAGAGAAAGGAGATCTCGCCGCCATTTGAGATTCAGAGCTCGGATTCGCGATGCAAGTTTGGATCTACGGAGGTAAAGCCGAAGCGATCATTTCCATCCTACTAGATTCTCTCTCATGGCACCGAAGTAGACTTCTAGTGTAACGATCCTCTTCCATGGACATGTGAAGTCCTTTTTTTGGCATTTGAGGGTAGACACTCCATGAACACATGGAAGTGGTTCTCCTGACGGGTAGATCCGTGTATCCCCGTTAGTTGATAGCGCAAGGTGCATTTCATCCTTTCCCGCAAGTCGAACTCAAGCTCTATGTGAGTCTTTATGGTCTGGATCCTGACTGTGGTATGACTGTTGCAGGTAGGAGAGTCATGTTTCCTATTGACCAAAATCTTATGATGGAGGACAACATCAGACGAGGACAAAGAGCAATTCATCCAGGCAGTCACTCCGGGTGTCTGCGGATGTTCTCCAGGCAGTCTCTTTGATTGCCTACAGTTGTTTTCCAGGCAGTTTCTCAGGGTTCCTACCGACAGTCTCTAGTCAGAGGCCCGTGAACTGTGGTGGTCGGCGTGTAACATCCCATTTCCAACTAGACCCCTAAGAGTGGTTTTGACCATGACTAGGTCATGACAAAACCCTGGGGAGTCAGAAATGGGCCAAGAGATAGGAGGCCAAGGTAGGGATCACCATGGTCTGCAGATAGTAGAATTCTGAACAATAGTTTAGGATGACAATGGGGCTTCATCATGACCCCAAGACCCTACCACAACACTCCCAAACATTTTGGGAGACCCATTAGAGCCAAAAGGACCCATTAGGGCCAACCCAAGAGGCCCAGTTGACCAAGGTCAACCCTAGCCCTGAATAGGTCAACCTAGCCCACTTAGGGCCAATAGACCCACTCCTAGTCTAGAGGACCCCACCTATGCCCTCCTAACCCTAAAGTGAGGTCAATGGGTCACTAAGGACACATTGGGGTCAGCCCTAGAGGCCAGGTTGACACAAGTCAACTCAAGCCCTAATCTGGTCAAAGTACCCTTACTAAGGGTATGTGACCTCCAAAGTGCAGGGTAACCCCACATAACCCTACCTAGACCCTAAGGGAAGTCAATGGGTCACCAAGGATCCATAGGGATGGACCCTAATGGTCATGTTGACCCAAGTCAACTCTAGCTCTAAAATGGTCAAAGTGACCTTACCAAGGGTCAAGTGACCTTTAAGGTGCCAAGTCAACCCTACCCCACCCTACACAGACCTTAGGGGAGGCCAATGAATCACCCAGGACCCAATGGGGTCAGCCTAGATGGTCAAAATGACCAAGTCAACCCTCATTGAGGGTCAAGTCAACTTAGCCCAAAAAGGGCTAACCCAAGCTCAAGCCACTTCTCCCTTAGGCCAAACCCATTCCCATGATCATCATAATCCAGTGGGCTGCCTTTAGCTTGTGGGGTTGACTAGTCAACCAGAGGTGACTAGGAGAGAGAAAAGAGCTCCTCTCCATGATAATGGAGGAGAGAGAAAATGGGGAAGAGGAAAGGGAAGAGAGAAGCCGGCCAAGGAAGGCCAACAGCCACCAGTAATGGCTGTAATCAACTCCTCTAGGGGAGAGGAGTTGATTCCAGCCGTTTCCCGGCCACCAAGGGGTGGGTTCAGCCCCCCTCCACACAACCCGAGCCACTCCATTAATGGTGATAATGGCCATTGAAGAACCAGCCTCTCCCCTCCCCCAATTGCCATTTAAACACCTTCAGGGAGCCGAGGGGATCATTTTGGAGCACTTACCTGGAGGAGACGAGCCATTCCACTGTGCAGTTGCAGAAGCCGAGCGCCGCCGCCGTCGCCAATGGCATCCCACCGCTCCTCTCGCATCCAGGCCGCCAGGAAGGTCCTCCTCCTCTCCTTAACTCGCGGGTAGATCCTAGGAATCGTTAGGCTTGAGTTTCGGGCTCAATTGAGCCCGATTGAATCCGGGATTTCTCCTGGTTTCGGCAAGAAAATTTCTTGCTTAATCCGCCGGAAAACGCCTCTCCGGCGGCGGAGCCGCCGCCTGACGATAGCCACCACCTCAACGGAGGTGTTGGTGGCGGTGGCCGGCCGGGGAAGGGGCTGGATCGCCGGCGGCAGGGCTTGGAAGTCGCTCCAGGAAGAACAAATCCCAGCCGTTGGCTCAGTGGGGACGATGACCAGATGCCGTCGATCTGCGCCAAGATTCGCGCGGCATCAGATCAAATACTATAGGAATTAAATAAAAATCATTTCATTTCTGTCACACTGGATGTATTTAATGTATTTAATTTTTAAAAATACTTAGGGACCCTGATTGGAAATTTGCCCAACATGAACTTGTAGCTTAGGGTGTCTAGTTTGCAGCAAAAATTGTTTGGACCCTTTTGGGTCACTGGTTAGACCAGGGCACCCATTTTGGTGGGACATACCCTTAGGGCTAGGCAGTCACTAAATTGAGTGCCCACTCTTCACCCCAAGCCCAAATTGGCTGAAATTTTGGCAGAGAGTCTATCCTAGACATACCTAGGGCCTGCCCAAAAATGGGAATTTTTGGGGAAAATATTTCTATAGTTTTGGTAAATATTTAATAATTATTAGATAAATTAAATAGGTGCCCTAAACACATCCAAACCCTCCCAAATTTTGGTGAGTGGTCCCTGGGCTCCAATTAGGTTCCTGTATAAAATTTCATTTGATTTGGATGTGTGTTGAATAGGTTTTGACCCAACCCTATTTATACCCTATGAAGGGCATTTTGGTCAAAAGTGGCACTTTTGGTTTTGAGTGACCAAATCACCTCAACAGAGGCTGAAATTTTGGCCACTGATATAATTTGACTTTTTACACTCACTTATGGAGTTTGGAGTGGATTGGACTAGGGTAGCCCTAGAATGTTAGGGTAGGCCCTTTAGGGTAAATCTCTAGGGTTTGAAGAAACTGGGGTCAAAAGACCTTGGGTGGACTTGAAACTTGGGAATGATGTCCATAGGGTTGCTATGGTCCTGTGGTTAAAATTTTAGGGCTTTTGGAAGACTTAAGACCCCTTAAATCCATAACCCTAGTTTAGGGCACTAGCTTTGAAACCATAAGATCTAACACCAAAACTTTCTGAAAAGGCCTGAGTTTTGAATGGGTAGTTTCTTAGGGTATACATATCTCTGGAAATTTTATAATAAATTTTGGATGAATATTTTTGGTACTTTATTCACAACGTCATATTTTACAATTTTCACTTAGGAATTTTTGCAGAAAACTATACTTGATTAAACTTGATGAAACTTAGCAAAGGGGCTTATAGTAATGATACCCATCTCTGTAAATTTTTATGAAATTGTTGAAGAATGATATTTGGTAGCTGCTTCTTTAACTATTTAATTCTATGAAACTTTGGAAAATTTATTAATGACATTTAGATTGTCTGAAAAATTTTAATTTCTTCATCATGATGTTTCTAGTTCCTTATGAAGCCCTAGTAATTTTTACATAATTATTGGAGACATATTTGTGGCACTTCCTTCATTATATTTGATTTTAGGAATTACTTAAATAAATCCTTTAGAGGTCAAGAACTATCTGGAAAATTATGAAAGTTGGCAACCAATAATATTTCTCTGTTATTTAGTGAATACAAATTTTAGGAGGCCATTACCTGAGAAAATCTTATGGTTCATGTTCAAATTGACTATGGCCTAGTTTTTGAGGAAAATTCAATAAATAGTAGATTAATTGGGAAAAATATGATTTTCTGAATTTAGTCTATATTTATCATAATAGACCTCTAATAATTATCATAAGGGTACTGGATGAGTATTTCATGTACTTCCCTTTTTACGGGTCACGTAACTTAAGTGGTCTGCATATAGCAAAACTGCAGGATTTCATTTGGATATGAATTAGGGCACGTGTGATGGGTCTTGATGGTTTGCTGTAAGGACAAGTGGAATGGGCTGCATCTTTGGAAGATGAGTGAGTAGGGTGTGGTTTGTCTAGAGTTTAAAGGCGTTCGGGTCCGACGAAAGATCGTCCTACCCAAGGAGAGTTGGAGTCAAATCACCCTAGGATTAGCGTATCGAAACATGAGAAAATAATGGGTAAGGGAATCAACCAATAATAAAATAAGTACCTTGCGAAAGGGAACGCTGGGCGTAATCCCAACACAGTTCCTAGTGCCCCTTGAGAGCCCTTCACAGGGAATACCGGGGGCAGTCCTGGGTTAACGTAAACTGTTTAACAAGCTGAAAAGAGTAACTTAGTAATTAGGGTTGCACGTTTCACAGACACTGATGGCACGGGATGTTAGCCGGGGAGCTTCGGCTCGATTGTTTGTGACGGACGTGTTGGTCCGGGGAGCTTCGGCTCGGGTTTGATCACGCTGAATTTGCATGTGCATAAAAGGAAAGTAAATTAAGGTGGTGGGTCTTCGGTATTGGAGGGTCGATGCACCGACGCCAAAACGTTGACTCGGCAAGTGTGGTTAGCACTTCGCCAACAGAAGTCCAGTGCGCCAGCCGGCAAGAGTACGTAGGAGTCCGCTTCGTGCACCAAGCGTTGAGGCGTACGATAGGTCTGACCGGTAGTGCTTTACTGGTTTAGAGGTGGGCGAGGCCCAACCCACCGCTTCCGTCTGCCACTACGGAGGTATCCTGGGAGGTTACGGCTCCAAAAAGGGGGAACTAAAGGTCTGTGTGCACAGAGTCGGGTGTGTGTGTTGCACTTGCATGTCCATCATACCCACTTGCATGTCATGGCATAATCGTTACCCTTAACCTTGACACCTAAAGTATAAGTGGAATGGGACGCTTATACTTTAGGACCTGCAAAACGACCCCTTAGTCTATAAGCTTGTGTGGGCAAGTTTATAAATTAAGGTTAATTTTGATATATTTAGTTACTGCTGTCTGACCACCGACACCCCAGCGTATAAATCGGTATGGGACTTTTTATACGATGGGAGCCTTGCAAAAGACCCCTTGGCTTATGTGTTTTTCCACATAAGTGAAGGTTACATTTCAGTTTACAGTTTATTGTCTTTATATGCTATAGAACTTGCTAGAATAGGACCGCTGCCATCTGCTTTTGATATTCTCCACCTTCAAGTCCTCCCCTTTCTTCCTCTCCGCTCGGTGCCTAGGAGCCGTGGGGGAAGGGGTGGGGGATGATAGGACTTAGTCTTTTAGACTAACGGTTTTCGAACCGCATCATTTAGGGGATCGCGGAGACCAGCATGGAGGAGCAGCCCCAGAGACCGGTGCGCTTGGAGGTGGGGCAGTCTAGCTCCGGAGTTCACACAGCCGGGACCGTGAGTCTCGACCCTGAGCAGTTTTCCACTTTTGTTTCCATATGAGAGATCTTGTAGTGAGGATTTGATGTACCGGGCATAAGCCCGTTTTGCTACTCTGATGTTGTTTTCTGTGGACACTCCCTTCGTGGAGTTATATTTATTATATCATGTGATTCTCTGTGGACAAATACTTTACATTCACTTCATTATTTTGCTACTTTTATGTGATCGAGATGGCCGGCAGAATCGGCGCTTTGTGGTGATGACCCTTTAGGGCGTGAAGGAGTCACCGCAAAACGGCGGTTCTGGGCCTAAGACCCCGGTGTCGAAAAAGAAAAACAAAAGGGGGTCTTACAAGTGTTATCAGAGGCAAACCTCGATCGAAAAGTAGCCGTCCACAACCCTGGGACACCCCCGCGCGGGTTTAGTTTGGGGACAAACTAAGCAGCGGAAGCAGTGGTGTGCCCATACAGGGGAAATCACATGTAAGTTGTCCACTTTCATTAGGCATTAAGTCGATTATCTACTAATGTAGTTCGTTTTGCAGCCCCCAGCTCAGCCCACCCCACAAGGTGGAGCTCAGCAGACTCCAGACATTGCACCACCTCCCATGGTCCCCACACCTTTCCTCCAGTCAGACATGGGGCAGACCCTTACAGCTATCCTTGAGGCCTTCCGAGCTCAGCAAGCCCCAGCCCAGCAGCCAAACCCAGGGGCCAACTGGATGAGCACCTTCCGAGGACTCTCTCCCCCATCTTACTTGGGGACAGAGTCGGCAGTACGGACAGAGGAGTGGCTGGATGTGATGTACGAGATGTTGACTGGGATACGATGCCCTTGGGAGGAGAGGGTGGCCCTAGTGGTATCTTGCTTGGAGTCACATGCCAAGCGGTGGTGGAAGACGCTGTTGGACACGACTTTTGCGGATAGAGAGATTGCAGAAATCACTTGGGAAGAGTTCAGGGCCACGCTGCTAGAGCACTTTGTTCCTCAGTCGGCCAGGGACGAGTTGGAGGAGCGTTTCTTGCAGCTGAGGCAGGGCACCAGGACAGTGGTGGAGTACCACCGAGAGTTCGATCATTTGGCCCGATATGCGGGCTCCTATCAGCTGGATGAAGCAGGTTACGTCAAGAGGTTTTATAAGGGCCTAAAAGAGGAGTTGAGGGAGGCCCTGCTTTTTGTCTCTGACGGGCCCATCTCCCGGATTTTGGAGATGGCGAAGAGGATTGAGGCCGACTGGCACACCACTCGGGGCCGGAAACGGCAAGCGGAGGACCAGGGCCGGAGGGCCCGAAATGATCAGCGGCGAGGCATCGTACCAGATGGAAGAAGGGCAGAGGAGCAGCCTCGTCAGGAGTTGAGGCAGGAGCCAAGAGAGTAGGTGGTCTTGGCCCCTCAACCTCTCCAGGTCCAGGAGATGCAGAGACCCCGGGGTATGGCGTATCCCCCGCCGGAGTGCTTCCACTGTCACCAGGTGGGACACCTCCAGAGAGACTGCCCTATGAGGGGGGCACCACCTCCAGCACCACGGGGTGGCCCACCGGCCCAGCATTTCGGAGGCCGAGGACGCGGCCGAGGACGTGGTTACCAGGGAGGCGACCGCAGGCAGAATGGGGAGCAGATTTACGCTTTGGACTTAGCACAGCCCCGGAACCCGGACAGGGTTATTGCAGGTATGAGAGTAATCTTAATTTTGGAATTATTCTTTGCTCGTATTAAGTGTTGATAGAACTACTACACAACCTAGGTTAGAAAACCTTACACCAAAATTTCTTTAAAACTGATTTAGGAATGGTGATGGTGTGCGGCAAGCCTGCCCACACCCTGTTCGACACGGGGGCATCACACAACTTTGTGTCGGAGGATTTCGTCAAGGACCTGGATCAGATTCGTTGTTATACGGGACTACCCAGGAGGGGTGCGCCTCCCCAACGGGATGGAGATCCAGTCCACAGAAAAGTGCCTCCTGGAGGTTACCATAGACGGGTTGACACTCGAGGCCCCGGCGACGATCCTGAGGATGCCGGACTTCGACCTCGTCTTGGGCATGACATGGTTTGTCTGGAACCATGCCCAGATTGATTGCCCGGCAGGGAGGGTCGTGCTCAGCCACGGCGATACTTATGCAACGTTCGAAGGTACTACACCGGTCTCCCGTCGCTTGCTTTCATCTATTCAGGCCATTAAGGCTCATATGCAAGGGGACGAGGTATACCAAGTATTGTTCGAGATGACTGAGGAGAAGGACCTGATTGCAGACATTCCGGTGGTTCGTGACTACGCCGACATTTTTCCGGATAAGCTGCCAGGACTACCTCCGCATAGGGAAAAGGACTTCCAGATTCAGTTGGTACCAGGGGCTAAGCCGGTATCCAAGGCCCCTTATCGGATGGCCCCGAAGGAGTTGGCGGAGTTTCGGACACAGTTGTAGGAGCTGGTGGAAGCAGGATTTGTTAGGCCGAGTTCCTCATCATGGGGAGCCCCTGTCCTATTCGTAAAGAAGAAGGACGACACCTTACGCCTGTGCATCGACTATCGAGCACTAAACAGGCTGACCGTCCGAAGTACCTATCCGCTCCCCAGGATAGACGAGTTGTTCGATCAGCTGGAGGGAGCCCATTACTTTTCGAAGCTGGACTTGAGATCAGGCTATTACCAGCTGCGGATCCAGGAGGAGGATATCCCGAAAACGGCCTTTAGTAGCCGGTATGGATTGTATGAGTTCATCGTGATGCCCTTCGGGCTCACGAATGCTCCGTCAGCGTTTATGAGCCTCATGAACCGGGTCTTCGAGGCTTATTTGGATGTGTTCGTCATAGTGTTCATAGACGACATCCTTATCTATTCTAAGACGGAGGAAGAGCACACGCGACATCTGGCATTGACCCTGGAGAGACTGCGGGAGCATCATCTTTATGCGAAGTTCAGTAAGTGTCAGTTCTGGCTGAAGGAGGTGGCTTTCTTAGGTCACATTATCAGCGGAGCCAGGCTGGCAGTGGATCCGGCAAAGATTCGAGCTATTTCGGAGTGGCCGCCGCTGAAGACGGCCACAGACGTGCGAAGTTTCCTGGGACTTGCCGGTTATTACCGGAAATTCGTAGAAGGATTCTCTCGAATCGCCCTCCCGCTCACATCCTTGACAAAGAAGGAGGTACCGTTCGTGTGGACCCCGCAGTGCCAGACAGCTTTCCAGGAGCTGAAGGATCGGCTGACCTCGGCTCCCATTCTTACTCTTCCCTCGGGGAGGGAGGGATTTCAGGTCTACACCGACGCATCATATCAGGGGATGGGAGCAGTACTGATGCAGAACGGACACGTCATAGCTTATGCTTCCCGCCAGCTGAAGACCCATGAGAAGAACTACCCAGTGCACGACCTGGAGATGGGAGCAGTCGTATTCGCACTAAAGATATGGCGGCACTACCTATATGGAGTCCACTGTGACATATACTCCGATCATAAGAACCTTAAGTACGTGGACACGCAGAAGGAACTAAACATCAGGCAGAGGCGGTGGGTGGAGTTCCTTTCTGACTATCAGTATGAGATGCACTACCACCCGGGAAAGGAGAACGTGGTAGCGGATGCACTGAGTAGGAGAGCTGCCACAGCAGGAGCAGAGCCTCAGTTGATGTCTATGGAGCTGCTGCAGAGACTAGAGGACATGCACATTACCCTGGTATCGTCCGATGATCCTGAGCTCTATGAGGAGTACGTGGCCGCGATAGGCGTTACCGATGACATCAGAGACCGAGTCAGAGAAGGGCAGAGGCAGGATGCCAAGTTAGAGCCCATCTTCCAAGCTCTGGAGGCAGGCACTGCATGAGACTACACACTGAGGGACGACCTGGTGTGCTTCAGAGGGCGGGTGTATATACCGGAGGGAGTCCAGATCCGGGAGGATATTATGATGGAGGCGCACTGCAGCCGGTACTCTGTACACCCGGGGATCACAAAGATGACGGCTGATTTGAAGAAGACGATGTACTGGCCGGGCATGAAGAAGGATGTCTCACACTTCGTGACCCATTGTGAGGCATGTCAGCTAGTGAAGGCAGAGTGCAGGAACCCCGCAGGATTATTGCAGCCACTCCCGGTGCCGGAGTGGAAGTTTGATGACATAGCCATGGACTTCATACATGGGCTTCCCCGGTCTCGGACAGGGAATGACTCGATCTGGGTAATCGTCGATCGGTTGACCAAGGTGGCTCGATTTATACCGATCAGGAAGGATGATTCAGTAGGAGTACTGGTGCGGAAGTTTGTGGAGCAGTTCATTCGTTATCATGGTGTGCCCAGGACGATAGTGTCAGATCGGGATGGCAGGTTCACCTCCAGGGAGTGGAGGTCCGTGCAAGCTTACTTAGGCACGCGATTGACTTTCAGCACTGCATTCCACCCCCAGACAGACGGGCAGACAGAACGCACCAACCGGACGCTGGAGGACCTTTTGAGGCTATGCATCTTGGACCGCGGGGAACCGTGGGAGAAACTCTTACCCCTTGTCGAGTTCTCCTATAACAACAGCCACCAGTCCAGCATCAGGATGGCGCCTTACGAAGCCTTGTACGGGAGGAGATGCCGGACCCCACTCTCATGGGTGCAGAACGAAGATCTGAAGGTACTGGGGTCAGAGTTTGTTGAAGACACCGAGGCACAAATGAGGCTGATCAGAGACAGGATGCTTGAGGCGCAGAGTAGACAGGCTAAGTATTATGACGCCCGGCATCGGCAGGTGGAGTTCCAGGTGGGGGACCGGGTGTTTCTGAAGATCCGGCCCATGCATGGAGTTTCACGGGTGCGTGGTCGGAGGAAGAAGCTCAGCCTTAGGTACATGGGTCCTTACAGGATCCTGGAGCGGATCGGACCCCTAGCCTACCGGCTGGAGTTACCACCAGAGCTGGAAGCGCTGCACGACGTCTTCCACATTTCTTCTTTGAGGAGGGCTCTGCTACGCCCGGAGCAGCAGATTCTGACTACCGAAGGGCCGGTAGCTTCAGACCGGTCGGTCCATTTGGAGCCTGTGAGGATCGATGACCGAGGGGTGCGGGTATTGCGACGCAAGAAGGTCCCACTAGTCAAGGTCCTGTGGAGGAACCACGTCCAGGAGGAGCATACCTGGGAGCCACAGGACCTGATGCGACAGAGATACCCCGAGCTATTCAGTCAGGTATACCTCTCAGACCCCTCAAGATGTTAATTTATTTTCCTGCTTTAAGTATGCTAAGGGCTGCTCTAGGAAGATAGGGGCTTATCTTTTGTTTATTGGGGGCTTAACCTTGTTTATTGGGATTTTGGTTCGCCGTTTGGGCGAAAGGGGTCTTAGATCTAAGTTTTTTTTTCCCATAAATCAAATTTAACCAACAAGGCGTCATAATGGGATGTTACAAGACTGTTTCCTTCGGTAATAAAACCCGTAGGTCCAACCTTGATTTCGGGGACGAAATCTTTGTTTTGTTTATTGGGATTTGTAACATCCCATTTCCAACTAGACCCCTAAGAGTGGTTTTGACCATGACTAGGTCATGACAAAACCCTAGGGAGTCAGAAATGGGCCAAGAGATAGGAGGCCAAGGTAGGGATCACCATGGTCTGCAGATAGTAGAATTCTGAACAATAGTTTAGGATGACAATGGGGCTTCACCATGACCCCAAGACCCTACCACAACACTCCCAAACATTTTGGGAGACCCATTAGAGCCAAAAGGACCCATTAGGGCCAACCCAAGAGGCCCAGTTGACCAAGGTCAACCCTAGCCCTGAATAGGTCAACCTAGCCCACTTAGGGCCAATAGACCCACTCCTAGTCTAGAGGACCCCACCTATGCCCTCCTAACCCTAAAGTGAGGTCAATGGGTCACTAAGGACACATTGGGGTCAGCCCTAGAGGCCAGGTTGACCCAAGTCAACTCAAGCCCTAATCTGGTCAAAGTACCCTTACTAAGGGTATGTGACCGCCAAAGTGCAGGGTAACCCCACATAACCCTACCTAGACCCTAAGGGAAGTCAATGGGTCACCAAGGATCCATAGGGATGGACCCTAATGGTCATGTTGACCCAAGTCAACTCTAGCTCTAAAATGGTCAAAGTGACCTTACCAAGGGTCAAGTGACCTTTAAGGTGCCAAGTCAACCCTACCCCACCCTACACAGACCTTAGGGGAGGCCAATGAATCACCCAGGACCCAATGGGGTCAGCCTAGATGGTCAAAATGACCAAGTCAACCCTCATTGAGGGTCAAGTCAACTTAGCCCAAAAAGGGCTAACCCAAGCTTAAGCCACTTCTCCCTTGGGCCAAACCCATTCCCATGATCATCATAATCCAGTGGGCTGCCTTTAGCTTGTGGGGTTGACTAGTCAACCAGAGGTGACTAGGAGAGAGAAAAGAGCTCCTCTCCATGATAATGGAGGAGAGAGAAAATGGGGAAGAGGAAAGGGAAGAGAGAAGCCGGCCAAGGAAGGCCAACAGCCACCAGTAATGGCTGTAATCAACTACTCTAGGGGAGAGGAGTTGATTCCAGCCGTTTCCCGGCCACCAAGGGGTGGGTTCAGCCCCCCTCCACACAACCCGAGCCACTCCATTAATGGTGATAATGGCCATTGAAGAACCAGCCTCTCCCCTCCCCCAATTGCCATTTAAACACCTTCAGGGAGCCGAGGGGATCATTTTGGAGCACTTACCTGGAGGAGACGAGCCATTTCACTGTGCAGTTGCAGAAGCCGAGCGCCGCCGCCGTCGCCAATGGCATCCCGCCGCTCCTCTCGCATCCAGGCCGCCAGGAAGGTCCTCCTCCTCTCCTTAACTCGCGGGTAGATCCTAGGAATCGTTAGGCTTGAGTTTCGGGCTCAATTGAGCCCGATTGAATCCGGGATTTCTCCTGGTTTCGGCAAGAAAATTTCTTGCTTAATCCGCCGGAAAACGCCTCTCCGGCGGCGGAGCCGCCGCCTGACGATAGCCACCACCTCAACGGAGGTGTTGGTGGCGGTGGCCGGCCGGGGAAGGCGCTGGATCGCCGGCGGCAGGGCTTGGAAGTCGCTCCAGGCAGAACAAATCCCAGCCGTTGGCTCAGTGGGGACGATGACCAGATGCCGTCGATCTGCGCCAAGATTCGCGCGGCATCAGATCAAATACTATAGGAATTAAATAAAAATCATTTCATTTCTGTCACACTGGATGTATTTAATGTATTTAATTTTTAAAAATACTTAGGGACCCTGATTGGAAATTTGCCCAACATGAACTTTGTAGCTTAGGGTGTCTAGTGTGCAGCAAAAATTGTTTGGACCCTTTTGGGTTACTGGTTAGACCAGGGCACCCATTTTGGTGGGACATACCCTTAGGGCTAGGCAGTCACTAAATTGAGTGCCCACTCTTCACCCCAAGCCCAAATTGGCTGAAATTTTGGCAGAGAGTCTATCCTAGACATACCTAGGGCCTGCCCAAAAATGGGAATTTTTGGGGAAAATATTTCTATAGTTTTGGTAAATATTTAATAATTATTAGATAAATTAAATAGGTGCCCTAAACACATCCAAACCCTCCCAAATTTTGGTGAGTGGTCCCTGGGCTCCAATTAGGTTCCTGTATAAAATTTCATTTGATTTGGATGTGTGTTGAATAGGTTTTGACCCAACCCTATTTATACCCTATGAAGGGCATTTTGGTCAAAAGTGGCACTTTTGGTTTTGAGTGACCAAATCACCTCAACAGAGGCTGAAATTTTGGCCACTGATATAATTTGACTTTTTACACTCACTTATGGAGTTTGGAGTGGATTGGACTAGGGTAGCCCTAGAATGTTAGGGTAGGCCCTTTTGGGTAAATCTCTAGGGTTTGAAGAAACTGGAGTCAAAAGGCCTTGGGTGGACTTGAAACTTGGGAATGATGTCCATAGGGTTGCTATGGTCCTGTGGTGAAAATTTTAGGGCTTTTGGAAGACTTAAGACCCCTTAAATCCATAACCCTAGTTTAGGGCACTAGCTTTGAAACCATAAGATCTAACACCAAAACTTTCTGAAAAGGCCTGAGTTTTTGAATGGGTAGTTGCTTAGGGTATACATATCTCTGGAAATTTTATAATAAATTTTGGATGAATATTTTTGGTACTTTATTCACAAAGTCATATTTTACAATTTTCACTTAGGAATTTTTGCAGAAAACTATACTTGATTAAACTTGATGAAACTTAGCAAAGGGGCTTATAGTCATGATACCCATCTCTGTAAATTTTTATGGAATTGTTGAAGAATGATATTTGGTAGCTGCTTCTTTAACTATTTAATTCTATGAAACTTTGGAAAATTTATTAATGACATTTAGATTGTCTGAAAAATTTTAATTTCTTCATCATGATGTTTATAGTTCCTTATGAAGCCCTAGTAATTTTTACATAATTATTGGAGACATATTTGTGGCACTTCCTTCATTATATTTGATTTTAGGAATTACTTAAATAAATCCTTTAGAGGTCAAGAACTATCTGGAAAATTATGAACGTTGGCAACCAATAATATTTCTCTGGTATTTAGTGAATACAAATTTTAGGAGGCCATTACCTGAGAAAATCTTATGGTTCATGTTCAAATTGACTATGGCCTAGTTTTTGAGGAAAATTCAATAAATAGTAGATTAATTGGGAAAAATATGATTTTCTGAATTTAGTCTATATTTATCATAATAGACCTCTAATAATTATCATAAGGGTACTGGATGAGTATTTCATGTACTTCCCTTTTTACGGGTCACGTAACTTAAGTGGTCTGCATATAGCAAAACTGCAGGATTTCATTTGGATATGAATTAGGGCACGTGTGATGGGTCTTGATGGTTTGCTGTAAGGACAAGTGGAATGGGCTGCATCTTTGGAAGATGAGTGAGTAGGGTGTGGTTTGTCTAGGGTTTAAAGGCGTTCGGGTCCGACGAAAGATCGTCCTACCCAAGG
This sequence comes from Platanthera guangdongensis, assembly GCA_039583875.1. Classification (NCBI taxonomy): domain Eukaryota; kingdom Viridiplantae; phylum Streptophyta; class Magnoliopsida; order Asparagales; family Orchidaceae; genus Platanthera; species Platanthera guangdongensis. Next base: position 17,613,321 of record CM077160.1, on the reverse strand, counting down.
AGAGTTGGAGTCAAATCACCCTAGGATTAGCGTATCGAAACATGAGAAAATAATGGGTAAGGGAATCAACCAATAATAAAATAAGTACCTTGCGAAAGGGAACGCTGGGCGTAATCCCAACACAGTTCCTAGTGCCCCTTGAGAGCCCTTCACAGGGAATACCGGGGGCAGTCCTGGGTTAACGTAAACTGTTTAACAAGCTGAAAAGAGTAACTTAGTAATTAGGGTTGCACGTTTCACAGACACTGATGGCACGGGATGTTAGCCGGGAGCTTCGGCTCGATTGTTTGTGACGGACGTATTGGTCCGGGGAGCTTCGGCTCGGGTTTGATCACGCTGAATTTGCATGTGCATAAAAGGAAAGTAAATTAAGGTGGTGGGTCTTCGGTATTGGAGGGTCGATGCACCGACGCCAATACGTTGACTCGGCAAGTGTGGTTAGCACTTCGCCAACAGAAGTCCGGTGCGCCAGCCGGCAAGAGTACGCAGGAGTCCGCTTCGTGCACCAAGCGTTGAGGCGTACGATAGGTCTGACCGGTAGTGCTTTACTGGTTTAGAGGTGGGCGAGGCCCAACCCACCGCTTCCATCTGCCACTACGGAGGTATCCTGGGAGGTTACGGCTCCAAAAAGGGGGAACTAAAGGTCTGTGTGCACAGAGTCGGGTGTGTGTGTTGCACTTGCATGTCCATCATACCCACTTGCATGTCATGGCATAATCGTTACCCTTAACCTTGACACCTAAAGTATAAGTGGAATGGGACGCTTATACTTTAGGACCTGCAAAACGACCCCTTAGTCTATAAGCTTGTGTGGGCAAGTTTATAAATTAAGGTTAATTTTGATATATTTAGTTACTGCTGTCTGACCACCGACACCCCAGCGTATAAATCGGTATGGGACTTTTTATACGATGGGAGCCTTGCAAAAGACCCCTTGGCTTATGTGTTTTTCCACATAAGTGAAGGTTACATTTCAGTTTACAGTTTATTGTCTTTATATGCTATAGAACTTGCTAGAATAGGACCGCTGCCATCTGCTTTTGATATTCTCCACCTTCAAGTCCTCCCCTTTCTTCCTCTTCGCTCGGTGCCTAGGAGCCGTGGGGGAAGGGGTGGGGGATGATAGGACTTAGTCTTTTAGACTAACGGTTTTCGAACCGCATCATTTAGGGGATCGCGGAGACCAGCATGGAGGAGCAGCCCCAGAGACCGGTGCGCTTGGAGGTGGGGCAGTCTAGCTCCGGAGTTCACACAGCCGGGACCGTGAGTCTCGACCCTGAGCAGTTTTCCACTTTTGTTTCCATATGAGAGATCTTGTAGTGAGGATTTGATGTACCGGGCATAAGCCCGTTTTGCTACTCTGATGTTGTTTTCTGTGGACACTCCCTTCGTGGAGTTATATTTATTATATCATGTGATTCTCTGTGGACAGATACTTTACATTCACTTCATTATTTTGCTACTTTTATGTGATCGAGATGGCCGGCAGAATCGGCGCTTTGTGGTGATGACCCTTTAGGGCGTGAAGGAGTCACCGCAAAACGGCGGTTCTGGGCCTAAGACCCCGATGTCGAAAAAGAAAAAAAAAAGGGGGTCTTACACGGCGTGTGGATGAGAGACCTCTCAAAAGGTAGTTTGGTGATCTAGCAAAGAGGTCGTGGTGGGAACTACTCCTAGAACCCGCACAAACTAGTATAAATAGAGACCAAGTTTGCTTGAGCGAAGAGAGCAGACTTAGCCCAAAACCCACCTTATTGATGGTGCAAACACTAAGGCTTCATTTGGTTTAGCGGTTGCAGTTGTAAAAGGAGTTATTGTAAATGGAGATTTGTAAATGGAGCTGTTGGAGACTGGTTGCTGAAAATGGAGATCTGTTTGGATAGTCTGCGTTTCTAGAGCTTTTTAGAACAAAGATTCATTTGGCAAAATAGCTTTTCAAAATAGAGTATTTAGTAGCTTGAAAAATACACACTTTTACACAAATAATCTTGATAATACTCACTTGAACTCCCCTACCATGATCTCCAATTTGACACAAACAGTTTAGAAAATAAAGTTCAAACTCGGTGCAGTTGTTCGACAATCGAGTCATGCAGTGCCGACATCTCATCAACACCAACACGAACTCCTCTAACATGATCTTCACTTGAGCTTTAATTCATTTGCCCTGCTCTTCTTTGAAGGCCCACCAGGTAAATCAATTCCTCGTCTTTATCACAAGCCCAAAAGTGAGCATCTGAGCGGGATGGGTGCCTGCGAATATAGTTATGCAAAGTCATTCTTGTAATAACAATGTCTCGTTGTTTTGCAAAACTGTATGTAGACATATCCCTTATTATATTCCACTTCTTTTTCCATACTCTGAATCACCATACTATAACACTCCGTAAGGATGAGTGAGGCCTATTGAATATCTCCTGACATCCTTTTATTGGCATGTTGCCCCTTCTTAAATCTGGTAAATGATACCTTGTACCTGAATATGGTTTTAAAAAAACCCGTTGTAGTGGATATCCGGCATCAACTGCGTAATATTTACCAACCAAAATAAATATTAGTGTTGATAATCACAATAATTAATAACTATTAAATATCAATAAGTACACACACAAGTACACACTACACACACAAACACTCAACACCCTGCACACACGCAAAGAACACATACACACACACACACACTCAACACCATGCACAAACACATCACATTACACAGTCATCTACAAAAAAGCATTCACACAAACATTTCAATGCATATCATTAACCAACATAACACAGTCAGGAAAAAAATACAACATCGGTATGCTTGCAAGCTGCAGCAGGAGGAAACACGAAGAATATAGCCGCCGAAGATGCAAATGAGAGAAGCCGCTGGAGATACGAGCGCCGGAGACCCGAAGGATAGAAGCCTCCAGAGAATTATGCGAAGGAGATAGCCAAGAAAGCCGCCAGAGAATCAAAGATGTTTTTTTCGCTGGAGAATCGAAGAAATTTTGTCGTCGGAGAATCAAATCAGAGACGCGATCGGGAGAGACGTGGCCTTGCCCTAGCACGATTCGCCTTCTCCTCCGCAAAATGCAATAAATCGAAGGTGTTGAGCAGGGTTTCATCACACGACATTTTGAACTGGGAGAAATATGGAGCGGGCGGAAACGAATGCAGAAAAACAAAACGACAAATGCAGCGCTGCCTCCGTTTTGCCAAAACGAACCAGACATATAAGCTTAACCAAATGAGTCCTAAGTCCCTTCAGTTTTCATTCTTTTGCACATCTTGTATTTGTAAATATCCATGAGTATCCACACACTTCTTGTAATCTTTTCCCTAGATAATACAAAAGCCTGCCACAAGAGAGGTATTCGCCGCATTAGTTCAGTATGTTGTTTGTCATTGCCAACAACACTCCTCTTTTTCTATGCTCTACTTATGATTGCCAAGCCCACATGGGGCTAAGTAACAATTTCTTTGCAGTTGGCGATCTCTCCATTGTATCCCTCTCCCGGTTGGTGATTGAGTGTGGAGGAACTAAGTGATATATTTTGCACCAACAGTTTGAAATCGCAACCTATAAATACAATTACCTGGTGAAGCCACATAACATGCGGGCAACACAAGCAGAGACCACCATAATCCTTCAAAGTAGATGCAATCAGGCACTCTCCATAACAAGCAGACTCTTAGTAAAGACCAAAAGATCGGTGTGGATGCTCAGATTCAGTTTCTAGCCCGGGCAAGCGGGCCTCACCTCGTGCCAACGCATGAAGTTCAAGAAGTGCCCGTTCCGACGGGAGATGGAAGATGGACCATTTCTATTAATGTTGAATTGGAAGGAGAGAGTGAAAGTCAAGGGTTGCTACTAACATAGAGGGGGGATGGGGTTGAATAGGAGTTTTAATTATTTTGTGATTTCTTGAGATTTGCTTTGAGAGCACAGTGAGAAAGTAAAACAAAACAATAAACCACAGTATGCAACACAACACACAGAGCTTTATAATGGTTCTCCAATAATGAGTATATCTACTTTCCACCTTCACCTATCTAGCAGAGAGCTAGCTTAGGCCAAACTTCTCTATATATTCTACTTAGATTCTCAGATATTATAACTCAGGAACATAAGTTCCCTACCTCAGACCTTCACATAGGTCTTACAACTTAGATCTCCAAACACAAGATCCCACTACTCAGATCTTCCACAGATCCTACAACCCAGGCTTACCACAATCCCTAAAACTCAGGCTTAATACAAGCCCTACAACTCAGTCTTACCACAAGCCCTACCAAAATCTCTATTAACAAAGATCTACACTCAGATTTATTACTCATACTACAAATCAGATTCACAAATGAATCCTACACTCAGATCATTCAACAATCTAATAATGAAATTAGATACAAATTTTTGACTCAACACCCTAAAGCTTGATTCTTCAGATAGAAGCACACAATTAGCTTCCTCTTCTTTCCCTTGATCAACACTTGATATAATCTTCTTGGAATGGACTGGACTTGATCAAAAGTACTTGTACTAGAGAAAAGATCTTCAGAAATAAGATTGCTGAAGTAAGATCAGGAAGATCCTTTCTCTTAATCTTGCAGTTGTGGAGGATTAATTCCATTTTTAATGAATGTACACTGCTCAACACTTTCACAAAACTTGGAGTAAAAAGAGTGAAGGATCTCTGTGAAATTTTCTCTGTGTATAAGCTTTGAAAAACTTTTGTCTCTTTTTGTGTGTCTTCAATTTTTCATGTCCTCCTTTTATATTGGACTTGGACGACAGAGAGCATAAGAACTAAAATGAAGTTCTTCAATGACTAGATAATCCACCTTAAAAAAATTCTAGAAATGGAAAGCTCAAATGAATATTTTAATTTAGCCTAAGAAAGGATTTTGGAAAAGAAAATATTCTGAGTTGAGTTCTTCAACGACTAGCAGATTCTGTAAGCAATAATCCAAAAATGGAAAGTTCAAACGGCTGGCATGTAAGACCCCCCTCCCCGGATCCCAAAACACGGCACGAAGGGGGAGTCTTATGCCCGGAACAGCCGCCTTGCGGTAGCATTAGCACACGGGCTAACCTGTACCACAAGACGCCTATCCCGCCGGCTACAACAATATCAATAAATCATGCCAACCCAACCAAATAAATAAGCAAGAGAAGTCAAAATCCACACTAAGTATATAAAGTCCAAAACATCAATAATGAGAAGCTAAAACATGCTTCTACAATATATCAGAGTACAGCTAAACATTGCCCAAACGGGCTACATCAGAGTAAGCAAAACACTAACATCTGTAACGGACGGTATCGACGGCACCGTCACATCAGGCCCTGTCGTCCTGGCCTGGCTGTCCTGCTGCGTAGTCTGCGGCTGCTCTACCTGCGGCGTGACCTCCTAAAAAGGAAGACGTAGCAACCGTTAGTCGAAACGACTAAGTGGTTTCACATCCGCTCCCCCGGCGACTCCTCGGCACCGGGCGGAGAAAAGGAACAAGAGTATAGTATATGTAACAAGTAAGCAAGTAAAGGAAGAGCAAACAGGTGGCAGTAGTGTAAGAGAAACAGTATCATAATCAGCATTTATATAAGAGCTACAACTAGACTATCAAGTATAAGAGCTACAGCAGGAAAGTAACTTAGCTTATAAGAATGCCCATACAAACTTATAAGTTAAGGATCGGGTTACATAAAAGTAACTCATCGTATAAGAGTGCCCATACAAACTTATACGATGAGGATCTTGTTGTGCAATGATATGAAATGCTATGAATGCTATGCAATGACTCACCCATGCACACTCATGCAATTGCTATGTCGACACAGACTGTAGTTCCCACTTTTCGAGCAGGTAGCTAACCTCTCAGGCATCAGCCGCCGTGGCCAGGCGGTGACAGTAAAACGGGCACTTCTACTACTAGGCGGGTATCACACTACTTCACCTAGGCCTCCGTACGCCTCAACGCTAAGAACACAACAGCGGAGCCCATGCTTACTATGGCCCAGCGGGGTCTTGGGTAGATGTGCACCAAGAACACAGCCCGAACTGGCCTTGCGTGACCCGGAAGGGGCCTCGGAAGAAAGCACGAGGACACAGCCCAACCGTCCACATGGTCGGAGGGGCCTCGGGAAGTGAACACCGAGGACACAGCCCAAACCAACCAAGTCTAACTGCCAACTCCCGTCGGTGTGACGACTGGCGAGCCCGTAGACCTGTCACACTATCCTTAACCCGGGATTACGACACCGCGTGTCGACTCACACCACATGCAAACACCACATCAACATATCATGGAAGGGGCCTCGGAAGTAAACACGAGGACACAGCCCAACCATCCATCCACACCTATCTCAACACAACAAAACAAGTGACGGTCAACACCACACTTTCATTCTTCCACAATACTACCCGTAGGGAGACGACGCTCTAAGTATTGGACTAATAAATTTCATTTCACCAATTCAACATATCATGGCCATAGTTTAATCTTCTATATGTCATTCCATATGAACTCTACATAAGACTTATGTGATGCGCATATGTTATAATCTATCATCATCTTATCAATTCGATTCGATTAAACATAAAGGAAACCATCCAAATATCAAGACAACTTGCAATAATAAATCAGTTGTATGCATTCTAAATAATAAACACCATCATTCAAAGTTCTTCGGTGATTAGTATCAATTATTTAATCTTGACAGAATTCCACCAACTCTTGTTGCACTTAATATAAAACCAGAATTCTAAGTGTATCACTAATCTGGACAGCAACTTCGACCGGAGATTCTCGAGGCTACAGGAATCCGGTGGAGTCGTGTAACCCCTCGTTGGAAAGGTGTTTTATTGATCTACAACTTTCATATTCAGGTCACAACCCAGATCTGACAGTAACTTACTCGAAATCGGCTTCAAAGTTCACTGCGCACAGAACACAATTTCTGTGTACAGGAATTGCCGGACAGCAAACTCGATTTGGTTTTTCCCGGGGCCACAGACATCACCTGAAGTCGTGCAACCACTCGTTGGAAAGGTATTTCCAAGGGCTACAACTTTTGTGTTTGGCCAAAAGCCCAGATCTGCACATATCCTACATAAAAAGGGCCTAGAAGATCGCTGCGCGCAGAATACATATTCTGCGCGCATCTTAAAGGAAAACGAACGGCATCGGTTCGTCTTCCTCGTCAAGGCGATCGTTCCTAAATTTTCCAGAATTATTCTCCTCCCTTATTCAACCTCAAAGGCCATAAACTCCTCACGAGACCATCCACCTATCGTCATATTGAAGAAAAGGGGAAGGGTTGAAGAGATCTAAAATCTAGGATTCAAATCCTAGCATGGCCTAACCTAAGAATCTTCTCCTCACCATCAAGTTCTCTTGAACCGATGTCTCTCCTAATTATCTATGATCTAGCACCAAGGGAGAGGGTAGGAAACTCACGTTGACTCCAGCGGTACCACCATTTCCGGCCATGGATCGCGTAGTTCTCCTTGGCGGCATCTTCTCTTTCGCGGCGATGGCGGATCTCCTTTGGTAAAACTTGCTCCTGCAGTTCTTCTCTCACCAGGAACTCTCACAGGAAATAGGGGAAGGAAATAAGGATGAAAAACGGCTAGGGTTTCTCTGCCCCTTATAAGCAAAATGTGACACGGGTATGGACACGGCCGTGTCCGTACCCGTGTCCTGCTTCTGCGAAACGGCCGTGGCGGTTTCCATGTCGGTTCACTGTTTGACACGGGTAGGGACACGGCCGTGTCCCAACCCGTGTTCCCATGACACGGCCGTGTGCCTGGCCGTGTCATTGGCCATGTGCATCTTCCGTTACATCTCGCAACTTCTCGTCGAGCTCAACTCGACGCACACGGGTAGGGACACGCCCGTGTCACTACCCGTGTCACGCACACGGGTAGGGACACGGCCGTGTCACTACCCGTGTCACCATCTCGACAACTCTCGACGATTCAACACGGCTCGTCGAGATCATCTCGACGCACACGGGTAGGGACACTGCCGTGTCACTACCCGTGTCATGATCTCGACGACTCTCGACGATTCAACACGGCTCGTCGAGATCATCTCGACGCACACGGGTAGGGACATGGCCGTGTCACTACCCGTGTCACTTCTCTCTACACTGACTTCTCCACTTCTCCACAAGTGCAGCCCAACTCCCTGCACTTCTCAGGACTTGAGTCAACCCTCCTGACTCAAAACTCACACACTAGGGGCCTAGAACGATTCGGGTCGTTACAAATCCTATAAACAAAATAAAAGATTTCGTCCCCGAAATCAGGCTTAGGCTGTGTGGAGAAAACTTAACAGGAAGTTTATCACATGTTTTTAAATAAGGTTACCTTGGGCAAACAACTCCGGGTAGCGTTGCTGCATCAAATCCATTGGCTCCCAGGTGTACTCCTCCTTCCCATGATTCATCCATAGCACCTTCACTAAGGGGACACTTTTGCGGCGTAATGTTCTTGTCTCGCTGTCAACAATCCGTACCGGCTCTAGTCGCACAGACCTATCTGACGCCACTACACCATCAGTAGTTGGAATAAATTGGTCGGGCCGCAACAGTGCTTTTCGAAGCGACGACACATGGAACACGTCGTGGAGATTTTCTAGTTCTGGCGGTAACTCCAACCGATAGGCCAACGGGCCGATCCTTTCCAATATAGTATAAGGCCCAACATATCTTGGGCTGAGCTTTTTCACTCCACGCACCCGCGACACTCCATGCATCGGCCGAATTTTGAGGAACACTTTTTCGCCCACCTGGAACTCCACCATCCGATGCTTTTTATTATAATATTTCGCCTGTCGACTTTGAGCCTCCAACATGCGATCCCGTATCAATCTGACCGCCGCATCAGTATCATCTATGTATTCGTTTCCCAATGCCTTCGGATCTTCATCTTGCACCCACGACAAGGGAGTCCTGCACCTTCTTCCGTAAAGGGCTTCATGGGGCGCCATACCGATGCTTGCTTGATGACTATTGTTGTAGGAGAATTCCACCAGGGGCAAGAGTCTTTCCCATGGCTCTCCTCTGTCCAACACACATAGCCTCAACGAATCCTCCAGCGTTCTGATGGTCCGCTCTGACTGTCCGTCAGTCTGAGGATGAAAAGCGGTACTAAAGGTTAGGCGTGAGCCCAAATACGCCTGCACCGCCTTCCACTCATTTGATGTAAACCGACCATCCCTATCCGAAACAATCGTCTTGGGCACGCCATGATACCGTACAAATTGCTCCACAAAAAGGCGTACCAAAACATCCACGTGTGCTTCCTTCTTCATTGGAATGAACCGGGCCACCTTTGTCAGTCGGTCCACAATAACCCACACCGAATCATTCCCGGAGCGGGAACGAGGTAACCCATGAACAAAGTCCATGGAGATATCCTCGAACTTCCATTCGGGGATGGGCAGCGACTGCAACATACCACCGGGACTCCTGCATTCAGCCTTCACTCTTTGACACGCTTCGCAATGGGTAACATAGTAGCGAACATACTTCTTCATTCCCGGCCAACACATGGTCTTCCGCAGTCCGGCATACATCTTAGCAATGCCCGGATGCACTGAATATTGAGAGGAATGCGCCTCTCTCAATATATCTTCCCGAATTTTGCCGCCCTTGGGAATATAAAGTCGGCCACGAAAATAAACGAGGCCGTCTTTTAGTGTGTACTCATCGGTGGTCCCATCTTCAATTGCCTTGATTGCCGGGGCCAAGGCCGCATCCATACCTTGCTCCACCCGAATCCGATCTCGGATATCACAAACTATGCTCACGTTGGCCAAATACTCCGCATACTCTGTCGAAGGATCCTTGAATACTAGAGTAATTTCCATCTTCTCGATCATCCGAGCCAACTCCATACTCATCAGCCGAGACTCTGGGCTAGAGCCTGGCACTTTTCTACTCAAGGCATCGGCTACCGAGTTCGCTTTCCCGGGGTGGTAGTTCATGGTGAACTCATAGTCGCATAGAAATTCCAACCACCGCCGTTGTCTCAGGTTCAACTCCTTCTGAGTGTGAACATACTTCAAGTTTTTGTGATCGGAAAAGATCTCGCAGTGCACGCCATATAAATAATGTCTCCAGACCTTCAAAGCGAACACCACTGCTCCCAACTCCAAATCATGAACCGGGTAATTGATTTCATGTTTCTTTAACTGCCTTGAAGCATAAGCGATCACATGCCCGTGCTGCATCAGCACCGCACCCATCCCTTGATATGACGCGTCCGTGTAAACCTGAAATCCTTCCTTCCCCGACGGAAGCGCAAGGATGGGGGCGGAGGTAAGCCTATCCTTCAACTCTTGAAATGCTGCTTCACATTGAGGTGTCCACTCGAATGGCACACCCTTCTTCGTCAAGGAGGTAAGGGGAAGGGCAATCTTGGAAAATCCTTTCACGAACTTGCGGTAGTACCCAGCAAGTCCAAGAAAGCTTCGTACATCGGCCGCCGACTTCAAGGGCGACCACTCCTTCACGGCCCGCACCTTAGCTGGATCCACAGCTAATCCTGCTCCACTGATCACATGCCCCAAGAAGGCAACCTCCTTAAGCCAGAATTCACACTTGCTAAACTTGGCATACAAGGCGTGCTCCTTTAATTTCTTCAAGACTAGGGTCAGGTGCTCGACATGCTCCTCCTCCGTCTTTGAGTAGACTAAGATGTCGTCGATGAAAACGATGACGAAGATGTCCAAGTATGGTTCGAACACCTTGTTCATCAGGCTCATGAAGGCCGAAGGTGCATTCGTGAGCCCAAACGACATTACTGTGAACTCATACAAACCATATCTCGAACTGAAGGCTGTTTTCTGAATATCCCCTCTTGTATCCTCAACTGATAGTATCCAGAGCGCAAGTCTAGTTTAGAGAACCAATGTGCTCCCACTAATTGATCGAACAACTCGTCGATCCGAGGTAGCGGATAAGTGTTCCGCACCGTCAATCGATTGAGTTCCCGATAATCTATACACAATCGCAGGGTTCCATCCTTCTTCTTTACGAACAATACGGGGGCACCCCATGGTGATGAACTGGGGCGAACGAACCCTGAATCTACTAGTTCTTGTAGTTGAACTCTAAACTCCGCGAGTTCTTTCGGGGCCATTCTGTACGGAGTCTTAGATACAGGCTTGGCACCTGGTACTAAATTAATCTGAAAATCGACCTCTCTATGCGGTGGTAATCCTGGTAGCTTCTCAGGAAATACCTCGGGAAAATCCCGCACAACCCGTACGTCCTTTAATTCCAACGCTTCCTCCTTCAACTCGAACCAGATCATGAAGACCTCGTCCCCCTTCATATGAGCTTTTACAACCTGGACGGAAGATAACATCATGCGAGGAGCGAAGCCAATACCTTGGAAGATGACGTCAGAGTCTCCATGTCTCAAATAGATCCGCTTCTCTGCGCAGTCGATCCTTGCGAAGTGCCAATCGAGCCATGCCATGCCCAAAATGATGTCGAACTCCGGCATTCTCAGAACCGTGGCCGGTGTATCAAAGGCTTTCCCATCAATAAATAACTCCAACTCGCACTTGGCGGTCGCGATCATCTCCGAGCCGTCCGGAAGGCGTACACGTCGGGCTATTCCCGTGAAGTAATGAACATCACCCACGTCTTTTATGAACTCTTCGGACACAAAAGAGTGTGAGGCACCGGTATCAAACAGCGCATAGGCCGTCTTCCCGCCAATAATCACGGTGCCTAAGTGTCAACGACCAAAACTTATTGCTAGTGTCTAATAAGTTCTATTCAATTCGTGTCAAACCATGCAGATATATAAATTAATTAAATCATACCTGCAATCACATCTTGTGGGTTCCGTTCCTGCGCCATGTCAAGCGCGTACACCTGATCCCGGACCGGTCCGGGGTTTCCTCTTGGCGGTCCTCGTCCTCGACCACGCATATATCCCCGTCCTCGTGGAGCTGGTGGAGGGAGAGCAGGAGGGAGAGCAGGAGGGAGAGCAGGAGGGACGTTCCCATATAGCTGTGGGCAAAAACGTCGGATGTGGCCCGGCTGGTTGCATTCGAAGCACACCAGACCACGACGCCCTTCAGGTTGCTGAAATCGCTGAGGCTGTGGGGGTGGAGGCAACGCAGGCGGCTGCGGAACTGGATGCTCCACCCTATAGTTTCAGTGGACACGCCCTCCACCTCTTTGATAACCTCTTCCTCCTCTGAAGTCCCGTCTCCTTCTATTACTTGGGCCGGCTTCCATCACGTCCTCCGCAGGCCTCTTACTACATCCCATGTGGTCCGCCTCCAATCTTTTCGCCATATCAATGATCTCCGCCAAGATACCATCCGCTATAAACAAAAGGGACTGCCTTAGGGGATCTCGCAGCCCTTTATAGAAGCGCTTGGCATAACCTCTGTCATCCAACTCATAAGAGTCCGCAAACCTTGCGAGATGCTGGAATTCCCGCTGGTATTCTGTAACCGACTTTGATCCCTGCTTTAGTAGAAGGAACCTCTGCTCAAGCTCATCTCGGGCCGATGTAGGGATAAAGTGCTCCAAGAAAACCTCCGAGAATTCACTCCAACTTATCTCTGTGTAGATCCGGCCTTGGAAGGTAGAGCCCATGAGGGACTTCCACCACCTCTTCGCATGTAAGTCCAAGACAGACACTGCCAATGTTACTGCCATGTTGGCCGGGCAACGGATTCCAGCCAACAACTCTTGTATCGTGTCTAGCCATTCCTCTGTACGTACGGCTGACTCCGTCCCAAGGTAGACGGGAGGGGAGAGAGCCCGAAAGGTGCTCAGCCAGTTGGAGCTCGGGGCCTGTTGTTGCACCGGAGCCTGCTGTGCCTTAAAAGCATCAAGAATGGCGGTGAGTGTTTGCCCCAACTCAGACTGTTGGAACTGAGTGGGTATGGGAGGGGTAGGAGTACCCCTCATCGGCTCAACATGCAGTGGAACCTACACGTACACGACAAATTTGTGGTCAGGTTGGCTAATCGTAGGGTCAAAGTTGGACAAACTTAATGTGAATTACATATGGGCACACCACTGCTTCCGCTAAGTCAGTTTGTCCCCAAACTGACTAACCAAACGGGGGTGGCACCATTGTTGAATGACTTCTTAGTTGAGGATCGTGGCAAACTGATACCATTTGTAAGACCCCCCTCCCCGGATCCCAAAACACGGCACGAAGGGGGAGTCTTATGCCCGTAACAGCCGCCTTGCGGTAGCATTAGCACACGGGCTAACCTGTACCACAAGACGCCTATCCCGCCGGCTACAACAATATCAATAAATCATGCCAACCCAACCAAATAAATAAGCAAGAGAAGTCAAAATCCACACTAAGTATATAAAGTCCAAAACATCAATAATGAGAAGCTAAAACATGCTTCTACAATATATCAGAGTACAGCTAAACATTGCCCAAACGGGCTACATCAGAGTAAGCAAAACACTAACATCTGTAACGGACGGTATCGACGGCACCGTCACATCAGGCCCTGTCGTCCTGGCCTGGCTGTCCTGCTGCGTAGTCTGCGGCTGCTCTACCTGCGGCATGACCTCCTAAAAAGGAAGACGTAGCAACCGTTAGTCGAAACGACTAAGTGGTTTCACATCCGCTCCCCCGGCGACTCCTCGGCACCGGGCGGAGAAAAGGAACAAGAGTATAGTATATGTAACAAGTAAGCAAGTAAAGGAAGAGCAAACAGGTGGCAGTAGTGTAAGAGAAACAGTATCATAATCAGCATTTATATAAGAGCTACAACTAGACTAGCAAGTATAAGAGCTACAGCAGGAAAGTAACTTAGCTTATAAGAATGCCCATACAAACTTATAAGTTAAGGATCGGGTTACATAAAAGTAACTCATCGTATAAGAGTGCCCATACAAACTTATACGATGAGGATCTTGTTGTGCAATGATATGAAATGCTATGAATGCTATGCAATGACTCACCCATGCACACTCATGCAATTGCTATGTCGACACAGACTGTAGTTCCCACTTTTCGAGCAGGTAGCTAACCTCTCAGGCATCAGCCGCCGTGGCCAGGCGGTGACAGTAGAACGGGCACTTCTACTACTAGGCGGGTATCACACTACTTCACCTAGGCCTCCGTACGCCTCAACGCTAAGAACACAACAGCGGAGCCCATGCGTACTATGGCCCAGCGGGGTCTTGGGTAGATGTGCACCAAGAACACAGCCCGAACTGGCCTTGCGTGACCCGGAAGGGGCCTCGGAAGAAAGCACGAGGACACAGCCCAACCGTCCACATGGTCGGAGGGGCCTCGGGAAGTGAACACCGAGGACACAGCCCAAACCAACCAAGTCTAACTGCCAACTCCCGTCGGTGTGACGACTGGCGAGCCCGTAGACCTGCCACACTATCCTTAACCCGGGATTACGACACCGCGTGTCGACTCACACCACATGCAAACACCACATCAACATATCATGGAAGGGGCCTCGGAAGTAAACACGAGGACACAGCCCAACCATCCATCCACACCTATCTCAACACAACAAAACAAGTGACGGTCAACACCACACTTTCATTCTTCCACAATACTACCCGTAGGGAGACGACGCTCTAAGTATTGGACTAATAAATTTCATTTCACCAATTCAACATATCATGGCCATAGTTTAATCTTCTATATGTCATTCCATATGAACTCTACATAAGACTTATGTGATGCGCATATGTTATAATCTATCATCATCTTATCAATTCGATTCGATTAAACATAAAGGAAACCATCCAAATATCAAGACAACTTGCAATAATAAATCAGTTGTATGCATTCTAAATAATAAACACCATCATTCAAAGTTCTTCGGTGATTAGTATCAATTATTTAATCTTGACAGAATTCCACCAACTCTTGTTGCACTTAATATAAAACCAGAATTCTAAGTGTATCACTAATCTGGACAGCAACTTCGACCGGAGATTCCCGAGGCTACAGGAATCCGGTGGAGTCGTGTAACCCCTCGTTGGAAAGGTGTTTTATTGATCTACAACTTTGATATTCAGGTCACAACCCAGATCTGACAGTAACTTACTCGAAATCGGCTTCAAAGTTCACTGCGCACAGAACACAATTTCTGTGTACAGGAATTGCCGGACAGCAAACTCGATTTGGTTTTCCCGGGGCCACAGACATCACCTGAAGTCGTGCAACCACTAGTTGGAAAGGTATTTCCAAGGGCTACAACTTTTGTGTTTGGCCAAAAGCCCAGATCTGCACATATCCTACATAAAAAGGGCCTAGAAGATCGCTGCGCGCAGAATACAGATTCTGCGCGCATCTTAAAGGAAAACGAACGGCATCGGTTCGTCTTCCTCGTCAAGGCGATCGTTCCTAAATTTTCCAGAATTATTCTCCTCCCTTATTCAACCTCAAAGGCCATAAACTCCTCACGAGACCATCCACCTATCGTCATATTGAAGAAAAGGGGAAGGGTTGAAGAGATCTAAAATCTAGGATTCAAATCCTAGCATGGCCTAACCTAAGAATCTTCTCCTCACCATCAAGTTCTCTTGAACCGATGTCTCTCCTAATTATCTATGATCTAGCACCAAGGGAGAGGGTAGGAAACTCACGTTGACTCCAGCGGTACCACCATTTCCGGCCATGGATCGCGTAGTTCTCCTTGGCGGCATCTTCTCTTTCGCGGCGATGGCGGATCTCCTTTGGTAAAACTTGCTCCTGCAGTTCTTCTCTCACCAGGAACTCTCACAGGAAATAGGGGAAGGAAATAAGGATGAAAAACGGCTAGGGTTTCTCTGCCCCTTATAAGCAAAATGTGACACGGGTAGGGACACGGCCGTGTCCGTACCCGTGTCCTGCTTCCGCGAAACGGCCGTGGCGGTTTCCATGTCGGTTCACTGTTTGACACGGGTAGGGACACGGCCGTGTCCCAACCCGTGTTCCCATGACACGGCCGTGTGCCTGGCCGTGTCATTGGCCGTGTGCATCTTCCGTTACATCTCGCAACTTCTCGTCGAGCTCAACTCGACGCACACGGGTAGGGACACGCCCGTGTCACTACCCGTGTCACGCACACGGGTAGGGACACGGCCGTGTCACTACCCGTGTCACCATCTCGACGACTCTCGACGATTCAACACGGCTCGTCGAGATCATCTCGACGCACACGGGTAGGGACACGGCCGTGTCACTACCCGTGTCATGATCTCGACGACTCTCGACGATTCAACACGGCTCGTCGAGATCATCTCGACGCACACGGGTAGGGACACGGCCGTGTCACTACCCGTGTCACTTCTCTCTACACTGACTTCTCCACTTCTCCACAAGTGCAGCCCAACTCCCTGCACTTCTCAGGACTTGAGTCAACCCTCCTGACTCAAAACTCACACACTAGGGGCCTAGAACGATTCGGGTCGTTACATGGCAAATCTGTCTAAGGAAGATTTTGAAATAAGGAATTATTCTCTAATGAACAAGAATATTTCTCCTCGCTGGAAATCCCTGCATGTGTGCAATAAATCCCATCATTTAATTTGATTTAAATTCTCTACGCAATCTGGCCCTTAAATTTAGGATATAACTGTTGTACCACGTATCAACCCGGTGAAAATAATTCTAAGTGACCATGACATGATTCCATATTCAAGGTCTAATATCCCTCATGATTTATATATAGTCAGCTTAAAACTTGTTAAGGCTATATAAGGAAACACATGACACTAAGCCATTTCATCTTGTAGAAAAGTTTTTATCACAATTCAATCGATGCAGTTGATATAGTCGAATTTTTCCTTAGTCATGAAGTCGATGAAGTTGAAATTTTTCTTAGCCATGTAGTTGATGCAGTCGAATATTTCCTTAGCCATGCAGTCGATGCAATTAAGCTTTTCCTTAGCCATATAGTCGATGCAGTCGAACATTTTCTTAGACATAAAGTCGATGTACTCGAACTTTTCCATAGAATTTTTCCTATGCACCCGATATTTTACATAACCAAATTCCTATTTTTGCCTCTGATTTCTACTGACCTTAGTGTCTTTCTCCTTAATAGTGATATGTCTAATATTTGATTAGGATAAAGGTCAATATGAGTTTTGCTCCTTGAGGGATTACAAGGGTAAAGCCCTATTTGGGTGACCATGTGTCTAAAAATACATTAGCCATGCACTTTAGTTATACCCGTCACACCAAAACGCAAACAACCATCAAATATAAGATGTTTATTATCATCTTGAGGCCTTCTTCAAATCAAAAATCTTGGGGACAATATTCCAAACATTCAGAAGCTAGAGCCATATATGTAAATAATAATAGATATATATAAAAAAAATTAAGATTGATTTAGACAGAGAAACATTACAATTTATATTAACAAGATTAAACACAGTGGGAACAATATTTGGATTAGACAAGTTTAAAAACAACCAAAAATTATAAGCTACGATATCCCAAAGTTCTGAACACTTTCTAAAATCTTCTCCTTGAGCCTTTCTCTTCTGTCTTTCAAAATATCCCAGTGGCTTTGGAATGTATGTGGGTGGAAGAGGAGGTCCATGTGGGTTGTTCATTCTATAGATTCTCATTTTTGTCTCCTTATCTTCATTTTTCTTCCATTCCACAAAACTATAGTATCTGGAGATGTTAATCTCATGCTTGCCAAAGCTGTTCCAGGTATAAAGAATGGTATTACCGGATGTAGGACTCCAAGCCTCATATCCTGGCATATTCTGAATTTCAATTTTTCTTCTTTGCCTTGCCTCGATGATTTCATCCTGGACCTGATCTACCCTCCTCTTCCTGGATGATGACTCTCCTTATTGTGTTGGAGGAGTGAGATCATATCCTTCCCAAGCTTCTTTATAGTCTTCTAGAGGGAAGTAACCACATTCTGCAGCTTGATCAATTTCAAGGATGGTAGGTTGAGGAGAGCCAAAGCATCTCTAATTGTGTTTGTTGTCCAAATGGCCTACTGGGCAGAGTGATGGGTTATGAACTTCTGCCCCTTTATGATATCTTCAAATGTTTCCTTGCATATTTCCCCTTGGGCCTCATCAATTCTATCTTTCAACATGTTGACTCCATCTACTATAGTGTTCTTTGTTTACAGGAGGTGTCCATCTAGCAATTAGTTATAGTGATCCATTCTTTCTAGGATTTCCATTCTATTATCAGTCATTTTGTTATTTGTTGCTGGAAATGCTTGATATAAGTTTTGTCCAGTAGTATCTTGGTTGTCTATGACAACTTAAATTCTTGGATGTGTCATGTCATTCGGTCTTGCTATGAAGTCATACAACAGTTGCTACTTTCATGTATAATTGGTGTGTCTGAGTGTTCAGATAGTGCATTTCTCATTCTACCTCTGATAGTTTCACCTTCATCTCTTTCCTTAGTCCCTGCACAGTCTATTCCACAAAGTTTTCTATACTTCTTCTCTGATTGTCCATCGTTAGTTGTAGCTGAGCCGTGAAATAACTTGGTTCTTTTATAGGTTGGGAGTTGGAGCTTATGGCATAGCTTCAACAACTCTCTAGGAGCTCTCTGTAGGACACTCAAAATCTTCATACAAACAATCAGGGGTTGATTGTTGTGAGGTTCCTTTTCATTGTTGTTGGGTACATTGGTCAAATGTACCTGATTTGAAAAAGTCTCACCCAACTCAATGATATACATCATAATGTATTTGATGTATGTTGAGTTTACTTGTGCAGGTTAAGAAATCACTGGACTGAAGCAAAAAGTTTCTAAGTCCATGTGTCGACACCCAGAGGGAAAGTGTCGACACTTAAGAAGGCTTGTGTCGATACCCAGACAAGCAGTGTCGACACTTGGAGTCATTGTGTCGACACCTGGGATGCAGAGTCGACACCAGACAGAAAGTGTCGACACTTGGAGCTGTGTCGAAACTCAATGAAGAAAAGTGCAGACAGAAAGTGTCGACACAAGGAGCTGTGTCGACACCCAGTGAAGCTGAGTCTACACCAGAAAGTGTCGACACTTGGAGCTGTGTCGACACTCAGCAAAAGTCTGCAGAGACTAAGTACAAGTGTCGACACTCAACACAATGTGTTGACACTAAGCAGAAGAGTCAGCACTTGAAGTAAGTGTCGACACCCAGCAAAATGTGTCGACACTCAACAGAAGAGTCAGCATTTGAAGTATGTGTCGACACCCAGAACAATGTGTCGACACACAGCTGAAGACTCAACACTTGAAGAAAGTGTCGACACAAGGAGCTGTGTCGACACTTAGCAAAGAACAGAATTATCTCCAAAATATTCTAAGTACAAGTGTCGACAGTAAAGGAATGTGTCGACACTCAGCTGAAGTCTCAACAGAAGAATCAAGTGTCGACACAAGGAGCTGTGTCGACACTCAGCAAGTATCAACATAGAAGACTATGTGTCGACTCCAAGAAGCAGTGTCGACACTTAACAGATTCAACACAAGAAGATGTGTCGACACAAAGGAGATGTGTCGACACTCAGAAGAATTCAGCTAAAGATAGAAGATCAAGTACTTGTGTCGACACTCAATTTCAGTGTCGACACCTGAAGAAGAATCTGTGTCGAGACATACAAGGAGTTGTGTCGACACCTTGTAGACTTGTGTTGACACTTACACAGCATGTGTCGACACTTGGACTATAAGTGTCGACACTTAAAGACAGAAAGTCTCGACACTATCAGACAGTTAGAGATTTTCAAGAAATGACTGGATGACATGACATCTGCCGTTTCAGCCGGTCTACAGCACCTGTCAGAGATGTCAGAAGACAGTTATGAACCGGATCAGTCGGTTACCATGAAGAAGGCCTATAAATAGGCACATACAGTCTACAGAAACTGTTGTTGATGATTAACAAGTGAATCACATTGTTGAAGAACAAGTCATCAAAGTGGTACACAGAGTATCAAATCAAGAAGATCTTGCAGTCCAAGTGCAGATCTAAGAAGTTGGAGAGAGAGGGCTCCATCCAAGAAATCAGCCATTGGAACTAGGTTGAGAAGAAGGGTTCAGATCTATTCTGAATTCTAAGTGGCAGATGTCAAGGAACAACTGCAGAAGGAGACAATCTTATTCAGTTCTACTCAAGAAGCTTTGAAGAAAGCTAAGTCAGATTGAATCCAGCTGAGTTCTTCTAAGAACTCATCAAGAAACTCTCAACTTCCCTCTCTCATTTTTGAGTTGTTGAGTTATTATTTCAATAATCATTTTTTAACTTGTAGGATCCTTTGGATCTGAGTGAATTGTAAGCCTGTATTTATAAAGGCTGAGGGTAGGGCTTGAGGGCCTGAGTGTAGGAGATTGTTATCTCTGAGTGTAGGCCTTGATTGGCTGAGTGTAGGCCTTGGTTGGCTGAGTGTAGGCCTTGATTGGCTGAGTGTAGGCTTTGGGATAAAGCTGAGTTGTAAGGCTTTGAGCCTGAGGTGTAGGAACCAATTTGGGTTCTGAGACAGTGGAGGAGTTTGGCCGAATCTAGTACACTGCTAGATAGGCGAAGGGGGAAAGTGGATGTACCCAAAGATTGGGGAACCACTATAAAACCTTGTGTATGCTGTGCTGTGATTGTGTTGTGACTGTGTAGGCTGTGTTATTGCTGTGCAAAAGTAAAGTAGATTTTGTGATAGAACTGTTTGCTGCCATTAAAGTGTAAAAAGGATTAGGTCACCTATTCACCCCCCCCCCTCTAGGTGTTTATGTACCATATCTTTCAAGTGGTATCAGAGGGAGGTTCCTCAAAAAGGACTAACAGTCCGAGGAGATCCTGTTTGGCAGATTCAGTGTAAGGCAAAACACAGATTCAAGAAATTCAAGAAAATCAAGAAACATGGGTTCCTCTGAGAATCACAAGGAATTGGGTTCCATGAAATTACCCATATGCAGGAAAGAGATCTTTGGGATCTGGAAGGAAAGGGTAAGGCTGTTTATGGAGGCATCAGACCCTAGAATCTACATCACAGTAAAGGAAGGGCCTTATGTGCCCATGAAAATTTCAGTTTTAGATGCAAATCAGAGAACTCCAAAGGATTTCTCTGAGATGACTAAGGATGAGATTGTCCTAGCCACAATGGACAAGAGGGCACAGAACATAATAGTGAGTGTCATTGATGATGCAACATTTCAGAATCTTATACACTATAAGACAACCAAGGAGATGTGGGACACTTTTATAGTGTATATGGAAGGATCTGAAGAAGTAAGACAAGATAGAAAATCCTTGCTAAATCAGGAGTATGAGAGTTTTAGACAAGGTAAAGGTGATAGCATAACTGAGTGCTACAAGAAGTTCTACAGAATAGTTAATGAACTCATGTCTTATGGAAGAGAGTTTAGTAACTATGAACTAAATGACAAGTTCCTAAGGTCCCTAACCAAAGATTGGGACACAAAGATCCGTGCCATTAGAGAAATGACTAAGTTGGGGGAAATTCCTCCTCCTATACTGTTTGACAAGTTGTTGTCTTATGAAATGCAATTGACAGTGAGGAAAGAGGAGGAGAAGTCAACAAGAATTGAACACAAGGAAAGATCAGTTGCTTTCAAAATAGAAGTTCCCAGAAAGTGCAGGAATAAGTCATCAACTCCACCTCCAGAGGTAATTGAATCAGAATCAGATGAGTCAGTCAGCACAAAGACTGAGAGCAGTGAAAGTGATGAAGACTTTGCTGCCTTCACTAGACACTTTCAGAAATTCTTGAAGAAGAAACAGTGGAGGTCAAGACCTTCTACTTCAAAGGGAAAGGAAGTCTTTTATCAGGAGAAAAAGCCTTCAAAGAAAGACAAGAAGAGGACAAAGTCAAGCAAGGCAACTGGATCTAAGATAGTGTGCTATTGCTGCAATAGACAGGGCCATGTTATTGCAGATTGTCCAGAGAAGAGAAAGGAATCTGGTGACAGGAAAAAGGCTTACTTCAAAGGCAAGAAAGAGAAGTCTTTTGTTGCCAAGAAAGAGAAGAATCTATCAGATATCTCTTCTTCAGAAACTGAGTCTGAGGCTGAAGCCTACATAGGGCTGTTTGCTGAAGAAGAAGAGGAAGAATTCATGCAGATCATAGAGTCTATTTATGAATAAGAAGACAGTCAATGCCAAGGGCTAATGGCTTTGACAGAGAGTGCCAAAATCCTGGAGCAGCCAGGACCCAGTCAGGTACAAAGTTCAAGTTTAAATTCAGTTTCTTGTTCTAGTTCAGATTCAGATTCTTCTTCATCAAGTGATGAGAATGTATCTGAGTCTGAGGGTGATATTCATCAGCTTATAGATGAATATAAGGTGCTGTTGCAGGCTTACAAGAAAAGCAAGACACTAGCCAAAAGTCAGGCAAAGGAAATTGCTATTCTTAAAGCTGCAGCAACAGATTTTGAGAAGTCTTTTGATCAAAAACTGAATGAGATAGCCATGTTGAAGCACATAACAGTGATTCAAATGGGTACTATATCATTTAAAAATGATCAAATCAAAAGTCTGGAGGTTAATCTTCAGAAAGAGAGAGAGCTTGTTGCTAGGTTTTCTAAACCTAAGTCAGTGTTACCTTTAATTGATGAATTTGTTCATCATAAAGGCAAGTCTGGATTGGAATTTATTAGACCTGCAGGGACTGAGCAATCCAAGTCTAAGTCCAAGGGCAAAGCCCCAACATTCAACAAGGCTGCTGTAGACAAGACAGCCAAGGCTGTACCTAAGCAAAGGTACAATAAGTTTGAATGTTGGTGCTGTGGCAAAGTTGGCCATTTTGCAGTGGACTGTTGGCACAATGCTAGTGCCAAAGTGAGTACCAAACTACCTGTTGGAAAGCCAGTGGGTAGCTTTGTCAGATTGCAGACTAACAAGTACCAAGGACCCAAGAATTCTTTGGGTTCTAAGGTTCATTAATCTGTTTTGCAGATGAGTCCAAGTGGCCATACCCCAACATGGTACTTGGACAGTGGATGTTCCAGACATATGACTGGAACAAGAGGATTACTAAAGGACTACATTCCAGTAAAAGATGGTCCAAAAGTAACCTTTGGTGGTTCTGAAAAAGGAATCATCAAAGGATTTGGTAACATTTCTACAAACTTAGTTACCATTACTCAAGTGGCTTATGTTAAAGGGTTGAAACACAACCTAATAAGTATAAGTCAATTAAGTGATGTAGGGTATGACATCTCATTTGTTAAAAATGGTTGTCATATCAAGAGGTCAAGTGATCAAGAGATCATTTTGACAGGTTATAGGAAGAGGAATGTCTACTACCTAGACATTATGGTTGAGAACAATGATTCTCCAGTTTGTCTTGTTGCTGATGAGATAGTCTCTCATTATGTCAAATGGCACAAGAGGCTTGCCCATCTTAACTACAAGACTATTAGCAAACTCTTTAGCAAAGAGTTAGTGAGGAATGGTCCTCAAGTTAAGTGTGTTAAAGATGGTATTTGCTCAGCTTGTCAAAAGGGCAAGCAGACTAAATCCACCTTTAGAAGCATAGAAAACAAAGATGCTGTGAGGTGTTTATACCTCTTGCATATGGATCTCTTTGGTCCAATGCCAGTTCACAGCTTAGGTAGGAAGGTCTATACCTTTGTAGTTGTAGATGACTACTCAAGGTTTTCCTGGGTGTTCTTCTTAAGACAGAAATCTGAAACACCTAGTGTCTTCTATAGCTTTGTCAAGCAAATTCAGAATGAACTAAATAATACAGTGGTCAAAATTAGAAGTGACCATGGTACTGAATTTCAGTCTGATAGCATGACAAAACTGTGTGAAGACTTTGGGATATTTCAAGAATTCTCTTCACCTAGAACACCTCAGCAAAATGGCATTGCTGAGAGGAAGAATAGAACTTTGATAGAGGCTGGTAGGACCCTACTAAGTGATACATCACTGCCAGAATATTTCTGGGCTGAAGCAGTTAATACTGCATGCCATGTTATAAATAGGGCTACCATCACTAAAAGGCTAAATAAGACCCCCTATGAAGTTGTGAAAGACAGGAAACCAAACCTATCCTATTTTAGGATCTTTGGTTGTAAATGCTTCATACTTAACAATGGGAAGTCTTACTTAACTAAGTTTGCTGCCAAGTCCCAAGAGAGAATTTTTGTTGGGTACAGCAATAATAGTAAGGCTTATAGAGTCTACAACTTGACTACACAAGTTGTAGAAGAATCAGTGCATGTAGTTTTTGATGAGACTAAACTTATTAATAATGAGTTGTCTAGTAGTGTATACAGCTCCACAGGTTTGACAAAGAAAATGGACAAGCTTACTATAGAAGAAGTGTCTGCTGCAAGACAGCAAGTAGAAGAAAGTAGCTATTGTCCATGGGGAGAACTACATGTGCCAATTGCTGAAGAAATACAAGGAGTACAGTATGATGGAGATGCTGAAGTGGTTCAACCAGAAATTAGGATGCCTCCAGCCCACAGGCATCTTAGAGATCATCCAGTAGAGTTGATTATTGGAGATCCAAGACAAGGAGTTCAAACCAGGAGTAGAAACATGAATGCAGCAATCTACTCCAGCTTTCTGTCACAAGTTGAACCTAAGAAGTTTGAAGAAGCAATACAAGATCCATAATGGACTGAAGCAATGCAAGAAGAGCTTAATCAGTTCAAGAGGTGCAAGGTCTGGGAACTTGTTCCTAAACCTAAAGACCACAATGTAATAGGAACTAAGTGGATCTACAGGAATAAGATGGATGAACAAGGGGTCATCATTAAGAATAAGGCTAGACTGGTTGCTAAAGGATATAGGCAAGAAGAAGGTATTGATTTTGATCAAACCTTTGCTCCAGTAGCCAGACTGGAAGAGATAAGAATGTTCTTGGCCTATGCAACCTATCAAGGATTCAAGGTATACCAAATGGATGTCAAGTCAGCATTCCTAAATGGTAATCTTAAGGAAGAAGTCTATGTGGAGCAGCCTTCAGGTTTTGTTGATCCAACTCTACCTCATCATGTCTATAGACTTAGGAAAGTTTATATGGGTTAAAGCAAGCCCCTAGGGCTTGGTATGAAACCCTATCTAGTTTCCTCATTGAGAACAAATTCTCAAGGGGGAAAATAGATAAGACTCTATTCCTTAAGGAATCTAGAGGCAAAGTTATACTAGTCCAAATATATGTAGATGACATTATATTTGGGTCTACTGAAAGCAGCCTTTGCAAAAAGTTTGCAAAACTTATGCAAGGTCAGTTTGAGATGAGTAGTATGGGAGAGCTGAAGTTTTTATTGGGTCTCCAAGTTAAACAGACTGAGAGTGGTTTGTCCATTTGTCAGTCAAAGTTCACCCTAGAACTCATAAGGAAGTATGGTATGGATTCATCCAGCACCATGAAGACTCCTATGGGGTCAAGTATGTCTCTTAGCAAGGATGATGCAGGGAAACCTGTAGATGAAATCTTGTATAGAGGGATAGTTGGCTCCCTATTATACTTAACTGCTAGTAGACCTGACATCATGTATGCTACATGTGTTTGTGCCAGGTATCAAGCCTGCCCTAAAGAGTCTCATTTGACAACAGTCAAAAGAATATTGAGATATCTAAAGGGCACTCCCTATCTAGGCCTCTGGTACCCTAGGAATGGAGATTTTGATCTAACAGGTTATTCAGATGCAGACTTTGCAGGATGCAAAGAAGATAGAAAGAGCACTACTGGAACCTGTCAATTCCTAGGTGGGAGACTAATTTCATGGAGTAGCAAAAAGCAAACCAGTGTGGCTATCTCCACAGCAGAGTCAGAGTATGTAGCTGCAGGAAGTTGCTGTGCTCAACTTCTGTGGATACAACATCAGCTAGAGGACTATGGATTTCAGGTAAGTAGAACTCCACTTTTCTGTGATTCTACAAGTGCTATTTCAATAGCTAATAACCCTGTATCATATAGTAAAACAAAACATATTGAGATTAAATATCATTTTCTTAGGGAGCATGTAGAAAGAGAAGATATTTTATTAGAATATGTTAAAACTGATTATCAAATAGCTGATATGTTTACTAAGCCCCTAGAAGAAGCTAAGTTCAATAGATTCAAAATTGAACTAGGAATGTTAAACTTAGAGTAAGTTTACAGAATTAAAATTGGCTAAGTAAAAAGGTGTCGACACATAGACAAGTCTATGTCGACACAGAATAGTGGTGTCGACACTTCAGGAAAAAGGTGTCGACACATCCAGGATGTTGGTGTCGACACTTCAGAATGTTAGTGTCGACACATGACAAGTAGGTGTCGACACATCTAAAGTGTGTCGACACTTATGTTTTACTCAGAATTTTCTAAGTAAAGTCTCGACAATGTGTCGAGTTATGTTGTGTCGACACATAACCAAGTGTCGACACATAAAATCTGTTGACTAAACTTGTGTCGACACATGTGTGTCGAGACATTATAAGTCAGTGTCGACACTTATTGCCAGTGTCGACACATTATAAGTTAACTGTCCCGCCTGTTCATCTTCAAAATCAGAAAGGTATAAATAGGGTTCTGTCTTTATTTGTCGACACGCTTTCAAAGTTTCGAGACCAAAACTACTGTGTCAACACCTCTCTTTTCTAAAGACAAATTCTACAAACCCTAATGTCTCCTAAGCTTGAGGAGAACGTTAACGAAGGATATGAGCTTGTGCGCGGCGCGTTCGATGATGCTGATCCAGAAATCAAGGCAGTAGTAACCCTAGTCGCCGATTCAGGGTTAGAGTACTTAGTTTCAGAACCAACTAAGATATGGAAGAAGGAGGTGCTTGAATTCCTTAATGGAGCTGCAGTAGATGAATCTGGATACAAAATCAAATCCAGAGTTCATGGAGAAAGGGTTAAGGTAACCCCAAAAAGTCTGAGGAAGATTCTTCAATTGCCAAGAACTCAAGATGAAGAAGAGGTGACTGCTTCAAAGACCAGGGAAGCTCTTACCTGGTGTGGACTTGATCCAAAGATGAAGATAGGTTCTGTTTTCAACAGGAAAGGCATGAATAATCAAGGAAAATTCATGTCTGAGATTGTGGGAAAGGTCTTACTCAGCAAACCTGGAGGGCATGACAAAGTGTCTGCCTATATGTTTGAAATCATGACAAGGATCATATTCACTCTGAAAATAGACTGGTCAATAGTGGTTTATGAGAAGATTAAGGAGAGCTTGAAGAAGCCCAATCTGGGCAGAATCATCAGTCTATACCTAGCTGGTGTGATACCAGAGGTAATGAGTACTACTGCAGGCAGCAAGATAAATCATATGAGGAAGATGGATCTAAGGATCTTTTCAAGATGGGATAGGGTGTTGTCCAAGGAAATGCCAACCCCAGAGAAGACAGTTACTGAAAAATATACTCCTCCAAAGAAGAAAAGGAAAACAGCTCCTGTGGAACAAGTGTCCACTAGCAGTTCAGGGAGTGAAGAACATGTTGTCTTCACTCCAGATGAGCATGAGGAAGAGCCTGCAGTGAAATCTCCTGCTGCTCAAGAGATTGCTGAGATCCAGGGGGAGCTGCCTGAAGCTAGCCCCATCCACAAGGATCACAGCCAGGGGGAGCCTCCAGTTGTAGAAGAACCATCTACACTGGACAGTGAGCAAGCCACCACCATCATACAAGAGATACTCACTGAACTCAACACCTTAGATTTTATTATAGAAGATGCTGATCTGTCTGATGTTAATCAACAAGCTCAGCTGCCTAGTCAAGCTCCAGATGTTATTATAGAAGACACATCTGCTGTACAAGAAGAGATTCCTGATCCAGTAGTTGAAGAGCAAAGAATGTCTCCAGCTTCTTCACCCCCTGAATACACCATGGAAGATTTATTTCTAAATCTAGATCAAGCAGATTTTGACATGGACAAGGATGCTGCTGAAACATATCATGCTGCTGCTGAGGGGGAGCAAGTACAAGTTCTGGAAGAGCCTTTAAGGCCAGAAACTGCAAAGGCACAAGATGTGCAAGTTGACAGGCATTCAAGCCCTAAGGAAAGGGTTGACATTGCCAGCACTTCTGCCTCTGAAGATGAGGAGAGTGCTAGGGCTAAGAAGAAGAAACTTTATGTATTCAAAAGGAGAAGCCAGAGTTATAAGAAGGCTTTGCAATCCATTGCCCCACAGCCTATAGTTCAACAAGCTCCAACTGTTGATTATAGTGCTTTACTGATTGCACTGTAGATTAAAATGGATGAACAAAGAAAAGCCATTGAGGCTTATGTTGATGCAGGGCACAGATCATTACAGTTTGATCTTGCCCAAGATATAAAGTCTATAAGGTTTGAAATGAACCTTAACAAAAAGGAAATGACTGATTGCTTCCACAAAGGTGGAAATGCAGTGGTGTATTTGGCAACACACCAAGAGAAGATCAAGGTACAGGTGGATGATATAGCATTGAAACAAGGATATGTTCTTGAGAATCAATTAAGAATGAATGACAATTTGACTGCCTCCCATAATGCTATAGTCACTGAATTGAAGAACAAGGCTGCTGAACCTTCTACATCTACTGCTGCTGCTAAAGCTGATTTTGATAAAGTATTTCAAGAAGAAATTACTGCTGTTAAGACTGTAATCCAAGCATCCCAGAAGGTCATATCTGAACAACTTCAAAAGCTAAAACCTTACTTTAAAGATGGAATCAGATACTTGGATAGTCAGATCAGATTTCAAAAGGATGATGTCAGAGATCACATGGCTAGAGAAGTCATAAAGGGGGAGAGAGTGTTAGTCAAGGCAAGTTCTGATCATGCAAAATGGATATCAAATTAAATCAGGGCTACACTTGGATACCCTCCTCTGTGTGATGACCAAGATGTTGCTGAATCAGGCATTAACCCTGCCTATCTTGGAGGTGAGCAACCAGAAGTAGCTCAGGTCATTTATCCACCTGCAGACTTTGAAATGATTCATGCTGAGGTACAGACCATGTACAACCCATCTGGGGGCAAGGACAATGTCCATATTGAAAAGGTTGTTCAACCTATATCTGAAGCCATGCAAGAGGCTCTACAGAAAGAGGAAGAGACAAGGTTGTCCAAAAAGAGGTTTAGGGAACAAGCAGAACAAAGGCCAGACTTTGAACAGTGGAGCCCTACCTCTAGGAACATAATTTTAACTGCCTGGAAAGCTGCCAAGTATAATACTCATGACAGGAACAAGTGGTTTTCTGAAGCAGAATGGAGAAAACATGAGATCAGGCAGGAAGCAATAGTTCAGTATAGAAGGAAGGCAAAGATGGGAAAGCTACCTCCTACTGCAGTGGAGCCTAGCAAGTACTTTCCTAAGCCATGTCACTATTTTGAGAGGCAGAAGATCAAAGCTGAAGAGCTTAAGAAGAAGGACTTGAGAGGAAAAAAGCATGCTGATGCTGAAACTGTTGATGCCCCTGTCAAAGCTCAAGTTCAAGCTGGCAAGGGAATAGTTATCAAGGAACCTGACAAGAACTAGATTAAGAATTTACTTGAAGATTATTTTGTAATCTGTTGAATGTAAAACATTTTTGTGAACTACTGAGAATGTATAAGTCACATGTTAGAACAATATCTGATTCATATATTTCATGTTTGTTTTGTGAATGTGTCTATTTCTTATTTGTTCTGTGTTGATGTATGTGTATACATGTGTGAATTAATACATGTTTATGTTTACCCTGCTGAATATAACCGGCTTTACATAATTTTGTAATTTTTAATTATGAATAGTGTATATCATTGACTAAGGGTTATGACTTCTCCAAATAGGGGGAGATTGTTGGGTACATTGGTCAAATGTACCTAATTTGAAGAAGCCTCACCCAACTCAATGATATACATCATAATGTATTTGATGTATGTTGAGTTTACTTGTGCAGGTTAAGAAATCACTGGACTGAAGCAAAAAGTTTCTAAGTCCATGTGTCGACACCCATAGGGAAAGTGTCGACACTTAAGAAGGCTTGTGTCGACACCCAGACAAGCAGTGTCGACACTTGGAGTCATTGTGTCAACACCTGGGATGCAGAGTCGACACCAGACAGAAAGTGTCGACACTTGGAGCTATGTCGACACTCAATGAAGAAAAGTGCAGAGAGAAAGTGTCGACACAAGGAGCTGTGTCGACACCCAGTGAAGCTGAGTCTACACCAGAAAGTGTCGACACTTGGAGCTGTGTCGACACTCAGTAAAAGTCTGCAAAGACTAAGTACAAGTGTCGACACTCAACACAATGTGTCGACACTAAGCAGAAGAGTCAGCACTTGAAGTAAGTGTCGACACCCAGCACAATGTGTCGACACTCAACAGAAGAGTCAGCATTTGAAGTCTGTGTCGACACCCAGAATAATGTGTCGACACACAGCTGAAGACTCAACACTTGAAGAAAGTGTCGACACAAGGAGCTGTGTCGACACTTAGCAAAGAACAGAATTATCTCCAAAATATTCTAAGTACAAGTGTCGACACTAAAGGAATGTGTCGACACTCAGCTGAAGTCTCAACAGAAGAATCAAGTGTCGACACAAGGAGCTGTGTCGACACTCAGCAAGTATCAACATAGAAGACTATGTGTCGACACCAAGAAGCAGTGTCGACACTTAACAGATTCAACACAAGAAGATGTGTCGACACAAAGGAGATGTGTCGACACTCAGAAGAATTCAGCTAAAGATAGAAGATCAAGTACTTGTGTCGACACTCAATTTCAGTGTCGACACCTGAAGAAGAATCTGTGTCGAGACATACAAGGAGTTGTGTCGACACCTTATAGACTTGTGTCGACACTTACACAGCATGTGTCGACACTTGGACTATAAGTGTCGACACTTAAAGATAGAAAGTCTTGACACTATCAGACAGTTAGAGATTTTCAAGAAATGACTGGATGACATGACAACTGCCGTTCCAGCCGGTCTACAGTACCTGTCAGAGATGTCAGAAGACAGTTATGAACCGGATCAGCCGGTTACCATGAAGAAGGCCTATAAATAGGCACATACAGTCTACAGAAACTGTTGTTGATGATTAACAAGTGAATCACATTGTTGAAGAACAATTCATCAAAGTGGTACACATAGTATCAAATCAAGAAGATCTTGCAGTACAAGTGCAGATCTAAGAAGTTGGAGAGAGAGGGCTCCATCCAAGAAATCAGTCATTGGAACTAGGTTGAGAAGAAGGGTTCGGATCTATTCTGAATTCTAAGTGGCAGAGGTCAAGGAACAACTGCAGAAGGAGACAATCTTATTCAGTTCTACTCAAGAAGCTTTGAAGAAAGCTAAGTCAGATTGAATCCAGCAGAGTTCTTCCAAGAACTCATCAAGAAACTCTCAACTTCCCTCTCTCATTTTTGAGTTGTTGAGTTTTTATTTCAATAATCATTTTTTAACTTGTAGGATCCTTTGGATCTGAGTGAATTGTAAGCCTGTATTTATAAAGGCTGAGGGTAGGGCTTGAGGGCCTGAGTGTAGGAGATTGTTATCTCTGAGTGTAGGCCTTGATTGGCTAAGTGTAGGCCTTGGTTGGCTGAGTGTAGTCCTTGATTGGCTGAGTGTAGGCTTTGGGATAAAGCTGAGTTGTAAGGCTTTGGGCCTGAGGTGTAGGAACCAATTTGGGTTCTGAGACAGTGGAGGAGTTTGGCCGAATCTAGTACACTGCTAGATAGGCGAAGGGGAAAGTGGATGTACCCAAAGATTGGGGAACCACTATAAAACCTTGTGTATGCTGTGCTGTGATTGTGCTGTGACTGTGTATGCTGTGTTATTGCTGTGCAAAAGTAAAGTAGATTTTGTGATAGAACTGTTTGCTGCCATTAAAGTGTAAAAAGGATTAGGTCACCTATTCACCCCCCCCTCTAGGTGTTTATGTACCATATCTTTCAATTGTCTAGTTCTTCCAATACACTCTTTCCTTTCTGCAATACTATCTCAGTTCTAGTTAAGATAAACTCAGCAAATGCGTCTTCATCATGAGGGATTGTGGCTGTGAAGGCTATTAGTTTGCATATAACCTTCTATACTTCTTCCATGGTAACCTATCCTTTACCTTATGCAGTAGTTTCAACAATTTCAATTTGTTAGGCAGAGTCCTCAAGAATATCCCCTCCCCCCTCAGCTGTAGCCAGGGCAGTGATATTTAGATAGATTTCTTGTTCCACCACTTCAATGTGATGTGTGGATACTTCTTGAATTTTTATGGCAGCGTATTGAAGTGCAAGTTCCTCACAAACTTATCCTTGGTTGAAATCAACAAATTATAGGGCAACATGTTCTTGATGAACCTCTCCCAATTTAATCCTTCCCTGATCAGCCACACCCCTGAATTACTCCATATTGACTGAGCTCTCAAGATCTTCTAAAATTATGGGTGCATAGATTTTAAGGCGGTGGTCCCCTGTCTGCTCCCCCTTAGCTAGTTGTACCTTCTTCAATCCTCTTCTCTTACAGCCACCTTCCCTTTGGGACTGGAATCATCTTTCTCCTTTTTATTGTTCTCTTCTCTGTGGGTGAGAATGGAGCTTACTCCTCCCATTTCAGCTTAGCAAAAAGGTTTGTCCCACCTTTCTAGGGTTCTGTAATCCATATATTTTTAGATAGTGTAGTGTAACTTCAGGAGCATCTTTCAGGCTATCTCCTATGCACTAAGATAGGTACATGGATACTATTCTCCCCATGTTAGGGGCAACCAGGCATGCTTGCATCTTTATTAGAACTAGATCGCTCCAGTCAGTTATTTTGGCAAGAATGATAACAGTCATAATTCAGAGCATCTCCTTGGATATTCTGTCATGAGATCCTGGCTTGCATAATAGAGCTCTCCCTATGATTTCAGTCAGAAGTTTTCTAGGAGGGTTCATTTCATTCTTCTCTGAAGATTCATACTCCTTACCATAGTAATTGCACCACACTAGGATTGCAGTAAGGTCTCTGGTTATTTCTTATTCCTCTTCTCCTTCTTTAAGGGTAGGTAGCTCTAGGAGATGACTTATACTTCTTGTCATAATTCTGAGTCGGTGATTGAGCATAGAGGTTTTGATATTTGATCCGGAACTTCTTACTTCAGCATTCTGGATATGTGAGTTGGCGAGCACGTATTTGTGCTTACTGTAATAACCTAAATGAACTCAAGAATGTCCACTTAGGAATGAAAATACACATGTTTGAGGGAATTGCGCATTCCTATTTATTTCTTTTGGAATAGTGTGAGTTGCTTATTTGTGTGCTTCATGATTGTAGGCGACTAGAAGTAATGAGGGGAAGCAAGAACCTCAATATTCGATGGGGTGTAATGCGCCAACTGAGGTGCCAACACCTCCTCCTTCGGTAGAGATAGTTCAGATTATCACTGATGTGGTCTTCGCAATGATCAAGGCCCAACATAAGAGGCTTGTACAACCCTCTGTTCCAGTGGTGAGTTCAATGCCAGTTGGTGTACTTGAGCAGATTGCAAGGTTAAGAGCATCGACCCCGCCGTTGAATATGTGTTTTATACAAGGATCGTACACGGTCAAGGAGTACTTTTATGCATTTGTTGTGCACAGACAACATGCAGAGTTTGTGTTTGAGACTGAGGAGACTAAGACCAATAAGTTTTATGATGGTCTGCACGATAAACTGCGACATCTATTGGTGGGTCCAAAGTGAATTGGATTCCATGCCTTAGTAATGACTGCTAGGTCTTTGGAAATCGACTTGGAAAAGTTCAGGGCGAAACAAGAGTTCAACGTGCCAAACTTTGCAAGTGGAAGAAGAAGTTACATCTGTTGGACTCAACATCTTCCACAAACATAGGAACAAAGAAAAGGTGTCGTCCATATGTTTGTTTTTCTTGTGGCAAGGTTTGTAATGCCCTGACTTTCCGGCAATTATATAATTCTCTTGTTGACGTCATAATGACGTAAGGGGCGTTACGTAGCGTGGAGTTGATGGCGCGTCGTCGTTAGTGCGTTTCCGCGTCTATTCGATCTAGTTTGCCAAATTGGTGAATCCTTGCCAAAAATGGAAAATTTTACATTGGAAAATTAAATTGATTAATTTCCGACATGCTCATCAAGTTTCGTCGCGATCCGAGCGATTTTCGAGACTCGGCGAATTTCCGAAGTTTTGGAAAATTTATGTTGGTCATAGACTTTGAGGATTTATATTTCAAGAACGGCTAGTCGGATTTTGGTTTTAACTTTGCCGTTGTGTTCGTAGCGTCCGTGTTCGCCTACGGCGTGAGTTTCGTTTTATTTGGCACGCGTTTAGGCCTCCGTTTTGATCTCGTAGTTTACTTATTCAAAAATATATACATATGAATATTTTAATATTAAAGTACTATTCAAAAATGAAAAAAACACTATTCATTTGTATAGTTTAATCATAAGGATAAATTTGCAAAAAATTGTTAAATATGCAAAGAAATTGTTCACTTACACGAGTGGTCTGTTGCACTTACTCGAGTGGTTTGTTGCACTTACACGAGAGATCTATTGCACTTACACGAGTGATTTGCTGCACTTACACGAGTGGTCTGTTGCACTTACTCGAGTGATTTGTTGCACTTACACGAGTGATCTGTTGCACTTACACGAGTAATCTTCACCTGCTCTCGAGTAGTCAGGTTCCTCTCGAGTATAATTTTATATATACCCGAGTAGATTTTTGTTTTTTTTATATACTCGAGTACTTTTTATATACTCGAGTGGCTGCTGCTGCTTACCTGAGTAGCCCGTTGCAGTTTACGTTTGAGTGTCATTTTAAAAGTCAAAACGAGGTCGTATCGAAAAATGGTTAACAAGAAATTTGTTCGTCTCGACGAGATCTATAACTTTCATGTTGGACATTTTCCGATTTGAGGTCATCCTAAAACTTTATTTCGTCTTCCGCGCACAGGCTCGTAGATCATCCGTTCTAAGACAAGAAATTTTATAAATATATATACGTTTATATATATATATATACATATATATATGTATATACATATATATATATATATATATATATGTATATACATATATATATGTATATATGTATATATATATATATATATATATATATATATATATATATATATATATATATATATATATATATATATATATATATATATATATATATATATATAATCTTATCTTATGAGAGTTAAAATCAACAGAAGACATCTTCTTCTTCTCTTGACCGAACCAGAGCGTCGTGACGACAAAGCTCTTAGTCGGAAGTCTTCCGGTGGCCGCCGGCAGAGCTCCAGTACTCGGAATTTCCAACCGATCGTAGATCTGGAAAGCTCTCGTCGAGAGCTACACTATCGTGGTAATTTCTTTTCCCATCCCTTGTGTTCCCTCGTTACGGTTTTTCAGCCATAACCTCTATTTTGCCCATTTTCATTCAGGTTTCGACTCCTAACGTCTTCTTTTGCCCCGATCTGCGACGTGGGTGATTCGGAGAATTTTTTCCGGTGAAAACGAGGCAAGTGGTGTTCTTCCTCTCCCTCGTGTTCTTGATTCTAAGTTTTTGCCATTTTCCTTCATTTGTTTGAGTTTATTATGTTTCGATTATGGAGATATTTGTCCTGAAATCCTAAATTTTTCCCCTCTATTCCTGAAATTGTGACTTGTTGTCCGTAAAGCCTTAACCCCAAAATTTTTTAGTCCATTGAACTGGTAAATAAATTGGATGTCATGCTGTTATAACCATCGAGTCATCTTGTTCATTTTTTTTTCTTTTCTTGATTAAACTTCACTTGCTTTACTTTGAAATGCTCTTATGCAGTCCACTTTATTGGTTATTACTTGAGTTTATGATGAATGAAAACGAAATAAACCCTGCTTGTATAATTATGTAACTAAAGGAACACAGATGGACTGTGCGCGTTGGGGTACTCCCTCGGCATAGTGCCTTATGCTCAGGTGAACTGTGCGCGTTGGGGTCCTCCGTCGGCATAGTGTTTAATCCTCAGATGAACTGTGTGCGTTGGAGTCTTCCCTCGGCATAGTGTTTAATGCTCAGATAAACTGTGTGCGTTGGGGTCCTCCCTCGGTATAGTGCTTAATGCTCAGATAGACTGTGCGCGTTGGGGTTTCTCCCTCGGCATAGTAATTGCTAATAAAAGATTGAACTTCTGTTGTTGGTGCTTGTTTTATCTTGTTAATGTGTTTAGCCCTTCTTGCTAGGCTAGTTTTATTGTTGTTTACTTTTACTCTGCTAACCATTTTGTTGCAGTCGCTCTTCATTTTCTTTCACTTGGAGGTTTGTGTAGTCTGCTTTTACTCTCGTACTACTTGTAACTTGCTTCTGAGGTGTTCTTCTTTTGAATGCCTCAGGATCAGAGCTATAGCAGGTTTAGCTGACAGCGTTGGGCTTCTGGTGCTGCTGGTTTCTGCGGTCGTTTGATTCTACCTCTGAGCTCTAGGTAGTTGTCTTGTTTGGAATTGTCAGATTTTACTATGGGTTCGTGTCAGTTGTTGACGCCCATAGACCTTGACTTTTCTGTGATGGACTACTTGCTGTTGTTACTGCTGTTACTTTTTACCTGATTGTTCTTGCTCTCTGGGAAGGATTTATGTTAGGATGCATTTAGTTATTTTAAAGTATACAAAACTGCATTTCCGGAATTTTGGCATGGCGTGACTTCAACTGCTAAATCTACTACTTTTAAGCGTACAAAAGATTTCTATATATATAGTAACCGTAGATGTCACGTCATCAGTTTATGATACTGGACCCTCAATCCCACGTAGGATAACAAATGGGCTAACTCAGTACTTTCCGCCGCATAAAAGATGTATATTTTCTCACCTATGGACAGTAGTCCACTTGACCGAGGGACACAGTCATTAACTCTATTAATTTATATGCATAGTTTTTAACTAAAAGTTATAAATATTTTACTTGAAGTAAATGTGAGGACGGGATGCCTGAGCGTCGGCAGTTGTGATGTAGGCTAGGCCTTTGGGATCCTACACGGAGGGCGTGACTACAGCCTTGACAACGTTATCGCTCTCTAACCGGCACACAAACGCAACGCAGCGACCACAATGATTGTTTTTTTATCGTTCGCGCTAACATACGGATAGCCGATCCGCAAATGGAACGGAGAATGACTATAGGCCAAAATCCTTTCCGGCTACTTGTAACTTGCTTCTGAGGTGTTCTTCTTTTGAATGCCTCAGGATCAGAGCTAAAACAGGTTTAGCTGACAGCGTTGGGCTTCTGGTGCTGCTGGTTTCTGCGGTCGTTTGATTCTACCTCTGAGCTTGAGGTAGTTGTCTTGTTTGGACTTTTCAGAATTTTCTATGGGTTCGTGTAAGTTGGTGACGCCCATAGACCTTGACTTTTCTGTGATGGACTACTTGCTGCTGTTACTTTTTACCTGATTGTTCTTGCTCTCTGGGAAGTATTTATGTTATGATGCATTTAGTTATTTTAAAGTATACAAAACTGCATTTCCGGAATTTTGGCATGGCGTGACTTCAACTGCTAAATCTACTACTTTTAAGCGTACAAAAGATTTCTATATATATAGTAAACGTAGATGTCACATCATCAGTTTATGATACTGGACCCTCACTCCCACGTAGGATAACAAATAGGCTAACTCAGTACTTTCCGCCGTGTAAAAGATGTATATTTTCTCACCTATGGACAGTAGTCCACTTGACCAAGGGACATGGTCATTAACTCTATTAATTTATATGCATAGTTTTTAACTAAAAGTTATAAATCTTTTACTTGAAGTAAATGTGAGGACGGGATACCTGAGCGTCGGCAGTTGTCCCCTGCTTGGCGTGGCATCACGGCGCGTAGTTTCTCTACTCTGACGTATTTTAGAATACGGAGAAAATGCGGGTCGTGACAAGGTTGGACATCTTGCCCGAGGGTGTCATGGGAGTGCGCCAAGGACAAAGAAGGCGAAGGCTGGAACAACTATGAGGCGAATGCCACCTACGTACTACACTTGTGGCAAAGAGGGTCATATGGCTCGTGAATGCCGAACCGACCTTTCGTTTATGGCAAACTAAACGGGACGTATAAGTATACGTACATAAATAACATATATCGTGTACTGTACATTTCATAGTATGTAATACTATACACATCGCATGTTTTGCGTATATAAACATGTTGTGATGACAAATCAAGTAGTCGTTTGATGAAGGCTTAATATAGTTCTTGTGTGCATATATTTGTATCACATGTAAGATTAGAGTGACATGGCCATAGTCATAAAAGTGAATATGGGTAGAAAGTTAAGATACCTTGTGCGTTGCTTGTGTGTGATTTGTTTATATTAGGCTTTGTCCTTATTCGGGATTGTTCGGCGAGAGCACTGTTCGATACGGGTGCTTCATATTCATTTCTATCTGAGGACTTCGTGTCTCAGATTGGAGTGCCTACTTGTGTGCAGATAGATAGAATAAAGATATTGTTGCCTAACAGATGCGTGATGTGGGCGAATAAGTTTTGTTGTGTTGAGGTACAAATAGGAAGACAAGATTTCCGATTGGAAGCATCTATGTTGCCACTATCGTATGTAATCTTTGGTATGGACTGGCTCTCAGAGCAGCATGCTTTTGTAGATTGCAACTCAAAGGATATCACACTGGGACAGAATACCGAGCTAGAGACTAAATTCTCTGGTATGCAAGGATCGAGCAAGATGCTGATGTCTACTCTCCAAGTCGTCAATGTTGTTCGGAAGGACGTAGAGTTATTCTTCACGCTTATAGAGGCTCCTGAGCTAAAAGTAGTGTGAGTGATGTTCTGATTGTATCGGAGTACGCAAATATATTCCTGAAGGATCTTCCATGGCTACCTCCCCAAAGATAAAATTATTTCTCTATCGAGTTGGTGCTAGGAGCAAAACCTGTGGCCCACTCACCGTACCATGTAGCGCCAAAGGAAATGACAGAACTGAAAGTCCAGCTGCAAGAGCAGTTAGAGCAAGGATATATACGCCTAAGTATGTCACCTTGGAGCGCACCTATCCTCTTTGTAAAAAGAAGGATGGTAGCCTGAGTTTGTTCATCTATTATAGATAACTGAACAAGCTGACGGAGAAGAACAAGTATCCGATACCACAGATTATTGATTTGTTTGATCAGCTGGTTGGATCAATAGTATACTCAAAGCTAGACCTGAAGTCTGGTTATTACCAGTTGATATTTCGGGAATGTGACATTCCCAAGACAACGTTTGGAACATGCTACGGTCATTTCAAGTTCACGGTAATGTCGTTTGGGCCATCTAATGCGCCATCAGTGTTCATGGACCTAATGCACCGAACGTTTCGAGAGTACTTGGACTTATTTGTAATTATCTTTATTGACGATATTTTAGTGTACTCTTAGTCTGAAAAAGATCATGCGAACCATTTGTGGATGGTGTTGCACACCCTGAGAAGAAACAAGCACTATGCCATGTTCTCAAAGTGTGAGTTCTGGCTGTCATTAGTGGCCTTTCTTGGCCATGAGGTTAGTGATGTAGGTATTGCAGTAGATCCTGTGAAGATAGTTACAATACAGGAGTGAATTGTATTGTCTATTGTAGCTAAAGTCAAAAATTCCTTGGACTTGCTGGCTACTGTTTGCGGATAGCCTTACCTCTTACCACACTGATGAGGAAAGATCACAAGTTCATTTGGATGCCGGAGTACACACGAGCTTTTGAAGAGTTGAAGAGTCATTTGACCACAACGCCTGTTTTGAGTTCGCCATGTGGTTCAGACAACTGGTGTATAGTGATGCATCAGGGAGCGGCTTAGGCTGCGTGCTTTTCAGTTTGGAAAATTAATAATTTATGACTCACGCTAATTGAAAGTGTACAAGCGGAAATATCATGTCCATGACATGTAGTTGATGACTGTGATTTTGCACTTACACTGTGGCCTCACTACATAGATGGCGTGAAAGTGGACGTCTTCACGGACCATAAGAGCCATAAGGATCTAAATTTATGACATCAAAGGTGTGCAGAATTCCTCGGGGACGACCCCTTTGATAGTCATTGCACTCCCAAGAAGGGACATATAGCCGCAGATGCTTGGAGAGGTAAAACTCAGGCAAGAGCGAGGTGAGTATAAATACGTGATGAATGTCTAATCTAAGAGTTGGAAATCATAGAAATTTCTTGTAATGACAAGAATGCTACTATAAATGCATGCCCAAACTGGACAGCGATTCAATATTACCTCGTGGATAGGGTTCGACATACAACATAACTCGATGAGAGTCTACAACGCAATATAATGGATGGGTCAAATGCCCAAATCTCCTTGGATGATGGCCTTTTGCGGAGATATGGTCGTTTGTGCATCCTGGATATTGGTAAACTACGTGAGGAGTTGATGTACGAAGCACATTTTATAAAGTACTCAATTCACCCAGGGAGCACGAAAATGTACAAGGACATGAAGAATGTGTTCTGGTGGCCAGGTCTGAAGAAAGACAAAGCCCATTACATGGCAAAATGTCAAATTTGTGCCTTAATGAAAGCTGAATGCCAAAAACCTATAGGTTTCCTGAAGTCATTACCAATTACGGTATGGAAGTTCGATGACATTTCTATGGATTTCATGCATGGATTGCCGAGATCTCAGAGCAGAAACGATGTCGTATGGGTGATCGTTGATCGGTTAACCAAAGTGTTGCACTTTATACATAACAAGAAGGATGATTCAGTGGAAAAATTGGCCAAGCTATATGTGGATAACATCGTTCAATTGAAAGGCGTGCCCTATAGCATCGTTAGTGACCGAGATGGTCGTTTTACTTTAAGTGATTGGAGTTTAATCCACCAACTGTTGGGTACCAAGTTAATGTTCCGTACAGCCTTCTATCCGCAAGCAGATGGTCAGACCGAGAGGACCAATAGAACAATGGAGAATATGCTCTGAATGTGTGCCCTGGATTTCGGGAAAAGGTGGGAAGATCACCTATATATGATTGAGTTCGCCTACAAAAATAGCTATCAAGCTAGCATACAAATGACGCCCTTTGAACTTTATACGGTAAAAAGTGCCATACATAGTTAGCTTGGGAGGAAATAGATGAGTCAAATCTATATAAGCGTAAGGAGTTCGAAGATACAAATTCGACCATACGTACTATACATGAGATGCTTTTGGTAGCCCAAGATATGCATGCAAAGTACTACAACACCAAGCACCAAAATGTGGAGTTTGCGGTTGGCGAGTGGGTGTACTTGAAGATCAAGCCATTCAAAGACGTGTCCAGGATTCAACGCTTGAAAAAGTTGAGTCTGAGGTATCTTGGTCCTTTTGAAGTGGTCGAACGAGTTCGAGAAGCTTCCTTTTGATTAGCTCTTTCATCGGAGCTAAGTGGTTTGCATGATGTATTTCACATATTGGTGCTGCGGAAAGCTATGAAAGAGCCGACATAATTAGTGGCTGATGACCAAGTACCCGTCGATGGTGAGCTAATGACGAAGGTCAGGCCCATTCGGATCGAGGATTTGGAGGTCAAGCTACTATGGAACAACACAATTGGGATGGCCAAAGTTCGTTGGGAAAATTGTGGTCGTGAAGAATTGTCATTTGTGCGTGAACAAACCATGCGAGAGGAATTTCCCGAGTTGTTTTTGTAAAATCATGTTGTAAACTTGTGTACTACTTTCCTTTGCAACTATGTCAAATTTTAGGATGAAATTTCTATAAAGAAAGGAGGTTTGTAATGCCCCAAAAATACTAAAAAGAAAGAATTTGGAGTTAACATGATGTGGCAGTCTTAACGATGGCATTAGCCTTTGAATTAAATCATTTAATGGCTCGGGAACCTACCACGCGACAGTAGTTAGCTAGCGCATGGTGCTACCACTCAACGCTTTAAAGCTTTGAGTGACTACCACAGGGCAGTAGTATGCTATCACGTGGCGATATCACTCAATGCCTTTAACGAAGCATTGAGTGACTACCACGCGATGGTAGTGAACTAACGCACAACAATAGATCGAGCTAAAGTACTGCTTGGTGGTAGCTCAACGCGCGGTGATAGCTTCCACGTGGCAGTAAGGTGGATGCTATTTTGGAGCGACAACGCCATGTCGATTAGTCCAAGCGGCAACTGCCTATGATACTGCGTGGCAGTAGTAGCTACCGCGCGGTGGTAGCCTCCAAATATAAACTGTTTGAGAGAATGAATTCTCAAAGTACTTTCTCTTAGTTCTTGAAGTTTTTGTGAACAAGAAGGTTGAGCCTGAGCTTTGCTAGCTAAGGGAAGGAGATCTTGTGGTCAGATTCAAGAGACAAAGTAAGATCCGTGAAGAGGAAAGTGAGGTGCTCCTTTCCATCCATATAGAAGACTTACTCATGGCTCCAAAAAGATCTACAAGGGTAACGATCTTCCTTCTTAGACAAGTAAAGTCCTTCTTTTGGCATATGCATGGAATCCCCGACCAAAATGTGGAGAATCGAGGAGATTCTTAAAGGTCGATATGTAGTATCCCTAGGTTTGGTTTTGCACATAGATTTGAAAATCGCAGTACGGAATATGCATGCTGTATGAAGTCCATCTGGGCAGGTTGGTCTGGATTGGTGATGTTTTATTTTGCATGCTGGAGAAGACTCTGAGTATAAACGAGTAGTTTACGGGGTCTGCGTGGTTGTACATGTGAATGGACAGTAGTGAGAAGTATTGGAGTAGCACTCTAGGAAAATACCCACGAAATTCCACGGTTTTAAGACATGTTGGATATCGTCAGGCGACAGTGAGTATCACCAATGACGATAGTTCTTAGTGAGTTATTTGTGTTGTATGATGCGAAAGTCCAGTGTTTCTGGCACTGCAGATTACTGTAAGGTTTTTGCTAGGTCTGGGTACAGAAAGTGAGTTCTATTGTTAATGACTGGTGATAGTGACCTTCGCCAGTGATTGCTCCCAGATACCCTTTTGATTGAAAATCTAGTCTTTCGGAGATATTGTGGCTAGTGTGAGCTACGAGCTCTTAAGGCCACTGTGCCGAACGGGCAAGGGGAACCCGCCCTGCATCAGTCTTTTCAGAACTGACGATTTGAGCAATGGGCAAAGGCTAAACCGTACCCACATTATGTCTGTCCGACTCGAAGGCCTAGTTTATTGGTCTCATTGGAGGTCATAATGAGTGTCTTTGACCTATGCGCCGTAAAGATTAAAAATGCACGAAGTTGACAGTCACGTCTTGAACCATTGAATGGTGGTGTAATCCGGGAAACTGGCACACTGAAAATGTGCCCTGTGTGCACGGAGCGTCGGTAGTTAAGGCCGTCGTATGTGATATATTAAACTGTGTGTGAGTGCACATTCTTGTGATATATCTGCTTATGATAATGTTATGCTTGCAGGGAAGGAATACCACTACCCTGGAAAAGGGGTAGGGTCATTATAAATTGGTCAGCTGAATGATAACCATTGCCTTGTTTGCCAACCTTGTTGTGGATTTTCCTTGTGCAGGTGTTGCAGAGCCGAGCAGAAAATAGTGGGTTGGAGCCCTTGCTGCTATGCTAGCCCTCGAAGGTCTAGCGAAGAAGTTTTACTACTTTCATGTGTGGCTGGCCTACGCGCCAATGCTTGTAAACCACACTTGTGATGTATAACTGTAAGGCCTTAAGGCCATAACTTTTGTGCATTTGTAATTGACATTCCTATTATATATCAAAATGGTATGGTTTATATATAGTGGACATTCAATTGGTATGAGTTCATGCAACCTTAAAGCTTCCGCTAGAATGCTCTGAGATAGGGCACGAGTAGTCTTTTGATATTAACATCTAACCCCGCTACCTATCTGTGGGATATGGTGTGGGGCCCCGACCAGACCCTCTATTATATTTCATGTGACGAATGGTTGTGTAACATCAACTATGTCTCTGGACAAGGATGAGAAAGGGAAACCTTTTGATGAAACCAAGTACAGAAGTATAATTGGATCCTTATTCTACCTCACTGCCAGTAGACTAGATATAATGTTTTCAACATACGTCTGCACTAGATTTCAGATGAACTCAAAGGAATCTCATTACGTCGCAACAAAGCGAATTTTAAGATACCTTAAGGGACACCCAATCTTGACTTATGGTACCCGAGAAATAATGATGTCGAGCTAATTGGTTTTTCAGATGCCGATTTTGCAGGAAGTAAGGATGACATGAAAAGCACTTCCTGGATGTGCCAATTCCTCAGAAGATGACTTATTTCATGGAGCCGTAAGAAGCAAAATTTTGTGGCAACTTCTACGGCCGAGTCAGAGTATATCTCTGTTGGTAGTTGTTGTGCACAACTTCTATGGATCAGGAATTAACTTGAAGACTACAACTTGAAGTTTAAAGAGATTCCAATGTATTGCGACTCATCCAGCTCAATAGCGAGCACGAATAATACGGTCTCTCATAGTCGGACAAAGCACATCGAGGTGCGATATCACTTCATCCGGGAGAATGTGGAGAACAAGCACATATCCCTCAGTTATGT
This sequence comes from Platanthera guangdongensis, assembly GCA_039583875.1. NCBI lineage: Eukaryota > Viridiplantae > Streptophyta > Magnoliopsida > Asparagales > Orchidaceae > Platanthera > Platanthera guangdongensis. The sequence continues at coordinate 17,568,956 of CM077160.1, read as the reverse complement.
CCCGACATATAAACATGTCATATACATTTTCACCAAGCTGATGGACGAGGCTAAGTTCTCGTTGTTCAAAATAGAACTAGGTATGCTGAGCAAGGATTCGTGAGGAGGGCCAGGAAGACAGGAAGCTCTCGGGAAAGGCATGAAGGCTGAAGAATATCCCAAGGGAAATTCGTCAAATATCAGACAACACACTCATCGATTCGTTAGATATCATAGGAAACTCGTCGAATCTAACTCAGTTCCGGCAAAACCAGCCAAATTTTAATTAGGGCAAAATTGTATATCTTTCTATAATGGATCCAAATCCACCGAATGTCACGTACGCGCTTTCCTTGTCAATTTTAATTTTTTTTTTATATATATATATATATATATATATATATATATATATATATATATATATATATATATATATATATATATATATATATATATATATTTGTAATATGTGAAAAGGGGGCAACCACATGGCTGCACTCGCCGAAATCAAGCTGATTCGCCGCAAAGTCACTCTCGATTCTTCGGCTCCCGCGATAGTTGCTCGTCATCTTACTCTTGCGGATTTGCTCTCATTCGTCATCGTCTAGGTTAGTGGTAGTAGAAGGCTTGATCCAAGGTTCTAGCAACATCTTTTCCTCGGTTCCACATTTTTCTTCTAGCTATCCCGACGGCGTGAAATCCCTACAACGTGGTACCATTGCTATGACAACTTGTTACCGGTGCGACAGAGACATTGGCAGTGATTTAGTCCGATCAATAGTACATTCCAACAATTTCCAATTCATTTTCTGAATTTCGTGTCTCCTCAAAGCACTAGTAGTGTGATGGGAGGTAGAGAATCAATCCGAATGAGGTTTGCCAATGCCTCTGATGAATTCTATAATGTGATCATAATGTTGGAGATTGCAAGACTTTCCTTTGTCCTAGAACACCCTTGCAAGGTTCTGGACAAGGAAGTTCTTGAATTCTTTTAGTATGCCAAGCTGTGACATGAGGACACCGTCATCAAAAGCAGAGTTTTGCATACTAAAGTGTAACAGCCCAAAGTGCAGAATCAGGAATTTTTGGCTAGTCGGATTTTGGTTTTAACTTCGCCGTTGTGTTCGTAGCTGTTGGGTACATTGGTTTAAATGTACCTGATTTGAAGAAGCCTCACCATACTCAATGATATACATCAAAATGTATTTGATGTATTTTTGAGTTTACTTGTGCAGGTTAAGTATTTGTAGGAAAGATGAAAAAGTTTCTAAGTTCATGTGTCGACACTCAGGAGCATAGTGTCGACACTTGAGAAGACTTGTGTCGACACCCAGGCAAACAGTGTCGACACTTGGAGTACTTGTGTCGACACCAGGGATGCAGAGTCGACACCAGACAGAAAGTGTCGACACAAGGAGCTGTGTCGACACACAATGAAGAGAAGTCCAGTGAAGAAGTGTCGACACTTAGAAGCAGTGTTGACACCCAGAAGAACTGTGTCAACATCAGGAAGTGTCGACACTTGGAGGTTGTGTTGACACTCAGCAAAAGTCTGCAGAGTCTAAGTATAATTGTCGACACCCAGAGGAATGTGTCAACACACAGCAGAAGACGCAACACTTAAAGAAAGTGTCGACACAAGAAAGAATGTGTCGACACTCAGCAGAAGACTCAATATATAAAGAATGTGTCGACATAAGGAGCTGTGTCGACACTTAGCAAAGTTCAACAAAATTCTAAGTACAAGTGTCGACACTAAGGAGATGTGTCGACACTCAGCCAGAGTCTCAACAGAAGAAGAATGTGTCGACACAAGGAGCTGTGTCGACACTCAGCAAGTATCAACACAGAAGGTATGTGTCGACACCAAGAAAGATGTGTCGACACTTAACAAAGATCAACACATGAAGATGTGTCGACACAAAGGAGTTGTGTCGACACTTACAAGAATTCAACAAAGTACTGAAGTACAAGGAATTGTGTCGACACTCAATATCATTGTCGACACATGATGAAGAAGCTGTGTCGAGAAGTGAATTCTACAACACAAGGAGTTGTGTCGACACCTTGAAGGCTACTGTCGACACTTTGTCAACTTGTGTCGACACTTAGTCTATAAGTGTCGACACTTAAAGTTAGACAGTCTCGACACTTTCAGACAGTTACAGATTTTTCAAGAACTGATTGGATGACTTGACAGCTGCCATTCCAGCCGGTCTACTGCACCTGTCAGAGTTGTCAGAAATCAGTTATGAACCGGACCAGCCGGTTACCATGAAGAAGGCCTATATATAGGCTTATACTGTCTACAGAAGAAGTTGATCAAGTGATAATAAAAAGATCTAGCTATTCCTTGAAGAATCAAGTGAAGATCTAAGAAGTTGGAGAGAGAGAGCTCCATCCAAGAAGACAGCTGTTGGAACCAGGCTGAGAAGAAGGGTTCAGATTTTGTTCTGAATCTTAAGTAGCAGAGATCAAGGATCAACTGCAGAGGAGATCAATCCTATTGTGTTCTACATTCAAGAACCTTTGAAGAAAGCCAAGTCAGATTGATCTCAGCTGAGTTATTCCAAGAACTCATCAAGAAACTCACAACTCTTCTCTCTTTTCTCTGAGTTGTAGGGTTTACATTTTGTATTCATATTATCTTGTAGGATCCTTAGGGATCTGAGTTTGTAATCCTGTAATTATAAAGGCTGAGTGTAGGGCCTGTGTGCCTGAGTGTAGGAGATCTAATTCTCTGAGTGTAGGCCTGTTGTGTCTGAGTGTAGGCCTGTTGTGGCTGAGTGTAGGCTTTGTGAAGAAGCTGAGTGTAGGTCTTTGAAGAAGACTGAGTTGTAGGGCCTTGGGCCTGAGCTGTAGGAACCTGGTTGAGGTTCTGAGTGTAAGATCTGAGGATCTGAGATAGTGGAGGAGTTTGGCCGAATCTAGTACACTACTAGATAGGCGAAGGGGGAAAGTGGATGTACCCAAACCTTGGGGAACCACTATAAATCTGTGTGTCTACTGTGTGCTTGTGTAATTCTGTGATTGCTGATTGTTTGTTGTGATAAACTAACTATAACTCTGTGATATAATCTGAATTCTGCCGAAAAAGTTAAAAAGATTTAAGTCACCTATTCACCCCCCCCTCTAGGTGAGTAGGTACAATATCTTTCAAGTGGTATCAAAGCGAGGTTACTCAAAAAGGGACATAACTGTCTGAGTAGATCCTGTTGGCAGATTCAGTCCTGTTGGCAGATTCAGTCTAAGTAAAATTGCAGAACCAAGAAAATCAAGAACCATGGGTTCCTCTGAGAATCATAAGGAATTGGGATCCATGAAGCTACCCATTTGCAGAAAAGAAATATTTGGCATCTGGAAGGAAAGGGTGAGACTGTTTATGGAAGCCTCAGACCCTAGGATATACATCACAGTTAAAGAAGGGCCATATGTGCCCATGAAGGTTTCAGTCCTGGATGCAAATCAGAGAACACCTAAGGATTTCTCTGAAATGACAAAGGATGAGATAGTTCTAGCCACAATGGACAAGAGGGCTCAGAATATCATTGTGAGTGCTATAGATGATGCTACTTTTCAGAATTTGATACACTGTAAGACATCTAAGGAGATGTGGGATACTCTTATTGTGTACATGGAGGGTTCTGAAGAAGTGAGGCAGGACATGAAGTCCTTATTAAACCAAGAATATGAGAGCTTCAGGCAAGGTAGATCTGATAGCATCACAGAATGCGATAAAAAGTTCTATAGGATTGTCAATGAGCTAATGTCCTATGGCAGAGAGTTCATTAATTATGAGCTTAATGATAAGTTTCTAAGGTCACTTACAAAAGATTGGGACACCAAGATCTGTGCCATAAGGGAAATGGCAAAGTTAACAGATATCCCTCCGCCCACACTGTTTGGAAAACTGCTGTCCTATGAAATGCAATTGATGGTGAGGAAAGAAGAGGAGAAGTCTACAAGAAGTGAACATAAGGAAAGGACAGTGGCATTTAAAACAGAAGCCCCCAGAAAATACAGAAGTAAGTCACCAACTCCACCTCCTAAAGTAGCTGAGACTGAGTCAGATGAGTCAGCAAGTAGAAATTCTGAGAGCAGTGAAAGTGATGAGGAATTTGCAGCCTTCACAAGACACTTTCAGAAGTTCTTAAAGAAGAAACAATGGAGGACACAAGGAAAATATGACTTTTATCAGAACAAGAAGTCATCAAAGAAAGACAGGAAAAAGACCAAGTCTAGCAAAGCAACTCTATCAAAAATTATTTTCTTTTGCTGTAACAGACAAGGACATGTTATTACGGACTGTCCAGAGAAAAGGAAGGAGTCTAATGATAAGAAAAGACTCAATTCAAGGTCAAAAAGGAAAGATCTTTTGTTGCCAAAAAGGATAAGAGCCTGTCAGACATATCTTCATCAGAAACTGAGTCAGATGCTGAAGCATACATAGGACTGTTTGCTGAGGAAGAGGAAGAAGAGTTCATCTAGATCATGAACTCTATATATGAACAAGAGGACAGTCAGTGCCAAGTACTGATGGAATTGACGGAAAGTGACAAAATCCAGGAGCAGCCTGGACCTAGTAAGGTACAAAATTGTTCTTTAAGTTCAATTTCTTGTGTTAGTTCAGAATCAGATTCATCATCATCAAGTGATGAGAGTGCATCTGAGTCTGAAGAGGATATTCATCAGTTGATTGATGAATATAGAGCTCTGTTGCAAGCATTTAAGAAATGCAAATCCTTGGCTAAGAGTCAAGCTAAGGAGATTGCAAGTCTCAAAGTGGCTGCAACTGATTATGAGAAGTTGTTTGATCAAAAACTTAATGAGATAGCCAGACTGAAGCATATAACTGTGATTCAGATGTGGACTATAACATATAAGAATGATCAAATCAGAAGTCTGGAGATTAGTCTTCAGAAGGAGAAAGATTTGGTTGCTAGGTTTTCTAAACGAAAGTCAGTTCTACCCTTAATTGATGAATTTGTTCATCAAAAAGGTAAAGCTGGACTGGGGTTTACTAAACCAGCTAGGACTGTCAAGTCCAAGTCCAAGGGGAAAGCCCCAGCTCTCAACAAGCCAGCTGTAGATAAAACAACAAAGAATGTACCTAAGCAAAGGTACAATAGGTTTAAGTGTTGGTGCTGTGGCAAGGTAGGCCACTTTGCCATGGACTGTTGGCACAATGCAAGTGCCAAAGTGAGTTGCAAACTGCCTGTTGGAAAACCTGCAGTTAGCTTTGTTAGGAAGCAAACTAACCAGTACCAAGGACCCAAGAATTCTTTGGGTTCTAAGGTTCACTAATCTGTTTTGCAGGTGAGTCCAAGTGGCCATGCCCCAATATGGTACTTGGACAGTGGATGTTCCAGACACATGACTGGAACAACGAGATTGCTAAAGGACTACACTCCAATCAAAGATGGTCCTAAAGTCACCTTTAGTTGTTCTGAAAAAGGAATCATCAAGGGTTTTGGTAACATTTCTAGCTCCCATATAACTATTACTCAAGTGGCCTATGTTAAAGGTTTGAAACATAACCTTATTAGTATAAGTCAATTGAGTGATGTAGGATATGACATCTCATTTGTCAAAGATGGTTGTCATATCAGGAGGTCAAATGATCAAGAGATCATTTTGACAGGTTATAGAAAAAGGAATGTCTATTGTCTAGACATTATGGTTGAGAACAATGGTTCTCCAGTGTGTCTTGTAGCTGATGAGAAAGTCTCTCATTGTGTCAAATGACACAAGAGGCTAGCCCATCTAAATTACAAGACAATTGGACAACTCTTTAGCAAAGAGTTAGTGAGGAATGGTCCTCAAGTTAAGTGTATTAAAGATGGAATATGCTCAGCTTGTCAAAAGGGCAAGCAGACAAGATCCACCTTTAGTAGCATTGAAAACAAAGATGCTGTGAGGTGCTTATACCTCTTGCATATGGATCTCTTTGGTCCTATGCCAGTTCACAGCCTAGGTAGGAAGGTCTATACCTTTGTGGTTGTAGATGATTACTCAAGGTTTTCCTGGGTGTTCTTCCTTATATAGAAATTTGAAACACCTAGTATTCTATAGCTTTGTAAAACAAATTCAGAATGAACTAGACAGTACAGTGGTAAAAATAAGAAGTGATCATGGTACTGAATTTCAGTCTGATAGTATGGCAAAACTTTGTGAAGAATTTGGGATATTTCAAGAGTTTTCTTCACGAAGAACAGCTCAGCAAAATGGCATTGCTGAGAGGAAGAATAGAACCTTGATTGAGGCTGGTAGGACCCTATTAAGTGACACATCTCTACCAGAATATTTCTGGGCTGAGGCAGTTAATACTGCATGCCATGTAATTAATAGGGCTACCATTACTAAAAGCCACAACAAGAGCCCCCATGAGATTGTGAAAGGCAGAAAACCAAACCTATCCTACTTCAGGATCTTTGGTTGTAAGTGCTTTATACTTAACAATGGAAAGTCTTACTTGACTAAGTTTGCTGCCAAGTCCCAAGAGGGGATCTTTGTTGGGTACATCAACAATAGTAAGGCTTATAGAGTCTACAACTTGTCTACACAAGTTGTAGAGGAATCTGTACATGTAGTATTTGATGAAACTAGACTTATTAACAATGTGTTGTCTAGTAGTATATGCAGCTCCACAGGTATAACAAAGAAGATGGACAAGCTCACTATAGAAGAAGAACCTACTGCAAGATAGCAAGTAGAAGATAGTGGCCGTTGTCCAGGGGGAGTACTACATGTACCTAATGCAGAAGAAATTCAAGGAGTGCAGCAAGATGAAGGAACTGAAGAAGTTCAACTTGAAGCCAGGATGCCTCCAGCTAATAGGCATCTAAGAGATCATCCAGCAGATCAAATCATTGGTGATCTAAGACAAGGGGTACAAACAAGGAGCAGAAATCTGAATGCAGCACTCTACTCCAGTTTTCTATCCCAAGTAGAGCCAAAGAAGTTTGAAGAAGCCATCCTAGACCCTCATTGGATTGAGGCAATGCAAGAAGAGCTGAATCAGTTCAAGAGGTGCAAAGTCTGGGAGCTTGTTCCTAAACCAAAAGACCACAATATAATCGGGACCAAGTGGATCTTTAGGAACAAGATGGATGAACATGGAGTAATTGTCAAGAACAAAGCAAGATTGGTTACTAAAGGATATAGGCAGGAAGAAGGTATTGACTTTGATCAAACCTTTGCTCCAGTAGCCAGACTGGAAGACATAAGGATGTTCCTGGCCTATGCAACCTTTCAAGGATTTAAAGTTTACCAAATGGATGTTAAGTCAACCTTTTTGAATGGTAATCTAAAAGAGGAAGTCTATGTGGAACAGCCATCAGGTTTTGTTAATTCAACTCAACCTAATTATGTCTATAGACTTAAGAAAGCTTTATATGAGTTAAAACAAGCTCCTAGGGCTTGGTATGAAACCCTGTCTAGTTTCCTCATTGAGAATAAATTCTCAAGGGGGAAAATAGACAAGACTCTATTCCTTAGGGAATCCAGAGGCAAAGTAATACTAGTCCAAATATATGTAGATGACATAATATTTGGGTCTACTGAAAGTAGTCTTTGAAAAAAGTTTGCAAAACTTATGCAAGGGCAATTTGAGATGAGTAGTATGAGGGAACTTAAGTTCTTCTTGGGTCTCCAAGTTAGACAGACTGAGAATGGATTATCCATATGCCACTCTAAGTTCACCCTAGAACTCATAAGGAAGTATGGTATGGATTCATCCAGTACCATGAAGACTCCTATGGGGTCAAGTATGTCTCTTAGCAAAGATGATGCAGGAAAACCTGTAGATGAGACTTTGTATAGAGGGATAGTTGTCTCCCTTCTATACTTGACTGCAAGTAGACCAGATATCATGTATGCTACATGTGTCTGTGCTAGGTACCAAGCATGCCCTAAAGAGTCTCATTTGGCAGCAGTCAAAAGAATTCTGAGATATCTAAAGGGCACTCCTTATCTAGGCCTTTGGTACCCTAGGAATGGAGACTTTGATCTAACAGGTTATTCAGATGCAGATTTTGCAGGCTGCAAAGAAGACAGAAAAAGTACAACCGTAACCTGTCAATTCCTAGGTGGAAGACTGAATTCATGGAGTAGCAAAAAGCAAACAAGTGTGGTTATCTCCACTGCAGAATCAGAATATGTGGCTGCAGGAAGTTGCTGTGCTCACCTTCTATGGATACAACATCAGCTTGAGGATTATGGAATTCAGGTAAGTAGCACACCATTGTTTTGTGATTCTACAAGTGCTATATCAATTGCAAATAATCCTGTTTCCCATAGTAGAACTAAACATATTGAAATAAAATATCATTTTCTAAGGAAACATGTAGAGAAAGAAGATATTTCAGTGGAGTATATAAATACTGATAATCAACTAGCTGATATGTATACTAAGCCTTTAGAAGAATCACAGTTCAATAGGTTTAAAATTGAAATAGGTATGATAAACTTAGAATAAGTTTATAGAAATGGCTAAGTAAAATGGTGTCGACACACAGAGATATCTGTGTCGACACAGAAAAGTTGTGTCGACACTTCAGGGAAAAGGTGTCGACACATCTAGGAATTTGGTGTCGACACTTCAGAAAATTAGTGTCGACACATGACAAGTAGGTGTCGACACAACCAAGGTGGTGTCGACACTTAGAGTTTACTCAGAATTATCTAAGTAAAGTCTCGACTAAATGTCGAGTTGAGTGGTGTCGACACATAAACAAGTGTCGACACATATATTCTGTTGACTAAACTTGTGTCGACACATAGGTGTCGAGACATTATAAGTCTGTGTCGACACTTTTCCACAGTGTCGACACAATTTAAGTTAGTTAACCTGCCCTTTCATCTTCAAGCTTAGAAAGGTATAAATAGGATTTCTCCATTGCTTGTCGACACGCTCACTAAAGTTTCGAGACCAAACTTGTGTGTCGACACCTCTCTTCTCTTAATTCAAATTCTTCAAACCCTAATGGCGCCAAAGCTCGAGGAGAACGTCAATGAAGGCTACGAACTGGTGTGACATGCGTTTGAGGATGCAGACCCGGAGATCAAGAATGTGGTAACCCTAGTTGCAGACTCGGGGTTGGATTTTCTTGTTTCAGAGCCAACAAAGATTTGGAAGAAGGAAGTTCTAGAGTTTCTGAATGGAGCGAAAGTAGATGAATCTGAACTCAAGATAAAGTCTAGGGTTCATGGTGAAAAGGTGAAGGTATCACCTAAAAGTTTGAGAAAGGTCCTAAATCTACCCAAAACAAAAGAAGAGGATGAAGTTACTGCTTCTAAAACCAGAGAAGCTTTAACTTGGTGTGGACTAGATTCCAAATTGAAAATTGGATCAGTGTTCAATAGGAAGGGGATGAACAGCCAGGGAAAATTTCTCTCAGAAATTGTTGGCAAAGTGATTTTGAGTAAGCCTGGAGGGCATGACAGGGTATCAACCAATATGTTCAACCTTATGACAAGGTTAATCTTCACAGTGAAAACAGATTGGTCTGTTATTGTCTTTGATAAGATTAAAGAAAGTCTGAAGAAAGCCAATTTGGGTAGGATATTAAGTCTATACCTTGCTGGTAGTATACCAGAGGTTATGAGTCAAGCTGCTGGAACTAAGATCAACCATATGAGAAAGATGGACATGAGGATATTCTCCAAATGGGATAGGGTCTTGTCCAAGGAATTGCCCACACCAGAGAAAATAACTCCCCAAAAGAAGAAGAAGAAGACTGCCCCAGTGGCTCAGGATTCATCTAGCAGCTCTGGTAGTGAAGAGCAAGTTGTCTTTACTCCTGATGAGGATGTAGAAGGAAATGCTGGGAAGTCTCCAACTCAACAAGATGCTGCAGAGAGGCAGGGGGAGCTACCTCAAGCTAGCCCCTTACACCAGGATTCAGTCCAGGGGGAGCCACTAGTAGTGGAAGAACCAACTCCACTAGAAAGTGTGCAAGCTACAAACATCATCCTTGAGGTAATCACTGAGATTAATGCATTCGATTTTCCTATAGAGGATAATGTTTTGTCTGATTCCTTCAATAATGTTAATCAGCAAACTCAGATTGATAGCCAACTCACAGATGTTGTCATGGAGGACACATCTGTTACAGTTCAAATAGTATCTGATCCAGTGGTAGATGAGCCAAGAGTTTCTCCAGCCCATTCTCCACAAGAATATACAATGGAAGATCTTTTCCTCAATCTGGATCAAACAGACTTTGACAAGGAAAGTGCTACTGCTGAGGGAGAGAAGTCTCAAGTTGAGGGGGAGCCAGTGGAAATTCTAGAAAGGCAAGAACCTGAGAAGCCCAAGAAAGTTGAGGAGCTACCAAGGGAGAGGGTAGATATTGCAAGTACATCAGCATCTGAAGATGAGGAAGCTGCTAGAGCAAAGAAAAGGAAATTTCAAGTATTCAAGAGGAGGAGCCAAACTTATAAGAAGGCATTGCAAACCATAGCACCACAGTCAACACTACAGCCAACTCCATCAGTAAATTACAGTTCTCTGCTGGTTGCTATGCAAATAAAGCTTGATGAACAAAGGCAAGCTCTTGAAAAATATGTAGATGAAGGGCAAAAATCACTACAATTTGATCTGGCCCAGGACATTAAGTCTATAAGATTTGAGATGAATCTTAATAAGAAGGAGATGACTGACTGCTTCCATAAGGGAGGGAATGCAGTAGTCTATCTAGCAATTCATCAAGAGAAGATAAAAGCTCAAGTAGATGAACTTGAAGTAAAGCAAGGCTATGTACTGGAAAATCAAATCAGAATGAATGATAACTTGACAGCCTCTCACAATGCTATTGTAACTGAGATAAAGAATATAGCCACTGCACAGTCTGTAGAAAGTGCCACAGCCAAAGAAACTTTTGATAAGCACTTACAAGAGAGCTTAACTGCTGTTACAACTGCTATACAAGATTCTCAGAAGCTAATCACTGACAAACTCCAAAGGTTGAAACCTTACTTTAAAGATGGAGTCAACTATTTGGATGGCCAAGTAAGATTTCAAAAGGATGATCTACGAGATCACATGGAAAGAGAAGTCATAAAGGGGGAGAGGGTGTTAGTCAAAGCCAGCTCTGATCATGCTAAGTGGATTTCTAATTCTATCAGAGAAACTCTTGGTTATCCTCCTTTATGTGATGATGACAATGTAGCAGAATCTGGGATACATCCTGCATATCTAGGAGGGGAGCAACTTGAAGTGGCTCAAGTAATCTACCCTCCTCCAGATTTTGATATGATACATGCTGATATCCAGTCCATGTATAGCCCACCTAAGGGAAAGGATAATGTCATTATAGAAAAAGTGGTTCAGCCAGTATCTGAGGCTATGCAAGAAGCTTTGCTGAAAGAACAAGAAGCTAGATTGTCTAAAAAGAGGTTCAGAGAGCAAGCTGAACAAAGACCAGACTTTGAGCAGTGGAGCCCCACTTCAAGAAACATTATCTTAACTGCATGGAAAGCTGCAAAAGATAATATTCAAGATAGAAACAAATGGTTTTCTGAACTGGAATGGAGAAAGCATGAGACAAGGCAAGAAGCCGTAGTGCAATATAGAAGGAAGGCCAAGATGGGAAAGCTACCTCCTACTGCTCAGGAGCCTAGCAAGTACTTTCCCAAGCCATATCATTACTTTGAGAGGCAAAAGATTAAAGCTGAAGATCTAAAGAAGAAGGATCTGAAAGGGAAAAAGTCAGCTGATACTGAAGTTGCTGAAGCCCCTGTACAAGCCAAAGTACAGTCAGGAAAAGGAATTGTGATTAAGGAGGCTGATCAGAATTAGAATAGATTTATCTTAAGTCTACAGTTGTAATATTTTGATTTTAACACACTCTGTAAATTTTTGTGTGATGAATATGACAAAGTGTTAGAACAATGTGATGTGTTATAAATCTATTTCATAATTGTTCTGAGATGATATCTGAGTATACATGTTTTGTTTGATACATGTTTATGTTTGCCCTGTTATATAATCCTGCTTTACATCATGATATGATTTTATTCTGTATGGTGTATATCATTGACTAAGGGTTATGACTTCTCCAAATAGGGGGAGATTGTTGGGTACATTGGTTTAAATGTACCTGATTTGAAGAAGCCTCACCCTACTCAATGATATACATCAAAATATATTTGATGTATTTTTGAGTTTACTTGTGCAGGTTAAGTATTTGCAGGAAAGATGAAAAAGTTTCTAAGTCCATATGTCGACACCCAGGAGCATAATGTCGACACTTGAGAAGACTTGTGTCGACACCGAGGCAACCAGTGTCGACACTTGGAGTACTTGTGTCGACACCAGGGATGCAGAGTTGACACCAGACAGAAAGTGTCGACACAAGGAGCTGTGTCGACACTGAATGAAGACAAGTCCAGTGAAGAAGTGTCGACACTTAGAAGCAGTGTCGACACCCAGAAAAATTGTGTCTACATCAGGAAGTGTCGACACTTGGAGGCTATGTCGACACTCAGCAAAAGTCTGCAGAGTCTAAGTATAAGTGTCGACACCCAGAGGAATGTGTCGACACACAGCAGAAGACTCAGCACTTAAAGAAAGTGTCGACACAAGAAAGAATGTGTCGACACTCAGCAGAAAACTCAACATATAAAGAATGTGTCGACACAAGGAGCTGTGTCGACACTTAGCAAAGTTCAACAAAATTCTAAGTACAAGTGTCGACACTAAGGAGATGTGTCGACACTCAGCCAGAGTCTCAACAGAAGAAGAATGTGTCGACACAAGGAGCTGTGTCGACACTCAGCAAGTATCAACACAGAAGGCATGTGTCGACACCAAGAAAGATGTGTCGACACTTAACAAAGTTCAACACATGAAGATGTGTCGACACAAAGGAGTTGTGTCGACACTTACAAGAATTCAACAAAGTACTGAAGTACAAGGAATTGTGTCGACACTCAATATCAGTGTCGACACATGATGAAGAAGCTGTGTCGAGAAGTGAATTCTATAACACAAGGAGTTGTGTCGACACCTTGAAGGCTAGTGTCGACACTTTGTCAACATGTGTCGACACTTAGTCTATAATGTCGACACTTAAAGACATACAGTCTCGACACTTTCAGACAGTTACAGATTTTTCAAGAACTGACTGGATGACTTGACAGCTGCCATTCCAGCCGGTCTACTGCACCTGTCAGAGTTGTCAGAAATCAATTATGAACCGGACCAGCCGGTTACCATGAAGAAGGCCTATATATAGGCTTATACTGTCTACAGAAGAAGTTGATCAAGTGATAATAAAAAGATCTAGCTATTCCTTGAAGAATCAAGTGAAGATCTAAGAAGTTGGAGAGAGAGAGCTCCATCCAAGAAGACAGCCGTTGGAACCAGGCTGAGAAGAAGGGTTCAGATTTTGTTCTGAATCTTAAGTAGCAGAGATCAAGGATCAACTGCAGAGGAGATCAATCCTATTGTGTTCTACATTCAAGAAGTTTTGAAGAAAGCCAAGTCAGATTGATCTCAGCTGAGTTCTTCCAAGAACTCATCAAGAAAGTCACAACTCTTCTCTCTTTTCTCTGAGTTGTAGGGTTTACATTTTGTATTCATATTATCTTGTAGGATCCTTAGGGATCTGAGTTTGTAAGCATATAATTATAAAGGCTGAGTGTAGGGCCTATGTGCCTGAGTGTATGAGATCTAATTCTCTGAGTGTAGGCCTGTTGTGGCTGAGTGTAGGCCTGTTGTGGCTGAGTGTAGACTTTGTGAAGAAGCTGAGTGTAGGTCTTTGAAGAAGACTGAGTTGTAGGGCCTTGGGCCTGAGCTATAGGAACCTGGTTGAGGTTCTGAGTGTAAGATCTGAGGATCTGAGATAGTGGAGAAGTTTGGCCGAATCTAGTAAACTACTAGATAGGCGAAGAGGGAAAGTGGATGTACCCAAACCTTGGGGAACCACTATAAATCTGTGTGTCTACTGTGTGCTTGTGTAATTCTGTGATTGCTGATTGTTTGCTGTGATAAAGTAACTATAACTCTGTGATATAATCTGAATTCTGCAGAAAAAGTTAAAAAGATTTAAGTCACATATTCACCCCCCCTCTAGGTGAGTAGGTACAATATCTTTCAGTAGCGTCCGTGTTCTCCTACGACGTGAGTTTCATTTTATTTGGCGCGCGTTTAGGCCTCCGTTTTGATCTCGTAGTTTCCTTATTCAAAAATATATACATATGAATATTTTAATATTAAAGTACTATTCAAAAATGAAATAAACACTATTCATTTGTATAGTTTAATCATAAGGATAAATTTGCAAAAAAATGTTAAATATGCAAAGAAATTGTTCACTTACACGAGTGGTCTGTTGCACTTACTCGAGTGGTTTGTTGCACTTACACGAGAGATCTATTGCACTTACACGAGTGATTTGCTGCACTTACACGAGTGGTCTGTTGCACTTACTCGAGTGATTTGTTGCACTTACACGAGTGATCTGTTGCACTTACACGAGTAATCTTCACCTGCTTTCGAGTAGTCAGGTTCCTCTCGAGTATAGTTTTATATATACCCGAGTAGATTTTTGTTTTTTTTTATATACTCGAGTACTTTTTATATACTCGAGTGGCTGCTGCTGCTTACCCGAGTAGCCCGTTGCAGTTTACGTTTGAGTGTCGTTTTGAATGTTAAAACGAGGTCGTATCGAAAAATGGTTAACATGAAATTTGTTCGTCTCGACGGGATTTATAACTTTCATGTTGGACACTTTTCGATTTGAGATCATCCTAAAACTTTATTTTGTTTTCCGCGCACAGGCTCGTAGATCATCCGTTCTAAGACAAGAAATTTTATAAATATATATATACGTTTATATATATATATATATATATATATATATATATATATATATATATATATATATATATATATATATATAATCTTATCTTATGAGAGTTAAAATCAACAGAAGACATCTTCTTCTCTTGACCGAACTAGAGCGTCGTGACGACAAAGCTCTTAGTCGGAAGTCTTCCGGTGGCAGCCGGCGGAGCTCCAGTATTCAAAATTTCCAACCGATCGTAGATCTGGAAAGCTCTCGTCGAGAGCTACGCTATCGTGATAATTTCTTTTCTCATCCCTTGAGTTCCCTCGTTAGGGTTTTTCGGCCATAACCTCTATTTTGCCCATTTTCGTTCAGGTTTTGACTCCTAGCGTCTTCTTTTGCCCCGATCTGCGACGTGGGGTGATTCGGAGAATTTTTCCGGGGAAAACGAGGCAAGTGGTGTTCTTCCTCTCCCTCGTGTTCTTGATTCTAAGTTTTTGCCATTTTTCCTTCATTTGTTTGAGTTTATTATGTTTCGATTATGGAGATATTTGTCCTGAAATCCTAAATTTTTCCCCTCTATTCCTGAAATTGTGACTTGTTGTCCCTAAAGCCTTAACCCCAAATTTTTTTTAGTCCATTGAACTGGTAAATAAATTGGTTGTCGTGCTGTTATAACCATCGAGTCATCTTGTTCGTTTTTTTTTCTTTTCTTGATTAAACTTCACTTGCTTTACTTTGAAATGCTCTTATGCAGTCCACTTTGTTGGTTATTATTTGAGTTTATGATGAATAAAAAGAAATAAACCCTGCTTGTATAATTATGTAACTAAAGGAACACAGATGGACTGTGCGCGTTGGGGTCCTCCCTCGGCATAGTGCCTTATGCTCAGGTGAACTGTGTGCGTTGGGGTCCTCCCTCGGCATAGTGTTTAATGCTCAGATGAACTGTGTGCGTTGGGGTCATCCCTCGGCATAGTGTTTAATGCTCAGATGAACTGTGTGCGTTGGGGTCCTCCCTCGACATAGTGCTTAATGCTCAGATAGACTGTGCGCGTTGGGGTTTCTCCCTCGGCATAATAATTGCTAATAAAAGATTGAACTTCTGTTGTTGGTGCTTGTTTTGTCTTGTTAATGTGTTTAGCCCTTCTTGCTCGGCTAGTTTTACTATTGTTTACTTTTACTCTGCAAACCATTTTGTTGCAGTCGCTCTTCATTTTCTTTCACTTGGAGGTTTGTGTAGTCTGCTTTTACTCTCGTACTACTTGTAACTTGCTTCTCAGGTGTTCTTCTTTTGAATGCCTCAGGATCAGAGCTATAGCAGGTTTAGCTGACAGCGTTGGGCTTCTGGTGCTGCTGGTTTCTGCGGTCGTTTGATTCTACCTCTGAGCTTGAGGTAGTTGTCTTGTTTGGACTTTTCAGAATTTTCTATGGGTTCGTGTAAGTTGTTGACGCCCATAGACCTTGACTTTTCTGTGATGGACTACTTGCTGCTGTTACTGCTGTTACTTTTTACCTGATTGTTCTTGCTCTCTGGGAAGGATTTATGTTATGATGCATTTAGTTATTTTAAAGTATACAAAACTGCATTTCCGGAATTTTGGCATGGCGTGACTTCAACTGCTAAATCTACTACTTTTAAGCGTACAAAAGATTTCTATATATATAGTAAACGTAGATGTCACATCATCAGTTTATGATACTGGACCCTCACTCCCACGTAGGATAACAAATGGGCTAACTCAGTACTTTCCGCCGTGTAAAAGATGTATATTTTCTCACCTATGGACAGTAGTCCACTTGACCAAGGGACATGGTCATTAACTCTATTAATTTATATGCATAGTTTTTAACTAAAAGTTATAAATCTTTTACTTGAAGTAAATGTGAGGACGGGATACCTGAGCGTCGGCAGTTGTCCCCTGCTTGGCGTGGCATCACGACGCGTAGTTTCTCTACTCTGACGTATTTTCGAATACGGAGAAAATGCGGGTCGTGACAAGGTTGGACATCTTGCCCGAGGGTGTCATGGGAGTGCGCCAAGGACAAAGAAGGCGAAGGCTGGAACAACTATGAGGCGAATGCCACCTACGTACTACACTTGTGGCAAAGAGGGTCATATGGCTCGTGAATGCCGAACCGGCCTTTCGTTTATGGCAAACTAAACAGGACGTATAAGTATACGTACATAAATAACAGATATCGTGTACTGTACATTTCATAGTATGTAATACTATACACATCGCATGTTTTGCGTATATAAACATGTTGTGATGACAAATCAAGTAGTTGTTTGATGAAGGCTTAATATAGTTCTTGTGTGCTTATATTTGTATCACATGTAAGATTAGAGTGACATGGCCATAGTCATAAAAGTGAATATGGGTAGAAAGTTAAGATACCTTGTGCGTTGCTTGTGTGTGATTTGTTTATATTAGGCTTTGTCCTTATTCGGGATTGTTCGGCGAGAGCACTGTTCGATACGGGTGCTTCATATTCATTTCTATCTGAGGACTTCGTGTCTCAGATTGGAGTGCCTACTTGTGTGCAGATAGATAGAATAAAGATATTGTTGCCTAACAGATGCGTGATGTGGGCGAATAAGTTTTGTTGTGTTGAGGTACAAATAGGAAGACAAGATTTCCGATTGGAAGCATCTATGTTGCCACTATCGTATGTAATCTTTGGTATGGACTGGCTCTCAGAGCAGCATGCTTTTGTAGATTGCAACTCAAAGGATATCACACTAGGACAGAATACCGAGCTAGAGACTAAATTCTCTGGTATGCAAGGATCGAGCAAGATGCTGATGTCTACTCTCCAAGTCGTCAATGTTGTTCGGAAGGACGTAGAGTTATTCTTCACGCTTATAGAGGCTCCTGAGCTAAAAGCTAGTGTGAGTGATGTTCTGATTGTATCGGAGTACGCAAATATATTCCTGAAGGATCTTCCATGGCTACCTCCCCAAAGATAAAATTATTTCTCTATCGAGTTGGTGCTAGGAGCAAAACCTGTGGCCCACTCACCGTACCATGTAGCGCCAAAGGAAATGACAGAACTGAAAGTCCAGCTGCAAGAGCAGTTAGAGGAAGGATATATACGCCTAAGTATGTCACCTTGGAGCGCACCTATCCTCTTTATAAAAAGAAGGATGGTAGCCTGAGTTTGTTCATCTATTATAGATAACTGAACAAGCTGACGGAGAAAAACAAGAATCTGATACCACAGATTATTGATTTGTTTGATCAGCTGGTTGGATCAATAGTATACTCAAAGCTAGACCTGAAGTCTGGTTATTACCAGTTGATATTTCGGGAATGTGACATTCCCAAGACAGCGTTTGGAACATGCTACGGTCATTTCAAGTTCACGGTAATGTCGTTTGGGCCATCTAATTCGCCATCAGTGTTCATGGACCTAATGCACCGAACGTTTCGAGAGTACTTGGACTTATTTGTAATTATCTTTATTGACGATATTTTAGTGTACTCTTAGTCTGAAAAAGATCATGCGAACCATTTGTGGATGGTGTTGCACACCCTGAGAAGAAACAAGCACTATGACATGTTCTCAAAGTGTGAGTTCTGGCTGTCATTAGTGGCCTTTCTTGGCCATGAGGTTAGTGATGTAGGTATTGCAGTAGATCCTGTGAAGATAGTTACAATACAGGAGTGAATTGTATTGTCTATTGTAGCTAAAGTCAAAAATTCCTTGGACTTGCTGGCTACTGTTTGCGGATAGCCTTACCTCTTACCACACTGATGAGGAAAGATCACAAGTTCATTTGGACGCCGGAGTACACACGAGCTTTTGAAGAGTTGAAGAGTCATTTGACCACAACGCCTGTTTTGAGTTCGCCATGTGGTTCAGACAACTGGTGTATAGTGATGCATCAGGGAGCGGCTTAGGCTGCGTGCTTTTCAGTTTGGAAAATTAATAATTTATGACTCACGCTAATTGAAAGTGTACAAGCGGAAATATCCTGTCCATGACATGTAGTTGATGACTGTGATTTTGCACTTACACTGTGGCCTCACTACATAGATGGCGTGAAAGTGGACGTCTTCACGGACCATAAGAGCCATAAGGATCTAAATTTATGACATCAAAGGTGTGCAGAATTCCTCGGGGACGACCCCTTTGATAGTCATTGCACTCCCAAGAAGGGACATATACCCGCAGATGCTTGGAGAGGTAAAACTCAGGCAAGAGCGAGGTGAGTATAAATACGTGATGAATGTCTAATCTAAGAGTTGGAAATCATAGAAATTTCTTGTAATGACAAGAATGCTACTATAAATGCATGCCCGAACTGGACAGCGATTCAATATTACCTCGTGGATAGGGTTCGACATACAACATAACTCGATGAGAGTCTACAACGCAATATAATGGATGGGTCAAATGCCCAATTCTCCTTGGATGATGTCCTTTTGCGGAGATATGGTCGTTTGTGCATCCTGGATATTGGTAAACTACGTGAGGAGTTGATGTACGAAGCACATTTTATAAAGTACTCAATTCACCCAGGGAGCACGAAAATGTACAAGGACATGAAGAATGTGTTCTGGTGGCCAGGTCTGAAGAAAGACAAAGCCCATTACATGGCAAAATGTCAAATTTGTGCCTTAATGAAAGCTGAATGCCAAAAACCTATAGGTTTCCTGAAGTCATTACCAATTACGGTATGGAAGTTCGATGACATTTCTATGGATTTCATGCATGGATTGCCGAGATCTCAGAGCAGAAACAATGTCGTATGGGTGATCGTTGATCGGTTAACCAAAGTGTTGCACTTTATACATAACAAGAAGGATGATTCAGTGGAAAAATTGGCCAAGCTATATGTGGATAACATCGTTCAATTGAAAGGCGTGCCCTGTAGCATCGTTAGTGACCGAGATGGTCGTTTTACTTTAAGTGATTGGAGTTTAATCCACCAACTGTTGGGTACCAAGTTAATGTTCCGTACAGCCTTCTATCCGCAAGCAGATGGTCAGACCGAGAGGACCAATAGAACAATGGAGAATATGCTCCGAATGTGTGCCCTGGATTTCGGGAAAAGGTGGGAAGATCACCTATATATGATTGAGTTCGCCTACAAAAATAGCTATCAAGCTAGCATACAAATGACGCCCTTTGAACTTTATACGGTAAAAAGTGCCATACATAGTTAGCTTGGGAGGAAATAGATGAGTCAAATCTATATAAGCGTAAGGAGTTCGAAGATACAAATTCGACCATACGTACTATATGTGAGATGCTTTTGGTAGCCCAAGATATGCATGCAAAGTACTACAACACCAAGCACCAAAACGTGGAGTTTGCGGTTGGTGAGTGGGTGTACTTGAAGATCAAGCCATTCAAAGACGTGTCCAGGATTCAACGCTTGAAAAAGTTGAGTCTGAGGTATCTTGGTCCTTTTGAAGGGTCGAACGAGTTCGAGAAGCTTCCTTTTGATTAGCTCTTTCAAGCTAAGTGGTTTGCATGAGTTTCACATATTGGTGCTGCGGAAAGCTATGAAAGAGACTGATGTCGAAGGTCAGGATTCGGATCGAGGAAGGTCAAGCTACTATGAACAACACAAAAAAGTTCGTTGGGAGTCGTGAGAATTGTCATGCGTGAACAAACCATGCGAGAGGTCCGAGTTGTTTTTGTAAAATCATGTTGTAAACTTGTGTGCAACTATGTCGAAATTTCTATAAAGAAAGGAGTAATGCCCCAAAAATACTAAAAAGAAAGAATTTGGAGTTAACATGCTGTGGCAGTCTTAACGATGGCATTAGCCTTTGAATTAAATCATTTAATGGCTCGGGAACCTACCACGCGACAGTAGTTAGCTAGCGCATGGTGCTACCACTCAACGCTTTAAAGCTTTGAGTGACTACCACAGGGCAGTAGTATGCTATCACGTGGCGATATCACTCAACGCCTTTAACGAAGCATTGAGTGACTACCACGCGATGGTAGTGAACTAACGCACAACAATAGATCGAGCTAAAGTACTGCTTTGTGGTAGCTCAACGCGCGATGATAGCTTCCACGTGGCAGTAAGGTGGATGCTATTTTGGAGCGACAACGCCATGTC
The DNA here is from genome assembly GCA_039583875.1 of Platanthera guangdongensis. NCBI lineage: Eukaryota > Viridiplantae > Streptophyta > Magnoliopsida > Asparagales > Orchidaceae > Platanthera > Platanthera guangdongensis. The sequence goes on along the minus strand of CM077160.1, from coordinate 17,548,097 downwards.
GATTAGTCCAAGCGGCAACCGCCTATGATACTGCGTGGCAGTAGTAGCTACCGCGCGGTGGTAGCCTCCAAATATAAACTGTTTGAGAGAATGAATTCTCAAAGTACTTTCTCTTAGTTCTTGAAGTTTTTGTGAACAAGAAGGTTGAGCCTGAGCTTTGCTAGCTAAGGGAAGGAGATCTTGTGGTCAGATTCAAGAGACAAAGTAAGATCCGTGAAGAGGAAAGTGAGGTGCTCCTTTCCATCCATATAGAAGACTTACTCATGGCTCCAAAAAGATATACAAGGGTAACGATCTTCCTTCTTAGACAAGTAAAGTCCTTCTTTTGGCATATGCATGGAATCCCCGACCAAAATGTGGAGAATCGAGGAGATTCTTAAAGGTCGATATGTAGTATCCCTAGGTTTGGTTTTGCACATAGATTTGAAAATCGCAGTACGGAATATGCATGCTGTATGAAGTCCATCTGGGCAGGTTGGTCTGGATTGGTGATGTTTTATTTTGCATGCTGGAGAAGACTCTGAGTATAAACGAGTAGTTTACGGGGTCTGCGTGGTTGTACATGTGAATGGAGAGTAGTGAGAAGTATTGGAGTAGAACTCTAGGAAAATACCCACGAAATTCCACGGTTTTAAGACATGTTGGATATCGTCAGGCGACAGTGAGTATCACCAATGACGATAGCTCTTAGTGAGTTATTTGTGTTGTATGATGCGAAAGTCCAGTGTTTCTGGCACTGCAGATTACTGTAAGGTTTTTGCTAGGTCTGGGTACAGAAAGTGAGTTCTATTGTTAATGACTGGTGATAGTGACCTTCGCCTGTGATTGCTCCCAGATACCCTTTTGATTGAAAATATAGTCTTTCGGAGATATTGTGTCTAGTGTGAGCTACGAGCTCTTAAGGCCACTGTGCCGAACGGGCAAGGGGAACCCGACCTACATCAGTCTTTTCAGAACTGACGATTTGAGCAATGGGCAAAGGCTAAACCGTACCCACATTATGTCTGTCCGACTCGAAGGCCTAGTTTATTGGTCTCATTGGAGGTCATAATGAGTGTCTTTGGCCTATGCGCCGTAAAGATTAAAAATGCATGAAGTTGACAGTCACGTCTTGAACCATTGAATGGTGGTGTAATCCGGGAAACTGGCACACTGAAAATGTGCCCTGTGTGCACGGAGCGTCGGTAGTTAAGGCTGTCGTATGTGATATATTAAACTGTGTGTGAGTGCACATTCTTGTGATATATCTGCTTATGATAATGTTATGCTTGCAGGGAAGGAATACCACTACCCTGGAAAAGGGGTAGGGTCATTATAAATTGGTCAGCTGAATGATAACCATTGCCTTGTTTGCCAACCTTGTTGTGGATTTTCCTTGTGCAGGTGTTGCAGAGCCGAGCAGAAAATAGCGGGCTGGAGCCCTTGCTGCTATGCTAGCCCTCGAAGGTCTAGCGAAGAAGTTTTACTACTTTCATGTGTGGCTGGCCTACGCGCCAATGCTTGTAAACCACACTTGTGATGTATAACTGTAAGGCCTTAAGGCCATAACTTTTGTGCATTTGTAATTGACATTCCTATTATATATCAAAATGGTATGGTTTATATATAGTGGACATTCAATTGGTATGAGTTCATGCAACCTTAAAGCTTCTGCTAGAATGCTCTGAGATAGGGCACGAGTAGTCTTTTGATATTAACATCTAACCCCGCTACCTATCTGTAGGATATGGTGTGGGGCCCCGACCAGACCCTCTATTATATTTCATGTGACGAATGGTTGTGTAACATCAACTATGTCTCTGGACAAGGATGAGAAAGGGAAACCTTTTGATGAAACCAAGTACAGAAGTATAATTGGATCCTTATTCTACCTCACTGCCAGTAGACTAGATATAATATTTTCAACATACGTCTGCACTAGATTTCAGATGAACTCAAAGGAATCTCATTACGTCGCAACAAAGCGAATTTTAAGATACCTTAAGGGACACCCAATTTTGACTTATGGTACCCGAGAAATAATGATGTCGAGCTAATTGGTTTTTCAGATGCCGATTTTGCAGGAAGTAAGGATGACATGAAAAGCACTTCCTGGATGTGCCAATTCCTCAGAAGATGACTTATTTCATGGAGCCGTAAGAAGCAAAATTTTGTGGCAACTTCTACGGCCGAGTCAGAGTATATCTCTGTTGGTAGTTGTTGTGCACAACTTCTATGGATCAGGAATTAACTTGAAGACTACAACTTGAAGTTTAAAGAGATTCCAATGTATTGCGACTCATCCAGCTCAATAGCGAGCACGAATAATACGGTCTCTCATAGTCGGACAAAGCACATCGAGGTGCGATATCACTTCATCCGGGAGAATGTGGAGAACACGCACATATCCCTCAGTTATGTCCCGACAGATAAACATGTCATATACATTTTCACCAAGCTGATGGACGAGGCTAAGTTCTCGTTGTTCAAAATAGAACTAGGTATGCTGAGCAAGGATTCGTGAGGAGGGCCAGGAAGACAGGAAGCTCTCGGGAAAGGCATCAAGGCTGAAGAATATCCCAAGGGAAATTCGTCAAATATCAGACAACACACTCATCGATTCGTTAGATATCATAGGAAACTCGCCGAATCTAACTCAGTTCCGGCAAAACCAGCCAAATTTTAATTAGGGCAAAATTGTATATCTTTCTATAATGGATCCAAATCCACCGAATGTCACGTACGCGCTTTCCTTGTCAATTTTAATTTTTTTAAATATTATATATATATATATATATATATATATATATATATATATATATATATATATATATATATATTTATAATACGTGAAAAGGGGGCAACCACATGGCTGCACTCGCCGAAATGAAGCTGATTCGCCGCAAAGTCACTCTCGATTCTTCGGCTCCCGCGATAGTTGCTCGTCATCTTACTCTTGCGGATTTGCTCTCGTTCGTCATCGTCTAGGTTAGTGGTAGTAGAAGGCTTGATCCAAGGTTCTAGCAACATCTTTTCCTCGGTTCCACATATTTCTTCTAGCTATCCCGACGGCGTGAAATCCCTACAACATGGTACCATTGCTATGACAACTTGTTACCGGTGCGACAGAGACATTGGCAGTGATTTGGTCCGATCAATAGTACATTCCAACAATTTCCAATTCATTTTCTGAATTTCGTGTCTCCTCAAAGCACTAGTAGTGTGATGGGAGGTAGAGAATCAATCCGAATGAGGTTTGCCATTGCCTCTGATGAATTCTATAATGTGATCATAATGTTGGAGATTGCAAGACTTTCCTTTGTCCTAGAACACCCTTGCAAGGTTCTGGACAAGGAAGTTCTTGAATTCTTTTAGTATGCCAAGCTGTGACATGAGGACACCGTCATCAAAAGCAGAGTTTTGCATACTAAAGTGTAACAGCCCAAAGTGCAGAATCAGGCTTTGTCACGATGATTTTTGTTCTCGACGATCCGTCGAGAGGAGGCACACGGCCCAGGACACGGGCGTGTCCAAGGCCGTGTCGCATTCTCGACGAGTTTTTCTCGACGATCGTCGAGTGTCGAGAAGTGCGTGTCGAGTGTTGAACACGGCCTGTGACACGGGCGTGTCACAGGGCGTGTCAAATCAGGCGACGAACTCAGCCCGCCGAAGGATTTCGACAGGGCGTGTCTTTGTGCCGTGTCTGGGCACACGGCCTGGGACACGGGCGTGTCACAGGCCGTGTGAAGTCTCGGGATGATTTGGGATTTTTTTCCCCAGGTACACGGCCACAGACACGGGCGTGTCTGAAGGCGTGTTGGTGACACGGCCCATGACACGGGCGTGTCCCGTGGGCGTGTCACTGGTTTGGATAAGTCGGTTGACCACCGCTTGAGGCACACGGCCTGGCACACGGCCATGTTCGAGGCCATGTCGGGTCAAAATATGTGTTTTTGGCAGAATCGTGGACGTCCATTCCTTCAGTCTGGATCCAAGGGCTGAAGCTTCTTCTTCTTTTTCCTTAAGGGCCGAAATCAGAGAATGATTTCTCACTTTGCTTTGGCCTTCATCTTTCTTCAAGAGAGAGAAAGAGAGAGAAAAAGGAGGAGGAAGAAGAAAGGGGGCTGCTGCTGGTGGTGCTGCAGTTTACCGACGAGAGATCCGAAGCCAGCGTTGCGGAGGAAACGCTCTTGCGAGTCTTGCAAGCTAGCTTGGAGGCCATGGCACCGAAGCGATCGTCAAGGGTAACGACTTTTCTTCCTAGCCATGTGAAGGCTTCCTTTTTGGCATATCTTGTGATTTCCCCCACCAAGAGGTGGCTGATTTTGGGAATCTTTGGGTGGATGCTTGAAATCCCCTTTGTGTTGCATATAGATCCGGAAATGGAGTACGAAATAGGCATGCTGTGTGAAGCCCATCTGGACAGGTTGGTCTGGATTGGTGATGTTGCATACGAACCGGAGAAGACTCCGTGATAAACGTATAGTGTAGGAGTCTCCGGGTTATGCCTGCGAAAAGGAGTAGCAGGAAGTACTGGGGTGGTAGCCCAGGAAAATAGCCATGTGATGGTTTTGGGTCCAACCTGTGAATGAGGCACAGGAAGTACTGGTGGGACCAGGAAAGGCCCTTTTGTGATGCTTGATGTCATAGGGTGTCCACCTGTGAAGCGAGTCACAGGAAGTACTGGTGTGCCCAGGAAAGACCCCTGACATTTGTGCTTGTGCGGTGTCCACCTGTGGAGAGAGTCACAGGAAGTACTGGTGCGCCCAGGAAAGACCCGCTATTGCTGTGAGGAAATGGGTATAGTGAAATACCCATGCTTGAATGCCAGGAACAGGATTGGTGAGACCGACCCGTGCCTTTGATATAGCCATGAGTACGCTGTACTTGGAGAAGGCAAGGTGATTTGAGCAATGGGGGGTGGAGGATCCGACCTGCGCTATGTCCGTCTGACGTGAGACCAAAAAGTGCGGTCTGTTGGAGCGCATAGCAAGAGTCTTCGACCTGCGCGCCATGACACAACGGGGGGGGGGGGGGGGGGGGGGGGCTACGGGCCATCCCGGTGTCCGAGGACTAACTCCGGCTGCACGCCATGGAGTAAATGCTCAAGAGATTTACCGTTGGGTGATGACCCTGATACGGTGGTGGGCAAGAGGTTGCCAGAACACCAAGAATGTGCCCTGAGTGCACGGACCGTTGGGCCGGGTGGTGAACGGTTGTGATGGCTTGTGTGCGTGAAAGAACCTTTTGATGATATAACTTGCCATACGTGTGATATGATATGCCTGCAGGGAAAAATACCGCTGCCCCGAGAGAAGGGGTAGGGTCGTTATAATTTGGTCAGCTGAACGCTGACCGTTGCTTTTGTTTGCCACCGGTGGGTGGATTGTCCTTGCACAGGTGCTGGAGAGCCGAGCGGGACGCATAGAGGTTGATGCTCCTGCTGGTGTTGCTGCTGCTGCTATTAGCCCTCGAAGGCTAAGTGTGTTCTTTTGAGTGTTTTCTTTTATTGTGGCCGGCCTGCGCGCCAATCTGTTTTAGGCCACTGTGTGAAAGCCATGTAAGGCCATAAGGCCAACTCTTTTGACATGTTGTAAGACATTCCTATATATATATATAATGTGGAGTTTTATATTTGGACATTCATGAGGAGTTCAAGTAGTTTAGGCTTCCGCTAGAATGCTTGTGATAGGTGCGACGCGCTACTCTGATATCATCCTGTACCTTCACCGACTGTTTTGTGATATATCCTGTGGGGCCCCGGCCGGACCTTCTAGAATATACCATATGAATGGATGGGGTTGTTACATTTTTGGTATCGGTTGTCTTGGTCTTTCCCTCTCGAAGTCGTGGCCGACTTCTTTTGTGGGGTGGCGAGCACGTGTTTGTGCACACCAAAGTATACGATTGAACTCCTGAATGTCCATGATAGGAATGCATTTTGTATGTTTGAGTAACCTGCGTGTTCCTATTTTGTGTTGTTTGCTTGGATACGACCGCTAATGTGTGTGTCTTGTCCACCTTTAGGTGACACGGAGTGGAGCTGGGCCGTCTGAGCCCCAGCGTTCTGATGAAAGCACGGCACCAGCCGCGGTGCCTACACCTCCACCGTCTGTGGAACATGTCCGTTTAGTTGCGGAGGCCTTATTTACCATGATCCAAGGTCAGCCACTCAGGCAGGAACAAGCGACTGTAAGGCCAGAACAGGTGGTGGCAAGGTCTGAACCTGTTATGGATGTGGTTCCTCGAGCGGCTGAGAAGCAGCTAATGTGGTTTATGAGTTTCCATCCGCCTACATTCTCGGGAGCGGGAACCCCGACGCAGGCTAAGGATTGGTTATCGCGCGTCAAGCGAGTGATGACGGCGATAGGAACGGCGGAGCATCAGAAAGTTACCTTAGCCACCTTCTTGCTTGAAGGATAAGCACGTTTATGGTGGGATGAGATGGAGTTGCATCATTTGGCGGGTCGTCCGTTAACCCAAGTGTCGATGGAAGAATTCTCTCGGCTCTTCCTAGCGAAGCACCTTCCTGTGGCGCAACGGATAGCCATGGAAAATGAATTCCAACGGTTGACTCAAGGTGATGGCAGTGTTGACGCGTACCTGCATGAGTTTATGCGCTTGGGGCGGTATGCGGGTTCGATTTTTGCTGATGAGCAGAGGAAGACGAATCGGTTCTATGAAGGGCTGAGGGACGAGCTGAGGTTCCTTGTGTCCAGTTCTGTGAACCAAGGCTTCCAAGCGTTGGTTGACACTGCGACCGTGTTGGAAAAGGATATGAAGAGAGTGCAAGGGAAGAGAGCTTTGGCTGTGTCGCAACCAGAGAGGAAGGCGCCCCGATCGGGAAAGTCATTTTATAAGAAGAGATGGGGCAAGAAGTCCAAGCCTAGTGGACAAGCGCCTTCATCAGTTGCATCGGGAACAACATCAGGGGCAACCTCCAAGCCAGAAACTCGTACCTGCTTCAATTGTGGTAGGATGGGGCATATTGCGTGAGATTGTCGGATGCCGCCGAAGAGTGAAAAGAAGGCGGGAGCATCTTATGCGGAAAAAAGAAAGGCGGTGGTGGATTCCTCTACCTCGCAGGCGCAACCCCGAGTCTACAATCTTGGCCTGCAAGAGGCCATCAAGCAGAGGGACGTGGTCACATGTATGAGTTTAGTTTTGCATATGCGATTGTTTGTATGCTTTTCTTAGTACGCCTATGTTTGTGGTTTGTGTGTGTGACATGTTTGTCATAGGTTTTGTAATGATTCGGGACACGCTGGCGCGAGCACTAACTGATACAGGTGCATCGCATTCTTTTCTGTCTCGTGAATTTGTTACGCGGCTTGGGATACCCAGTCGTGCAAAGACAGATAGCGTCAGAGTGGTGTTGCCGAATGGATGTTGGATGCTTGCGGATCAAGCTTGCGATGTGGCGGTTCAGTTAGGAAGTCGGGATTTTTGTTTAACCGCATTTGTTTTGCCAATATCGGAATTCGATGTGATTTTTGGGATGGATTGGCTTGCGGAGCAGCATGCGATGATTGATTGCCAGTCCAAAGAAATCACATTGGGCCAGACTACCGAACAGAAGACCAAGTTCGCGGGTATGCGAGGAGTAGGCGGGACGTTGATGTCTGCACTCCAGGTAGTCAAAGCTGTTCGGAAGGGTGCGGAGTGTTACTTTGCACTAATTCAGGCTGTTGAGCCTAAGGCCACTTTGTGTGAGGTTCCGATTGTGGCAGAATTTACGGATGTGTTTCCCACGGATCTCCCTGGGCTACCACCCCAGCGGGAGATTGACTTCACAATTGAGTTGGTGCCAGGTGCGAAACCCGTGGCCCGCTCGCCATATCGCGTTGCGCCTAAATAGATGGCTGAGTTGAAGGTTCAACTACAAGAAATGCTAGAGCAAGGTTATATCCGCCCAAGTATGTCACCTTGGAGCGCGCCTGTGCTTTTTGTAAAGAAGAAAGATGGTGGGTTACGGTTGTGTATCGATTACCGTGAATTGAATAAGCTGACCGAGAAAAATAAGTATCCTATACCTCAGATTGATGAGTTATTCGATCAGCTGGTGGGATCTATCGTCTATTCGAAGTTGGACCTGAAGTCTGGTTATTACCAGTTACGAATTCGGGAAGGTGACATTCCCAAAACCGCATTTGGAACGCATTATGGGCACTATGAGTTCACAGTCATGCCATTTGGACTGTGTAATGCGCCCTCGGTGTTTATGGATCTGATGCACCGTATTTTCCGTGAGTACCTGGATCTGTTTGTGATCGTGTTCATTGATGACATCCTGGTGTACTCGAAGTCTACAGCTGAGCATGAGATTCATTTGCGGTTAGTGCTGAACACGTTGAGGCAAAATCAGCTATATGCCAAGTTCTCGAAGTGCGAGTTTTGGCTATCGTCAGTGGCATTTTTGGGCCATGTGGTGAGTGGAGCGGGCATTGCAGTGGATCCAGCGAAGATAAAAGCCATACAAGAATGGCCAATATTGTCTTCCGTGGCCGAGGTCAGGAGTTTCCTTGGACTTGCGGGCTACTATAGAAGATTTGTGGAAAACTTCTCGCGGATCGCTTTGCCGCTAACCACACTGACGCGAAAGGATCAGAAGTTCGTTTGGATGCCAGAGTGCGCACGAGCTTTTGAAGAGCTGAAGGTTCGGTTGACCACGGCGCCGGTGTTGTCTTCGCCATGTGGAACCGATGGATTTGTAATTTATAGCGATGCCTCAGGGAGCGGCTTAGGCTGCGTTCTTCTGCAGAGCGGAAAGGTGATTGCTTATGGCTCACGCCAATTGAAGGTGCACGAGCGAAATTACCCCGTCCATGATTTGGAACTAGCGGCGGTGATTTTTGCCCTTAAGCTGTGGCGACACTACCTTTATGGCGTGAAGGTGGAGATCTATACCGATCATAAGAGCCTAAAGTATCTGTTGGAGCAGAAAGAGTTGAACATGCGACAACGAAGGTGGTTGGAGTTCCTTGGGGACTACACTTTCGAGATTCACTATACACCCGGGAAGGGGAATGTTGTCGCGGATGCCTTGAGTCGGTGAGTTCCGGCTAGAGCAAATTGGTTGCAAAGGCATGATGAACGTCTTATCCAAGAGTTGGAATCATTAGAGATCTATTGTGTTGACAAGAGTTCCACTGCCACTGCATGTTTGAACTGGACCGAGGTGCAATGTGACCTTGCAGACCGAGTTCGACGGGCAACGGAGTTGGATGAAGATCTCTTACGATATGTGAATGAAGGGCCAGAGGGCAAATTCACCTGGATTGATGGTCTTTTGCGCAAAGAGGGCCGTTTGTGCGTCCCGAATGTGGGGAAACTGAGGGAAGAACTGATGTATGAAGCACATTATACCAAGTATTCCATTCACCCCGGGAGCACAAAGATGTTCAACGATATGAAGAAGCTTTTCTGGTGGCCAGGGCTCAAGAAAGATGTTGCCCTGTATATAGCCAAATGTCAAACATGTGCGATGGTGAAGGCGGAATGCCAAAAGCCGGGCGGTTATTTGAAGTCATTGCCGATCCCAGTGTGGAAATTTGATGATATTTCCATGGATTTTGTGCATGGATTGCCAAGATCGCAGCGAGGAAATGATTCCATTTGGGTGATAGTTGACCGGCTAACAAAAGTAGCACATTTTCTCCCGAACAGGCGGGATGATTCGGTTGAAAGTTTGGCAAAGTTATATGTTGATCAGATTGTGCGACTTCACGGTGTTCCTCGGAGCATCGTAAGTGATCGAGATGGGCGATTCACGTCAAATGATTGGAGGTTAATTCACCGACTGTTGGGCACGAAACTGACTTTCAGTACGGCCTTTCATCCCCAAACGGATGGCCAAACTGAACGTACCAACAGAACAATGGAGGACATGCTCCGAATATGCGCCCTTGACTTCGGAAAGAGATGGGAAGATCATCTCTATATGGTCGAGTTTGCATATAATAACAGCTACCAAGCAAGCATTGGGATGGCACCATATGAAGCCCTATATGGAAGGAAGTGTCGTACTCCCTTGGCTTGGGTAGAAGCGGGTGAAGCCCGGGTTGTTAAACCAAATGAGGTGGATGAAGCAAACTCAACCATTCGGACCATTCGAGAGAGATTGCTGATTGCTCAAGATCGACAAGCGAAGTACTACAACGCCAAGCACCGGAACATTGAATTTGCGGTTGGCGATTGGGTCTACTTGAAGATCAAGCCATTCAAAGGTGTCTCCAGGATTCGATGATTGAAAAAGTTGAGTCCAAGATATTTGGGTCCTTTCGAAGTGGTTGAGCGAATTGGCGAAGCGGCTTATCGGTTAGCTCTGTCGGCGGACTTGGGTGGGTTACATGATGTCTTTCACATCTCGGTGCTCCGGAAAGCCGTGAAAGAGCCAGCTCAAGTGATCGCGGATGATCGGGTGCCGGTGGGGTATGGGCTAACAACGAGAGTTAGACCCATTCGGATCGAAGATCGTGCCGAGAAACAGTTGCGGAACAAGACGGTCGGTATGGTGAAAGTCCGGTGGACAACTGCGGTCGTGAAGAGCTGACATGGGAACGCGAGCAGACCATGCGAGAAGAGTTCCCTGAGTTGTTTCTGTAACTTATATCAAGAATGTTGTAACATAAAATGTTAGATGTTGTAACATTTTTCTTGCTGGTTTCTATTACTTTCCTGTCTCTAAATTTCGAGGACGAAATTTCTTGTAGGAGGGGAGGATTGTAACAGCCCAAAGTGCAGAATCAGGAATTTTTGGGTGACACGGCCTGGGACACGGGCGTGTCCCAGGGCGTGTCAGGTGACACGGCCTGCGACACGGGCGTGTCGCAGGGCGTGTCGAGGTTGTGTCGACGATTGGGCTTTGTCTCGATGATTTTTGTTCTCGACGATCCGTCGAGAGGAGGCACACGGCCCAGGACACGGGCGTGTCCAAGGCCATGTCGCATTCTCGACGAGTTTTTCTCGACGATCGTCGAGTGTCGAGAAGTGCGTGTCGAGTGTTGAACACGGCCTGTGACACGGGCGTGTCACAGGGCGTGTCAAATCAGGCGATGAACTCAGCCCGTCGAAGGATTTCGACAGGGCGTGTCTTTGTGCCGTGTCTGGGCACACGGCCTGGGACACGGGCGTGTCACAGGCCGTGTGAAGTCTCGGGATGATTTGGGATTTTTTCCCCAGGTACACGGCCACAGACACGGGCGTGTCTGAAGGCGTGTTGGTGACACGGCCCATGACACGGGCGTGTCCCGTGGGCGTGTCACTGGTTTGGATAAGTCGGTTGACCACCGCTTGAGGCACACGGCCTGGCACACGACCGTGTTCGAGGCCGTGTCGGGTCAAAATATGTGTTTTTGGCAGAATCGTGGCCGTCCATTCCTTCAGTCTGGATCCAAGGGCTGAAGCTTCTTCTTCTTTTTCCTTAAGGGCCGAAATCAGAGAATGATTTCTCACTTTGCTTTGGCCATCATCTTTCTTCAAGAGAGAGAAAGAGAGAGAAAAAGGAGGAGGAAGAAGAAAGGGGGCTGCTGCTGGTGGTGCTGCGGTTTACCGACGAGAGATCTGAAGCCAGCGTTGCGGAGGAAACGCTCTTGCGAGTCTTGCAAGCTAGCTTGGAGGCCATGGCACCGAAGCGATCGTCAAGGGTAACGACTTTTCTTCCTAGCCATGTGAAGGCTTCCGTTTTGGCATATCTTGTGATTTCCCCCACCAAGAGGTGGCTGATTTTGGGAATCTTTGGGTGGATGCTTGAAATCCCCTTTGTGTTGCATATAGATCCGGAAATGGAGTACGGAATAGGCATGCTGTGTGAAGCCCATCTGGACAGGTTGGTCTGGATTGGTGATGTTGCATACGAACCGGAGAAGACTCAGTGATAAACGTATAGTGTAGGAGTCTACGGGTTATGCCTGCGAAAAGGAGTAGCAGGAAGTACTGGGGTGGTAGCCCAGGAAAATAGCCATGTGATTGTTTTGGGTCCAACCTGTGAATGAGGCACAGGAAGTACTGGTGGGACCAGGAAAGGCCCTTTTGTGATGCTTGATGTCATAGGGTGTCCACCTGTGAAGCGAGTCACAGGAAGTACTGGTGTGCCCAGGAAAGACCCCTGATATTTGTGCTTGTGCGGTGTCCACCTGTGGAGAGAGTCATAGGAAGTACTGGTGCGCCCAGGAAAGACCCGCTGTTGCTGTGAGGAAATGGGTATAGTGAAATACCCAGGCTTGAATGCCAGGAACAGGATTGGTGAGACCGACCCGCGCCTTTGATATAGCCATGAGTACGCTGTACTCGGAGAAGGCAAGGCGATTTGAGCAACGGGGGTGGAGGATCCGACCTGCGCTATGTCCGTCTGACGTGAGACCAAAAAGTGCGGTCTGTTGGAGCGCATAGCAAGAGTCTTCGGCCTGCGCACCGTGACACAACGGGGGGGCTACGGGCCATCCCGGTGTCCGAGGACTAACTCCGGCTGCACGCGATGGAGTAAATGCTCAAGAGATTTACCGTTGGGTGATGACCCTGATACGGTGGTGGGCAAGAGGTTGCCATAACACCAAGAATGTGCCCTGAGTGCACAGACCGTTGAGCCGGGTGGCGAACGGTTGTGATGGCTTGTGTGCGTGAAAGCACCTTTTGATGATATAACTTGCCATACGTGTGATATGATATGCCTGCAGGGAAAAATACCGCTGCCCCGAGAGAAGGGGTAGGGTCGTTATAATTTGGTCAGCTGAACGCTGACCGTTGCTTTTGTTTGCCACCGGTGGGTGGATTGTCCTTGCACAGGTGCTGGAGAGCCGAGCGGGACGCATAGAGGTTGATGCTCATGCTGATGTTGCTGCTGCTGCTATTAGCCCTCGAAGGCTAAGTGTGTTCTTTTGAGTGTTTTCTTTTATTGTGGCGGGCCTGCGCGCCAATCTATTTTAGGCCACTGTGTGAAAGCCATGTAATGCCATAAGGCCAACTCTTTTGACATGTTGTAAGACATTCCTATATATATATAAAATGTGGAGTTTTATATTTGGACATTCATGAGGAGTTCAAGTAGTTTAGGCTTCCGCTAGAATGCTTGTGATAGGTGCGACGCGCTACTCTGATATCATCCTGTACCTTCACCGACTGTTTTGTGGTATATCCTGTGGGGCCCCGGCCGGACCTTCTAGAATATACCATATGAACGGATGGGGTTGTTACATAAAGTTAGAGTTAAAGCTTCACTCCTCACTAGGTACTTGTGGCTTCCTGTTTGTGGAGAGACTGATTACCTCGACGAGGATGATTTTACTAGAGATCTATTGTTCTGCGGAATACTCCGAGGCACCAAGGCTGTAAAGCGAAAAGGAATGAATGAGGAAGGAAAGCTTCTATCAAACATCATTGGTAAAGTGCTATTGTGCAAAACTGGTCCCATGACTACCTTTCTACTGAGATGTTCAAAATTCTTGTGGCGATCATCTGCTGGAAGAGAATGGAGTGGGCTGCTGTGCGGTTTGAGAAAATTAAAAACAGCCTCCTCACTCCCAACTTTGGGAGGATTATCAGCTTGTACCTGAATGAACTGGATGGTGACAAGTTTGATATAAACAAAGGTGTGCCAATCCAACACTTTAAGAAAATAGACTCATCTATATTTTCCAGGTGGGATAGGAGGATCATTAGGCAAAGGGGAGCCCCAGATTTGCCTGTGGTGGAGGTAGCACATGCTCCCGATGTCAGGATTACTTCTCCACCCCCAGTGAGATTCCTGATAGCTTGAATGCAGGTTTTGATAGGGAGTCTTCAGAACAACAAGTGGATACTAGCATAGTGCCCTTGAGTGTGCCTTCAGACACAGTGACAGAAGCTCCAAATACAGTTATTCCAGCTCCAGAGTAAGTACTCGTCCCATATGCTCCAGTTATAGAGGTAGAGATAGTGGTTCTTCTCTCTGAGGTGGCTGTCATAGTCCTTATAGCTATTTCAGAGCTTGTTCCTGCTACTGCGAGGGAAGAGACTGATGTGGAAGAGGTTCCAGCTCCATCTGAGCAAGAGGCTGCTGATAGCCTGGATGATGGTGTTGATGTTGAATATGACTTGGATAATGATGGTGCTATTGCTAATGACCTAACGGTGTAGGATTATGAGATTGAGAATGCTTCCGGTATGACCTCTACTACTGCTGTTGATGTTGATGTTGCCTATGAGCTAATGGTAATGGAGAACATGATAGTCCCTCACCCGAAGGTAATTCCTACTACATCTTCTGAGGGGAGGTGACTAGGCTCTCAATATCAGTTGTTACTAAGGTTGCTAGGCTCATACGCAACATTGAGAAAAGGATAGGTAAGATTCCAAATGCACCTCCTGCTGCTGCAGAGGAGGTTATGGTTCTTTCAGATGAGGAGGGAGATGCGGAAGAGCAGACACTTGTTATGACTGCTGCTAAAGACTGTGCTACAACTTCTAAAGCTCGTTTATATCTGATAGATTAGTCTTTCATTGAGGATCTACCTAGCACTACTATTCCCGATATCCGAAGTTTTAGTGCTGATAATACAATTCTGTAGAGCATAGAAGCAATGTTGGCCAAGGAGAAAGATTATTTCGATTCCTCCATGTGAAGAGTTCTGAGAAGGGTCAAGGAAATAGAAAAAGATCTGAACAACGGGCTAGCAGAGGTTAAGGTCAGATTTGACAAGCTATATGACAAGCTAGACTTGTGGTTTACTCAAGGAGAAAAAAGGGTTAATTTTGTCATGAATGGATTAAAGAGCAATCTGAATGTTTTGTGCAATGTTGATTCAAATGCCAAACTAATGATTAAAGCTCATAATAACTCAATGGTACATTATGACACCAACATGGAAGCCTATGCAAATTACTTGGCTGAAGAAGTCTGAAAGGGGGAGGAGTCCATGGCAGCTAAGGTGGTAGCAAAGGTAAATGCGCTTGAGGAAGCCATGCTAGTGAACTTTGAACGTGTAAATAACTATAGTTATGACAAATGTGTGTTGCATTATAGTCAGATGATAGGATATCACGTACCTGTTGTGCCTATGCGAACACATGATGAGAGTCATCCTGCTTAGGATAATTCTCAGTATTGATTAGATATACATGATTTTTCCCAGGCTGTTGCTGCTGAGGCTCCAGAAGTTCAACTTGTTGAAGACATTCATGCTGCACCAGTTCACAAGAGAAGAAGATATGGGGAAGGCCCATCGGCAGTCAGGTCAGAGCCCAACAGAGTAATGGAACAGGCGTGGAGTCCAACAAACAAAAGAATTATCTTAGATACATTCTCCTTGGTCGATCTTGATGGTGAAAAATGTGAACTCTACTACGACCAAGAAGAGTGGAACAAGTATATGCTGGCTTGCACAAAGAGAAGGATACATTTTAGAAATAACCAGAATGCTAATCCTATGCCTCCAGACCCACCAAAGTACTTCCCAAAGCCAACGACATATTTTGACAGGCAGAGATTTAAGAGGCAGAGCAGGCAGAACTAATAATCATATATTATGTGTCTTATTTTGAGTCTTGTGGGTTGGCCCCTCCCCCCAAAACAATGAACACTATTGATATATATACATATGATTTTTTTATTTATATCTTTTCTTTGAATGCGTTTTATATTTAAACTTAATTATCTTTTCAGTTTTAATGTTTTATTATTTATTATGCGCAACTCACCTTAGCTTATAAGGTTTTGACTTCTTCAAATAGGGGGAGATTGTTGGGTATTGTATCCACAATAACCCGAATTTGAATAATGGTCCAATTAAGCTAATATGAATTGTGACTATTTTTGATGCTGCTATTTTAGTTATGTACTTGAAGGTTTACATTGCTAAGTACACACCAATGTCATGTTACAAAGTAAACACATGACTATACAATGTAATCCTTCATTGCGTAGGTCAATGTGTTGACTCACATGTAATCTCTCTATTGGGGTGTACTTCTATCCCAAGTACAGGAGAAGGATCAAGGAAGGACAAAGGCTTGGAGTCAGAAGGACATGAATTTAACCAAGTAAAATTCGTCGAGTATGGTTAGGAATACTTGTCGAATTCGTCGAGTATACTCGTTGATACTCGTCAAATTCGTCGTATATCCCTTCCAACACTCGTCGAATTTATCATTTGTACTTAGGGCAAATTTTTTAAGAATTGGAAAATCCGTCAAGTAAAATTCGCCGAGTATCATCGTGTATATCCGTCGAATGTACTAGAAGATACATGCCAAATTCGTCGAGTCCATTCAACGCTACTTCTCTGGATTTTTTCTAATTCTCATTCGTCGTATATTACTTGGCCAGGCATCGAGTGCGTTGAGTGAGCTATCCGATACTCGACGAATTTGTCGAGTATACCAACTGATACTCGTCAAATTCGTTGACTATGGTCTCCGCCTTGGCGTTGAGTGATTTGTCAGCCTGAGCTGATTTTTCTAAGTCTCATTCATTGTATATCAAGAACCATTTGGCGAGTATACTAGTGATACTCGACGAAACTCGAAGAATTTGACTTAGGTCATTTTCCGACTTTTTCAAAAATCTAGTTCGTGTTTGGTCGGCCATGCACAATGCTTTCTAGGTTTCATTTTTGGAAAGTTTCTTGATACCATTTGCAAGGAGATCTCTAAAAATACCTAGGGGTATTTCCTTTCCATCTAACCATGTTCTTGCTCTAAAATTCGAAATCGAGAAAACTTTCCAAAAATAAGTAATCCGTATGCTCGGCTCCTATATGTTTCGCGATTCTTCCGATCGGCCACCGACATACAGTGCGATTCAAGATTCTTAGACCAACATGACTGGATTGCTATTCTCTCTATAGATCTATTGTAACGACCCGAAACTCAAAAGAGGGACGTGTAGCGTTTTTGAGCCAAGTTTGGAACTTGGTAGGGGTCACACGTCCTGAGACATGGGCGTGTCCCAGGGCCGTGTCGTACTCGGGTTCGGTGGTGGCCATGTGGTTGACGAAATTGCAGTCGACGATCGTCGAACAACGAACACGTCCTGAGAGACGGGCGTGTCCCAGGCCGTGTCCTACTCAGGTAGTTGGCCGAGTTATGTCAGAGGAGAAACATGGCCTGGAGCCAAGGCGTGTTCGTGTTTGACACAAGCATGTTAAATGGGACACGGGCGTGTCGAATAGCCATGTTCTCCTCGGGTTGGTGTTGGTCCTTTGTCGATGGAGGAACACGTCCAGCTACACGGGCGTGTACTGGATGACACGGGCATGTCAATCCTGACACGGGTGTGTCGAGAGCCCTTGTACTTTTCGGGATGCTATGGTTTCGGTGTCGAATGGGGTGCACGGCCTTGTACACTGGCGTGTCATAAGCCATGTTTAGCCAAGGTTTTGGATTTTAAGTGCGAATCATGGCCGTCCGTTTTTTTGGGATCTAATGGCTCAGGCCGTCCTTGGTGGGATATACCCGGGAATAGGGTTTAGAAACCCTCATTCTATTTGATCTTTCTCTTTATAAAGTTCTAGAGAGAGGGGATTGCAAGGAAGAAGGAGGAGGAGAGATACGACCGTCGGTGGAGCTTCGGAGCCCCAAATCGCAAGCCGAGTTCAGATCAATGGAGGCGAGCACGTTGCGGTGCTTTTCATCCGCATAGATCTTCATGGCGCCGAAGAGGAATGCTAGGGTAACGATTCTCATCTTGGACATGTGAAGTCCTCTTTTCCCTTGCATAGGAAGCCCGCTCTCGCGAGTATGCGGTGAGTGTGAGGTGTTCCTTCAGGTAGACATGAATAATCCCCGTTGTTTTGTATGTAGAGTAGATAATCGAGAAATAGACATAGGCATGATGTGTGAAGCCTACCCAAACAAGTTGGTCTAGATCGGTGATGTTGCATTGCATGAATGGCTGGAGAAGACTCCGTGCCGATGGTTATTTTTCGGGTTTTCTACGCGGTAGATTGCAACAGGAGCCTTGGGGATTAGCCTCAAGGTGCACCCGAAAAACTAGTCAGAAGCGTAGTTCTGCCATCTTGGTGGCCTGGGAGCCAACTTGACATAACTGGGTTATGTAATATTGTGTGTTCTATACTCAGGCTTCGGGGAAGCTTGACCCATGCCAATAACTTAAATTGTCATGGCGAGGTGAGCAACAGGTTAAGTGGAACCATTCCTGCTCTATGCGATTCGATTTTAGGGGCCTACCGATGGAATAAAGGGCGGGTCTGAGGCTGTCGATGTCTTCAATTGACGTGACTTTTGCTGGAAAGACATAAATGCTCACGAGTTTGTCGTCCTAGGGGCGGTGGTGGACCGAGTTCACCGTATAAGTGCCCAGAGTGCACGGGTTGTGTGGCGGTGTGTGCCTACGCCTGTGGTGAAGTGTGATTAAATTGTACTTTCACTATCTTGCTTGGTTTTACTAATGCATTGTAGGGAAGGAGCATCGCCGCCCCTAGTTTAGGGGCGGGGTCGTTATAATTTGGTCAGCTTTAGCTAATCGTTGCTTTTGTTTGCCACCGCTTCGGTGGATTATTGCTTGCAGCTGCTGCAGAGCCTAGTGGTAAATAGCGGGCAAAAACCCATGTTGCTGAGCCGGCCCTCGAAGGCCTAATATTTGAATGTTTACTTTGTTTCTCACGTGTGACCGGCCTGTGTGACGAGGTTTGGAAGACACTTTTATTTGAGTAAACACTTGTAAGGTCATAAGGGCAAATACTTGTGCATTTGTATGTTCATTCTTGTTGGGTTTTTGTAGTTGACATTCATGCTGTTGGATGGGTTCTTTATTTGCAACTTTTAAATTACTTCCACTAGAATGTACTCTATGTAGGACGTTGGTTATTGGCAGGATGGTTTCCATTGCGTAACCTTCTGGTCTGTTTGTGGTATATGGCGTCAGGCCTCGGCCGGACCTACTGCTATATGCTATGTGACTGATAGGGGGTGTTACAATTTGGTATCAGACTACTGGTTTCGGTCAACTTAAATGAATTCGTGGACGAATTCTTTTAAGGGGTGGGGAGCACATGTGTGTGTGTGTCATCGTTATAACATAAAAGACCCCATGAATGTCCTCTTTGGAATGAAAATACACATGTTTGAGGAACCTGCGTGTTCCTATAAATGCTTTTTGTAATTTTTTTTGGTCGAATAACGGTGTTTTGTATAACTATAGGTGACCAGGAGTGGTGTAGGGCCGTTAGAACGCCCGGTTTCTGATGCTAGTTGCGCACCGAATGATGTGCCTACAACACCTCCCTCGGCAGAAACCATTCGATTGGTGGCTGAAGCGGTGTTTGCTATGATCAATGCGCATCCTGTAAGGCAAATGAAGCATCCCGCTCCTGCGATGGAGCAGGTAACGCTTCAAGCAGTGGAACCGAGAAGGGTGCAACAACTAGTGTTGGAGCCTTTGTTGCCTAGGAGATCAACTGAAAGGCAGCTCAAACATGTTATTAGCTTTAATCCTCCAGTGTTCTCGGGGACGGGAACCCCATCCCAAGCTGAGGATTAGCTCTCCCGTGTTAAGAGAGTCATGACAGCAACTGAAACGGAAGAGTTGCAGATGACCACCATAGCTACGTTCCTTTTGGACAGAGATGCAAGGCTGTGGTTTGAAGGTTTGGATTTACATCACTTGAGGGGAAGGCAACTTACGGACGTCTCGAAGGAAGAATTTTCAAGACTGTTCTTGGAAAGGTACCTTCCCTCGGCTCAGAGGATTGCATTGGAGAATGATTTCGAGAGGTTGACGCAAGGAGAGAGTAGTATGGATGAGTATGAAAGTGAGGGGTTAGATCTGGAATACTCTAGAGGCGGGGTGAATATAGTATTTAGGGTTTTTATAAAACTTTCTAACTACTTCAATGTAGTCCTAGTGCTGTAGGAATAAAATTAAAGCACAAACACAACAATCCTAACTATCACAACCACAGCAAGAAACAAAAGAAAAGAGCAACCAGACAACACAAGAAATTTATAGTGGTTCCCTAACCTGGGTACATCCACTCTTCTACCACCCTGGTAGGAATCCACTCAGATTTTTGATCAGGTGTCTGACACCAATGAGCTTTTGATCAGGTGCTCAAAAACCAAACCTCAATTCTTTTGGTCAGGTGACTTGCAACCAGGAATAACTTTTGAAGGGAGTTAAGAACCCTTTTTACAGTGGGGGTGAGAGATTAATTTTGTCTTCTCTTTCTCAATGTACAACTCAGAAGACTTTTATGGATTTGATGTTAGCAAAGGGCTCCCCCTGAGATGTTGAATGGTTCAGGAAGATGGAGCTTTGCTTCAGGGTGATAGGCATTCGGTCTTTCAGCTTTGACGAAACAAAGCACAGGAACTTCTTGACAGATATAGGGTTTGTTGTCCTTTGAAGTGTCCTAGAGTGTAGAAGGAAGAAGACTCTTGATTTTGATTTGATGTTCTTCTTCCTCAGATTGCTGATATTCTTCTGGTCTAGATCTTGTATGTCTGTATCAGTTTTCTATCTCTTTTTGTTTCAAAGTGTTGTCGAGAGAGAGATAGAGCAGCAGAAGATTCTTGATTCCTGATTCACACAAACTTACTATTAGTCTGTTTCTTACTTGCTTACTAAGAAGAAGATGGAAAATCCCTTTTTGTATATTCCATATTATCTTCCTTTTGAAATTTGATATTCTTCTACATTCAATGCTGATGGCCTAGAGAATGTTTTGCATTGATTGAGTTTCCCCAACTGTCCCATGGAAATATGTTAAGCAATAATCCTGATGAAGACTATAATTAATGTACCGTCTAACGGTAATATTCAGAGAATATTTTTCCATTAATTACTCAGGAATTATTATAGTAGGAACAGGACAGAAGGATGGAAATAACGAAGTCTGGATTCGTCGAGCAGAGAACAGAAATTATTGAGCTGAGTCTACAGTTCGTCAAGCTGAGGAGTTGTGTTCGTCGACCAGATGGCTTCTGTTCGTCGAGCTGAGTTCCAAGATCGTCGAGCAGAGAACTGATAACTGCATTCTCTAGAACCTTGCCTTTTCTACATATCAAGTTCATCAAGCTAAGAGTTTGACTTCGTCAACCAGAGTTCAGTGAAGTGTTTTTGGACTTAGATATTTCTGGAATGAAATGCTGAAGTAGAGTATCCAGAAATCGTCGACCTGAGAACGGGGTTCGTCGAACTAAGAACAAGTTTCATTGGGATGTGTCGACACAAGTCCTGCATGTCGACACAATTTCTTCTTGTCTCAACATAGTTATTGTTTTGACAGAAATCTGGAGTTTGTCGACACAAGTCCTGTGTGTCGACATAATTGCTGTCGACAGATGTTCTGTGTGTCGACATAAGTCTTGTATGTCGACACAATCTGGCTTCTGGTGTCGACACAGTTGATGTCGACAAATGTTCTGTGTGTCGACACAGGTCCTGGGTGTCGACAAAATCTAACTTCTCATGTTGACACAGTTGATGTCGACAAATGTTATGTGTGTCGACACAAGTACTGTGTGTCGACACAATCTTGATCCTGGTGTCGACACAGTTGGTGTCGACAGATGTTATGTGTGTCGACACTAGTCCTGTGTGTCGACACAATCTGGATTCTGGTGTCGACACAGTTGATGTCGACAAATGTTCTATGTGTTGACACAAGTCCTGTGTGTCGACACAATCTTGCTTGAGTCTCTGGCAGTCTGTTGAAGGCTAGTCCATGTGATTTTGATTCTAAGGACTTGGCCTAGACTCTAGGACATAACCATGACCCTGGCTATACATGATGGGTCATATGATCTTAACTTAGTGAACCTAGACCAAATCGAACTAGGGATCCAACAATCTCCCCCTATTTGGGTGAGGTCACTAATTACAGACTCAAACTAAACTTGAAAGTAAACAAAGAAAGAAAACATATATCTGGCAGAGAAAATTAACATATGCAGAAGATATATATATACAATAAGCTTTGTATCAGAAATTAGAAACCAGTGTTAAGCAGACTCAGATAGACTAGAGATAGTTTAAAAATCATTTCTTTTGCCTTTTCCCTTTGCGCTTCTCCTCTTTGCTTTTGTTTCCAGGCTTAGTGAATATGATTTCCCTGTTGGGATCAGCAGCTTGCACCTTTGTCATTTTCATATCAGCAGCCCCAATGATATTTAGATATGTAGCCCTTGGGACCACTGCTTCTGGGTGCAGTTTCATATAATCATCAACATTGAAAAATTTATTAGCTTTTTCAAACCTTTACAGCTCTTCCTTCCTGTATTTTGTCATGGTAGTATATTCTAATGGATCTTTCCCTTCAGCTCTAGCTTTGTTAATCAAGGAAAGTCAAACCAATTCTTGGAGCCTGGCCATCCTAGCTGTTATTGCAATTTCAGGATCTTCATATGGTACAGGTTGGGAAGCAGGTCTCTTGGGGCTTTCAGCTTTTTGATGTTGTTGTTGCTGCTTGAGCTATTGTTGATGCTACTATTGTTGAGGTTGGTGCTGCTTGCCTGAAGAGTAGTATCTCTACTGGCTGCTTCCTGGGGATGAGGACCTACCCTGATGCCTTTTATAAGTTTGAAACTGAGTAGTCCTTTGAGATGTTGTGCCTGAAGCACCAGCTGGTGGAGGAGGAGGATCCTTCCTGAATCTTTGTGTACGAGTAGGTGAATACCTTCTGCTTCTCTTTATTTCTTTCTATTCATTTTTATATTGCCACATCCAAGCAGGCATACCCTTATAAGGAGTGATTTTATGAAGAATATAGTAAGGGGTGTCATTTGCTGGATTGGGCTTTGGAACATGAGGTGGAGGAGCTTTCATCTTCTAAGAAGCTTTCTTTTTCTTAAGTTCCTCATCTGAGTCTTCATCTTCATCCTCATCATCATCAGAATTCTGAGGATTGTCATACAATGAATCCAGTGCCTTGAGAGCCTCTGCAGAAATCAAAGGTTTATCTGCCTAAGAGGGAGCTGGAAGAGGAGCTGCAACTGGAGCAGAAATGATTTCTGGAGGGGAGGAAACACTAATTGAATCAGCCTTAGGTGGAGATGGAATGATTGTAGTCTTTGGAACAGCAAAAATGTCTTTGAGTTGCTTGGCAACGTTAGGACTTATTGGAGAGGAATAAGGAATAATAGCCAAAGATGGCTTTGTACTGTCAGCTGGAGGAAAGCTCTAATAAGCTGTATCAAAAATTCTCAAAAGATTTACCAAATCTACTATGGGATTAATAATAAAATCACCAACAATAATTATTTCTTCTATTACTGACTCATTTATGTCCATGTCAGTTTCAAAAAAATGAATAAAATCAAATAAATCTTCATCATCTGCTGGAAATAAGTCTGCATCATCTGCTGCTGCTGCTACTGCATATACTGGAACTGATACTACTATAGCTTCTTCATCAAGTATCTCCCCTTGCTTGGTTTCAGTGCAAACTGGAGTCAGACCCCTAACTGAAGAGGGGTCAATAGAGAGTGCAAAGATTTGGGCAACAAGAGATGATATAGAAGTAGCAAGAGGTGAAATGGCCTCTACTATGATGGTTTTTAGGAGGGGAGTAATGAGGGTAATGAGAGAGGAGATGGTAGAGGGGTCTAATGGTGTAGTTGCAGATGGTGTGTCAGAAGGTATTTGAGGGGAAACAAATGGAGGGATGGTAGTAGTTGGTGCAGTTGGAGGAGGAGCATCTTGCATTTGGTCATCTTGTGGGGAAGGAGAAATGAGGGGGGATATCAAGTTTAAGGATGGTATGGAGGACAAATGTGGTGGAAGAGGAGATGAAGGAGGTGTTGGAAGCGGTGATGGAGATGGTGTAGCATGGGGAGATTGAGTTGGTGTTCCATGTGGAGATAGAGGTGGGGTAGGAAGATGAGTATGAGGTGGAGATGTAAGGATGCGGGATGATGGAGGTGTGGGAGTTTGAATGATTGTGTGGGCTGTGGAGGGAAGTTGTGTTTGAATTACTGGAAGGGATGGGGGTGACGGAGTGATCTCTTCAGAAGGGTGGGGAGTGGCTGTATCAGCACTTGTACTTTCAGAAGCTTTTAGGGAAGAGGGAGCCTTGGAGGGCTTTGTGATGGTACTCTCCCACTTGCCAAAGAGAGCACAAGTTATTCCCTTACTGACATTTATGAATATAGTCTGGGAGACCAGTGATTTAGCAGCCTTCTCTTTCAAGAAGATCCCCAGGTTCCTTCCAAAATTAACTTACTTTTTATTATTCTTTTTCTTAATAAGATCAAAAATGATCTGTGCCCAGTTCACCTATTTCGTGTTCACCACTGTACACATAACCACTGTATGAGTCTATGGATGGACTGAACCTTACCCAAGAGTTGTCAAACCATCCCACTCCACAGGTTGCTGAAGATAGTGAAGAGGAAAGTCAAGAGGAAGTGGCTGAACTTCCCCCAACAGTTAGTATCATTCCCCAAGAGAAATCAAATACTGAAGCTGTTGCTCAACCAACTCCACCAACTGATCGTGTCACACTTAGAGATCACCCCAGATCTCAAGTGATTGGAGACATTTCAGCAGGTGTGCAGACAAGGCATCAACTCAACCAAGAATTGATGCATGCTTGTTTTCTATCTCAAATTGAACCTCTCACCATTCATGAGGCAGAGCAAGATCCCCACTGGATCATTGTAATGCAAGAGGAACTAAATCAGTTTGAGAGATGTAGAGTTTGGGATTTGGTTCTAAGACCCCATAACTACCCAGTTATTGGAACCAAATGAGTCTATAAGAATAAGTTGGATGCTCAAGGCAATATAGTGAGGAACAAGGCTAGGCTTGTTGCTCAAGGCTACAGATAAGAGGAAGGAATAGACTATGACCAAACATTTGCCCCTGTTGCAAGGTTAGAGGCCATTAGGATATTCCTTGTCTATGCAGCTTACAAGAGATTCAAGGTCTACCAGATGGATGTCAAAAGTGCATTCCTGAATGGAGTACTTCAAGAAGAGGTTTATGTAGAACAACCTCCAGGTT
Source organism: Platanthera guangdongensis (assembly GCA_039583875.1). Classification (NCBI taxonomy): domain Eukaryota; kingdom Viridiplantae; phylum Streptophyta; class Magnoliopsida; order Asparagales; family Orchidaceae; genus Platanthera; species Platanthera guangdongensis. Next base: position 17,523,181 of record CM077160.1, on the reverse strand, counting down.
TTATCTCTCCAACTCAATCCTCTTTTCTTTTTAAATTGCATAAAGCTCTCTATGGTTTAAAGCAAGCTCCAAGTGTAAAACTCCCCCTACCCAAATCCCAAAACACGGCACGAAGGAGGAGTCTTATGCCCGGAACAGCCGCCTTGCGGTAGCATTAGCACACGGGCTAACCTGTACCACAAGACGCCTATTCCGCCGACTACAACAATATCAATATAACATGCCAACCCAACCAAATAAATAAACAACCAGAAGTCAAATCCACACTAAGTTATAATGTCCAAATACATCAATAAGGAGAAGCTAAAACATGCTTCTACCATATATCAGAGTACAGCTAAACATTGCCCAAACGGGCTACATCAGAGTATCAAATACTAACATCAATAACTGACGGTATCGACGGCACCGTCACCTCAGGCCCTGTCATCCTGGCCTGGCTGTCCTGCTGCGTAGTCTGCGGCTGCTCCACCTGCGGCGTGACCTCCTAAAAAGGAAGACGTAGCAACCGTTAGTCGAAACGACTAAGTGGTTTCACATCCGCTCCCCCGGCGACTCCTCGGCACCGGGCGGAGAAAAGGAACAAGAGTATAGTATATAACAAGTATGCAAGTAAAGGAAGTACAAGCAGGTGTTAGTAGTGTAAGAGTAACAGTATCATAATCAGCATTTATGTAAGAGCTACACTAAACTAGCAAGTATAAGTAACTGCAGGAAAGTAACTTAACTTATAAGAATGCCCATACAAACTTATAAGTTAAGGATGGGGTTACATAAAAGTAACTCATCGTATAAGAGTGCCCATACAAACTTATACGATGAGGATCTTGTTGTGCAATGATATGAAATGCTATGAATGCTATGCAATGACTCACCCATGCACACCCATGCAATTGCTATGTCGACACAGACTATAGTTCCCACTTTTCGAGCAGGTAGCTAACCTCTCAGGCATCAGCCGCCGTGGCCAGGCGGTGACAGTAGAACGGGCACTTCTACTACTAGGCGGGTATCACACTACTTCACCTAGGCCTTCGTACGCCTCAACGCTAAGAACACAACAGAGGAGCCCATGCGTACTATGGCCCAGCGGGGTCTTGGGTAGATGTGCACCAAGAACACAGCCCGAACTGGCCTTGCGTGACCCGGAAGGGGCCTCGGAAGAAAGCACGAGGACACAGCCCAACCGTTCACATGGTCGGAGGGGCCTCGGGACGTGAACACCGAGGACACAGCCCAAACCGACCAAGTCTAACTGCCAACTCCCGTCGGTGTGACGACTGGCGAGCCCGTAGAACTGCCACACTATCCTTAACCCAGGATTACGACACCGCGTGTCGACTCACACCACATGCAAATTCCACATCAACATATCATGGAAGGGGCCTCGGAGTGAGCACTAGAACACAGCCCAACCATCCATCCACACCTTACCTCAACACGACCAAACTTAGTGGCGGTCAACACCGCACTTGCACATTTACTATAACATGCCAATAGGAGACGACACACTATTGTTGGACTCTTAAATTCAATCCGATATATAACATATGCATGGCCATGGGTTACCCATCTATATATCATCCCAAGTGATTTCAACATGATATAAATAAGATTTGCTCTTACGACAACTTACGAAAGTATTATCAAATCAATCCAATTAAACATAAGGAAATCAACAGGCCTCAAGCTATCTTGCGATAATAAATTGATTTCTAAAACAGTAAATATTATCATCCATAACACTTTGGTGGTTAACATAAATTATTTCACCAAAATCTCGAATTAATTGCGACATTGGACCCACCAATTTCAAATCCACAATGTATATAGAGACCCAGAATTTCAGCGCAGGATTAGCACTGGACAGCAACTTCGACCGGAGTTTCCTGAAGTTACAGGAATTCGGTGGAGGCGTGTAACACCTCGTTGGAAAGACCTTTTCATGATCTACAACTTTCATATTCATGTCACAACCCAGATCTGACAATAACTTACTCGAAATCGGCTTCAAAGTTCGCTGCGCACAGAACACGATTTCTGTGTACAGGAATTGCCGGACAGCAAACTCGATCAGGTTTTCCTGGGGCCACAGGCATCACCTGAATTCGTGCAACCACTCGTTGGAAAGGTATTTGCAAGGGCTACAACTTTCGTGTTTAACCAAAAGCCCAGATCTGCCCATATCCTACACGAAAATGGCCTAGAAGATCGCTGCGCGCAGAATACAGATTCTGTGCGCATCTTAAAGAAAAATGGACGGCATCGGTCCGTCTTCCTCCTCAAGCGATCCTTCCTAAATTTTTCAGAAATGTCCTCCTCCCTTATTCAACCTCAAGGGCCAAAACTCCTCACGAAACCATTCACCCATCGTCGTATTGAAGAAAAGGGGAAGGGTTGAAGAGATCTAAACTCTAGGATTCAAATCCTAGCATGGCCAAACCTAGAAATCTTCTCCTCTCCATCAAGCTCTCTTGAGCCGATGTCTCTCCTATATATCTAAGATCTAGCACCAAGGGAGAGGGTAGGAAACTCACGTTGGCTCCAACGGTACCACCATTTCCGGCCATGGATCGCGTAGTTCTCCTTGGCGGCATCTTTTCTTTCGCGGCGATGGCGGATCTCCTTCGGTAGAACTTGCTCCTGCAGTTTTTCCTCTCACCAGGAGTTCTTACAGGAATTAGGGGAAGAAATGGGGATGAAAACGGCTAGGGTTTTCTCTGCCCCTTAAATACAAAATGTGACACGGGTAGGGACACGGCCGTGTCCGTACCCGTGTCCTGCTTCCGTGAAACGGCCGTGACGGTTTCCATGTCGGTTCAATGTTTGACACGGGTAGGGACACGCCCGTGTCCCGACCCGTGTTCACATGACACGGCCGTGTGCCTGGCCGTGTCATTGGCCGTGTACTTCTCGGGTTGCATCTCGACACTTCTCGTCGAGCTCAACTCGACGCACACGGGTAGGGACACGCCCGTGTCACTACCCGTGTCCCCCGCTCGATTATCTCGACGCATCTCGACGATCTCGACACGCTTCGTTGAGACCATCTCGACGCACACGGGTAGGGACACGGCCGTGTCACTACCCGTGTCACCTGGTGTCGACACAGTTCGACGATCTCGACACGGCTCGTCGAGCTCAACTCGACGCACACGGGTAGGGACACGCCCGTGTCGCTACCCGTGTCGCTACCCGTGTCGCTACCCATGTCTTTTTACACTGATTTCTCCATGTCACCACAAGTGCAGTCCAATTCCCGGCACTTCTCAGGACTCGAGTCAACCCTCCTAACTCAAAACACACACACTAGGGGCCTAGAGCGATTCGGGACGTTACAAATCCTATAAACAAAATAAAAGATTTTGTCCCCGAAATCAGGCTTAGGCTGTGTGGAAAAAAGCTTAACAGGAAATTTATCATACGTTTTTAAATAAGACTACCTTGGGCAAACACTCCGGGTAGCGTTGCTGCATCAAATCCATTGGCTCCCACGTGTACTCCTCTTTCCCATGATTCGACCATAGTACCTTCACCAAGGGTACACTTTTGCGGCGCAAAGTTCTTGTCTCGCTGTCAACAATCCGCACCGGCTTTAGTCGCACAGACCTATCTGATGCCACTGCACCATCAGTAGTGGGAATATACTGGTCGGGCCGCAACAGTGCTTTTCGAAGCGACGACACATGGAACACGTCGTGGAGATTTTCTAGTTCTGGTGGTAACTCCAACCGATAGGCCAACGGGCCAATCCTTTCCAATATAGTATAAGGCCCAACATACCTTGGGCTGAGCTTTTTCACTCCCCGCACCCGCGACACTCCATGCATCGGCCGAATCTTAAGGAACACCTTTTCGCCCACTTGGAACTCCACCATCCGGTGCTTTTTATTGTAATATTTTGCTTGTCGACTTTGAGCCTCCAACATGCGGTCTCTTATCAATCTGACAGCCATATCAGTATCATCTATATATTCATTTCCCAAGGCCTTCGGATCTTCATCCTGCACCCAAGACAAGGGGGTCCTACACCTTCTTCCGTAAAGGGCTTCATGGGGCGCCATACCGATGCTCGCTTGATGACTATTATTGTAGGAGAATTCCACCAGGGGCAGGAGTCTTTCCCACGGCTCTCCTCTATCCAACACACATAACCTTAATAAATCCTCCAGCGTTCTGATGGTCCGCTATGACTGCCCGTCAGTCTGTGGATGAAATGCGGTACTAAAGGTTAGGCGTGAGCCCAAATACGCCTGTACCGCCTTCCACTCATTGGATGTAAACCGACCATCCCGATCTGAAACAATTGTCTTGGGCACGCCATGATACCGTACGAATTGCTCCACAAAAAGGCGTACCAACACATCCATGTGTGCTTCCTTCTTCATTGGAATGAACCAGGCCACCTTTGTCAGTCGATCCACAATAACCCACACCGAATCATTCCCGGAGCGTGAGCGAGGTAGCCCATGGACAAAGTCCATGGAGATGTCCTCGAACTTCCATTCGGGGATGGGCAATGACTGCAACAAACCACCGGGACTCCTGCATTCAGCCTTCACTCTTTGACAAGCTTCGCAATGTGTAACATAGTAGCGAACATCCTTCTTCATTCCCGGCCAACACATGGTCTTCCGCAGTCCGGCGTACATCTTAGCAATACCCGGGTGCACTGAATATTGAGAGTAATGTGCCTCTCTCAATATATCCTCCCGAATTTTGCCGCACTTGGGAATATAAAGTCGGCCTCGAAGATAAACGAGACCATCTTTGAGTGTGACTCATCGGTGGTCCCATCTTCAATTGCCTTGATTGCCGGGGCCAAGGCCGCATCCATACCTTGCTCCACCCGAATCCGATCTCGGATATCACAAACTATGCTCATGTTGGCCAAATACTCCGCATACTCTGTCGAAGGAGCCTTGAATACTAGAGTAATTTCCATCTCTTCGACCATCCGTGCCAACTCCATACTCATCAACCGAGACTCTGGGCTAGAGCCTGGCGCTTTCCTACTCAAGGCATCGGCTACGGAGTTCGCTTTCCCGGGGTGGTAGTTCATGGTGAACTCATAGTCGCATAGAAATTCCAACCACCGTCGTTGTCTCATGTTCAACTCCTTCTGAGTGTGGACATACTTCAAGTTCTTCTGATCGGAAAAGATCTCGCAGTGTACGCCATATAGGTAATGCCTCCAGACCTTCAAAGCGAACACCACTGCTCCCAGCTCCAAATCATGAACCGGTTAATTAACTTCATGTTTCTTTAACTGCCTTGAAGCATAAGCGATTACATGCCCGTGCTGCATCAGCACCGCACCCATCCCTTGATATGATGCGTCCGTGTAAACCTGAAATCCTTCCTTCCCCGACGGAAGTGCAAGGATGGGGGCGGAGGTAAGCCTATCCTTCAACTCTTGAAATGCTGCTTCACATTTAGGTGTCCACTCAAATGGCACACCCTTCTTCGTCAAGGAGGTAAGAGGAAGGGCAATCTTGGAAAATCCTTTCACGAACTTGCGGTAGTACCCGGCAAGTCCAAGAAAGCTTCGTACATCGGCCGCCGACTTCAAGGGTGACCACTCCTTCACGGCTCGCACCTTTGCTGGATCCACCGCTAATCCTGCTCCACTGATCACATGCCCCAAGAAGGCAACCTCCTTAAGCCAGAATTCACACTTGCTAAACTTGGCATACAAGGCGTGCTCCTTCAATTTCTTCAAAACCAAGGTCAGGTGCTCGACATGCTCCTCCTCCGTCTTTGAGTAGACCAAGATGTCGTCGATGAAAACAATGAAAAAGATGTCCAAGTATGGTTCAAACACCTTGTTCATCAGGCTCATGAAGGCCGAAGGTGCATTTGTGAGCCCAAACGGCATTACCGTGAACTCATACAAACCATATCTCGAACTGAAGGCTGTTTTCTGAATATCCCCTTCTTGTATCCTCAACTGATAGTATCCAGAGCGCAAGTCTAGTTTAGAGAACCAATGTGCTCCCACTAATTGATCGAACAACTCGTCGATCCGAGGTAGCGGATAAGTGTTCCGCACCGTCAATCGATTGAGTTCCCGATAATCTATGCACAATCGCAGGGTTCCATCCTTCTTCTTCACGAACAGCACAGGGGCTCCCCATGGTGATGAACTGGGGCGAACGAACCCTGAATCCACTAGTTCCTGTAGTTGAACTCTAAATTCTGCAAGTTCTTTCGGGGCCATTCTGTACGGAGTCTTAGATACAGGCTTGGCACCTGGTACTAGATTAATCTGAAAATCAACCTCTCTATGCGGGGGCAATCCTGCCAGCTTCTCAGGAAATACCTCGGGAAAATCCCGCACAACCCGTACATCCTTTAATTCCAACGCTTCCTCCTTCAACTCGAACCAGATCATGAAGACCTCGTCCCCCTTCATATGAGCTTTTACAACCTGGACGGAAGATAACATCATGCGGGGCGCGAAGCCAATACCTTGGAAGATGACGTCAGAGTCTCCATGCCTCAAATAGATCCGCTTCTCCGCGCAGTCGATCCTCGCGATGTGCCAATCCAGCCATACCATGCCCAAAATGATGTCAAACTCCGGCATTCTCAGAACCGTGGCCGGCGTATCAAAGGCCTTCCCATCAATAAATAACTCCAACTCGCACTTGGAGGTTGCGATCATCTCCGAGCCATCCGGAAGGCGTACTCGTCGGGCTATGCCGGTAAAGTACTGTACACCCCCCATGTCTTTTATGAAATCCTCGGACACAAAGGAGTGTGAGGCACCGGTATCGAATAGAGTGTAGGCCGGTTTCTCACTAACCATTACGCCTTAGTATCAAGATTGTGAATGCTCAAGCCAGATTCCTAGAAAAACTTAGGCAGACTAAGGACGAATGCTTAATTTCTTCCTCGTAGTCCTCGTCTTTGAGCTGGGTCCCGCTTCAATCACTCCTTCAGCAAGTCTCTTAACGCTTGTCTGAACACCCAAAAGACCCGCTCCCAACCACTTTACCATATCTATTATCTCCACCAAGCACAAATCTCCTATAAACAAAAGTGGTTGCCCTAGGAAATCTGTCATGTCTATTTTCTCCGTTAGATTCAAAATCCGCTATAAACAAAAGTGCTTGCCCGAGGGGATCTCGCAAGACTTTATACCATAGTTTTACATACTTGGGGTCGTCCAAACTTGGAAGATCGACGTATAAAGGTATGTACCCAAGGTCAGGTTGGCTAATCGTAGGGCCAAATTTGGACAAACTTAATGTGAATTACATATGGGCACACCACTGCTTCCGCTAAGTCAGCTTGTCCCCAAACTGACTAACCAAACGGGGGTGGCATCATTGTTGAATGACTTCTTAGTTGAGGATCGTGGCAAACTGATACCATTTGTAAAACTCCCCCTACCCAAATCCCAAAACACGGCACGACGGAGGAGTCTTATGCCCGGAACAGCCGCCTTGCGGTAGCATTAGCACACGGGCTAACCTGTACCACAAGACGCCTATTCCGCCGGCTACAACAATATCAATATAACATGCCAACCCAACCAAATAAATAAACAACCAGAAGTCAAATCCACACTAAGTTATAATGTCCAAATACATCAATAAGGAGAAGCTAAAACATGCTTCTACCATATATCAGAGTACAGCTAAACATTGCCCAAACGGGCTACATCAGAGTATCAAATACTAACATCAGTAACTGACGGTATCGACGGCACCGACACCTCAGGCCCTGTCATACTGGCCTGGCTGTCCTACTGCGTAGTCTGCGGCTGCTCCACCTGCGGCGTGACCTCCTAAAAAGGAAGACGTAGCAACCGTTAGTCGAAACGACTAAGTGGTTTCACATCCGCTCCCCCGGCGACTCCTCGGCACCGGGCGGAGAAAAGGAACAAGAGTATAGTATATAACAAGTATGCAAGTAAAGGAAGTACAAGCAGGTGTCAGTAGTGTAAGAGTAACAGTATCATAATCAGCATTTATGTAAGAGCTACACTAAACTAGCAAGTATAAGTAACTGCAGGAAAGTAACTTAACTTATAAGAATGCCCATACAAACTTATAAGTTAAGGATCGGGTTACATAAAAGTAACTCATCGTATAAGAGTGCCCATACAAACTTATACGATGAGGATCTTGTTGTGCAATGATATGAAATGCTATGAATGCTATGCAATGACTCACCCATGCACACCCATGCAATTGCTATGTCGACACAGACTATAGTTCCCACTTTTCGAGCAGGTAGCTAACCTCTCAGGCATCAGCCGTCGTGGCCAGGCGGTGACAGTAGAACGGGCACTTCTACTACTAGGCGGGTATCACACTACTTCACCTAGGCCTCCGTACGCCTCAACGCTAAGAACACAACAGCGGAGCCCATGCGTACTATGGCCCAGCGGGGTCTTGGGTAGATGTGCACCAAGAACACAGCCCGAACTGGCCTTGCGTGACCCGGAAGGGGCCTCGGAAGAAAGCACGAGGACACAGCCCAACTGTTCACATGGCCGGAGGGGCCTCGGGACGTGAACACCGAGGACACAGCCCAAACCGACCAAGTCTAACTGCCAACTCCCGTCGGTGTGACGACTGGCGAGCCCGTAGACCTGCCACACTATCCTTAACCCAGGATTACGACACCGCGTGTCGACTCACACCACATGCAAATTCCACATCAACATATCATGGAAGGGGCCTCGGAGTGAGCACGAGGACACAGCCCAACCATCCATCCACACCTTACCTCAACACGACCAAACTTAGTGGTGGTCAACACCGCACTTGCACATTTACTATAACATGCCAATAGGAGACGACACACTATTGTTGGACTCCTAAATTCAATCCGATATATAACATATGCATGGCCATGTGTTACCCATCTATATATCATTCCAAGTGATTTCAACATGATATAAATAAGATTTGCTCTTACGACAACTTACCGAAGTATTATCAAATCAATCCAATTAAACATAAGGAAATCAACAGGCCTCAAGCTATCTTGCGATAATAAATTGATTTCTAAAACAGTAAATATTATCATCCATAACACTTTGGTGGTTAACATAAATTATTTCACCAAAATCTCGAATTAATTGCGACATTGGACCCACCAATTTCAAATCCACAATGTATATAGAGACCCAGAATTTCAGCGCAGGATTTGCACTGGACAGCAACTTCGACCGGAGTTTCCTGAAGTTACAGGAATCCGGTGGAGGCGTGTAACCCCTCGTTGGAAAGACCTTTTCATGATCTACAACTTTCATATTCAGGTCACAACCCAGATCTGACAATAACTTACTCGAAATCGGCTTCAAAGTTCGCTGCGCACAGAACACGATTTCTGTGTACAGGAATTGCCGAACAGCAAACTCGATTAGGTTTTCCCGGGGCCACAGGCATCACCTGAAGTCGTGCAACCACTCGTTGGAAAGGTATTTCCAAGGGCTACAACTTTCGTGTTTAACCAAAAGCCCAGATCTACCCATATCCTACACGAACATGGCCTATAAGATCGCTGCGCGCATAATACAGATTCTGTGCGCATCTTAAAGAAAAATGGACGGCATCGGTCCGTCTTCCTCCTCAAGCGATCCTTCCTAAATTTTCCAGAAATGTCCTCCTCCCTTATTCAACCTCAAGGGCCAAAACTCCTCACGAAACCATTCACCCATCGTCGTATTGAAGAAAAGGGGAAGGGTTGAAGAGATCTAAACTCTAGGATTCAAATCCTAGCATGGCCAAACCTAGAAATCTTCTCCTCTCCATCAAGCTCTCTTGAGCCGATGTCTCTCCTATATATCTAAGATCTAGCACCAAGGGAGAGGGTAGGAAACTCACGTTGGCTCCAGCGGTACCACCATTTCCGGCCATGGATCGCGTAGTTCTCCTTGGCGGCATCTTTTCTTTCGCGGCGATGGCGGATCTCCTTCGGTAGAACTTGCTCCTGCAGTTTTTCCTCTCATCAGGAGTTCTTACAGGAATTAGGGGAAGAAATGGGGATGAAAACGGCTAGGGTTTTCTCTGCCCCTTAAATACAAAATGTGACACGGGTAGGGACACGGCCGTGTCCGTACCCGTGTCCTGCTTCCGTGAAACGGCCGTGGCGGTTTCCATGTCGGTTCAATGTTTGACACGGGTAGGGACACGCCCGTGTCCCGACCCGTGTTCACATGACACGGCCGTGTGCCTGGCCGTGTCAGTGGCCGTGTACTTCTCGGGTTGCATCTCGACACTTCTCGTCGAGCTCAACTCGACGCACACGGGTAGGGACACGCCCGTGTCACTACCCGTGTCCCCCGCTCGACTATCTCGACGCATCTCGACGATCTCGACACGCTTCGTCGAGACCATCTCGACGCACACGGGTAGGGACACGGCCGTGTCACTACCCGTGTCACCTGGTGTCGACACAGTTTGACGATCTTGACACGGCTCGTCGAGCTCAACTCGACGCACACGGGTAGGGACACGCCCGTGTCGCTACCCGTGTCGCTACCCATGTCTTTTTACACTGATTTCTCCATGTCACCACAAGTGCAGTCCAATTCCCGGCACTTCTCAGGACTCGAGTCAACCCTGCTGACTCAAAACACACACACTAGGGGCCTAGAGCGATTCGGGACGTTACACCAAGAGCTTGGTATGAGACCATAGCAAGCTTACTTTTAGAGCATGAATTTACAAGAGGAATCATAGATAAAACACTTTTCACTAGACATCATAAGGACAAAATATTGTTAGTACAAATATATGTGGATGACATTATTTTTGGGTCTACTGATCCCAAATTGTGCAAGAGGTTTGCTGACCTCATGCATTCAAAATTTGAGATGAGTAGCATGAGTGAGCTTTCCTACTTCCTTGGTCTCCAAGTAAAGCAGCTCCCAGATGGTATCTTCCTCTCCCAAGCTAAGTATGCTAAAGAGCTTATCAAAACGTTTGGGATGGGTGATACTTCAGGGATGAAAACCCCTATGGCTACAAATGCAGTTGTGGATTCTGATGCAGCAGGGAAACCAGTGGATCAGAAAAATTATAGGGCAATTGTTGGATCCCTATTATACCTAACAGCTAGCAGACCTGATATAATGTTTACCACATGCCTTTGTGCTAGGTTCCAAGTGAACACTAAAGAATCTCACCTTATTTTCCTAAACAGAATTTTGAGATGTATAAAGAGTTGCCCTAGTCTAGGACTCTGGTATCCTGCAAAGTCAGAGTTTGAGTTAACTGGATACTCAGATGCTGACTGTGCTGGATGTAAAGTGGACAGAAAACGTACCTCTAGAACATGCCAGTTTCTTGGTATGAGACTTGTCTCCTGGTTTTGTAAAAAGCAGACATCTGTGTCTACATCAACTGCAGAAGCATAATACATGGCTGCTGGTAGTTGCTGTTCACAAATGCTATGGATACAAAACCAACTCTTAGATTATGGTGTCAACTTAAATAATTCAACATTATTTTGTGATAATACTAGTGCTATTGCTATAGCACAGAGTGCAGTTCACCATTCTAAGACTAAACATATTAAAATAAGACATCATTTCATTAGAGATAATGTGGACAAAAAGAAAATTAACTTGATCCATATTCCTACTGATCTACAGAGAGCAGACATTTTCACCAAGCCATTAGATGAGAAAACCCATCTGTTCTTTATAAATCAACTGAGAATGATTGATGGAGAAGAGTTAACCTAGTTTCTATCTGCATTCGACGAATTTTCCAGCATTCGTCGAACGGAGTTCGACGAATTAGGGAAAGTTTGAGAGATTCTCGTCGAACAGAGATCGACGAATTCTCTGTGTGAGGAAACAATTTTCGTCGACCAGAGATCGATGAACCTTGCTTTAGAAGACATTTCGTCGAACGGAGTTCGACGAACTGTTTTCGATTCTTCTGGATGAGATCGACGAATTATCTGTCTATAATTTATTTCGTCGAGCTCAGTTCGAAAAAATTTTCTTTTTCGTGGAACGGAGTTTGTCGATTCATATTCTGAAAATCTTATATCTAGGTTTTCTTCAACCTCCGTCCCGCGCTTTCAGTTCCTTTGCTCTTGATCGTCGTTTCTCTCTGTGTTTTTCTTGCAAGACATCAATGGCGATTCCCTTAGGTGCCTTGGTTGCAATGAAGTTTGACACTGGATTCGACATGGACTTTGAGTCGTTTCAACATTCTGACCCCATCTTTCTGTACATCTTGGAACTACTGGAAGAACTAAATTTAAAGGATTTCATGACCAGGCGCATTAAAATTCATGGAACGAAAATACGAGAATGGGAATATACATCTACAGTTTCTGAAGAAGATATTTTGACCGGCAATATAGGGAAGACTGCTGTTTCCCTCTCTCCCGCAGTTCTCTCTGAGATATTTGGATTAGTGAACGGAGAAGACAATCTGGAAATGGATTCTGAAGAATTCAATGATATGCTGAAACTGATGGGTTTCTCTGGTAACAACCCAAATAAGTTGTTGAAAAAGCAATTATCCGCCGCCTACCAATTTCTGCCAGATATTACGGGAAAGATACTGATGGCCAAGCACTTTGCTCATGACTATATTACCCGTCACCAATTTCTAATAATGTGTGCAGTAGTGAATAAGAGACAGGTTGATTGGAGTAAGGTGTTCTTTAAATTGATCAAGAAGAAGAACAACAAGAAGGAAGTCTGCTTTGACAGAATTTTGGGAATATTTCTCAAAGAGAAGGCTGCTGAATGTATGGTCTCCCCGACCATCTCATAAACGCCAGCAAGCGCCTCACTTGCGCTCTGTTTGGCAGGTGGGAAAGGACCATCTCCAAGCCCTCAAAGTCTTCTTCCTCCTCCCTCCAGACTTCTGAGAGCACAAGGGCTGTAAAGGCTGCTCCCTACCCTGCTGAAGACGTTCCTCCATCTCAACCATCTCTTCCAGCACCTCTTCCTCCAAAGAAGCCTCCTCGTGTTCCTACCCCTCTTTCATCTCCACCACTTGACCTGACAAACATTCCATCTCCACCTCCATCTTCCCCTCTGTAAGTTCATCAACAACTCACTCCTCCAGATTCCCCTCATGAGACAATACTTCCTACACTTCCACAATCTCCCCTTCCCCCACACTTATCCACCATCCCATCTTATCATATACCATCAGATACAATCATGCAAGATGCCCCCACTCCATCTGTTATTCCTCCTCCCATTCCATCCCCTTCCCCATTTGATCCATCTACCCTCATTTCTTTGCTCACACCTCTCATAAAATCTTTGATCCAAGAGGCCATTACACCTCTTGTGACCTCCATTAATTCCTTATCTGCCCAGCTCTCTCTTCTATCTACTGTCCCCTCTTCATATAGGGGCCTAGCTCCAGGTATTCCTGAACCCAGGCAGGGGGAGATGCTCAGTGATGAAGTTACAGCAGATGCAGATACAGCAGCAGCAGTCACAACAGTTCCCTCTCCAGCTGATACAGATTCAGATGAGGATACAACAATTTTGACAGACTGTGATGCTGAGATGTTTGAGTTAGTTCAATTTATGGATACTGACATTGATTTGGATAAGTCAGTTGCTCAAATAACTCATGTTGGTGATTTCTATTTAAATCGCACAGTGAATTTATCTATTTTGTTGAGAAATTTTGATACTGTACATATGAAATTCACTCCAGCAGATTTCTCTAAGCTATATTTGGCTATGGTACCATATACCTCTCCATCTAGTCCAGCATTTGCCAAGCAACTCTGTGACAATTTCTCTCTCTCTCTGCCGCTAGCATAAAAGTCATTCCAGAAGATACATCGGTGCCAATGTCAGCACCATATTTTGTTATGGATGACTCTCCAATGCCTACTCTAGATGAGCTTATTCAGCATACATTGAAGAAGAAAATAAGGCAGTAGCTGATAGCTCTGTCTCTTTTGTTTCTGAATCTTGTACAGATATTTCTTCTCTTGTTGCTGAAACCCTTATTCCTGAACCTTCTGCCCCTCCTCCAGCAAAGGCTGTTGTTTCTGATAAAGATTTAAAAGCATTGGATGCATTGTATGATACCCCTCAGGATTCAGAGTCTGATGATGATGATGATAATGATTCTGATGAGGATGCAACTAGTAAGAAAAAGAGATTGTTGGCAAAGAAGAGAATGGCTGATCCTCCTCCAGCTCCCAAGACAAATCCCACTGCAGACACTCCCTACTATATTCTGCACAATGTGACTCTGTATAAGGGAATGCCAGCATGGATGAAAGTTCAGGAGGTATGCTTGATACCACCTGAAGGTGTTAGTTAGAACAGATATACTCTAGAGGGGGGTGAATAGAGTATGTTGGTGATTTAAAACTTTTACAACTGTTGTTGTATTTTAGGTGTGTGTGCAGGGAAGCAAATACAATAAACCAAGATGCAACAACTATCTAATCATGACACATTCACAGAGCAAGGCCAGAAAACAAAAAGAAAAGAAAGCAACGAGACGACACAAGAATTTTATAGTAGTTCCCCAAATCTGGGTAGTCCACTCTTCTACCACCCTGGTAGGAATCCACTGCAGGAAGGGGTTGATCAGGTGTCCTGGCACCAATAGGGTTTTGATCAGGTTCCCAAAAACCAAACCCTCAAGTCTTTTGGAGGGAGACTTGCAACAAGAATAATTTTGAAGGGAATTAAAACCCTGTACAGAGGTGGAGTGAGAGGGTGATGAGGTCTTCTCTTTCTCAAGTCAAATGAGAAGACTTGTGGATTGTTGTTTAGCAGCTTTGCCCCCCCTGAGATGTAGAATGAATCAGGAAGAATGCTGGAGCACTGCTTCAGGGTGATAGGTCTTCAAAGACCTAGATTTCCTGGTCTAGAGAAAGTCTCCAGGAACTTCTTGTGACTGATATGAATGTATTGTCTTTAATGTTATCCTGAGTAAAAGCAGATGAAGAAGACTCTTGATATTGATGTAGTGTTCTTCTTCTTCTTCTTGATCAGTTTCTCTCTGGGCCAAGAATGAATTCCTTTTTCTGTGTTGTCTGAATCACTGTCTGTCTTTTTGTTTGTTGTCTCTCCCTGTATTACTGACTCTTTCTGTATATCTCAATGTCTCATAAGAAATATTCGAATTTTGAATATAGAGCAGTAATGGAAGACGGCCTGGAAAGGAAGCAGCAATTAATTATTTCCCCAACTGTTTCCATGGGAAAATGGCATGTAATAATCCAGGATTAACTTCACATTCTAACGGTAGTATTCTGGGAAGAACTACCATTAAATGTTCAGGAATCAGCGCCATGGAATGATACGGGAACGGAAGAAGACCTAGTCTGGAATCGTCGACCGAAGAACATAATTCGTCGAACTGAGTTTTGAGTTCGTCGAGCTGAGCCTGAGTTCGTCGAGCTAAACTGAGTTCGTTGAGCTGAGCTGAGTTTGTCGAGCTGACAGTCTTCATTCGTTGAATAGATAATCTTCAATATCAGACAATCTTTATTCGTTGAGCAGAGAACTAAATTCGTCGAGCTGAGAACAGAAGTCGTCGACCTGAGAATCTGAGAAATTGAGGTCCAAGTTCGTCGAGCTCAGAAAGTAATTCGTCGACCAAAGCTTGAAGTTGGACTTAGAGAAATTCTGAAGTAGTCCTGATAATACTTGAAGTAGAATCCCGGTGTTCGCCGAACAAAGAACATAGTTCGTCGAGCTCAGCATTACGAATTATCTCACGATCATCGAGCGCAAAACTCCCTTTGTCGAGCTGAGTTCGACGAACGTCGAACTCATTTCACTTAGTCTGAAAAACTGATAGATCTGGAGTTCCTGATGGTCTTGAGGAAGGCTGGTCCATCTGAAGTTGAGATAGAGGACTGTCCTAGACTCTAAGACATAAACTTGACCCAGACTATACATGATGGGTCACATCCTGAGTTAGTGGACCTAGCCCAAATCAACTAGGGATCCAACAATCTCCCCCTATTTGGGTGAGGTCACTAACAGAGACTCCAAGCAAAGAACAAAGCAAAATTAAGAAATATATCTGGCAGAGAATTTACAACATATGCAACAAATATATATATACATACAGGCATTGCTTTAGTACAAGATATAGTCTGAAATAGAAGCAGAAATGAAATAACCACAAAATTACTTCTCTGTCTTCTTCTGTTTTAGCTTGTTGTAACGCCCCTGGTTTTTCTACATTTTGTTTGATTGTTGTTTGGCGTTACGGTGACGCGTTTCCGCCCTTTTGTCGTTGTTAGAGCGTGATCTTAACTCTTTAGGTTCCTTGAGTGGCCTATTTATAGCCTGTTGGCAAGATTCCCTAGCAAGCCGGGTCTGGTTTTGTGACTTGGTGAGGCTCTCAGGGAATGCTTGTGCCTTGGCTTCGGGTGGTGTTAGCCCGAGTTTTGATCGTCGGATGTTGATTTCGACTTCGCCGTTGTTTTCGTAGCTTGGGTGTTTAGCTACGGTGCGAGTTTTGTCGAAATCCGAGATCATTGGGTTTTCACGTCGTTTTGACGTTCTATTCCTAGCTAGTGGTGTGTTACCTAGCTTTTGATTGTGGTATATATAGATATATCCTTGTGGTTTAGCCTTATTAATAAGCTTAATTAGTGTATAAGATTATGTTTTGCTTGGTGGCTGAGGGTTTGCAGCTCAATTAATTTACTCTAGCTGGGTGAAACTCGGGTTGGCTGTGCTGAGTTGCTAAGTGTATATATATATATATATAAATGTGCCGTATATTGTACCGGGATTTATACTAGTATTATATATATATATATGTAATTAGTCTAGATTAGCTAAGGGTTGGGTCAGCTGGAGTGGCTGATTTCCTAATTGGCCGAGTGTATACTTATATATATACATAATTAAGTGTGTGGTGTATATAACTGCGGGTTGGGGTTCTGTAGCTAAGTGGCCGAGCTTTCCAAAGCATAGGATTATTTTATTTGCTGAGTGGAGTGAGTGGGAGGAGCTTTTTAAAAGGAGGCCGGCTGGTTACAATCTTCATTTCTCCTTTTTTCCCAAGCCACGAGCTAGCTTCCTGCGGGAGGAACTCGGGTGGAGGTGCTGGAGCTTTGAACGGCGATAGCCGGAGGCTTGGGGCTCGTTTCTCTCGGGTGATAGTGGATTTGAGCTGCTCTCGCCGAGATCTTGCTTCCTAGGTATGTTTTTTTAGCATTTCGAGCTGTCTATAGGAGCTAGGGTTTCTTCAGTCCTTCTTCTTCCTCACTAAAAGCTTCAGGTTTTTCCTCTTTAGGTAGCTGGAGGTGTTGGTGGCCGATCTTTTGCCGCCGGTGTCGAGTTGGTGTTCCAGCTGTTTCTTCCTGCCGAAATCGAGGCAAGTGGTGCTCTTTGCCCTTGCCAAGTAGTGTTTTTTTTTTGTTTCATTTTGTTCCTTGCTGTTAGTAATTCCTCCAGTTTCTTTTGCTAAAAAGTTCAGTTTGTCTTTTGATTATAACCGAGAGTTTGCAAACCTGTTGATAGTTTTTCTGTACAGATTTTTCGTTCCAAAATCAGCCTTACTATTATTTTTTTCTCCTGATGTTAAGTTGCCTTGTTCTCGGGTTGGGAGTAGTGAAATGAGTGTTGGAGTTGGCCTTCCTGTTTGGTGGCTGTAGCCGGATAGGTTAGGAAGCTTTAGATTTAATTTTGCAAAAGTACTGTCTGTAGGTGTTGAGTGGTTCAGAAATTTTAGCTAGCGTTGACTCAACGCCGTCTTGCGGTGAGATTGCGGCTAAATCCTTGGCGTTGAGTGAGTAGTGCTCACTCAATGCGGCGTCGAGTGGTCTCGACGCCTGCCCGAAGTTTAATGCTTGGCGTTGAGTGAGTGGCATTCACTCAATGCGGCGTCGAGAGATCTCGATGCTTTTGCCTTAGTATTTTCTTTTCTCCCGAGCGAATGTCCTTTGGGATTGGGGTTACTTGTCGGCTATTTTTTTTTGAAGGCCGAATAGTGAGTTATGGCAGGTTGTGGTGTTTTGTGGCTCTGAATAGGGGTGGAGTTATGTGTTGAGCCGTGGCCGCCACCCTTTTGTCCCAGGTACGGGCTGGGTATGTTGGTGTGTTGGACCCTAGTGCTCCCACTGTTAGACCCTTGAGCATATTTGTTGGAACTGGTTGTTTGGGGGACTATTTTGTCACCAACCCAGATCCATGATGTTTTTACTACTGCTATTAACTCACAAGCTAGGATTGTTAGTTGTTTTCTTCCTTTTTAAATTGTTGTATTTTCTTGACATATGGTAGCCTTATAGCCTCTACAGGTTTTTAGCAGGGTTGTTGCTGATTTCTCGTGCTTGGTGCACTTTGACCTTCCTTGGACAGTGTTTGCTTTTACTGTCATGTTCATTTCCTTTTACTTGTACTATTTTGACCTAATGCTCTTATTAAGATATTTTGTTTTACTTGCTGAGGTGTTCTTTATTTGAATGCCTCAGGTCCAGGTTGTAGCCGGTTGAGCGGCTAGTTCTTTTGGTGGGATTTGCTGATAGCCTCATGGGTAGCTGAGGTTGCCGATCTTCATGCTTGTGAGGTAGTTATTTTCCATTCTGTATAGACATGCATACTCATCAGCGGGTTCGTGTCAGGTTGTTGACGCCCACTGGTGGCTTACTTGCGATGCTGGGTATGAATTAAAACTGCTATTTTTACCTTTTTATGTATGTTTACTTGCCTTCTGGGAATGATTTATGCTAGGGTGCATTTTAGTTATTTTAAATCCTAAAATATTACTATATGTACTCATGCATTTCATGTTTGTAAAACTAAAGCACTATTTTTCCTTATAGCGTAAAGACTACCTTTTATGTATACTATACTCACCTTAGAGTCGTGCATACCGTGAGTCGTCCATCTGGGACACTTATGCTCATTTAGGATGTTTAAGCAACTTAATAAAGTATTTTCCGCTGCGAATAAATATATATTTTTAATTGTGGACTAGCTGATCCACTGTGCCGAGGGATATGGTCATCAAATAAAACTAGTTTTCTATTCATTTTAACTTAAGAATTTTCATGATTTAAAGTAGTGGTGCATTGCCTGAGCGTCAGCAGTTATCCCCTGCTTGACGGGGCATCACAACGCGTGTTTTCTCGTACTCTGATACTCCTTCATTTCGGAGAAAATGCGGGTTGTGACAGTTAGTATCAGAGGGAGGTTGCTTGACAATTTGGTCAGGCAACCTTCCCTTGCTAGTGTTAGTAGTTTAGTATCATACCATACACACACCGATATGTCATCAGTACATCTTGGCTGAAGCATGAGCACTACACTCATAAGCATGAATATAAGTATACGGGGCATATTATGTAGTATGGGATGCATAATATGTGTTTGTATATGGGTCCACCGTAGGAGGCAACATGTAAGAGTTATGTAGTATGGGATGCATAACTTCACTACATGGATGCAACTAGCACGTTTTCCTTCTTCGTTGCATGCAATGTTATGTAGTATGGGATGCATAGCATTGCTATGCGTACGATCGCTCATGGCATGCATTAAGGCCTTTTTTAGAATGCATAGCATAACATTTCATCAGCACAACGTGCCAAGCTAAAGATTTGCATGATGACATATGTACACACATGATTTTGAGTAAAACAAATATACAAATACATGCATTCATGGTCTAGGCACATGGGTTAGTGTGATGGTGGTGAACCATCCTAGGATAAGCATAACATCATCATTGTAAAAAAAAATCCCAGAGCAAGTTTAGCAATTGAAGTTCATATTTAAGTATGTTCGTCTGTACCAGGTAGTTTTGTTCTAGCAGTTGGGCTAGGTTTTAATTCGTGCTAACACGATTATAGGATGGCGAGACGTCCTTTGACGAGATCGATTCCCCAATCTGAAGGTGAGTCTTCTGGATCGCAAAGTGTGGCTTTGATCGAGAGTCTGCGGCAGAGTAACGAAGCCTTATCTAGGAAGATGGTGGGTATGCAGACTCAGATCCAAACCCTATTAGCAGTTGTGGCAGGACAGCCTCCGAGAGTGCCGAACCCTGTCGTAGGTGTAGCTGTTCCTGTTCCTCCTGCTCCCCTGGTACCTCCTCTTGTGTTGCCCTCGGAGATGACATTCATATCACACTTCCAGCGACTAGGACCTCCGACTTATGATGGAAAGACAGACTTTATGGTGCTGGATGATTGGCTTATAGACATCGAGGAGATGTTCTCCTATTCTGGAGTTACCCCTGATCAGAGAGTGATGTTAGCCGCCTATCAGCTTAAGGGATTGGCAAAGAGTTGGTGGCTGAGAGAGAAGGAATCCTTGAAAGAGGGATGTTCTTGGGAGACCTTCAAGGAGATGCTGCTAAGGAAGTTTCTGCCTTCTGTCGAGCGCGATCGCTTATGAATGATTTTCTTCATTTGAAGCAGAGGAAACTCACAGTTAGTGAGTATGAAATTGAGTTTATCAAATTGAGCCAGTTTGCTCCTGGTCTGGTAAGTGTTGAAGCAGAATGAGTTAAACGATTTATGGGTGGTCTAAGAAGTGACATCCAACAATTAGCTAATGCCTATGGAGCAGTAAGCTATGCCAGTGTGGTTGAAGCTGCCTTGAAGGTCGAGGCCATTGAGAATGCCAAGATTAGAGGCTAGCAGATGTGGAAGGACAAGCGGATGTCCGGTGGAGGGAAGAGCCCCCAGGAGCCTGATGCTGTCTCGAGGAAGAAGAACAAAGAGGTTTGTAGCTTCTATGGCTGGCCAGGCCACCCATTTGAGAAGTGTTTCAAAAGGTTGGGAGCGCAAAAGAAGGAGCAGGTTCATGCAATTCAGGGTGCTCCTAGATGGGATTTGCTGTGTGCCTTGTGTGGGAGGAAGGGACATGATGTTGCCCGTTGCTGGTTAAAAGATAAAGTCTGTTTTTAGTGTGGGCAGAAGGGTCATCTTAAGACAAGGTGCCCACAGATCCAGCCTATTCTGCAGCCAGTTGCCCTCCAGGCTTTGCCACCTCCTCAGCCAATGGATAAAGAAAAGGGGAAGCTGAATGTGCTTTCGGCATACGAAGTGCAGACTTCGACCCAGGTTATTTCAGGTTAGATATCTCCCTAGCTTGAATGTTTTGTTTCTTGTATTGTTTCGCTTCTGCTTTCCTTAGTTGTGTGGGCTATCCTATAGGAATATTTAGAGTGAAGAACCGCTGGGCGCGCGTTCTCTTCGATTCCGGCGCTACCCACTCATTTGTGGCTAGAGCCTTCGTGGAGCGGTTCCGTTTAAGCCTAGATCGTGTTGGTGGTGCCTTTTGCGTTGAGTTCCCTTCCGGTGCCTCTGTGGTTTCAGAACTGGGTATCCATGATTGTCCAATTTTATTGGTGGATTTTCTAGCAAAGGAAGATCTGAAGGTGATTGACCTGAAGGACTTCGATGTTATCTTGGGCATGGACTGGTTGTCCAGGTACGATGCAGTTATCCGGTGCAATGGTAAGCGCTTGGACTTCGTCAAGGACAGCGGTCAACCTGGGAGCGTTTATGGATATTCTCACCAGGATTCTCCGGCCATTTCGGCGGTATGTGCTCGCGAACTTTTAAGTTCCGGCTATTTTGCTTGTTTGGTTTCGGTGTTGGAGACCAAGTCTTGTTTGACGTGTTTGGAGGAGATTCCTGTGGTGCAAGAATTTTCTGATGTTTTCCCTGCAAATATTCCTGGTCTCCCGCCCGAGAGAGACGTGGAGTTCGTTATTGATTTGGAGCCCGGTATGCGTCCTATTGCTAAGGCGCCATATCGCATGGCCCCCCCGTGAGCTGGAGGAGTTGCGAGTCCAGTTGGATGAGTTGCTGGAGAATGGTTTCATAAGGCCGAGTTCTTCGCCTTGGGGCGCGCCCGTGCTGTTCGTTAAAAATAAAGATTGGTCGATGAGGTTGTGCATCGACTACCGGGAACTGAATAAAGTGACCATTAAGAACTCTTCCAAGGATTGATGATTTATTTGACCAACTGTGTGGTAGTGCTGTGTTTTCCAAGATTGACCTTCGTTCGGGCTATCACCAGTTGAGGATTCGGGAATCAGATGTTCCGCGGACGGCGTTCCGCTCTCGTTATGGTCATTTCGAGTTTCTTGTGATGTCATTTGGTTTGACCAACGCCCCGTCTGCATTTATGGATTTGATGAACAGAGTTTTCAAGGATTTTCTAGATAAGTTTGTGATTGTCTTTATAGACGATGTTTTGGTGTACTCTAGAGTTGCTGAGGAGCATGATCGACATTTGCGACTAGTCTTGGCGACTCTGAGAGACCATAAGCTATACGCCAAGCTGAGCAAGTGTGAATTTTGGTGGCCTCAACGTTCTTTCCTGGGCCACGTGGTTAATAAGGAGGGAATATCGGTGGACCCGGAAAAGATCGCTGCTGTTATGGAATGGGCGAGACCTGTTACTCCCAAAGAGATCAGAAGCTTTTTGGGTTTGGCTGGTTATTATAGAAGATTTGTAGAGAGAATCTCTACCTTGTCTGCGTTGTTGACCAAGTTGATGCAGAAGAATGTAGCCTTCATATGTGATACTAAGTGTGAAGAGGCTTTTGAAGAACTAAAGAGAAGATTATGTTCAGCTCCGATTTTGTCTTTGCCTACTGAGGGTACAAAGTATGATGTATATGTGGATGCCTCGCATGTCGGACTTGGTTGCGTGTTGATGCGAGGTGGGAAAGTGATTGCGTACGGGTCGAGGCAACTGAAGACGCATGAGAGAAACTACCCTACGCATGACCTGGAATTTGCAGCCGTGATTTATGCGCTAAAGTTGTGGAGACATTTGCTTTATGCCGCGCAGTGCAAGATTTTTACTGATCACAAGAGTTTGAGGTATGTCTTCACCCAGAAGGAATTGAACCTGCGCCAGCGGCGATGGTTGGAGTATGTGGTCGACTACGATGTTGAGATCCAGTATCATCCGGGCAAGGCTAATGTGGTGGCCGACGCCCTGAGTCGGAAGTCAGGGAAGATTTTTGATCTCTCCGCCGAGCTTTTAGTGGAGGAGTTTCTTTTGATGGGCATTTCTGTGTGAAGCTGTGATTCGCAGAGTAGTTTGGCAGTGACAGAACCTTCGTGGATTGCGCTTATGAGATTGCACCAGAAGGATGATCCCGATCTTCTGCATTTGTACCTTCGAGCTGAGAAAGGTAGATTGCCAGATTTTTCTATTGATGATGCGGGTACCTTGAAGTACCTCGGCAGGTTTTGCATCCCTGTTGTTGGAGATAACCAGATTATTTTGTGCAGGGAAGCCCATGGATCTAGTGTTGCCTACCACCCAGGATCCACCAAGATGTATCATGATTTGAAGCAGATTGTCTGGTGGTATGGGATGAAGGGAGTCATAGCCAGATTTGTTTCTGAGTGCCACACTTGCGACCGTGTGAAAGCCGACCATGGGAGGCCTGGTGGCAAGCTGACTCCCTTGGAGATTCCGACTTGGAAGTGGGACAGCATCTCGATGGAATTCATTGCAGGCTTACCGAGATCTCCTAGGGGGCATGATTCAGCTTGGGTGATCGTGGACAGATTGACGAAGTGTGCTCACTTCGTACCATTTAAGATCGGCTATCCGATGAGGAAGATAGCCAAGCTGTATTGGGATGAGATTATCAGATTGCATGGTGTACCCGTAAGTATCATATCAGATCGAGACTCCAGGTTCACGTCTCGTTTTTGGAAGAGCCTTCAAGAGGGGTTGGGTACAGATTTTGAGGTATTTCACAGCTTATCATCTGCAGACCAATAGTCAGACGGAGCGAGTAAATCAGATTGTGGAAGATATGATCCGATGCTATATTCTGGACCACGGTGGAGCGTGGGATGAGCGCTTGCGGTTTATGGAATTTGAGTATAACAACAGTTATCAAGAAATCTTGCAAATGGCTCCTTTTGAAGCTTTGTGTGGGAGGCACTGCAGTACTCCCTTGTTTTGGGCTAAGGTTGGCGAGAGACCTTTGTTGGGTCCAGAAGCGCTCGAGGAGATGGAAATTGCTATGAAGCTTATTCGGGAAATGCTTCGGATAGCCCAGGAGAGATATGAGAAGAACGCCAACCGACATAGATCGGACTTGGAATTTGCTATGGGGGACTTGCTGTTCTTAAAGGTTTCCCCGATGATCGGAGTCAAGCGGTTTGGCAAGAACAGGAAGTTGGACACGAGGTACATGGGGCCGTTTTTGATTGTTGAGCGGATTGGTTTATCAGCTTAAAGGTTGGAGTTGCCCACAAATTTTCCTGGTGTGCATGATGTCTTTCACGTCAGTCAGCTGCGGAAATGTGTGCAGAGTGGCAGGCAAGTTTTGGATTCTGTGCCCCAGTTGGAGCCGAAACTTTCTTATGTGGAGATGCCTGTCCGTATTTTTGATGCTCAGGATCGCGTGTTGCGGAGGAAAACCATTCCTATGGTTAAGATTTTGTGGAGGAACTAGGATGTGGAAAGCGCGACTTGGGAGCTAGAGTCGGCAATGAGGAAGGCTTACCCTCCCTGACCTTGTGGCTGGTATGTTTTGTGCTCTCTTTTATAGCTCTGGCTTAGCTATTTCTTTTTTTCCTTCTTGATAGAAGTGTATGTGTAAAGTTTCGAGGCGAAACTTTCTTTTAGGGGGAGTGGCTGTAACGCCCCTGGTTTTTCTGCGTTTTGTTTGATTGTTGTTTGGCGTTACGGCGACGCGTTTCCGGCCTTTTGTCATTGTTAGAGCGTGATCTTAGCTCTTTAGGTTCCTCGAGTGGCCTGTTTATAGCCTGTTGGCAAGATTCCCTAGCAAGTCGGGTCTGTTTTTGTGACTCGGTGAGGCTCTCAGGGAATGCTTGTGCCCTGGCTTCGGGTGGTGTTAGCCCGAGTTTTGATCGTCGGATGTTGATTTCGACTTCGTCGTTGTTTTCGTAGCTTGGGTGTTTAGCTACGGTGCAAGTTTTGTCGAAATCCGAGATCATTGGGTTTTCGCGTCGTTTTGACATTCTATTCCTAGCTAGTGGTGTGTTACCTAGCTTTTGATTGTGGTATATATAGATATATCCTTGTGGTTTAGCCTTATTAATAAGCTTAATTAGTGTATAAGCTTATGTTTTGCTTGGTGGCTGAGGGTTTGCAGCTCAATTAATTTACTCTAGCTGGGTGAAACTCGCGTTGGCTGTGCTGAGTAGCTAAGTGTATATATATATGTGTATATATATAAATGTGCCGTATATTGTACCGGGATTTATACTAGTATTATATATATGTAATTAGTCTATATTAGCTAAGGGTTGGGTCAGCTGGAGTGGCTGATTTCCTAATTGGCCGAGTGTATACTTATATATATACATAATGAAGTGTGTGGTGTATATAACTGCGGGTTGGGGTGCTGTAGTCAAGTGGCCGAGCTTTCCAAAGCATAGGATTATTTTATTTGCTGAGTGGAGTAGTGGGAGGAGCTTTTTAAAAGGAGGCCAGCTGGTTACAATCTTCATTTCTCCTTTTTTCCCAAGCCACGAGCTAGCTTCCTGCAGGAGGAACTCGGGCGGAGGTGCTGGAGCTTTGACCGACGATAGCCGGAGGCTTGGGGCTCGTTTCTCTCGGGTGATAGAGGATTTGAGCTGCTCTCGCAGAGATCTTGCTTCCTAGGTATGTTTTTTTAGCATTTCGAGCTGTCTATAGGAGCTAGGGTTTCTTCAGTCCTTCTTCTTCCTCGCTAAAAGCTTCAGGTTTTTCCTCTTTAGGTAGCTGGAGGTGTTGGTGGCCGATCTTTTGCCGCTGGTGTCGAGTTGGTGTTGCAGCTGTTTCTTCCTGCCGAAATCGAGGCAGGTGGTGCTCTTTGCCCATGCCAAGTAGTGTTTTTTTTGTTTCATTTTGTTCCTTGCTGTTAGTAATTCCTCGAGTTTCTTTTGCTAAAAAGTTCAGTTTGTCTTTTGATTATAATCGAGAGTTTGCAAACCTGTTGATAGTTTTTCTGTACAGATTTTTCGTTCCAAAATCAGCCTTACTATTATTTTTTTTCTCCTGCTGTTAAGTTGCCTTGTTCTCGGGTTGGGAGTAGTGAAATGAGTGTTGGAGTTGGCCTTCCTATTTGGTGGCTGTAGCTGGATAGGTTAGGAAGCTTTAGATTTAATTTTGCAAAAGTACTGTCTGTAGGTGTTGAGTGGTTCAGAAATTTTAGCTAGCGTTGACTCAACGCCGTCTTGTGGTGAGATTGCGGCTAAATCCTTGGCGTTGAGTGAGTAGTGCTCACTCAATGCGGCGTCGAGTGGTCTCGACGCCTGCCCGAAGTTTAATGCTTGTCGTTGAGTGAGTGGCATTCACTCAACGCGGCGTCGAGAGATCTCGACGCTTTTGCCTTAGTCTTTTCTTTTCTCCCAAGCGAATGTCCTTTGGGATTGGGGTTACTTGTCGTCTATTTTTTTTGAAGGCCGAATCGTGAGTTATGGCAGGTAGTGGTGTTTTGTGGCTCTGAATAGGGGTGGAGTTATGTGTTGAGCCTTGGCCGCCACCCTTTTGTCCCAGGTACGGGCTGGGTATGTTGGTGTGTTGGACCCTTGTTCTCCCACTGTTAGACCCTTGAGCATATTTGTTGGAACTGGTTGTTTGGGGGACTATTTTGTCACCAACCCAGATCCATGATGTTTTTACTACTGCTATTAACTCACAAGCTAGGATTGTTAGTTGTTTTCTTCCTTTTTTAAATTGTTGTATTTTCTTGACATATGGTAGCGTTATAGCCTCTACAGGTTTTTAGCAGGGTTATTGCTGATTTCTCGTGCTTGGTGCACTTTGACCTTCCTTGGACAGTGTTTGCTTTTACTGTCATGTTCATTTCCTTTTACTTGTACTATTTTGACCTAATGCTCTTATTCAGATATTTTGTTTTACTTGCTGAGGTGTTCTTTATTTGAATGCCTCAGGTCCAGGTTGTAGCCGGTTGAGCGGCTAGTTCTTTTGGTGGGATTTGCTGATAGCCTCATGGGTAGCTGAGGTTGCCAATCTTCATGCTTGTGAGGTAGTTATTTTCCTTTCTGTATAGACATGCATACTCATCAGCGGGTTCGTGTCAGGTTGTTGACGCCCACTGGTGGCTTACTTGCGATGTTGGGCATCAATTAAAACTGCTATTTTTACCTTTTTATGGATGTTTACTTGCCTTCTGGGAATGATTTATGCTAGGGTGCATTTTAGTTATTTTAAATCCTAAAATATTACTATATGTACTCATGCATTTCATGTTTGTAAAACTAAAGCACTATTTTTTTCCTTATAGCGTAAAGACTACCTTTTATGTATACTATACTCACCTTAGAGTCGTGCATACCGTGAGTCATCCCTCGGGGACACTTATGTTCATTTAGGATGTTTAAGCAACTTAATAAAGTATTTTCCGCTGCGAATAAATATATATTTTTAATTGTGGACTAGCTGATCCACTGTGCCGAGGGATACGGTCATCAAATAAAACTAGTTTTCTATTCATTTTAACTTAAGAATTTTCATGATTTAAAGTAGTGGTGCATTGCCTGAGCGTCAGCAGTTATCCTCTGCTTGACGTGGCTGTGTTGGCTGTTTCTGGATCTTTAGGAGGAGAATAGGGCCTTTCAGCTTCATGTTCCTTATATTCCTGGTGCTGCTGCTAATGTTGTTGTTGATGGTGTTGTCTGCCTGAAGATGGTGGCCTTGGCTGACTACCACCAGAAGATCTCCCTGTTTGTCTTTGATAAGTTTGAATATGGGCAGATCTCTGAGGGCCAGAGCCAGAGGCACCTGCTGCTGGAGGAGGAGGAGGAGGAGGAGGATCCTTTCTGTATCTATGAACTGGGGGAGGAGAGTATCTCCTACTCCTCTTCTTCTCTCTTTGCTGGTTCTTTGATAGCCACATCCATGCAGGCATCCCTTTGTAAGGAGCAACATTGTGCAGAATATAATATGGAGTGTCTGTAGTGGGATTAGGCTTGGGAGCAGGAGGAGGAGGAGCCTTCCTTTTCTTAGAAAGCAACTTCTTTTTCTTTTTAGCAGCCTGCTCATCTGATTCATCATCATCATCATCAGAACCTGAACTCTGAGGATTGTCATACAGAGCATTCAACTTCCTTAAAGTTTCATCAAAAATGATAAGAGGTTTTTCTTGAGGGGGGATAGAAGGTTCAGAGGGTGAGGGTTCAACAGCAGTAGAGACAGAGCTTTCAGCTGCTGCCTTGTTCTCTTCTTCAATGTCTGCCAGAATGAGCTCATCCAGATCAGGCATGGGAGAATCAACCATGATAAAATCTGGGACAGAGCAGATTTCTAGAATAGGCACAGGAATTGGAATAGCAGTAGGAGCAGCAAAGGTGTCACAGAGTTGCTTGGCAACTGTTGGACTAGCTGGAGAGGTATACTGAACAATAACCAAATATGGCTTAGCAACCTCTGCTGAAGGAAGCTTCATATATACAGAATCAAAGGTATGAAGTATCTCAGACAAATTAACTGTGGGATTTATAAAGAAATCACCAGCAGTTGTTATTGTATCTACTGACTCATCAAAGGTAATGTTAGTGTCCATAAATTGAATAAAATCAATTATTTCAGAATCAAAATCTATAGCTGTATCTGTAACTTCAACTGCATTATCAAGCACTGTATCAACTGTATCTGTATTATCAAAAACTGTATCTGCAGTATCAACTGTATCTGTATCAACTGTATTGTCAAAAACTGTATCAACCTCTGCAGCTGCTGCACCAGCTTCATCATGGAGCATCTCCCCATGCCTTGGTTCAGGAGAACCTGGAGCCAGGCCCCTGAATGAAGAGGGGGCAGCAGAAAGGGCTGTGATTTGTGCAGATAAAGAATTAATGGAATTCACCAGAGGTGTAATGGCCTCTGTGATGAGTGATTGAATGAGAGGAGTCAGAAGAGAGATGATGGAGGGAATGGTGGAAGAGTCCAGAAGTGGAGAAAGAATGGTGGAGGGAATAGAAGCAGAGGAGGAAGGAAGAATATGTGGAGGGGATAATGGAGGGAGAACACTTTGTGGTTCAGTGGGTATGGTGTAGGATGGAATAGTGGATAGGTGTGGGGGAAGAGGGGATTGAGGAGGTGAGGGAATATGGGTTGCAGTGGGGAAACTGGAGGTGTAGGGATATGTGCAAGATTAAGCGGTGGAGATTGATGTTGAGGTGGAATCAATTGAGGTGCAGGAGGAGTGGGAAGAGATTGATGTTGAGGTGGAGTCAATTGAGGTGCAGGAGTCAATTGGGTAGGTGGAATGGCCTCTTTAGTGTCATGGTGGGGAGTGACCTTGACGGTCCTTGTGCTCTCAGAAGCGTTGATGGAGGAGGAGGAACCCTTGGAGGGTTTGGTGATTGTCCTCTCCCATCTGCCAAACAAGGCGCAGGTGAGGCGCTTGCTGGCATTGATGAATGTGGTCGGGGAGACCAAACATTCACTGGCCTTTTCCTGGAGGAAAATCCCCAGGATTCTGCCGTAGCAGACTTCCTTCTTGCTTGTTTTCTTCTTAATTAGGTAAAAGAAGATCATGCCCCAGTCGACCTGTCATTTGTTGAGCACTGCGCACATAATCAGGAATTGATGGCGAGTGATATAGTCATGTGCCGAGTGCTTGCCCATCAGAAGTTTTCTTACAATGTCAGCCAAAAATTGATAGGCGGCAGATAGTTGCTTCTTCAGAAGCTTATTAGGGTTGCTGCCGGAGAAACCCATTACCTTCAACATATAAGAATATTCTTCAGCGTCCATTTCCAAGTTGTCTTCACCATTGATCAGTCCAAAAATTTCAGAAAGTACTGCTGGAGACAGGGAAACGACAGTGTTTCCAATATGTCCTATCAGATCTCCGTCTTCAGAAACGGTTGCAGTGTACACCCATTCTCTTATCTCGGTTGAGTGTAGCTTGATGCTGCGAGTCATGAAATCCTTGAGATGCAATTCTTCAAGTAATTCCAGGATATAAAGAAAGATTGGATCTGAATGTTGGAAAGACTCAAAATCCATGGAGAATGCTGCATCAAACTTCATCGCCGCAAGTGCTCCTGGAGGAATTGCCATTGATGACCTGCAAAGAAAATCACAGAGAAAACGACGATCAAGAGCAAAGGAACTGAAAGCGCGGGACGGAGGTCGAAGAAAACCTAGATATAAGATTTTCAGAATATGAATCGACAAGCTCCGTTCCACGAAAAAAGACAGTTCTTCAAACTGAGGTCGACGAAATAAGTTAGAGGTGAGTAGTTCGTCGAACTCATATAGAAGAATTGAAAACAGTTCGTCGAACTCCATTCGACGAAATGGTTTCTGAAGCAAGGTTCGTTGATCTCCGGTCGATGAAAATTATTTCCACACAGAGAATTCGTCGATCTCCGTTCGACGAGAATCTCTCAAACTTTCCCTAATTCGTCGAACTCCGTTCGACGAACTCTGGAAAATTAATCGAATGCAGACAGAAATTAATTTAACTCTTCTCCATTAATCATTCCCAGTTGATTTATAAAGAACAGATGGGTTTTCTCATCTAAAGGTTTGGTGAAAATATTTGCTCTCTGTAAATCAGTAGGAATATGAATCAAGTTAATCTTCTTTTTGTCTACATTATCTCTAATGAAATGATGTCTTATTTTAATATGTTTAGTCCTAGAATGATGAACTGGATTCTGAGCTATAGCAATAGCACTTGTATTATCACAAAATAAGGTTGAATTATTTAAGTTGATACCATAATCTAGGAGCTGGTTTTGTATCCATAGCATCTGTGAACAGCAGCTGCCAGCAGCCATATACTCTGCCTCAGCAGTTGATGTAGACACAGATGTCTGCTTTTTGCAAAACCAAGAGACAAGTCTCATACCCAAGAACTGGCAAGTTCCAGAGGTACTTTTCCTGTCTACTCTACATCCAGCATAGTCAGCATCTGAGTATCCAATTAACTCAAATTCTGACTCTGCAGGATACCAGAGTCCTAAACTAGGACAACTCTTTATATATCTCAAAATCCTTTTTAGAAAAATAAGATGAGATTCTTTAGGATTCACTTGGAATCTAGCACAAAGGCATGTGGCAAACATTATGTCAGGCCTGCTAGCTGTTAAGTATAATAGGGATCCAACAATTTCCCTATAATGTTTCTGATCTACAGGTTTCCCTGCTGCATCAGAATCCACAACAGCATTGGTATCCATAGGTGTTTTCATTCCTGAAGCATCACCCATCCCAAACTTTTTAATAAGCTCGTTAGCATACTTAGATTGGGAGAGGAAGATACCATCAGGGAGTTGCTTCACTTGGAGACCAAGGAAGTAGGAAAGCTCACCCATGCTACTCATCTCAAATTTGGAATGCATGAGGTCAGCAAACCTCTTGCACAATTTGGGATCAGTAGACCCAAAAATAATGTCATCCACATATATTTGTACCAATAAGATTTGGTCCTTATGATGTCTAGTGAAAAGGGTTCTATCAATGTTTCCTCTAGTAAATTTATGCTCTTAGAGAAAGCTAGCTAGGGTCTCATACCAAGCTCTTGGAGCTTGCTTTAAACCATAGAGAGCTTTATGCAATTTGTAAACATAAGAGGGTTGAGTTAGAGAGATAAAACCTGGAGGTTGTTCTACATAAACCTCTTCTTGAAGTACACCATTCAGAAAGGCACTCTTAACATCCATCTGGAATACTTTGAACTTTTTGTAGGCTGCATAGGCTAGGAATATTCTAATGGCCTCCAACCTTGCAACAGGGGCAAAGGTTTGGTCATAGTCTATTCCTTCCTCTTGCCTATAGCCTTGAGCAACAAGTCTAGCCTTGTTTCTTACTATGTTCCCTTGTGCATCCAATTTGTTCCTATAGACCCATTTGGTTCCAATAACTGGGTAGTTATGGGGTCTTAGAACCAAATCCCAAACTCTACATCTCTCAAATTGATTTAGTTCCTCTTGCATTGCAAGAATCCAGTGGGGATCTTGCTCAGCTTCATGGATGGTGAGAGGTTCAATTTGAGAGAGAAAACAGGCATACATCAAGTCTTGATTGAGCTGATGTCTTGTCTGTACACCAACTGAAATGTCTCCAATCACTTGAGATCTGGGGTGATCTCTAAGTATGACAAGATCAGTTGGTGGAGTCGGTTGAGCAACAGCTTCTGTAAATAATTCCACTTGAGGAATGGTACTGGCTGTTGATGGAAGTTCAGTTACTTCCTCTTGGACTTCTTCTTCACTATCTTCAGCAGCCTATGGAGTGGGATGAGTTGGAACCTCTTGGGTAAGATTTAGTCCATCCATAGACTCACACAGTGGTGAAACCTGCAAAAAACTATTGGTAGAAATGTCTTTCTCCTTATAAGACATGTTAGCTTCATCAAAAGACACATGGACAGATTCTTCAATTTTAAGTGATGATTTGTTGAAAACCCTATAGGCCTTGCTTACTTGGGAATATCCTAGAAAAATCCCTTCTTCAGCCTTAGCCTCAAATTTTCTAATGTATCTTTTGTTATTAGTGTGGATGTAACATATGCAACCAAAAACTTTAAAGTAAGTGATTTTAGGTTTCTTTTCTTTAAGTAATTCATAGGGGGTCATATGTTTTAGTTTATGTATAAGACATCTGTTTAGGACATAGTTAGGTGAGTTTATAGCTTCTGCCCAAAAGGATAGAGGCATGTAAGCATCTGCTAATAATGTACCTGCAGCTTCAATGAGTGTCCTATTTTTCCTTTCAGCAACCCCATTTTGTTGGGGAGTTCTAGGAGCTGAGAAGCACTGCCTGATACCTTCCTTCTCACAGAACTCATGCATAAGAAGAGACTCAAACTCTGTGCCATGATCACTTCTGATCAATGCAACATGAGTAGAGAACTCAATCTGTATGGTCCTGAGAAAATCTGTAAGAACTTTGAATGTATCTGACTTAGCTCTCAGAAAGGCTATCCAACTGAATCTGGAGAAATCATCAATAATAACTAAGGTGTAATACTTCCCTCCTAGGCTTTGTACTGCAATGAGTCCAAAAAGATCCACATGAAGCAGATACAATATCCTAGGTGAATCACTTTTATTAATGGATTTGAAACTAGTTTTAGTTTGCTTGCCTAGTTGACAAGCCCTGCATAGGCTTTCCTTCTTGTAGGGACCAGAAGGTAAACCTCTAACAAGGTTATCTTTAGATAACCTAGATATGTTCTTAAGGTTTACATGTCCTAGCCTTTTGTGCCATAACTTATTTTGGTTACTAGTGATATTGAGTAAACAAATATCAGTTGTGGCAGAAATGAAATCTACTAAATATATGTTTCCTTGTCTAAGTCCAATTAAAGCAGTTTGGTTTTTATCATTTATAATAGAGCAAGAGGTAGAGTTGAAATGTACCTGATAACCTTCATCACATAATTGACTTATGGATATAAGGTTATGTTTAAGTCCTCTTGCATATGTCACCTTTTTGAATGTCACTGCTCCAATGCTTACTCTTCCATATCCTTTTGACTGACCACTCTTTGAGTCTCCAAATATCACCTTTGGTCCTAGCTTGGACTTATAGCTGGAGAGATTTGCTTTGCTGCCAGTCATGTGCTTGGAGCAGCCACTGTCCAGGTACCAGGTCTGACTTAACCTTGGACAGCTCTTCACCTGTACCTGCATTAAAAAAATAAAGCTCAATTGTTCTTGACCCAGGTTACCTTGGGTCCTTGGTTTGGCTGAAAGGTAAAACTAGAAATGACTGATAAGGCAGGTTGAGACTTATACCCTAGAGGGTGATATCTCCTAGGTGGGATTATCCAATCAGCTACTGGATCAAATGTCTTGTTAGCTGCTTTAAAATTTCTATAGGAGAAATGATTTATAATTGGTCGTTCTGGAATCGACGAATTATTGTGAGATCGTCGACCAGAGTTCGACGAATGAGGATTAGATCGTCGACCTCCACTCAGAGAATGACCATGGTCATTTTCTGTGTCCCACGTTCGTCGACCTCTGCATGATGAACCATACACAGTTCGTCGATCACAGTTGGATGAATAATTATTTCTGAAGTTTGCGTTCAATGTTCGTCGATCGGGGTTCGACGAACTTGCAGGATTTCGTCGATCTGAGTTCGACAAATTCTGCTGAACTTGGTTTTTAACAGCTTTCTTCTATTTTCCGTTTCTATTGTCTAGGGGATTTGACTTGTTTTCTGACATGGGTTTTTCAATTAGTTTCTCTTTACCCTTAGCAGTGATAAACTTTATGGGAGTAGAAAGTATATTCTTCTTTATTATGGGGAGTAAACTTGATGAAGCACCCAAGCCCAGCCTGCCATTTAATCTGGCATTTACTGTGCTTGTGATATCCATCAGCTTGAGGCTTCTCCCATTGAGAGATTGCTCAAGTTGTTTTGCCTCACATAATTCAGATTTTAACTTGATTATCTGTTCATTAGCTAGTGTCAATTGATCAGTTAGTTTTCTATTTTCTGTGCTGACAGATTTAAGGTTTTCTAGTCTCATCCTCAAGGTTTTTATTTCTTTCTCTGAGTTTATTAGATCCATGCACATAGTTTTAAATTCTACTTTAAATAAGACAGAATTGAAATCAAAACTAGAAATCACCTGATCAGCCTCTGAGTCTGAGGCACCTTCATCTTCAGAATCCTCTTCTGATCCACAATTGCTTCTGGAGGCATCTATTGCCATTAGGCACACCTCCTTGGATCTGGCTTCTTCCTCTTCTTCACTGGAGCTGGAGGAGGATGTTTCCTCTTCTGTGTCACTCCAGGACTCAGCAACAAATCCTTTGTCTTTCCTTTTATATTTGTTGGAGGAGGGTCTGCTGCTTTGTTTTCTTCTGGAATCCTTGTCCCTGCCCTTGTCCTTTTTCTGAATCTCTGGGCATTCTGAAATATAGTGCCCAGGCTTTCTGCATCCAAAACACACAACCTCCTTAGTTGGTGTCTTGTCATATTTGGGCTTATCATCCTGCCTGGATGATTTTCTTCTAAAGTCCTTTCTTGCCATTTTGTAGAATCTTTTGGCAAAAAGACTCATTAACTCTTCATTGGATGTAGATGTTTCATTGTATTCAGAAGCTTTGAAGGCCAAGCTGTGCTCCTTCCTAACTGGGGTAGTTGCCTTCTGTTCTGCTACCTCTCTTGATTTGACAAGCTGCTCATATGACTTCAGCTTGCCTAACAGAGATTCTGTTGAAATCTCATTGAGGCTTCTGACTTCTTTGAATGGCCAGATTCTGGAATCCCATGAACTGGGGAAACACATCAGTATCTTGTCATTCACCTCAGTTAAGGTGATGTCCTTGTCAAGAGTCTTGAGTTTATTGATGATTGAACTTAATCTATTGTACATCTCAGCTACAGATTCTGTCTCATCCTTTTTGAAATTCTCATAGAGAGAAATGAGACTGGATCTCCTATCCTTTCTTTCTTCAGCTGAGCCTGCTACCATTTGGTTGAGAGAGTCCAAAATGGCCTTGGCTGAGGTGCACTCAGCCACCTTCTGAAATATGTCATCTGTCATTGTTTGGGCCAGAATATTCATAGCCTTTGCATCAGCCATCTTGGCTTTCTTATAGGCTTCAGTATTGTCTGGAGGTGGTACTGCACTCAGATTAGTTGATGTGCTGGCAAAAGTTGCAGGAGCTGGAGGAACACCTGTTGAAATGACAAAAAAAATATCTTCATCAATGGAGTGCATATATAATCTAATTCTTGTCTTCCAGATGGCAAACTTATTAAGATTGCATACTGGAGGTCTGATGCTTATATAATCCTTGTTTTGGGCCATGTCTATGAGAAGGATAAGTCCAATAACAGAATAAAAACAAACAGATCTAACTAAGGGATCTTTGGGTTCAGGTGTTAGCCTGTACAATCAATCAGGTATGGTATGTTAACCAACCTGGAGCACTGAATTGGTTGAATAGCAACCAACCTATAAGGTCTGGTAATTTAACCAACCTCGCTCTGGTACCAATTGAAAGTTCAGGAGGTATGCTTGATACCACCTGAAGGTGTTAGTTAGAACAAATATACTCTAGAGGGGGGGGGGGGTGAATAGAGTATGTTGGTGATTTAAAACTTTTACAACTGTTGTTGTATTTTAGGTGTGTGTGCAGGGAAGCAAATACAATAAACCAAGATGCAGCAACTATCTAATCACTGCACATTCACAGAGCAAGGCCAGAAAACAAAAAGAAAAGAAAGCAACCAGACGACACAAGAATTTTATAGTGGTTCCCCAAATCTGGGTAGTCCACTCTTCTACCACCCTGGTAGGAATCCACTGCAGGAAGGGGTTGATCAGGTGTCCTGGCACCAATGGGGTTTTGATCAGGTTCCCAAAAACCAAACCCTCAAGTCTTTTGGAGGAAGACTTGCAACCAGAATAATTTTGAAGGGAATTAAAACCCTATACGGAGGTGGAGTGAGAGGGTGATGAGTTCTTCTCTTTCTCAAGTCAAATGAGAAGACTTGTGGATTGTTGTTTAGCAGCTTTGCTCCCCCTGAGATGTAGAATGAATCAGGAAAAATGCTGGAGCACTGCTTCAGGGTGATAGGTCTTCAAAGACCTATATTTCCTGGTCCAGAGAAAGTCTCCAGGAACTTCTTGTGACTGATATGAATGTATTGTCTTTGAAGTTATCCCGAGTAAAAGCAGATGAAGAAGACTCTTGATATTGATGTAGTGTTCTTCTTCTTCTTCTTCTTGATCAGTTTCTCTTTAGGCCAAGAATGAATTCCTTTTTCTGTGTTGTCTGAATCACTGTCTGTCTTTTTGTTTGTTGTCTCTCCCTGTATTACTGACTCTTTCTGTATATCTTAATGTCTCATAAGAAACATTCGAATTTTGAATATAGAGCAGTAATGACAGACAACCTAGAAAGGAAGCAGCAATTAATTAATTCCCCAACTGCTTCCATGGGAAAATGACATGTAATAATCCAGGATTAATTTCGCATTCTAACGGTAGTATTCTGGGAAGAACTGCCATTAAATGTTCAGGAATCAGCGTCATGGAATGAGACGGGAACGGAAGAAGATCTAGTCTAGAATCGTCGACCGAAGAACATAATTCGTCGAACTGAGTTTTGAGTTCGTCGAGCTGAGCCTGAGTTCGTCGAGCTAAGCAGAGTTCGTCGAGCTGAGCTGCGTTCGTCGAGCTGACAGTCTTCATTCGTTGAACAGACAATCTTCAATATCAGACAATCATTATTCGTTGAGCAGAGAACTAAATTCGTCGAGCTGAGAACTGAAGTCGTCGACCTGAGAATCTGAGAACTTGAG
Organism: Platanthera guangdongensis; assembly: GCA_039583875.1. Lineage (NCBI taxonomy): Eukaryota > Viridiplantae > Streptophyta > Magnoliopsida > Asparagales > Orchidaceae > Platanthera > Platanthera guangdongensis. The sequence goes on along the minus strand of CM077160.1, from coordinate 17,485,986 downwards.
GTCCAAGTTCGTCGAGCTCAGAAAGTAATTCATCGACCAAAGCTTGAAGTTGGACTTAGAGAAATTCTGAAGTAGTCCTGATAATGCTTGAAGTAGAATCCCAGTGTTCGTCGAACAAAGAACATAGTTTGTCGAGCTCAGCACTACGAATTATCTCACGATCGTCGAGCGCAGAACTCCCTTTGTCGAGCTGAGTTCGACGAACGTCGAACTCATTTCACTTAGTCTGAAAAACTGATAGATCTGGAGTTCCTGATGGTCTTGAGGAAGGCTGGTCCATCTGAAGTTGAGATAGAGGACTGTCCTAGACTCTAAGACATAAACTTGACCCAGACTATACATGATGGTTCACATCCTAAGTTAGTGGACCTAGCCCAAATCAACTAGGGATCCAACAATGGATGTGGCTCGCCAAAAACTAGCAGAAAGATAGAAAGAGAAGCAGGAAATACTCCCCTCCTCCAGTGCACAGATAAAGGAAGGACCCTCCTCCTCCTCGTCCTGCAGCAGGTGCTTGTGGCCCTAGCTCCCAGAGATCTGCCACAATGCAAACTTATCAGAGACAGTCAGGGAGATCTTCTGGAAGCAGCCAACAGAGGCCATCCCCCTCAGGAAGTCAAAGTAAGCAGCAGTAGCAACAAAGTTCTGAAGCTCATAAAGCTGAAAGCCCAAAAAGACCTCTCTCTCCTCCAATTCCTTTTGAAGATCCAGAAACTGCAAACACAGCAAGAATGGCTAGATACCAAGAGCTGATTGGTCTATCATTGATAAATAAAGCCAAAGCAGAAGGAAAAGATATCTCTGGTCTTTCAAAAATGTCAAAGTATAGAAAGGAAGAGTTGAAACGGTTTGACAAAGGCAACAAACTGTTTAATATTGATGAATATATGAAACTTCATCCAGAAGCAGTTGTCCCCAGGGCTACTTCATTGAAAATTATTGGGGCAGCTGATATTACCATGACAGTGGCTCAAGCTCATGACCCTAACAGAGAAATCATTTTCAAGAAGCCAGGAGAAAAGAAAGCAGAAGACAAACCTCAGCAGAAGAATCCAAAGAAGTTGTTTTCTTGCTGTTTTATTTTTCGTCTGTCATTTGTTTTTAAACTATGTTATCTGTTAAACAAAGCTGTGTGTATATATATATCTGTTGCATGTGTTATAATTCTCTGCCAGATATATCTCTTTTCTTGCTTTGTTTTTCTGTTTTGAGTCTCTGTTAGTGACCTCACCCAAATAGGGGGAGATTGTTGGATCCCTAGTTGATTTGGGCTAGGTTCACTGACTTAGGATGTGACCCATCATGTATAGCCAGGGTCAATTTTGTGTCATAGAGTCTAGGTTAAGTCCTTAGGCTCAACTCCAGATGGACCAGCTTTCAACAAGACCCTCAGAGACTCCAGACTCACAAGTTTTCAAGACAAAGTAAAGTAAGTTCGACGTTCTTCGAACTCAGCTCGATGAAAGGAGTTCTGCGCTCGACGATCGTGAGACAATTCTTAGTGCTGAGCTAGACGATCTATGTTCTCTATTCGACGAAGACTTAGTTTCTACATCAAGCCAAAGTCAGGACAACTTCAAATTTTTCTAAGTCCAGCTTCAAGCTTCGGTCGACGAATTATATTCTCAGCTCGACAAACTTGGACCTCAAGTTCACAGCTTCTCAGGTCGACGAAGTCAGCTTCTCTGGTCGACGAATACTAAACTCTACTCGATGATTTCTGGACTCAGAGAATTTGTGTCGACACTTAGGGTTTGTGTCGACACCAGACGATTTGTGTCGACACCAGGATTTCAGTCGACACCAGCTTATGTCGACACCAGAGGATTTGTGTCGACACCAAGATCAATTTGTCGACAATAACTTATGTCGACACAGCATTTCAGCAGATGCAGGATATTTTTGTCTAAGTCCAGAACTATTCTCTGCTCGACGAATTTGATTCTCAGCTCAATGAATGAAGACTGTCTATCAGATGAATGAAGATTGTCTGGTCGACGAACTCTCTCAAGCTCAGCTCGACGAACTCAAACTCAGCTCGACGAACTCTCTCAAGCTCATCTCGACGAACTCAAGCTCAGCTCGACGAACACAAGTGTAGTTCGACGAATTGTGTTCTTCATTCGACGAATCCAGATTAGGTTTTCTTCAAGGTTCCCGTCCCATTTCTTGGCGTTGTTTCATGAACATTTAATGCCAGATCTTCTCAGAATGTTACCGTTAGAATGCGCATTGACTATGGACGATTACATGCCATTTTTCCATGGGACAGTTAGGAAAGTCATTGATTGCTGATTCTTTCCAAGGCCGACTATAATTACTGCTCGACATTCAAAAGTTTGAATATTCCCCAGTCAGAAAAACACACAGACACACAGTAAGAGAAAAGAATCAAGCAGTGAAAGAGTTCAAGAATTTCAGTACAACAAACAATCTGATAGATACTCTGAAGTTGCAGAGAAGAACAAACATTTTCAAATCTAAAGTTCTTGACTGCAATCAGCCTTGACCAGAGAACTTTCTCAAGAAGAGGAAGAACAACTAAACTTAATCAAGAGTCATCTTCTCTCTATTCTCAGGACATCTTCAAAGGACAACAGAACTTTATCAGTCAAAAGAAGTTCCTGAAGCAGTTCTGGTCCAGGCATTATAGGTTATTGAAGGCCTATCACCCTGAAGCAGTGCTCCAGCATTCCTGACCAATTCAAGATCTCAGGGGGAGCAAGTTCTGCTACAATCAATCCACAAGTCTTCTCTCTGACTGTTGATAGAGAAGACAATATCACCCTCTCTCCAATTCCTGTACAGGGTATTAAATCCCTTCAAAATTATTCTGGTTGCAAGTCTCCTTCCAAAAGACTTGAGGGTTTGGTTTTTGAGCACCTTATCAAAAGCTCATTGGTGCCCAGGACACCTGATCAACTCATCCTGCAGTTGATTCCTACCTAGGGTGGTAGAAGAGTGGATGTACCCAGATTGGTTGGGGAACCACTATAGCGCCTTGTGTCATCTGGTTGCTTATTTTCTTTTATTTTCTGGCTGTGGTTTGTGATTGCTCTGTGCTTAGATAGTTGTTGTATTTACTTTATTTTTATTGCTTCCCTGTTCACTTAGGAATACAACAAAAGTTGTAAAAAGTTTTTAGTAAGCACCATACTCTATTCACCCCCCCCCCCCTCAAGAGTATATCAGATTTAACCTGCACTTTCACATAGCAACATTCCTAAATCTAAGAGAAGAGGTGCGGATGAGATTCTCTCATGGCTGATTCCAATTCCCACGTCACACTCTCAACGTATTGATTTCTCCAAAGAATCTTGACCATAGGGATGGTCTTTCTCCGCAATACACGCTCTTGAAAATCCAGAACACGAATAGGTTCTTCCACATAAGTAAGGTTGGGCTGAATCTAGGGTATCGAGGCGAGGACTTGATGATCATTACGAACACACTTCCACAACTGGCTCACATGGAACACATCATGGACACCAGGGAAGGTCGCAGGCAATTCCAACCTATAAGCTGACACTCCGATGCGCTCAAGAATCTGGAAAGGTCCGACATACCGGGGGTCCAACTTGTGGTTCCTTCCAAACCTTTTAATTCCCGACATCGGAGAAACCTTCAGAATAACCGAGTCTCCAACCGCAAACTCCAGATCGACCCTTTGAAGATGAGCATACTTCTCATAGCGCTCTTGAGCAATACGAAGCTTTTCCCGAATATGGGTCACAGCACAATTCATCTCTTCAAGAGCTTCCGGACCTAGCAACGGTCTCTCACCAACTTTAGCCCAAAACAATGGAGTTCTACAACGCCTCCCATACAAAGTCTCAAACAAGGCCATTTGCAGACTCTCTTGATAACTATTATTGTAAGCAAACTCCATGAGTCTGAGACGCTCATCCCAAGAACCACTATGATCCAAAATATAACATCTGATCATATCTTCTATGATCTAATTTACCCTTTCCGTCTGACCATTAGTCTGCAGATGATAGGCGGTGGAATACCTTAAATCGGTACAGAACCCCTCCTGTAAACTCTTCCAAAAACGAGACATAAATCTAGAGTCCTGATCTGATACGATGCTAATAGGCACACCATGCAACCTGATGACCGCTTCAAGATATAACTCAGCTATCTTCTTCATCGAGTACCCAATCTTAAATGGAACAAAGTGAACACACTTTGTCAATCTGTCGACTATCACCCAAACAGAGTCATGCCCACTGGGAGATTTTGGTAGACCGGTGATGAAATCCATTGAAATACTCTCCCATTTCCAACTTGGAATATCCAGTGGTGTCAATTTACCACCAGGCCTTCTGTGATCAGCCTTAATACGCTGACATGTATAACATTCCGATACAATCTTTGCGATGTCATTCTTCATCCCTGACCACCAAACAATTTGCTTTAGATCTTTACACATCTTCGTGGAACCAGGGTGGTAGGCTACGCTGGAACCATGAGCTTCAGCACGGATCTTAGCTCGAATATCGCCAAAGGCAGGGACGCAAAATCTACCCCGATACTTCAAGGTGTCCAACTCATCCATAGAGAAATCAGGTAGCTCTCCCTTCACAATTCTATTCCAGAGGTGCAATAAATCAGGATCATCCTTCTGATATACTCGAGTAAGGGAAATCCAAGAGGGTTCTTCTGCTTCTAGACTAACAGGCACAATACTACTCCCAACCTCAATATCCATCAACAAAAATTCTTCTACCAAGGACTGCACCGACAGATTAAAAATCTTAACGGTCTTTCTACTAAAGGCATCGGCTACTACATTAGCCTTTCCTGGATGATAAAGAATTTCCACTTCATAATCCGCCATATATTCTAACCACCTACGCTGACGCAGATTTAGTTCCTTCTGAGTGAAGACGTACTTCAAACTCTTATGGTCAGTATAGATCTTACACATCGTGCCATATAATAAGTGTCTCGAAAGCTTCAGCGCATAAATTACAACAGCAAACTCCAAATCATGCGTAGGATAGTTCCTCTCGTGGATCTTTAGTTGTCTTGATCCATACGCAATCACCTTTCCATCTTGCATCAAAACACAACCAAGTCCGATGTGTGACACATCAACATACACCACATACTCAACCCCTTCAGTAGGTAAGGTTAAAATCAGAGCAGTACATAATCTTTTCTTCAGCTCTTGGAAAGCCTCTTCACATTTATCACTCCAAAAGAAACCAGTATTCTTCTGAGTAAGTCTAGTTAGAGGAGCAGACAACACCGAAAATCCTTCTACAAATCTTCTATAGCAGTCGGCTAGGCCTAAGAAACTCCTAATCTCCTTCAGTGTAGAAGGTCTCTCCCATTCCATTACCGCAGAAATATTAGTCGGGTCTACAGAAATACCGTCCTTGCTTACCACATGACCCAGAAAGGACACCTGAGGTAACCAAAACTCACACTTACTCAACTTCACATATAACTTATGCTCCCTCAGGGTCGACAAAACCAGACGCAGATGCTGAGTATGCTCCTCAACATTGCGAGAATACACCAAGACATCCTCTATGAACACAATAACAAATCGGTCCAAGAACTCCTTAAACACCTGTTTCATGAAATCCATGAAAGCAGATGGTGCATTGGTTAAACCAAAAGACATCACCAAAAACTCATAATGTCCATGCCGTGAACGGAAAGCGGTTTGAGGAATATCTGCCTCTCGAATCCTCAACTGGTGGTAGCCTGAACGAAGATCGATCTTTGAAAATATCGAGCTACCACGCAATTGGTCAAACAAATCATCAATCCTTGGTAGGGGATATCTATTCTTAATGGTTACCTTGTTCAATTCCCTATAATCGATGCAAATTCTCATCGATCCATCTTTCTTCTTGACGAACAAAACAGGAGCACCCCATAGAGAAGTACTTGGTTTAATAAAACCACACTTGAGCAACTCATCGAGCTGAGTATGAAACTCATCCAACTCACGCGGAGCCATACGGTATGGTGGTTTAGCAATAGGACGAGTACCTGGTTCGAGGTCTATCACAAACTCTATCTCCCTTTCAGGAGGAAGTCCTGGAAGACTATCAGGAAAGACATCTGGAAACTCTCGCACCACCGAGACATCCTCAAGACGTGGCGTAACAAAAGCTGTTTCTAGAGCAGAAATAGAAACCAAAAACGCCTCGCAACCAGACTCTATAGCATGATAAGCACGTACCGTAGAAATGACTGGAGAAACTCTGTCCTGAAATCCATAGACGCTCATAGGTTGTCCGTCATCCATTCTGAAATCCAAACGCTTAGCCTTGCACTGGATGACTGCATTATACTTGGACAGCCAGTCTATGCCCAGAATCACGTCAAAATTAGACAGATCCAAAATCATCAGATCCGCATAAGCCAGAAAATTCCCAAGATAAATAGGGCATCTTAGAACTCCTTGGTTAGATATCATCGTATCACCGGAAGGGAGCTTGACATTGAAGGAGCCTCCTAATCAGTCCACACCCAGACGATGTTTATCAACAAATCTCCGGGTCACAAAGGAATGGGTGGCACCCGAATCGAAAAGAACGCGAGCCCACCTATTCCATACCTTAAACTCCCCTAAATCCGTAACTAAACGAACGATAACTAGGGCAACAAAGATAACTAATAATGATGAAATTAAACTGAGGCTAACCTGATATCACTTGCGTAGAGGTTTGGGCTTCCTTGCTGGTCATCACGTTCAGCTTTCCTTTTCCTTTATCTAGGCCTGGTGGCGGTGGCAGAGCTCGAAGTGGGGCAGGATGAAGTGGGGACTGAGCCTGGGGGCACGAAGACTTCTGGTGTCCCTTCTGCCCACACTGGAAGCAAACCCTTTCTTTCATCCAGCAATGAGTCACATCATGACCCTTCCTTGCACAGAACGAGCACACAAGCTCTCCCTTGGGTGCACCTTGGATGGCATGCACCTGATGCTGCTTCAGGGTGGCAATCCTCTTGAAGCACCTTTCGTAGGGGTGGGTAGGTCGACCATAGAATCTACACACATCCTTACTTTTCTTCTTCGAAGAAGGGCCAGATGCCCTGGAGCTACCATCCTCAACGTCTTTTCTTTTTTCCTTCCTTATCGCAGCGCCGCGGTTCTTGGCATTTTCAATCGCCTCCACTTTTAAAGCGGCTTCCACTGCTTCAGCATAACTTTCAGCTTGGTAAGCGTATGCCATCTACTGGACATCGCTTCTTAATCCTCCCAAGAAATGTTTCACTCTACCCTCCTAAGAAGCTACCAAATCTGGAGCAAACCTGCTCAGTTTGCTAAACTCAATTTCATACTCGCTCATGGTGAGTTGTCTCTGCTTTAGGTGCAGGAAGTTATTCATCAGGCGGTCTTGCTCAACTGAGGGTAGAATTTTCTTCAGTAGCATCTTCTTAAAAGATTCCCAAGTACAGCCTTCCTTCAGGCTCTCCCTTTCCTGAATCCACCAACTCTTTGCCAGACCTTTTAACTGATAGGTTGCAATCATCACCTTCTGGGGTTATAGAATTCCAGAATACGAAAACAACTCCTCGATGGAGATGATCCAATCATTTATAACCACAAAGTCAGCACTCCCGTCGAAGGAGGGAGGTCCCAACCGCTGGAAGTGCGATATGAAATTCATTTCTGGTGGTATCGCCATCGGGGGCACCAGAGGAGCAGGGGTATCGGGCATGGCTTGGCCCAAGGCGGGCTCTTACGCTGAAGGTTGCTGCGCGGGAGAGGTAGACAACAAAGACTCAATTTGTGATTGCATCGCAACCAACTGCCTTGATAGAGCCTTATTACTCTGACGCAGACTCTCGATAATTGCGTCACTTTGCGCACCTGATGACTCACCCTCCGACTGGGCAGTCGACCTTATCGTAGGACGCTTTGGCGGCATTTCTAAAAAGCAACGAACAACCCATCAAAATCCTAGCTTACAACAAAGCCACACGACTAGTTCAGACCATACTTAAAAGACACTTGCTTACGCTGCAACTTGCTCTGGGATTTTATAATGATGTTATGTCCTACTTAGGATGATATCCTCTCATCCTATTGACTCTTATGCCTATGACATAAATGCATGTATTTATATTCATTTTCTGATTTAAAACCATGTGTGCACATATGTCATCCCACAAATCTTTAGCTTGGCACGTTGTACTTATGCAATGTTATGCTATGCATGATTGTGCTATGCATTCTAAAAAGGCCCTAATGCATGTTATGAGCGGCATACGCATGAAAATGTTATGCATCCCATACTACATGACATTCTCATGCAATGAAAAAGAAACGTGCTAGTTGCATTCATGTGGTGAGGTTATGCATCCCATACTACATAACCCTCACATGTTGCCCCTATGGTGGATCCATATACAGACACATATTATGTATCCTATACTACATAATATGCCCCGTATACTTCATGTTATGCTATGAGTGTACTGTTTGTACTTCAACCAAGACGTGCTGATGACATATCGGTGTGTGTATGATATGATGCTAAACACCTAATACCAACAAGGAAAGGTTGCCCGACAAATTGTCAAGCAACCTCCCTCTGATACCAACTGTCACAACCCGTATTTTCATGACAAAGAAACAGCTTATCAGAGTAAGGTAAAATGCGCGCCATGATGCCACGTCAGCAGGGGATAACTGCGGATGCTCAGGCACACACCATACATGAAGAAAGGTTCCTTTTAAGTTGTTTTAAGGAAATTCATTTAAGTGCAAAATTTAGCCGTATCCCTCGGCTTAGTGGCTCATCTAGTCCACGAATCAAAATATATTATATGCTGCGGAAAAATGCTTGATTAAATTAACTCAAACATCCTACATGAGTAAAAACATCCCTAAAGGACAACTCATGTCATGCAAGACTCTAAATTTAGTATAGTAGGAAAAATAGCTTTTATGGTCGCTAAAAATTACATGTTAGAGTTTCAAAATTATGTGATGCATGAAATATTAGTAGTAGATTTTATAGTTGAAAATACCTAACATACAATCCTAGCATAAATCCTCCCAGAGAGCAAGTAATCCACATCCACATTTAAATAAATGAGTAGCTAGAAAGTATAGAACAACTAACAAATCTGTTGGCGCCAACAAGCTGACACGAACCCACGAACAAAAGTATGTCTGAACTAGTAAAACTAAACCAACAACAAACTACCTTAGTAAGACGAGGAAACAACCACGGCCAACACTGCCACCAGAAACCCAACACCAGCATTGCTAACTGCTACTGCTCTGAAGCTGAGGCATTCCAAAAAAACAGAACACCTCAGCAAGAAGGTACAAGTAGTGGCAGGAAAAGTAATAAACCAAAATAAACAAAGGGTCAACAGGGGTACCAACCCAAGACCAAAAGTACTGAAGTAAAGTACAAAAGGAAACAGGGCATCAACAGGAAAAGAACTCCTACGTGACTTGTCACGTTCCACAAGGGTGCACCAGACGCACAAGGCTATAAGGTGACTACATAAATATCTCTCCAGAAAGAAAAAATACAAAACCTCCATTGAAGGAAGGTACAAAACCTTCATTAGGAACCTGTGGTCGACTCTACCCAAAAACACGGTGAAGTGGTCACTCTTGGACACACCACCTAAAAACACAGGTGTAGTGGTCACTCTTGGACACACCACTCAAAAACAAACGGATATATAATCCGTCTAACTACGAGGGAGTCTCATACTCTCCACCAAACACCGCAGACATCCAAAAACTAGGTAGACTTCCACAGGGCACTAATTAAGGTAACAAACACCGCGGAGGTGGAATTGTCCACTAACTCCCGCATTCAAGAAACCCGAAGAAACCACAACACAAATACCTCGAGATTTGGCTCGACAGATTCTACTTAACATTACCGAACTCAGGACGCGGTTGATCAACCCTTACGGACGATTTACAATCTTAGCTAAACTCTAATACGTTCGATAACGATAAATAAGCCAATTAACGCCAACATTAAAAACATTCTATCAAACTAATATGAAGTTACCAGATTCAGTTAGCTAAACAAGATTTAGAAATTTTCAAGTGATCAAAAAATTAGACATAACAATAACTTGGAAAGAAAATCAAGAACAAAACTCATTCGTTACCATCAAATCGGATAAGGAGAAACGAGGGGAAACCACCACTTGTCTAGGTTTTATCGGAAAAGTCCTCTGAATCGCTCCACGTCAAAGATCGGGGCAAAAGACTGCGGGAGAAGTTGAAATCTAGACAAAAGGGGATTTGGGCCGAAACAACCCTTGCGAGAAAATCTCAAGAAAGGGGGAAGGAATTACCATGAGGGCAAAGCTCTCGACGAGAGCTTTCCAGATCTACGATCGGTTTGAAATTCCGAGCACCGGAGCACCGTCAACAGCCACAGGAAAGGACAAGGATGAACAACCTTTATCTTGCTCACGCTGCTCTGGTTCGGGAGGAAAGGAATCAGAGGAGAAGATGAAGAAGGTATATATACCAAAGGTGATAACAGGAAGAACAACAAAATAAACCGGGTTCGGCTGAACCGGTTTTCCCGAAGCAGAGGGGAAGGGATACTCGAGTTTCAGACAGAACCTACTCGGGTAGATCAATGCAAACACCCGAGTACAAAAGACCTACTCGAGTAGTTTAATACAGCTACTCGAGTGACAGAAAGCCTACTCGTGTAGCTCACTACAACCACTCGAGTAACAAAGACCTACTTGAGTAGTTCATTATAACTACTCAAGTAACAGAGACCTACTTGTGTAGTTTATTCCAACTACTCGAGTAACAGAAACCTACTCGTGTAGTTCATTCCAACTACTCGAGTAACATAAATCTACCCGAGTAGTTCATTGCGACTACTCGAGTAGCAGAGACCTACCCGAGTAGTTCATTATAACTACTCGAGTAGCAGAGGAGTACTCGAGTATAAGGGAATTACACAAGTAGAACGAAATAGAATTACTCGAGTATACGGCTGTTACTTGAGTACTATACTGGGAAACTACTCGAGTACAAGGGGTGATCCACTCGACGAAAACTGTTCGAAAATTGTCGAACTCAAATTGAAAATCGTCGAACTCAACACGAAGATCCGCTAGACCTACAGCAAGCCCCGCTCGACGATTCGTCGAGCTCAGCACAACAATCGTCGAGCTCCGCTCAACGATCGTCGAACGCACCAGAGCGCCCAGAGAAAATGACAATCGTTGAACTCCGCTCGACAATCATCGAACTCCGCTCGACAATCGTCGAACGCACCACAGCGCCCAGAAAAACATGACAATCGTCGAGCTCCGCTCGACGATCGTCGAACCTGACATAGTGCCAAGAAAAACCGAAGAAAACCCGGTTCGACGAAAACCCACACCTGGGAGGGCTTCCCGGGAATCACACAAGCCCAAAGCATTAATATAGAAATTAACGTGTCAGATAACTGCACAGGGAACTATGAGATAAAACAAAGGCTCAAACGCGCCGAATTAAATGAAACTCACGTCGTAGGCGAAACTGCAGCTACGGACACAACGGCGAAGTCAAAATCAGAATCCTACGAGACATTCTTGATATATTAACCGCCAAAACATGCGGCGAACAAAAACATAACCCAAGACTTCGATCACGCGTTGAGACCCCAAAAACGCTCGGGTTGCGACGAAACTAGACGAGCACGTCCAAAACTACTCAATTCCAACCCTCGACATTAAAAGTAATGCCACGACATCATAAATATGACGTTGGCCAAACAAATAAAATCATCGAAAAACCGGGGGCGTTACACGGCCTGATGGGAGGCGAGCGGGGCGACTGGGATTCCCCTATAGAGATGGGGCTCAAGGACCCCAACATCTCTTTCTTCTCTTTCGGGGCTTTCTTCTTTTATTTGGGGACGACCACAGCTTTCCTCATCTTCTTCTTGGGTGGGCTGGAGCAAGAGGGGGTGCTGTCGTCTGCAGGCCTCTTTATAGGGGCAGGCGCCAGGGACCCTCTGGCCACCTCAGCCGCCGCGCTGGCGAGACTGAGGCCTTTGGAAGGATGAATATTACTCTAATCGGGGGGATGTACTGGTACAATGCGTTCACCTGAAAATAAGCAAGGAGGTGATGAGATGGCGAGATGAGGAAATAACCAAACACAAGATAAGGTAGCGAGAGTACCTTTGTCGGGGAGTATAGGAGGCAGTGAGTCGAGGCCTCGCCGCAAGAAGTTGACTTCAAAATTTTTCCGACAAAGAAGTCATACAGTAGCTTCTCAGGGCCGCCCACCTGCGGGGTCGCATAAAAGCTCTCGGGGGGTGACACCAGTGCGAGCGGGACTCCCCCGAAGTCGCCGCGAATGAACACGAACCTAGTGAGCCAATGATGATTATTATTTGGCGGCTCGCACACCTTGAGCCATTGCCCGGTGAAATACGAGACGCTGTCGTCATTGGCGTGGTAGATAAAAAGCTTGCGGAAAACCATTAAGCTGAACTCGGTTCGCTCCCGGCTCATATAGATAGCGAAAGCAATCAACACCGGAATTGCATTCGGGTTAAACTGCACCGGGACGATGCCAAAGTACTTGAAGACCTCCTTTACCTCCAGCCAGCGAGGCAATCTCAACCCTGCCTCAAAGTGCAACACGGGTAAGGCGAGCTCTCCCTGGTAGTATGTATTGATCTCGTCGCCGACCTTGGGGAGCCGCAATTCGAGCCCCTCCCCCAGATACTCGCGAACGAAGCCGCGGTAGTCTTCTTCAGAGAGCATGTCGAACGGGAAGTCATGGTCAGTGAACCGCTTCCCGCAGCGGCTGCGCCCCTCCCCGTCCTCCACTTTCTTCTTCCCCATTTTTGGCGAGACAGATATAGGCGAGACGGTTCGAGAAAAGAAGTGGTGAGAAAAGAGAATTGGCGAGACAGCCCGAGGAGGAAAAGAGCGAGAGGGTGTGGCGAGAACGGAAGGAGCAAGGGGGCAAGAGCTTGGACACGTCAGGGGTAAAAAGCGTGGATATCCTTCTGATCCAGGGTCGGGGTATTTATAGCGGATATGGACAAACATGAAATGGGCGGGAATGAAAGATATGCAAGAAGGGGAAGAGTCAGTTGGCGGTTCACTTTCTCTCTCCTAAATCTCGATTCGCGCGACCCATCGCAAACTTCCTCAGTAAGGCAGAATAAATAAATAAAGGAAATTAAGAGATTAAGAGATTAAGCCAACCACAGAAATTTAAAAATGTGTCGTCCCACATAATGCGGACACCGTGTTCTCAAACCTCAGGTTATTGGCGAGACGAAGACATAATATATTACAAAGTTATTACCACACTTATAGGAAAAGAAGAAAAATGCCGAGACGGACGACCTTTAATACGGGAGCCATTTTCAGCGGCCACCGCGAGCTCCCGCGTAGTGGGGGCCTACTCGGCGAGTGGAAGGCGCGAACGGCGTCCCGCGCAGGGGGGAACTACTTTGCCACAGCACCAGCACTCATATCTATTGTATCTTCTTTTAAGTACAGTCTTAACAGCATTACTGTCAACAATCCTTTTATTGAGTGTTGGGGCTGGTGCTTCAAACACTAATGATTCACGAAGAACATGGTGTGTTTGTTCATGGGCTACCCTATTGGAATTTGCACCATTATCATTCTGATCATTAAGCTTACAGTGACCAAGTGTAATGTCATGGGCATACCTGTTAGTAGGCTGCATCACTTTCCTGAAAGAAATAGGGGGTTCGGAGGCTAGTGGCTGAACTGGGGATTTTCCTTTTCTTTTAGAATTAGCTGCCCTAGTTCTTCCCTTGAAGCATAATCCTGTCTTACTCTTTTGGAGGATGAAGTCATCAATTAAGGGTAAGACTGACTTTGGCTTGAGAAATTTGCCATAAGATCCTTCTCTCTTTGAAGTCTGACTTCTAGACTCTTGATTTGATCATTTTTGAAGGTAATTGTACCCAACTAAATAACAATTATGTTTTTCAGTTTGACAACTTCATTCATCTTCAAATCCAGCATTTTTGCTGAATCTGATGCATCCAATTGAAGAGATGCAATTTCCTTAGCCTGTTCTTTGATAAGGATTCTACTTCTCTTAAGAGCTTGCATCAAATCACCATACTCATCAATAGTTGATGAATATCCCCTTCAGATTAAGAGTCATCCTCATCTATTGATGCAGATGCTTCTGATTCTGATCCAGTATAATAATCAGAACCTGGAGATAGACTATTTACCTTACTGAGACCAGGCTGATCCTGACACTGATCTTCCTCAGACAAGGACATCAGCCCTCTGCAATGATGATCTTCCAACCCATTTATAGAGTCTAACAATTACAAGAATTCTGATTCTACTTGATCCTCTTCAGTAGTGAATAATCCAATATAGGCTTCAACTTCAGCCTCTTCTCCTGAATCTGATAATGAGGAATCAATCCAGCTTTTCTGCTTCTTTGCAACAAATGATCTCTCCTTCTTGCCCTTATTTTGATGTTTCTTCTTGTCATTAGATTCCTTTATTTTATCCGGGCAGTCAGGAACAACATGTCCAGACCTGTTACAATAATAGCAAACAATCTTAGAAGAAGTTAATTTGATATGTTTAGTGTCATACATGTCCTTTTTAGAAGATTTTGTTTTTTGGTAATAGTCATCCTTGGACTGTGAGGAGGATGGCTTGGTTCTCCACTATTTTTTCTTCAAGAATATTTGGAATTGCCTTGTGAAAGCAGCAAAATCTTCATCAGAATTAGGCGTGTCTGATGTGTTGTTGTCAGAATTTTCGGTGATAACTTCAGCAGCTTTCCTAGGAGGAGATGGAGACATCCCCCAGTCATTCTTTATGGCTTCAACCTTGAAGGCCATAGATTTCTCTTTGTACTCAGGCCTATTGCTTTTCTCCTCCTCCTTTCTGGCCATAAGTTGCATTTCATATGGTAGCAGTTTTCCAAATATAGTTGAAGGAGAGGTGTTTGCAAGTTTGTCCACTTCCCTAATGTCACATATCTTGGTATCCCAATCCTTGGTTAGTGATCTGAGAAACTTATCATTGAGCTCATATGTACTAAAGACTCTTCCATATGACATTAGCTTATTAAATATTCTGTAAAACTACTTGTAGCACTCAGTTATGCTGTCTGTTTTGGTTTGTCTAAAACTTTCATATTCTTGATTTAGCATAGACTTTTTGTCCTCTCTTACTTCTTCTGATCCCTCCATGTAGACAATGAAAGTGTCCCACATTTCCTTGGAGGTTTTGCAGTGAACCAAGTTTTGGAAAGTTGAGTCATCTATAACACTAACTATTATGCTATGTGCTCTCTTATCCATAGTGGCTAAGATGATCTCTTCCATTATCATTTTAGAGTAACTTTTTGGAGTCCTTAGGTTGGCATCAAGAGCTGAGATGTTCATAGGAATGAATGGCCCTTCTTTAATTATAATGTAGAGTCTTGGGTCAGAAGATTCCATAAATAATCTGACTCTCTCTTTCCATATGCCAAAAATTATCTTTCTACATATAGGGAGTTTCATGGATCCAAGTTCCTTGTGATTTTCACCTGAACCCATGTTGTCTACCTGATAACTGCCTTATAGATCAACTCAGACTATTTAGTCTATTCTTGAGCAACCTGGCTCTGATACTGAAAGAATTGGTTTCAAGATATCTTAAACACCTAGAGGGGGGGTGAATATGTTCAATTCCTTTTTATTAAGGCAGACAGTTTAGTTTACTAGTAATTAATCTATGCAATAACTCTCACAGCACAGCTTAAACACAAACACAGCCAACACAGATTGCACACAGATTTATACTGGTTCCCTAAGAGATGGGTACATCCACTTTCCCCCTTCGCCTATCTAGCAGTATACTAGATTCGGCCTAACTCCCTTCTTTCTTCTCATATCCTCAGATCTTACAACTCAGAACCCTGAAAGGTTGCTACAACTTAGACTTCTGCAAGTCCTATAACTCAGCTTCTTCCAAAGAATCCTACCTCAGAGTGAGTCCACGCTCCTACAACTCAGACAATCAAGCCCTACCTCAGCCTCTTTCACTAGGCCTACAACTCAGAGAAATGAATCCCCTACCTCAGGCACTCAGCCATACCTCAGCCTTTATAAACTTTGTCTTACAACTCAGAGAGATAACTATCCTACACTCAGATATATAAAAGATCCTATAGAGAAAATTGATTATAAAAAGAATAAATCCTTCACCCAGGTAGAGAGAGAAAGGGGTGAAGGCTTCTTGATCAGTTCCTGATAGATCTGACTGCTTAAGATTCAACCTGTCTTAGCTTCTTCAAAGCTTCTTGAATCTGAACAAAGGTTGATCTTCTTGTGAAGTTGGAGATGATCCTCAATCCAACTTCCTCTTCTTTCAGATGTAGATTCGAATTCTTCTTACAGACTTATTTAGAATCTTTCTTCGCTTGATGACTTGAACATGACAAGTCCTTTCTTCTTAGATCTCTCACTTTTATCTTCTCTTATTATTATCTTATTGATGATAGAATAGGTCTGTATATAGATCCTTCTGAGGTTACCAGATGATCTGGTTCATAACGACCTTCTGACAGCTCCAACAGATGCAACAACATTGTAAGTTATGATAGTTGTCAAGTCTTCAGTCGTGACACTTGATCCCTTATTGTACTATATATTAGTAGAAAAGTGTCGAGATAATACTTCAAATGTGTCGACACAAATAGACCATGTGTCGACACAACTTTTGATGATGTCGACACAGCTCTCATAATGTCGACACAGCCCTTCTTTATCTTCTCAACACAACTTCAGTGGAATGTGTCGACATAAGTCCTGTGTGTCGACACAATAGCTTCTAGTCTTGACAAAGTTGGTGTTGACAGAGTTCTGGTGTGTGTCGACATAAGTCCTGTGTGTCGACACAATTATTGTCGACAGAATTCTGGAATGTGTCGACACAAGTCCTGTGTGTCGACATAGTTGTTGTTGATAGATTTTCTGTGTGTCGACATAAGTCCTGTGTGTCGACACAATCTGGCTCCTAGTGTCGATACAGCTTTCCCAAGTTTCAACACTTATACTTAGAAAATTTTCCAGCATTTCCTTAACCTGCACATTGAAACTCAACATCCCATAAAATACACATTGATGAATATCATTGAGTTAGGTGAGGCTTCTTCAAATCAGGTACACAGTTTCCAATGTACCCAACAATCTCCTCCTATTTGGAGAAGTCATAACCCTTAGTGAATGATATACATCACTTATAATAAATCAAAGATTATGATGTAAACAAGTATTTCAAAGACAAGAGTAACCATACGCAATCATAGTATGAAACAATATTATCACAGAATGTGTTATAATATAATAAACTTGCATCAAAAAATTTTAAGTATCCAATATCAACTTAAGACTAAACTAAGGAATTTATTAATATATGTTCAGCAATACAAGGATTTAGTCCAAAATTTTACATTGACCCAAGCCTAGACCATCTAATTCTAGGATTGATCATGCTCCTTGATAACAATTCATTTGCCAGATTGAATCCTAGCTAGTGCATTAGATGTAGTGTCATCAGCCAGCTTCTTTCCTTTAAGATCCTTCTTCTTGAGCTCTTCATCCTTGACCTTTTGCCTTTCAAAATAATGATAAGGCTTTGGAAAGTATTTGCTTGGCTTCACAGAAGTAGCAGGTATCTTCCCAGCTTTCTGGTCTCTTCTAAACTGATATATGACATCTTGTCGCTTCTGATATTTGCTCCATTCTTATTCAGAATACCACTTGCCTCTATCATGCATGTTGTCTTAAACAGCTTGTCAGGCAGTGATAATAATGTTTCTGGAGGCGGGACTCCATTTTTCAAAATCAGGCTTTAATTCAGCCTGCTCTCTAAACCTTTTCTTAGAAAGTTGAGATTCTTGCTCTCTTTTCAAATCAGCTTCAGATATTTCAACCTTTTCAATAATCACAATTTGTACCTCCTATGGAGAACTGTACATTTGTTGTACTGCATATTGAATGCCCTCAAAATCAGCAGGTGGATAAAAAATTTGAGCTACTTCATATTGAACCCCTTTATTGGAAGCCAGTTGAATGCCTGATTCAGCAGTGTTATCATCATTACACAGGGGTGGATAACCAATAGTCACTCTGATAGCATTAGTGATCTATTTAGCATGATCAGAGCCTACATTCACTAATACTCTCTCCCCCTTTATGACTTCTCTTTCAATATGGTCTCTTAGATCATCCTTTTGAAATCTTATCTGATTAGCTAGGTAATTGGTGCCTTCTTTATAGAATGATCGAAATTTTTGCAGCTGATCAACAATGACCTTTTGAGAGTCCTGAATAGTAGTGTGGACATTAGCCAAATCTGCTTTGAGTTGTTTATCAAACTCAAACTTTTCTTTAACCATGTTTGTAGTGAAAGCAGTGGCTTTATTCTGGAGTTCTATGACAATAACATTGTGGGATTCTATTAGATTGTCATTCATTCATATTTGGTTTTCTAGAACATAGACTTATTTAACTGCAATATCATCTATCTGAATCTTGGCCTCCTGTTGTTGTTTGGCCAGGTAGACAACAACATGACCTCCCTTTTGGAAACATTCAATCATTTCCATTTTGTTCAGATTGACTTCAAATCTGATGGATTTGATATCTTGGGCCAAGGCAGATTGCAATTCTTTATTACTTTCATCAACATATTTTTCAAGAGCAAGTCTTTGCTCATCCATCTTTACTTACAGTTTCACCAAAAGTGAACTGAAGTCTACCACTAGAGCTGCTATTTGTGGGACAGTCTGCAAGGCTTTCATAAGTCCACAAATAAGAGCCTGCAGTTTGATTCATCACTTCTGGAATATTCAAGGCCAGATACATGCTTAGTATTCTGCCCAGATTAGATTTCTTGATTCCTTCTTTGATCTTGTCAAAGACAACAGCAGACCAGTTTGTATTCACCTTGAAGATAACTCTGATCATGAGATTGAACATATAGGCTGAAATCCAATCATGTCCTCCTGATTTGCACAGAATAACTTTCCTTATAATTTCAGAAAGAAATTTGCCCGGGGAATTCATTCCCTTCATGTTCATGGATGGCCCAATCTTGGTAGTAGGATCCAGTCCACACCATTGGAGAGCATCTTTTGTCATGGAGGATGCTAGGTCATCATCTTCCTTAATCTTGGGAAGTTGTAGTGTCTTCCTTAAACTCTTCTAGGTGAGTTTGACCTTGGTTCCTTGAACAGATGACTTAATTTTCAGGCCCATCAAATCTATTGATGCTGCCGAGAAGAATTCAAGAACCTCCTTCTTCCATATCCGGGTAGGTTCTTAGACTAAGTAGTCCAATCCATTTTTTGTAATTCGGGTAATAACGACTTTGATTTTTGGCGTGGCAGTTTCAAAAGCATGACGAACCAGTTCATAGCCCTCATTGGTATTCTCTTCCAGCTTTGGCGCCATTAGGGATGAGAGAGAGTGTGAAGAAGGAATATGATGGCTTGTCGACACAAAGGTTTGGTCTCGGGAATACTGAGAGCGTAGTCGACAGGGTTTTACTTCCACCTATTTATATGTTTCTAAACAAAGAAGGTCAAAAGGTGTGTGGAAATAAACCTATTGTGTCGACACTGTTGAGATTGTATCGACACAGAATATTAAAGTCTCGAAAGAGAATGTAAAGATATTATAATACTATGTATCGACACCATCTGCGATGTGTCGACACAGACAACCTTAAGAGTATACACTAATTTCTGCGTGTCGACACAGACGACTGTATGTGTCGACACCAATATCTATGTGTCAGAAGTGCTATGTGTCGACACCAAATTCTAAGTGTTGACACAATCTTCTGGATGTGTCGACATAATTTTCCTTGTGTCGACACCAACTACTAAGTGTCGACACAGATGTCTTTATGTGTCGACACAAATTTACTTAGTCAAATTTGTCATTCTTATTCCAAGTTTAGCATGCTTAATTCAATTTGAAAATAATTGAATCTAGTTTCATCCAGTGGTTTGGTGAACATGTCAGCAATTTGAAAATTAATGTTGACAAATTCTAAACTTATGACTTCTTTTTAAACATGATCTCTAATAAAGTGAAATCTGATTTCTATATGCCTAGTTCTGCTACGTGAAACAAGATTTAGAGCAATAGAAATGACACTAATAGAATCACAATATAATGGGGTTCTACTTACCTTGATGCCATAATCTTCAAGCTGATGTTGTATCCATAATAGCTGAGCATAGCAACTGCCTGCAGCTATATATTCAGACTCAGTAGTGGATATAGCCACACTTGTCTGCTTTTTACTGCACCATGACACCAATCTCCCACCTAGGAAGTGACATGTGCCAGTGGTGCTTTTTCTATCTACTTTGCATCCTGCAAAATCTGCATCTGAATAACTTATTAGTAGAAAATCTCTATTCTTAGGATACCAAATGCCAAGATTTAGTGTTATCTTAAGATATCTCAAAATTCTTTTGACAGCAGTATAATGAGATTCTTTATGGCAGGCTTGATACCTAGCACAGACACATGTAGCATACATGATGTCTGGTCTACTAGCAGGTAAGTATAGAAGGGATCCAATTATCCCTCTATACAAAGACTCATCTACAGGTTTTCCTGCATCATCTTTGCCTATAGGTATACTTGACCCCGTTGGAGTTCTCATGGTGGAGGATGACTCCATGCCATATTTCTTAATTAACTCCTTGGTGAACTTAGACTGGGATATGGACAAGCCATCATCAGTCTGTCTAACTTGAAGTCCCAAGAAGAATTTCAGCTCACCCATGCTGCTCATCTCAAACTTCCCATGTATAAGTTTAACAAACTTTCTACAAAGGTTATTTTCAGTTGATCCAAAGATAATGTCATAAACATATATCTGAACTAGGATGATCTTGCCTTTTTATTCCCTTAGGAATAGAGTTTTGTCTATTTTCCCCCTTGAGAATTTTTCTCAATGAGCAATGTAGACAGTGTTTCATACCAAGCCCTTGGGGCTTGTTTCAAACCATATAGTGCTTTCTTAAGTCTATACACATAATTAGGATAGAGAGGATCTACAAAACCCGCGGGTTGTTCAACATAAACTTCCTTTTTAAAGTCACCATTCAAAAATGTCGACTTTACATCCATCTGAAATACCTTGAACCATTGATAAGCTGCATAGGCTAAGAACAGCCTTATTGCTTCCAATCTTGCCATTGGGGCAAATGTCTGGTCAAAATCTATTCCTTCTTCCTATCTGTAGCCTTTCGCCACCAGTCTTGCTTTGTTCTTGACTATAATGACATTTTCATCTAACTTGTTCCTGTACATCCACTTAGTCCCTATGACATTGTGATGTTTTGGTTTAGGAACCAACTTCCAGACTTTACATCTTCTGAATTGATTCAGTTCTTCCTGCATGCATCAATCTAGTTTGAGTCTTGTATGACCTTTCAAATTTCTTGGGTTCCATCTACGACAGGAAACTTGAGCAAAGAACTGTATTCAAGATCTTACTCCTTGTCTGAACACCATGAATTAGATCACCAATAATTTGGTGTGCTGGATGATCCTTTAGATGTCTTGTTACTGGTGGAAATCTATACACAACTTGATTTTCTCCAATCTCTTCATCAAGTTGTACTTCATTGTCTTCATCTTCATCAGCTTGTGGCTCTTGTACTCCCCCTGGACAACATCTATTATTTTCTTCATCCTGCCTTGCAGGTTGATCTTCACTAATGGTTATCTTGTCCATCTTTTCCTTCAAACCTGTAGAGCTACAAGAAGTTCTAGATAACTCACAGTTAATTAGCTTAGATTCATCAAAGACTACATGGACAGATTCTTCTACAGCTTGAGTAGTCAAGTTGTAGACCCTGTATGCCTTACTGCTGTTGCTGTACCCAACAAATATCCCATCTTGGAATTTGGCAGCAAACTTTGTTAAATGAAACTTGCCATTGTTAAGTATATAGCATTTGCTACCAAAGATCCTAAAATAGGATATATTTGGTTTTCTGCATTTCATAATCTCATAGGGTGTCCTTTTGTGGCTTTTGGTGATAGAAGCTCTATTGAGAACATGACAAGAAGTGTTTATTGCCTCAGCCCAGAAATATTCTGGGAGAGAAGTGTTACTTAGTAGTGTTCTACCAGCCTCAATAAGAGTCCTATTATTTCTTTCAGCAATACCATTTTGCTGGGGAGTTCTAGGTGAGGAGAACTCTTGATGAATTTCTAGTTCTTCACAAAATCTTGTCATACATTCAGACTGAAATTCAGTACCACAGTCATTTCTGATTTTGACCACTGAATTGTTAAGTTCATTCTGAATTTGCCTAACAAAGTTATGGAAGACAGTAGGGGTTTAAGATTTCTGCCTCAGGAAGAAAACCCATGTAAATCTAGAACAGTCATCCGCAACCACAAATATGTAGACTTTCCTACCGAGACTATGAACTGGCATAGGACCAAATAGATCCATATGCAGGAGGTACAAAAACCTCACTGAGTCTTTGGCATCAAGACTGTGGAAGGTGGTCTTAGTTTATTTGCCTTTTTGATAAGCTAAACATACAGACTCCTTGATGCACTTGACTTGAGGACCATTTCTCACTAACTCTTTACTAAAGAGTTGACCAATGGTCTTGTAGTTAATGTGAGCAAGCCTCTTGTGCCATTTGATACAATGAGAAGGTTTCTCATTTGCAACTAGGCACACAAGAGAATCTTTATTCTTACTCACAAAAGTTAGACAATAAATATTTCCTTTTCTATAGCCTGACAAGATGACCTCTTAATCACTTGTCCTTCTAATTTGACATCCATTCTTAATGAAAGTAGTGTCATAACCAATATCACTCAGTTGGCTATGCTTATTAGGTTATGTTTCACACCTTTCACATAAGCCACTTGGGTGATAATGATAGAGCTATTGGAAATGTTATCAAACCCTTTGATGACCCCCTTTTTAGATCCACCAAAGATCACTTTGGGTCCATTCTCAATGGGAGTGTAATCCTCCAGCTTCCTTCTTGTTCCAGTCATGTGCCTGGAACATCCACTATCCAAGTACCATATTGGGGTATGGCCACCTCGACTCACCTGCATCAAATAAAATTACTTAACCTTAGAACCTCAATAATTATTGGGTTCTATGTTCATGTTAGAGTGAAACTTGACATGCCTACCTGCAGCCTTTCTGACAAGTAAGCTGGCAACTTTCCTGACTGTAGTGTTGTGCCAACAATCAAAGGCATAATGACCCACTTAGCCACAACACCAGTACTCATATCTATTGTATCTTCTTTTAAGTACAGTCTTAATAACATTGCTGTCAACAGTCCTTTTATTGAGTG
This sequence comes from Platanthera guangdongensis, assembly GCA_039583875.1. Taxonomy (NCBI): domain Eukaryota; kingdom Viridiplantae; phylum Streptophyta; class Magnoliopsida; order Asparagales; family Orchidaceae; genus Platanthera; species Platanthera guangdongensis. The sequence goes on along the minus strand of CM077160.1, from coordinate 17,462,627 downwards.
CTGGGGCTGGTGCATCAAACACTAATGATTCATGAAGAACATGGTGTGTTTGTCTATAGGATGCCCTATTGGCATTTGTACCCTTGTCATTATGATCACCAAGCTTACAGTGACCATGTGTAATGTCATGGTCATACCTGTTAGTAGGCTGCATCACTTTTCTAAAGGAAATAGGGGGTTTGGAGGCTAGTGGCTGAAATGGAGCTTTGCCTTTTCTTTTGGAATTAGCTGCCCTAGTTCTTCCCTTGAAGCCTAATCCCGTCTTACCCTTTTGGAGGATGAAGTCATCAATTAAGGGTAAAACTGATTTTGGCTTTGAGAATTTAGCCACAAGATCCTTCTCTCTCTGAAGTCTGACTTCCATACTCTTGATTTGATCATTTTTGAATGTAATTGTACCCATTTGAATAAAAGTTAAATTTTTCAGTTTGGCAACTTCATTCATCTTCAAATTCAGCATTTTTGCTGAATCTGATGCAGCCAATTGAAGGGATACAATTTCCTCAGCCTTTTCCTTGTAAAGGATTCTGCTTCTCTTAAGAGCTTGCAACAAATCACCATACTCATCAATTAGTTGATGAACATCCCATTTACATTTAGAACCATCCTCATCACTTCATGCAGATGCTTCTGATTCTGATCCAGTGTAATAATTAGAAACTAAAGTTAGGTTATTTACCTTACTGGGACCAAGCTGATCCTGATACCGATCTTCCTCAAACATAGCCATCAGCCCTTTACAATGAAGATCTTCAATCCCCTTGATAGAGTCCAGCAGTTGTAAGAATTTTGTCTCTTCTGAATCCTCTTTAGTTGTGAACAGTCCAATATATGCTTCAACTTCAGCTTCAGCTTCAGAATCTGATGATGAGGAATCAGTCCAGCTTTTCTTCTTCTTTGCAACAAAGTATCTCTCCTTCTTGCCCTTATTTTGATGTTTCTTCTTGTCATTAGATTCCTTTCTTTTATCAGGGCAGTCAACAACAACATGTCCAGTCCTGTTGCAATAATAGCAAACAATCTTAGAAGAAGTTAATTTGCTAGGTTTAGTGCCATACCTGTCCTTTTTAGAGGATTTCTTTTTTTTGATTATAGTCATTCTTGGACTGTGAGGAGGATGGCTTGGTTCTCCACTTTTTTTTCAAGAATCTTTTGAATTGTCTTGTGAAGGCAACAAAGTCTTCATTAGAATTAGGGCTGTCTGATGTGTTGTTGATAGAATTATCTGAGTCAACTTCAGCAGCTTTCCTAGGAGGAGATGGAGACATCCTCATTTCCTTCTTTGTGGCTTCAACCTTGAAGGCCACAGATTTCTCTTTGTACTCAGGCCTATTGCTTTTCTCCACCTCTTTTCTGGTCATAAGCTGCATTTCATATGATAGTAGTTTTCCAAATAGAATTGGAGGAGAGGTATTTGTAAGTTTGGCCACTTCCCTGATGGCACATATCTTAGTATCCCAGACCTTGGTTAGTGATCTGAGAAACTTATCATTGAGCTAATATGTGCTAAAGATTCTTCCATATGACATTAGTTCATTCACTATTCTGTAAAACTTCTTGTAGCACTCAGTTATGCTGTCTGTTTGGCTTATCTAAAGCTTTCATATTCTTGATTTAACATGGACTTTCTGTTCTCTCTTACTTCTTCTGATCCCTCCATGTAGACAATCAAAGTGTCCCACATCTCCTTGGAGGTTTTATAGTGAACCAAGTTTTGGAAGGTTGAGTGATCTATAGCACTAACTATTATATTTTGTGCTCTCTTATCCATTGTGGCTAAGATGATCTCATCGTTTGTCATTTCAGAATATCTTTTTGGAGTCCTGATGTTGGCATAAAGAGCTGAGAAATTCATAGGAATGAATGACCTTTCTTTGACTATAATGTAGATTCCTGGCTCAGAAGCTTCCATGAACAATCTGATTCTCTCTTTCCATATGCCAAAAATTTCCTTTCTACATATAGGTAGTTTCATGGATCCAAGTACCTTGTGATTTTCACCTGAACCCATTTTGTCTAACTGATAACTGCCTTACAGATCAACTCAGACTGTTAAGTCTATTCTTGAGCAACCTGACTCTGATACCACTTGAAAGAATTGATTTCAAGATATCATAAACACCTAGAGGGTGAGGGGGGGGGGGTGAATAGGTTCAATTCCTTTTTATTAAGGCAGACAGTTTATTTTACTAGTAATTAATCTATGCAATAACTCTCACAGCACAGCTTTAACACCAACACAACCAACACAGATTGCACACATATTTAGAGTTGTTCCCCAAGAGATGGGTACATCTACTTTCCCCCTTCACCTATCTAGTAGTATACTAGATTCGGCTTAACACCATTCTTTCCTCTCAGATCCTCAGATCTTACAATTCAGAACCCTGAAAGGTTCCGACAACTCAAACTTCTGCAAGTCCTATAACTCAGATTCTTCCAGAGAATCCTACCTCAGAGTGAGTCCATAATCCTACAACTCAGGCAATCAAGCCCTACCTCAGCCTCTTTCACCAGGCCTACAGCTTAGAGAAATGAATCCCCTAACTCAGGCACTCAGCCCTACCTCAGCCTTTATAAAATTAGGCTTACAACTCAGAGAGATAACTCTCCTACGCTCAGATCTATAAAAAATCCTACAGAGAAAATTTATTATAAAAAGAATAAATCCTTCACCCAAGTAGAGAGAAAAAGGGGTGAAGGCTTCTTGATCAGTTCTTGATAGATCTGACCTCTTAAGATTCAACCTGTCTTAGCTTTTTCAAAGCTTCTTGAATCAGAATAAAGTAAGGTTGATCTTCTTGTGAAGTTGGAGATGATCCTCAATCCAGCTTCCTCTTCTTTCAGATGTAGATCTGAAGTCTTCTTGCAGACTTGTTCAGAATCTGCCTTCTGTTGATGACTTGAAGATGACAAGTCCTTTCTTCTTAGATCTCTCTCTTCTATCTCTCTTGTTATTATCTTATTGATGATAGAACAGGTCTTTATATAGATCCTTCTGAGGTTATCGGCTGATCCGGTTCATAACGCCCTTCTGATAGCTCAGACAGATACAATAATATTGTTAGTTATGACAGTTGTCAAGTCTTCAGTCGTGACACATGATCCCTCATTGTGCTCTATCTCAGCAGAAAAGTGTCGAGACAATACTTCAAATGTGTCGAAACAAATAGACCATGTGTCGACACAACTTTTGATGATGTTGACACAACTCTCATAATGTCGACACATCCCTTCTTTATCTTCTCAACACAGCTTCAGTGGAATGTGTCGACACAAGTCCTGTGTGTCGACATAATAGCTTGTAGTCTCGACAAAGTTGGTGTTGACAGAATTTTGGTGTGTGTCGACACAAGTCCTGTGTGTCGACACAATTGTTGTCGACAGAATTCTGGAATGTGTCGACACAAGTCCTATGTATCGACACAGTTATTGTTGACAGATTTTCTGTGTGTCGACACAAGTCCTGTGTGTCGACACAATAGGGCTCCTGGTGTCAACACAGCTTTTCCCAAGTGTCAAAACTTGTACTTAGAAATTTTTCCTGCATTTCCTTAACCTGCACATTGAAACTCAACATACCATCAAATACACATTGATGAATATCATTGAGTTAGGTGAGGCTTCTCCAAATCAGGTGCATAGTTTCCAATGTACCCAACAGATACCACTTGAAAGAATTTGTTTTAAGATATCCTAAACAACTAGAGGGGGGGTGAATAGGTTTAATTCCTTTTTATTAAGGCAGAAAAAATATATTACTGTTAGACAACTTACTCAGCAATTATCACAGTACAATTTAAAAACAAACACAGCCAACACATAATGCACACAGATTTATAGTGGTTCCCCAAGAGATGGGTACATCCACTTTCCCCCTTCGCCTATCTAGCAGTATATTAGATTCGACCTAACTTCCTTCTCAGATCCTCAGATCTTACAACTCAGAACCCTGAATGGTTCCTACAGCTCACACTTCACTAAGTGCTACAACTCAGATTCTTCCAGAGAATCCTTCCTCAGAGTGAGTCCACACTCCTACAACTCAGGCAATCTAGCCCTACCTCAGCCTCTTTCACCAGGCCTACAGCTCAGAAAAATTAATCCCCTACCTCAGGCACTCAGCCCTACCTCAGACTTTATAAACTTAGGCTTATAACTCAGAGAGATATCTCTCTTACACTCAGATCTATAAAAGATCCTATAGAGAAAATTGATTATAAACAAAATAAGTCCTTCACCCAGGTAGAGAGAGAAAGGGGTGAAGGCTTCTTGATCAGTTCTTAATAGATCTGACTGCTTAAGATTCAACCTGTCTTAGCTTCTTCAAAGTTTCTTGAATCTGAACAAAGTAAGGTTGATCTTTTAGAGAAGTTGGAGATGATCCTCAATCCAGCTTCCACTTCTTTCAGATGTAGATCTGAATTCTTCTTGCAGACTTGTTCAGAATCTGCCCTTAGAGACTTGTTGACTTTAGGATTTGAACTTCTCTCTTGTTTCTAGATCTCTTCCTTTTGATGATAGAACATGTCTTTATATAGATCCGTCTGAGGTTACCGGCCGATCCGGTTCATAACGGGCTTCTGACAGCTCTAACAGATGCAACAACATTGTTAGTTATGACAGCTATCAAGTCTTCAGTCGTAATACCTGATACTTCATTGTATTCTATCTCAGCAGAAAAGTGTCGAGATAATACTTCAAATATGTCAACACAAATAGACCATGTGTCGACAGAATTTTTGATGATATCGACACAGCTCTCATAATGTCGACACAACCCTTCTTTATCTTCTCAAAACAGCTTCTGTGGAATGTGTCGACACAAGTCCTGTGTGTCAACACAATATCTTCTAGTCTCGACAAAGTTGGTGTTGACATAATTCTGGTGTGTGTCGACACAAGTCCTATGTGTCGACACAATTGTTGTCGACAGATTTCTGGTGTGTATCGACACAAGTCCTGTGTGTCGACACAATCGTTGTCGACAGAATTTCTGTGTGTTGACACAAGTCTTGTGTGTCGACACAATCTGTCTCCTGGTGTTGACACCATTCTTCTTAAGTGTCGACACTTGTACTTAGAAACTTTTTCTACATTTCCTTAACCTGCACATTGAAACTTAACACACCATCAAATACACATTGATGAATATCATTGAGTTAGGTGTGGCTTCTCCGAATTAGGTACACAGTTTCCAATGTATCCAACAGATTCCTACCAGGGTGGTAGAAGAGTGGATGTACCCAGTTTGGGGAACCACTATAAAATTATTGTGTTATCTGGTTGATCATTTTCTCTTTGTTTTGTTGTGCTGTGATAATGTAGTTTAGCTTAGTTTCCATTGCCTTTTATACTACTACTATTATCACTTATTTCTCTGATAAAGTTTTTTTATAGCCAAAAAATTTTAAGTTACTCTATTCACCCCCACCCCTCTAGAGTATATTAGATCTATCCCCTATCTTTCAATTGGTATTAGAGCCAGGTTGTTTTACTTGGTTGTAGAAGGTATCACTTGAACCAACAGATCCTTCTAAGATCTAAATTCTCTAGCATACTACTTATATCATGGCACAAAATAAGGATTATGCAAGCACCAGACCTCCAGTTTGCAATCTGAACATGTTTGTTATCTGGAAGGCAAGAATTAAATTATATATGAACTATATTGATGAAGATATTTTTAATTCTATTTTGGCAGGACCACCAATTCTAGAGGCTACATCTACTACAACGTCTAACACTCATGCTGTTCCACCACCTAAGTAGACAGATGCACAAAAGATGGCCAAGATAGCTGATGCCAAGGCCATGAACATTCTGGCTCAGACAATGTCAGATGATATTTTCCAGAAAGTGGCAGAGTGTACCACAGCTAAGGATATCTGGAATTCTCTAAACCAGATGGTTGCTAGATCTGCAGATGAGAGGAAAGATAGAAGATCGAATCTCATCTCTCAATATGAGAACTTCAAGAAAGAAGAGTCAAAGTCAGTGAGTGACATGTACAATAGACTCAACTCAATCATCAATGTGCTGAAAACCCTGGATAAGGACATAACACTCACAAAGGTCAATTATAAAATCCTCGTGTGCTTCCCCAGCTCATGCGATTCCAGAATCTGGCCAATCAAGGAGACCAGAAGTCTGAATGAGATCTCCACTGAATCTCTACTAGGAAGGCTCAAGTCCTATGAACAGTTAATGAAGACTAGAGAAGCTGCTGAGCATAAGACTTCCTCATCAGCTAGAAAGGAGCAAAATATAGCATTCAAAGCTTCAAAAGAAACAGAAGCTCAATCAGCTAGTGAAGAACTTCTGAGTCTCTTAGCCAAGAGATTCTATAAGATGGGTAAGAAGGATTTCAGAAGGAAGTCATCTAGACAAGATGACAAGCCAAGGTATGATAAAAGCCCAACTAAAGAAATTATCTGCTTTGGTTGCAGGAAGCCAGGACACTTCATATCAAAGTGTCCAGAGAACCAAAAGAAGGAGATAAGAAGAGAAAAGGAGCCCAGGAAGCAGCACTACAACAAGCCCTCCTCCAACAAACATAAAAGGAACGAGAAAGGCTTTGTGGCTAAAACATGGAGTGAAACTGAAGATGAATCCTCATCTTCCTGCTCCAGTGCAGATGAAGAAGAGGCTAAAGCAAAGGAGATTTTGTCGGATCCCTAGTTAGATTTGGGCTAGGTTCACTAAACTAGGATATTTGACTGAACATATATAGTCAGGGTCATGATTGTGTCCTAGAGTTTAGGCCATGTCCTTAGAGTCAACATTACATGGACTAGCCAACAACAGACTGCAGAAGGCTCAAGACTAAGAGAAAAATCAGTTTCAGGAAAGTGAGTTTGACGTTCGTCGAATTCAGCTCGATGAAAGTCGTGCTGAGCTCGACGATCTCAGGGACAATTCTCTGAGTTGAGCTCGACGAACTTAGTTCCCAGGTTGACAATTTCTGGATGCTCTACTTCAACATTCCAAGTTCAAAATCATTTCTCTGAACTCTAGTCGATGAATTTATGATTCTCAGCTCGACAAACAAAGACCACGGTATTGATAAGTTTTATCACGTATCAGTTAGCAGTTCTCAGGTCGACGATCTTGGATCTCAGGTCGACGAACAATAATTATCTAGTCGACGAACATGACGTCTCAGCTCGACAAACTCTGGACCCAGGTCGATGAGATCTGTTCTTAGCTCGACGATTTCTGTGCAGTTCCAGACTTGGATTTTTCCTTCCTTCTATCCTTATTTTATTGTAGTAATTCCTGAGTAATTAATGCGTAATATTCTCTGAATATTACCGTTAGAAGCAGCATTGATTATGACATTCATCAGGATTATTACTTGTCGCTTTTCAATAGGACAGTTGGGGAAATCAATTAATGCAGACATTCTCTCCAGCTGAATTTTATATTCTCCAGGCCGTCAGCACTGAATGAAGGAAGAGAATTCAAAAATTCAAAGGAGAAATTCCATTAAACATATAAAAAGTGATTTTCTTCCTTCTTCTCAAGAGAGACACACACAAGAATAAGATACAACACACAGAGAAGATACATAACATCATTCATTCAAATTCTTCTCTGTGCAAAAAAAGAATCTGGTCTTCACCTTGTCACTGCTGAAGAAGAAGAAGAAGAACATCCATCCAAATCAACAGTCTTCTTCATTCTTCACTCCAGGATTCTTCAAGGACAACAAATCTTCATCAGTCAAGAAGTTCCTAGATCTCTTCTGATCAAGGCTAAAGATAGAAGACCTACTCACCCTAAAGCAAAGCTCCAATCTTCCTAAACAACTCAATAACTCAGGGGGAGCTTTGATAACATCAAAGATGCACTAGTCTTCTCAGTTGTATTTGAGAAAGAGAAGACACCATAACTCTCTCACCCCCTCAATGTATAAAGGGTTCTTTAACTACCTTCAAAAGTTATTCCTTGGTTGCAAGTCACCTAATCAAAAGACTTAGGTTGGTTTTTGAGCACCTGATCAAAAGCTTATTGGTGGCAGTCACCTGATCAAAACTTGTTAGTGGATTCCTACTAGGGTGGTAGAAGAGTGGATGTACCCAGGTTGGGGAACCACTATAAAAATTCTTATGTTGTCCGGTTGCTCTCTTTCCTTTTTGTTCTTGCTGTGCCTGTACTAGTTAGTTTTGCTGATCATGTGTTAGTTTAATTTTGTTGTGCCTGTGGTAGATTAGTTTATCTTAGGATTGCTCTTTTGGTAAAAAGTTTTAAAGATTTAAAAGATACTCTATTCACCCCCCTCTAGAGTATATCAGGTCAAACCCTCTCTTTCAGATTTGCTTGATGGCCATTGATACATCAGACAGCCTATCAGAAGCTGAGCAATCAGACTATGAAGAACAATCTGAATCTGAGGCAGATCAGGTACTGTCCTCTTTTGATTTCAATTCAGATAGTTTTAGAACTGAATTTTAATCCATATGTATTGATCTAATAAATTCTGAGAAAGAAATTAAAACACTGAAAGAAAAACTGATTGAACAAGGTAATTTCATTTCTAAAAACATTAAACAGAAAGATGAATTAACTTTAGCCAAGGAACAAATCATCTCATTAAGAACTGAATTGGCTGAGGCAAGGAAACTTGAAGAATCCCTAAATGGGAGAAGCATCAAGTTGATGGACATCACAAGCACAGTGAATGCCAGACTTAATGGCAAGCTGGGCTTAGGTGCTTCATCAAGCCAGCCTTCATTAATTTAGAAAAACATACTAACAACTCCAATTAAATTCATTTCTGAAAAAGGTAAAGAGAAATTAGATGATATTAAGCTAATAAAATTTAAACATAAAAATAAGAAAAAGAGAAAGAACAAGAAGAAGTATAACTATAATAATGTTTAGCAGATTTCGTCGAACTCAGATCGACAAAATGTGTACACTTCGTCGTACTCAAGTCGACGAACTCCGAACCAAAACTTTTATTATAATTATTCATTGAACAACGATTGACGAAACCAGTATGTATCGTCAAATGGAGTTCGACGATATTGGGGCACAAAGAATGATTACTTCCATTCTCTGAGCGGAGTTTGACGAACTCATCCCAACTAGTCGACCTCAGCTAGACAAACTTACCAGAATTCGTTGAGCCCAGTTCAAAATAATATAAATCTTAACTCCTACGGATCCTTTAATCTTCTAAGAGAATATGTTAATCCATTCACCCAGTGGATAATTCTACCAAGAAGATACCATCCAATAGGTTATAAAAATCAACCTGAATTTTCCTATATCTCTAGTTTTAATTATGAAAAGAAACAAGGACCCAAGGTAACCAGGGTCAAGAATAGCTAATCCGTTTCATTGCAGGTGAAAGATTATCCCACCACAGAGCAACAGTGGTATCTAGATTATGGCTGTTCAAAGCATATGACTGGCAACAAGGACAATCTAATCAACTACAAGTCTTTGCTTGGATCAAAAGTAATATTTGGTAACTCCAACTGTAGCCAAACTGAAGGCTATGGAAAGGTTAAAAATGGAGCTGTCACCTTCATGAAGGTACCATATGTAAGTGGTCTGAAGCACAACCTGATATCTATAAGTCAATTATGTGATGAAAGGTTTCAGGAATCATTTAATAAAACCTCCTATATTATTACCTCAGTAGATAACCAAGTTTTATTAACAACAACTAGAGTAGGAAACATCTATGTAGTTAACTTTAAATCTGCTAAAACTGAAATATGTCTATTTAATCAAACATGCAATAATAATGAGCTTTGGCATAGGACATTAAGACATCAACTTGAAAAACATTGCTAAACTCTCTAGGGACAACCTTGTTAGTGGATTGACCTCTTGCCCCTATAAGAAGGAAAGCCTTTACAGGGCTTGTCAATTAGGCAAGCAAACTAAAAATAGTTTTAAGTCACTTGATAAGAGTGATTCAACTAGGATTCTGTATTTGCTCCATATGGATATCTTTGGACCCATTGATGTACAAAGCCTGAGAGGGAAATTTTATATCTTAGTGATAGTTGATGACTTCTCTCGGTACACTTGGATGTTCTTCTTGAGAAACAAGTCTGATAACTTCAAGGTTCTTATAGACTTTCTTAAGAGCATAAGGATTGAGTATTCTACTCCAGTTGCATTGATCAGAAGTGATCATGAAACTGAGTTTGAGTCTCTTACCATGCAAGAATTCTGTGAGAAGGACGGTATCATGCATTGCTTCTCTGCTCCTAGAACTCCTTAACAAAATGGGGTAGCTGAAAGGAAAAATAGGACCCTAATTGAAGTTGCAGGCACATTACTTGTAGGTGCTTACTTGCCCCTATCCTTTTGGGTAGAGGCTGTAAGCACAACAAACTATGTACTGAATAGAAGTTTGATCCACCAGCTTAAGGGCAAGACCCCCTATGAAGTACTCAAAGGGAAGAAACATAAAGTAGATTATTTTAGAATTTTTGGTTGTATTTGCTACATTCATAATAATGACAAGAGATACATTAGAAAGTTTGAAGCTAAAGTTAAAATAGGAATTTTTCTTGGATATTCCCAAATCAGCAAGGCTTATAGGGTTTATAATAAATCAACTATGAAAATAGAAGAATCTATTCACATTTATTTTGATGAAACTAACATGTTTTACAAGGAGAAGATTCCTTCTACTAGTAATACTTTGCAGGAGCCACATCTTTATGAGAAGTTGGATGAGTTGACCCTTACCAAAGAGGTTGTTGCACATCCTTCTCCACATGTTGTTGAAGACAGTGAAGATGATGTCACTGAACACAACGAAGTGCCAACAACAGCTACCATAATTCCACAAGAGGAATTAATTCTCCAAGCTGTTGCTAAACAACCTCCTCCTACAGAATTAGTCACACTTAGAGATCACCCTGTATCTCAAGTGATTGGAGACATATTAGTGGGTGTGCAGACAAGACATCAATGACACAACCCGCATTTTCTCTACGATTATATAGTATCAGAGCGAGAAAAAATACGCATCGTGATGCCACGTCGTGCAGGGGATAACTGCACACGTTCAGGCGAAACTCTAGACTTTAGATTTTAAGGAAAATCAAAGATTAATATGAAAGAAAACCAGTTATATTTAAAGGTCGTATCCCTCAGCACGGTGGATCAGCTAGTCCACAATTAAAAGTATATTTATACGCAGCGGAAAATACTTTGGCTAAATTGAGTTGACATCCTAAAATGAGCATAAGTGTCCCCGGGGGACGACTTATGGTATGCTCGACTCTAAGGTTAGTATAGTATATAAAATGTAGTTTTTACGCTAAAGAAAAAATAGTGATTTGGTTTTATAAATATGACATGCATGAGATACATATAGTAATGCTTTTAGGGTTTAAAAATATTTAACATGCAACCTAGCATAAAACATTCCCAGAAGCAAGTAAACAGCCACAAAAAGTCAAAAAAATAGCAGTTTAAGTTCATACCCAGCATCGCAAGAAGCCACCAGTGGGCGTCAATAACCTGACACGAACCCACTAGTGAGTATGCGTGTCTATACAGAAAGGTAAAGAACTACCTCACAAAATCGAGGATCAGCTATCTCGGCTACCCAAGAGGCCACAAGCAAGCCCCTCCAAAAGAACTAGCCGCTGAACTGGCTACAACCTGGACCTGAGGCATTCAAGAAAAGAACACCTCAGCAAGAAAATAGTCAAAAAGGTATATAGAGCATTTGATTTATGAGCAAACAAGAAGGGTTTACCAACCCAGCAACAAAATGCTATCAGCAAAAGGAAGGGCATGACAGTAAGAAAAAAACACTGTCTAAAGAACAGCAAAGCACACCAAGTGTGAGAAATAAAAGCAACATGACCTACAAAAGAGCCTGCAACAGCAACAAGACATATACATATATGACAAGATAAAAAGCCATAAAATAGGAAAGGAACTAACAGTCCTAATAGGTGGGTTAATGGCAGGGGTCAAAACTTGGATCTGAATACATAACCAAAATCAGATCCAAAAAGGGCTAAAAGGTCAAACAGTGGCAGCTCTAGGGTCCCACACACGCCAACCTAAATTGGGGCAAAAGGCGGGGTCCACAACTCTCCACATAAAACCACCCCTCCAGAGGCCACCAAAACTCCACCACATGCCACAACCCAAGAGTCGGCATGCAAAAACTAGCCGAACACCCAATGCCCCCTAGGGAATAGGGAAAAGTCACACTAACAATCCTAAGGAAACACACGAACCCAAGGCAGAAACGTCGAACCCACTCGTCGTGACGTTGAGTAAGCTCCACTCACTTGACGCAGAAATACTCAGCCGTGAAACCTACGCTGGATGACGGCGTTGAGTGAACTCGGCACACTCAACGCTGTTAGCGCTTTCTACTTATGGTAAACATAAATTTTAATTAAAACCGCAGCCTATCTGCTCGGCGCTATCGCAACTATACTTAAACTACAACTAAACGCAGCCACACCCTAACTCTAGCTACACACTGGACACCAAACCGCGAATAATAAAATAAAGAGATTAGCCAAAATTCCTGGACAACCTAAATCAAACATGGCTGAAATTTAAGAACAAAATAAGCAAAGTAATTAGGTAAAAAGGGGTCAACTTGGCAAGGGCAAGGAGCCACTTGCCTTACCACCAAGATGCACCAATTACAACTCAAAAAAATGGCTTTGACGGCAAGATCTGCCACCTACGGGTCAAAAGCAAAGATTAGAGAAGAAGAAAAAAAATTAGAAATTCTTAACTCCTAGAATCAGCCCTAAATCAAGAATGACTTACATGAAAGGGAAGCTCTAGATGAGAGAAAGCCAAATCTGCAAACACACGAGAAAATCGAGCTCTAACCCTCCTGAAATCGCCGGCCAAAACCACCGCCTCCTCCCAAACCCTTCCACTGGAAGCTCTCCAGACTCGGGAATGACAAAAAATGAGGAGGAAAAACGATTCACGGCATAAAAAGATACAATCAGGAGAAAAAGTACGGAACATACCCCAGACACGCCCGTGACATGCCCGTGTCCGGTCCGACATGCCCGTGTCACGGGGCGTGTACTCACACATCTATCCACCTACCACTCGACGATCGTCGAACTCAGCTCGACGAAACAGGGTCAAGCCCTATGACACGCCCGTGTCACAGGCCGTGTAACAACTCGAACACCTCTTGACGATCGTTGAGCGCCGATCGTCGAACAGAGAGAGACACGCCCCGTGTCACGCCCGTGTCCGATACGATACGCCTGTGACACAACCGTGTACTCACTAAAACACCGCCCGATGATCATCGAGCGCAGCTCGATGAATCGAAGGGGACACGCCCTATGACACGCCTGTGTCACAGGCCGTGTTCCTACCAAAAACACCCGTCGACCGAACTTTCGTCGGTCACACAACCGAGAGCTCTACCCGAGCTTGACACGCCCTGGGTCACGCCCGTGACCCAGGTCGTGTCACCCAAACATACACAAAAATAGCTAACTCCGTAGCTAAAAAGAAACAAGGCACCAGCCTAACAAGCTCGACCACACCAGGCAATGCACAACACAGCAAACATTACAGCAAACAAAACAAACGCCGAAACGACGCGAAAGCAAACGATCTCGGACTTCGACCAAAACTCGCACCGTAGCAAAACACCCAAGCTACGAAAACAACGATGAGGTCGAAAACAACATCCGACGATTGCACACTCGGGCTAACACCTCTCGAAGCCAAAACACAAGCATTCCCTAAGAGGCCCAACCGAGTCACCAAAACAAACTCTGGCTAGCTGGGGAATCTTGCTAACAGGCTACAACCAGGCTACACAAGGAATCTAAAGAGCTAAGAACACGCTCTACAATGGCGAAAGGCCGGAAATGCGTCATCGTAACGCCAATCAAAGATCAAACAAAACACAGAAAAACCGTGGGCGTTACAGCCACTCCCCCTAAAAGAAATTTTCGCCTCGAAACTTTACACACAACACCCCTATCAAGAAGGAGAGAGAAATAGCCAAGAAGGGGCTATATAAAAAAAGAACAAAACATACCAGACACAAGATCAGGGAAACAGATGAGGTTGATCCTCCCTCATAGTTGACTCCAATTCCCAAGTCACGCTTTCCATATCCTGATTTCTCCACAAAACTTTAACCATAGGAATAGTCTTCTTCCGCAACGCACGAACCTGAGAATCCAAAAAGCGGACAGGCACCTCCACATAAGAAAGATTCGGCTCCAACTGAGGCACAGAATCCAAAACCTGCCTGCATTCGTCACACATTTCCGCAGCTGACTGATGTGAAAGACATCATGCACGCCAGGAAAATTTGCGGGCAAAGCCAACCTATAAGCTGATAACCCAATCCGCTCAACAATTAGAAACGGCCCCACGTACCTCGGGTCCAACTTCCTATTCTTGCCAAACCGCTTAACTACGATCAACGGGGAGACCTTTAAGAACACCGAGTCCCCCACAACAAATTCCAAGTCCGATCTGCGCCGGTTGGCATTCTTCTCATATCTCTCCTGGGCTATCCAAAGCTTTTCCCGAATAAGCTTCACAACGGTTTCCATTTCGTCAAGCGCTTTTGGACCCAACAAAGGTCTCTCGCCAACCTCAGACCAAAACAAGGGAGTCCTACAGCGCCTCCCATACAAAGCTTCAAAAGGAGCCATTTGCAAACCTTCTTGATAACTGTTGTTATACACAAATTCCATAAGCCGCAAGCGCTCGTCCCATGCTCCTCCGTGGTCCAAAATATAACAATAGATCATATCTTCCACAATCTGATTTACTCGCTCCGTCTAGCCATTGGTTTGCGGATGATAAGCTGTGTAATATCTCAAATCTGTACCCAACCCCTCTTGAAGGCTCTTCCAAAAACGAGACGTGAACCTGGAGTCTCGATCTGATATGATACTTACGGGTACACCATGCAATCTGATAACCTCATCCAAATACAGCTCGGCTACCTTCCTCATCGGATAATCGATCTTAAATTGTACGAAGTGAGCACTCTTCGTCAATCTGTCTACGATCAACCAAACTGAATCATGACCCTTAGGAGATCTCGGTAAGCCTGTAATGAAATCCATCGAGATACTCTCCCGCTTCCACGTCGGAATCTCCAAGGGAGTCAGCTTGCCACCAGTCCTCCTATGGTCGGCTTTCACACGCATGCAAGTGTGACACTCAGAAAAAAAACTGGCTATGTTCCTCTTCATCCCATACCACCATGCAATCTGCTTTAAATCATGATACATCTTGGTAGACCCTGGATGGTAGGCAACACTAGATCCGTGGGCTTCTCTGCACACCATATCCCGGATATCTCCAACATCGGGTATGCAAAACCTGCAATGATACTTCAAGGTACCCGCATCATCTATAGAAAAATCTGGTAATTCACCTTTTTCAGCTCAAAGATACAAATGCAGAAGATCGAGATCATCCTTCTGATGCAGTCTCGTAAGCGCAATCCATGAAGGTTCTGCCACTGTCAAACTACTCTGCGAATCGCAGCTTCCCATAGAAATGTCCATCAAAAGGAACCCTTCCACTAGACGCTCGGCGGAGAGATTGAAAATCTTCCCTGACTTCCAAATCAGGGCATCGACCACCACATTAGCTTTGCCCGGATGGTACTGGATTTCAACATCATAGTCGGCCACATACTCCAACCATCGCCGCTGGCGCAGATTCAATTCCTTTTGGGTGAAGACATACTTTAAACTCTTATGATCAGTAAAAATCTTGCACTGCGCGCCATACAGCAAATGCCCCCATAATTTCAGCGCATAAATCACAGCTGCAAACTCCAGGTCATGCGTAGGGTAATTCCTCTCGTGAGTCTTTAGCTGCCTCGACCCGTATGCAATCACCTTCCCGCACTGCATCAATACGCAGCCCAGTCCGACATGCGACACATCCACATAAATATCATACTCACTACCTTCAGTAGACAAAGACAAAATTGGAGCAGAACATAACCTTCTTTTTAGCTCCTCAAAAGCCTCCTCACACTTGCAATCCCATATGAACGCTACATTCTTATGCGTCAACTTGGTCAACGGCACAGACAAGGTAGAGAATCCCTCTACAAATCTTCTATAATAGCCAACCAAGCCCAAGAAGCTTCTGATCTCTCTGGGAGTAACAGGTCTCGCCCATTCCATAATAGCAGCAATATTTTCTGGGTCCACCGATATTCCCTCCTTATTAACCACGTGGCATAGAAAAGAAACTTGAGACAACCAAAATTCACATTTGCTCAGCTTGGCGTATAGCTTATGGTCTCTCAGAGTCGCCAAGACCAGTCGCAAATGTCAATCATGCTCCTCTGCATCTTTAGAGTACACAAAAACATCATCTATAAAGACAATCACAAACTTATCTAGAAAATCCTTGAAAACTCTGTTCATCAAATCCATTAAAGCTGAGGGCGCATTAGTCAAACCAAATGACATAACTAAAAACTCAAAATGCCCATGACGAGAGCGGAACGCCGTCCGCGGAACATGTGACTCCCGAATCCTCAACTAATGGTAGCCCGAATGAGGATCAATCTTGGAAAACAAGGCACTACCATGCAGTTGGTCAAAGAAATCGTCAATCTGAGGCAGAGGGTACCTATTCTTAATAGTAACCTTGTTCAGCTCTCTGTAGTCGATGCTTAACCTTAACGACCCATCTTTCTTTTTAACGAACAGCACTGGTGCACCCCAAGGAGAAGAACTCGGCCTTATGAAACCTTTTGCCAACATCTCATCCAGCTGGATTCGCAACTCTTCCAGCTCTCGCGGGGCCATCCAATACGACGCCTTTACAATAGGACGCTTGCCTGGCTCCAAATCTATAACAAACTCGACATCTCGATTGGGTGGAAGACCGGGAAGATCGTCAGGAAACACATCAGAAAAGTCACACACCACAGGAATCTCTTCAAAACGCGGAATACTAACAACTGTCCCTACCAGAGAGACCACACAGGCAAAACAACCAGAATCAAGCAACTTCCGAGCACGCACCATAGAAATGACTGGAGACCACTGGAGAGAATACACATAAATAATCACTGGCTGACCGTTGTCTTTGACGAAGTCCAAGCGCTTACCCTTGCACTGGATAACTGCATCGTACCTTGACAACCAGTCCATGCCCAAGATAACACCGAAGTCCTCCAGGTCAAGCACCTTGAGATCTGCCTTTGCTAGAAAATCCCCCAACAAAATCGGATAATCAAGGACACCCAGGTCCGTAACCACAGAGTCACCGGAGGGGAACTAACACAGAAGGCACCACCAACACGATCTAGGCCCAAACTGAACCGCTCCACGAAGGCTCTAGCCACAAACGAGTGGGTAGCGCCGAAATTGAAGAGAACGCGCGCCCAACGGTTCTTTACCTTAAATTTTCCTGAGATAACCTGGGTCGAAATCTGCGCTTCGTCTACCGAAGGCACATTCAGCTTCCCCTTTCCTTTCTCCATTTGCTGAGGTGGTGGCAAAGCCTGGAGGGGAACTGGCTGTAGAACAGGCTGGATCTGTGGGCACCTTGACTTGAGATGAGCCTTCTACCCACACTGAAAACAGACTTTATCTTTTAACCAACAACGAGCAACATCATGCCCCTTCCTTCCACATAAGGCACACACCATGTCTCCTCTAGGAGCACCCTGAATCGCATGCACCCACTCCTTCTTCTGTGTTCCCAACCTTTTGAAACACTTCTTAAAGGAGTGGTCTGGCCGGCCATAAAAACTACAAACCTCTTTGGTCTTCTTTCTCGAGACAGCATCAGGCTCCTGAGGGCTCTTCCCTCCACCGGACTTCCGATTATCCTTCCTCAACTGCTGTCCTCTATTCTTAGTATTCCCAATATCCTCAACCCTGAACGCAGCTTTAACCACGCTGGCATAACTGACTGCCCCGTAGGCATTCACTAACTGCTGAATATCGCTTCTTAGTCCACCCAGAAACCGTTTAACTCGATCTGCTTCAACACTCACCAGACCAGGAGCAAACTGACTCAACTTACTAAACTCAATCTCATACTCACTAACTGTGAGTTTCCTCTACTTCAAATGAAGGAAGTCATTCATTAGCCGGTCCCGCTCGACTGAAGGCAGAAACTTACTTAACAGCATCACCTTAAATGACTCCCAAGTGCATCCTGCCACCAAGCTCTCTTTCTCCCTCAGCCACAAACTCTTTGCTAAGCCCTTGAGCTGCTAGGTAGTGAGCATCACTCTCTGATTGTCCACAATCCCTGAGTAACAGAACATCTCTTTAATGGAAATCAGCCAGTCATCCAAAATCATGAAATCTGCTTACCCATCATAAGTAGTGGGCCTAAGCCGCTAAAACTGGGATATGAACGCCATCTCCGGGGGCACCACAACCAAAGGCACGGGAGGAGTAGGAGGGCAGGATCAGTACCCCCTCGGCGGGGTCCTGAACTCTCGGAGTCTGTCCCGCCACCACTGCTATAGGAGACTGAATCGGAGTCTGCATATCCACTACCTGTCTCGATAATGCCTCATTACTCTGCCGCAGGCTTTCTATCAACGCCTCGCTCTGTGCTCCCGACGTCTCACCCTCGGATTGGGGAGTCAATATCATCGCAGGACGTCTCACCATCCTATTTTCACACAAGCTTAGACAAAACATAGCCTAACAGCTAGAATAAAGCTACCCGGTACAGACAAACACACTTAAATATGAACTTCAACTGTTAAACTTGCTCTGGGGTTTGTTTTTACCGTGATGATGTTATGCTTAACGTAAGATGGTTCACCACCATCATACTAACTCATGTTCCTAAACCATGAATGCATGCATTTGCATTCTTTTTGACTCAAAACCATGCGTGTACATATGTCATCATGCAAATCTTTAGCTTGGCACATTGTGCTTATGAAATGTTATGCTATGCATTCTAAAAAGGCCTTAATGCATGCCATAGGCGGCATACACATGAAAATGTTATGCATCCCATACTACATAACATTCTCATGTAATGAAAAAAGGAAAACGTGTTAGCCGCATTCATGTGGTGAGGGTATGTATCCCATACTACATAACCCTCACATGTTGCCTCCTATGGTGGATCCATATACAAACACATATTATGCATCCCATACTACATAATATGCCACGTATACTTCTTTATGCTCATGAGTGTAGTGTTCGTGCTTTAGCCAAGATGTGCTGATGACATATTGGTGTGTGTATGGTATGACGCTAACTAGTAATGCAAACAAGGGAAATGTTGCCCGACCATTTGCCAAGCAACCTCCCTCTGATACCAACTGTCACATCCCGCATTTTCTCTACGATTACATCGTATCAGAGCGAGAGAAAATACGCGTCGTGATGGCACGTCGTGCAAGGGATAACTGCACACGTTCAGGCAAAACTCTAGACTTTAGATTTTAAGGAAAATCATAGATTAATATGAAAGAAAAGCAGTTATATTTAAAGGCCGTATCCCTTGACACGGTGGATTAGCTAGTCCACAATTAAAAGTATATTTATACGTAGCGGAAAATACTTTGGCTAAATTGAGTTGACATCCTAAAATGAGCATAAGTGTCCCCGGGGGACGACTCATGGTATGCTCGACTCTAAGGTTAGTATAGTATATAAAAATGTAGTTTTTACGCTAAAGGTAAAATAGTGATTTGGTTTTATAAATATGACATGCATGAGATACATATAGTAATGCTTTTAGGGTTTAAAAATATCTAACCTGCAACCTAACATAAAACATTCCCAGAAGCATGTAAACATCCACAAAAAGGTAAAAAAAAATAGCAGTTTAAGTTCATACCCAGCATCGCAAGAAGCCACCAGTGGGCGTCAACAACATGACACAAACCCACTGCTGAGTATGTATGTCTATACAGCAAGGTAAAGAACTACCTCACAAAATCGAGGATCAGCTATCTCGGCTACCCAAGAGGCCACAAGCAAGCCCCTCCAAAAGAACTAGCCGCTGAACTGGCTACAACCTGGACCTGAGGCATTCAAGAAAAGAACACCTCAGCAAGAAAATAGTCAAAAAGGTATATAGAGCATTAGATTTATGAGCAAACAAGAAGGGTTTACCAACCCGGTAACAAAATGCTATCAGCAAAAGGAAGGGTATGACAGTAAGAAAAAAACACTGTCTAAAGAGCAGCAAAGCACACAAAGTGTGAGAAATAAAAGCAACATGCCCTACAAAAGAGCCTGCAACTGCAACAAGACATATACATATATGCCAAGAAAAAAGCCATAAAATAGGAAAGGAACTAACAGTCCTAACACGTAGGTTAATGACATGGGTCAAAACTTGGATCTGAATACATAACCAAAACAAGATCCAAAAAGGGCTAAGAGGTCAAATAGTGGCAGATCTAGGGTCCCACACACGCCAACCCAAACCGGGGAAAAAGGCGTTGACCACAGCTCTCCACATAAAACCACCCCTCCAGAGGCCACCAAAACTCCACCACCTACCACAACCCAAGAGTCGGCATGCAAAAACTAGCCGAACACCCAATGCCCCCCCTAGGGAATAGGGAAAAGTCACACTAACAATCCTAACAAAACACACGAACCCAAGGCAGAAACGTCGAACCCACACGACGCGATGTTGAGTAAGCTCCACTCACTTGACGCCAAAATACTCAGCCGCGAAACCTACGCTGGATGACGGTGCTGAGTTAACTCGGCACACTCAATGCTGTCAGCGCTTTCTACTTAGGGTAAACGTAAATTTTTGTTAAAACCGCAGCGTAAACTCTCTCAACGTATGAAAACAGAGAGCTGGGAAATTAATTCCAACTCTCCCTCCTATCCTATCTGCTCGGGGCTACCATAACTATACTTAAACTACAACTAAACGTAGCCACACCCTAACTCTAGCTACCCACTGGACACCAAACCGCGAATAATAAAAGAAGAGATTAGCCAAAATTCCTAGACAACCTAAATCGAACATGGCCGAAAATTAAGAACAAAATAAGCAAAGTAATTAGGTAAAAAGGGGTCAACTTGGCAAGGGCAAGGAGCCACTTGCCTTACCACCAAGATGCAGCGATTGCAGCTTAAAAAAAACTGGCTTTGACGGCAAGATCGGCCACCTATGGGTCAAAAGCAAAGATTAGAGAAGAAGAAAAGAAATCAGAAATTCTTAACTCCTACAATCAACCCTAAATGAAGAATGACTTAGATGAAAGGGAAGATCTAGATAAGAGCAAGCTAAATCCGCAAACGCACGAGAAAATCGAGCTCCAACCATCCTGAAATCGCCAGCCAAAACCCACCGCCTCCTCCCAAAACCCTTCCGCTGGAAGCTCTCCAGACTCGGGAATGACGAAAAATGAGGAGGAAAAACGGTTCACAGCATAAAAAGATACACTCAGGAGAAAAAGTACGGAACACGCCCCAGACACGCCCGTGACACGCCCGTGTCCGGTTCGACAAGCCCGTGTCATGGGGCGTGTCCTCACATATTTACCCACCTACCCACTCGACGATCGTCAAACTCAGCTCGACGAAATAGGGTCACGCCCTGTGACACGCCCGTGTCACAGTCCATGTGCCAACTCGAACACCGCTTGACGATCGTCAAGCGCCGATCGATGAACAGAGAGAGACACGCCCCGTGTCACGCCAAAGTCCGATACGAGACGCCCGTGATACTGCCATGTACTCACTAAAACACAGCCCGACGATCATCGAGCGCAGCTCGACGAATCGAATGGGACACGCCCTGTGACACGCCCGTGTCATAGGCCGTGTTCCTACCAAAAACACCCGTCGACCGAAATTTCGTCGACCACACAACCGAGAGCTCTACCAGAGCTTGACACGCCCTGGGTCACGCCCGTGACACAGGCCGTGTCACCCAAACATACACAAAAATAGCTAACTCCGTAGCTAAAAAGAAACAAGGCACCAGCCTAACAAGCTCGGCCACACCAGGCAATGCACAACACAAAATACATTACAGCTAACATAACAAACGCCGAAACGACGCGAAAGCAAACGATCTTGGACTTCGACCAAAACTCGCACCGTAGCAAAACACCTAAGCTACGGAAATAACGGTGAGGTCAAAAACAACATCCGACGATCGCACACTCGGGCTAACACCTCCCGAAGCCAAAACACAAGCATTCCCTAAGAGGCCCAACCGAGTCACCAAAACAGACTCCAGCTAGCTGGGGAATCTTGCTAAAAGGCGACAACCAGGCTACAAAAAGAACCTAAAGAGCTAAGACCACGCTCTACAACGGCGAAAGGCTGGAAATGCGTCATCGTAACGCCAATTAAAGATCAAACAAAACATAGAAAAACCGGGGGCGTTACAATCAACTCCACCCGAACATGATGCATGCCTAATTCTTATCTCAAACTGAGCCCCAATCCATAAAAGTTGTTAAGCAAGATCCACACTGGATTATTACAATGTAAGAGGAGCTCAACCAATTTGAAAGATGTAGAGTTTGGGATTTAATTCCAAGACCCAAAGACTACCCAATCATTGGAACTAAATAAGTATTTAGAAACAAACTAGATGCTCAAGGTCTTATCATCAGGAATAAGGCAAGGCTAGTAGCACAAGGCTATAGAAAAGAGCAAGGCATTAATTATGATCAGACATTTGCCCCTGTTATAAGGATTGAAGATATCAAAATATTCCTAGCTTATGCAGCCTACAAGAAGTTCATAGTATACCAAATGGTTGTCAATAGTGCATTCCTTAATGGTGAACTTAAAGAAGAGGTTTATGTGGAACAACAACCAGGTTTTATTTCTCCTACACATCCCTCTTATGCTTTTAAACTGCATAAGGCTCTCTATAGTCTAAATCAAGCTCCAAGAGCTTGGTATGAAAGCTTAGCTAGCTTTCTCTTAGAGCATAACTTTTCTAGAGGCATTGTAGATACGACTTTGTTCATAAAGCATCATCATGATAAAATTTTGTTAGTACAAATATATGTAGATGACATTATCTTTAGTTCTACTAATTCCAATCTATGCAAAAGGTTTTCTGACCTTATGCACTCCAAGTTTGAAATGAGTAGCATAGGTGAACTCTCCTACTTTCTTGGTCTCCAAGTGAAGCAGTCACCTGATGGCATCTTCTTATCCCAATCCAAATATGCTAAGGAGCTAATAAAAAGGTTTGGGATGGCTAATGCCTCAACTAAGAGAGCACCTATGGCTGCTAATGTTGTGATTGACTCTGATGAACATGGGAAACCTATTGATCATAAACTATATATGGCCATTATTGGGTCCCTGTTGTATCTCACAGCAAGTAGACCAGACATCATGTTTGTTACATGTCTTTGTGCTAGGTTTCAGGTGAACCCTAAAGAATCTCACCTTTTTTCCTAAAAAGAATTTTGAGATATATAAAGAGTTGACCATATTTATGACTCTAGCATCCCACTAAGTCAGAATTTTAGTTGACTGGATACTTAGATGCTGACTTTGCTGGATATAGAGTGGACAAAAAGAGCACATCAGGGATATATCAGTTCCTTGGTGATAGGCTAGTGTCCTGGTTTTGCAAGAAGCAAACATCTTTGTCTACTTCAACAGTAGAAGATGAGTACATAGTAGCTGACAGTTGTTGTTCATAGATGTTGTTTATTCAGAACCAACTCCTAGATTATGGTGTCAACTTAAATAATTCAACTCTACTTTGTGATAATACTAGTGAAATTTCCATTGCACAGAATCCAGTGCATCATAGTAGAACTAAGCATATAGATGTAAGACATCATTTCATTAGAGAGTGTGTAGACAAAAAGAAAATTAATCTTACTTTTGTCTCTACTGATTTACAAAAGGCAGACATCTTCACCAAACCTTTGGATGAGAAGAAACATCTGTTCTTTCTAAATCAGCCAGGTATGATAAATTGAGAAGCATTAATTTAACTTTTTGTCTGAGGTCAAAGAATTTGTCACAGTTCGTCGAACGGAGATCGACTAATTGAGAAAAGTTCATGAGAAAATTTGTCTATCAGAGATCACAGAAATCTCTGTGTGAAGTCTTATTCGTCGAACGAAGATCGACGATACTGCTTCAGAAAATTTTTGTCTACCTGAGAACGACAAAAAAGTTTCCCTTCTTCAGACTGAGATCGACGAACTCTTTTATCAATAAAATATTTCGTCGAACTCAGATCAAAGAATTTTGTTTATTTCGCAGGACGGAGTATGCCGCTTCATATTCTGAAAACCATATAACTAGGTTTTCTTCGAGCTCCATCCCGCGCTTTCTGTTCCCTTTTCACTTGATCTATGTTTGCATTCTTGCAGGAAACAATGGCGATTCTAGCGAGTTCTCTTTCTGGAATGAAATTTGACACAGGATTTGATATCGACTTTGAATCCTTTCAACATTTTGATCAGATATTCATTGACATACTGCAGTTGTTTGAGGAACAACAGTTGAAGATATTCATGACTACCAGGATAAAGATAGCCACGACTGAGATTAGAGAATGGGTGTTTACTTCTACTACTCCAGACGTTGACTCAATGACAAACACAATCTCTAGCAATCAAGTTTCTCTTACTCCCGCAGTTCTAACTGAAGTTTTTGGTTTTGTTAATGATAATGAAGATATTGAGATTGATAGTGCTGACTTTGATGATATGTTGAATAAAATGAGTCATACTGGTGAGAACCCTAATAAATTGTTAAAGAAAAACTTATCTACTGAATATAAGTTTTTCTCCGATGTTGTGGGAAAAGTTTTGCTAGGCAAGCATACTGCCCATGCCTATACTACCAGGCACCAGTTTCTGGTAATTTGTGCTGTAGTGAATAAGAAAGTAGTGAATTGGGCAAGGATTTTGTTTGATTTGATAAGAAAGAAGAATAGTAAGATGGAAATTTGTTTTGGAAGAATTCTTGGAATCTTCCTTCAAGAAAAAGCATTTGAATCCCTGGTCTCCCAAACCATATTCATAAATGCTTCCAAAAGGCTAACTTGTGCCTTATTTGGAAGATGGGAGAGGAACATCTCTAAGCCATTTAAGGCTTCAACCTCTTCCAGAAACTCTGACGATATAAGAGCTATTACAGCTAATCCCCCACCTCTAGAAGATATCATTCCCTCCATCCAAATGCCATCTCCTCCATCCCAACAACAACCTACTCCTCCACAAGTTCAAATTCCTTCATCTACTCCACACCAACAACCATCCACATCACAAAGTCATGCTCCAACACCACCTATCTCTCCAGTGCATCACCCAACACCAATTCAATCTCCAGAGCACAACTCACCCCCTTCATCCCCATTATCACAACACCTTGTTGACATACCACTCACCAAAAATATATCCATTCCATATTTTGATCTTTTATCATCATCTCCCATCCACACACCATCATCTACAGATGAACTTATGACTGACACCACACCTTTACCTTCATCCTCTTCCATCCATCCATCTGTATCCACTCAGACACCCTCTGAGTTTGTACAATTGGATTCCCCTTCCATCTCAACTCTCTTGGAGCTCATCACTCCTCTCCTGAGAAACATAAAAAAAGAGCATATTCTGTTGAAATTTGTGAAGTGAAAGTGGGTGATAGAGCAGGCCGGGCGGTCTAAGCGGCCTGAGCGATCTGAGTCCACGGCCTAGAAGGACTTCTGGTTGCAGCCTGGGGGACCTGGCTTTGATGGTGGCTTGGGTGTTCTTGTAGAGTGGCATGTGCGACCTCTATTGCAGTCTGGGCAGTCTAGGTGTGCGGCCAAGATCATGTATGGCCAAGGACGTCTTAGCGACTTGGGCATCTAGTGGAGCGGCCTGGGTGGACTGTATTTGGCGGTCTGTTGGCGGTGCTCAGCTTGATCTGCGGCCTTGCAGTTAGCCAGCTCTTGTGGTAATCGGGCGGATTGGAAGTAGTATCCGCAGTGTGTTGGCGAACTTGTTTATTGCGTCCGTAGAGCCCGCATTTGTGGACTGGTTTTGGAGATGGGCTTTTGTTTTTGCCGAGCTCTCCATATTGCGATGGATGTTTCACATACTTATGGCGGACTGTCCTACTGATTGGCGGTCTGGGTCTTCTATGTCTGCCGCGCTTGTGCTAGTTGCTTGTTGGGCTGCTGGACTTGGTCATTTTCTGTGACAAGTCCATGGTGTCCGTAGAGTCCGCAGAGTCCGTTGTGACTGTCTGTTGGTCGTGGACTCGTGGCGGGCTGTGGCATTGTTGTCGAGCTATGCGGACTGCCACTTTGTCTGCGTACAGTGTGTGGACTGATGTAGCATGAGTTGCAGTTGTGTTCACATGCTGTATTGAATTTTGGACTGCTGCAGCATGAGTTGCGAGTGTATCCGCATGATGTGTTGAGTAGCGGTCTGGCGTTATGCTTGTGTTGGGCGGACTGACACTGCGCTTGTGTTGTGTGAGCTGGCATTGTGTCTGCATGGTGGTAGACTGGCTTTTGAGCTGGCG
Organism: Platanthera guangdongensis; assembly: GCA_039583875.1. NCBI lineage: Eukaryota > Viridiplantae > Streptophyta > Magnoliopsida > Asparagales > Orchidaceae > Platanthera > Platanthera guangdongensis. The sequence goes on along the minus strand of CM077160.1, from coordinate 17,436,162 downwards.
CTTGGAGGATTGGTCTAGCCAAGTCCTTGCAGACCTGGCGGACTGGGTTGTGTTAGCGCTCGAGCTGGGGTGGTGACCCTATTCACTAGGGTGGTGACCACACTCCTCACCTCACCTATAAATAGACCCCCCCCGACACATCTACAGTAACTGAGTGTACAGTAAGTGAGGGCTTGGTTAATTGTTGCGGTCTGTTTTTTGCTGTTCGCGCTGGTTGAGCAGAGATTACTGTTTGTTGTTTGTAGGTTGCGTGGCTAACACTGAGGAGCCAGGAGTATGGCTTTGACTGCGGTCAGCATCAGTGAAGTTTGTGGTTTCAATCGGCGTTCTCAGCAGGTCCCTTATACGGCTTGTTAGTTTTCTCTACTTCAGCTTTTCCAAGTTTAATAACATGTCCGCCGAACTCGGCAGTCTAGGCGGTCTGTTCTACAGTTCGGCAGTGTCTTGTAGCAGTCAGTGAATAACGGTGTGTCCGCGCGACCTTGCGGTCTCGGTGGACTCCGTATTCTACTCGTCATCTAGCAGCAACAGCAGTTCGTGCAGCCTCGGCGACTTGGAGGACTGGGCGGTCTCGGCGGTCTCCAGTTCTGTCCGCTCGAATTGTTTTACTTATAATTTTTCATGTATTCCTGTGTACTGGAGAAATCATGTCTCGCCATGTATACCTCGCTTTGTAAAGAAAAATAAAAGAATATATGATCTGCTTGCCCCTGTGATTGCATTTGGTTGTTGAGCTTGCTTTCCTAGTTTCCGTACGATCAAGGTGTGATTGTGATAGTTCTGAGGATATTAATTTGGCATTATGTTATCTCGTTGACCACTTTGAGAAAATTCAACATGGTATCAGGTCGAGGTTCAGTTGCTTGAGAAGTGATCAACTTGTGTTATTGCTCTGTGCTTCTGGAAGCTTAACCAAGGTTGCTGCAATGGAAGGGAACTATGCAAGAGGTCTGGGTATTGAACTCTTGACCACGACTAACTTTAAGAAGTGGAAGTCGTGCATGAATAGTTTTCTTCTTGGCGAGGAGCTTTGGGAGGTCATCGGTGGTGACGACAGGCAGGAGGTTACTGCTTCTTTTGGGACTGCGGAGCAGGTGAGACTTTGGAGGAAAACAAATGCGAAGGTTGAGTTTACCCTCAAGAGTGTTGTTTCACCGGAGCTGTTTGATCATATCATTGGATGTGAGTCGGCTGCTGACATTTGGGAAACTATTGATGGGTTGTTCAACAGGAAGAATGTGACCATCTCTAAGTTTTTTCTGAAGATGAAGAGCCTGTGTGCTGAGATATCAGCGCTTGATCCTGATGAGCCTATCTCTAAGGCTAAGTTGAAAAGGCACATAATCCGCGGCTTGCAGAAGGAGTATGTTGCCTTTGTAACTTTTATTCAATGCTGGGCAAATCAACCATCTCTACTGGAGCTTGAGAACCTGCTTGCTTCGCAGGAATGTTTGGCCAGATAGATGGTAGGAGTGACTATCTCTGAAGGAGGTAGTGAAGCATTGTTCACAGGGAAGAAGAAGAAGAAGAGATGAGAAGGGAAGAAGAAGAACACCGTTGCTGAGAATGAGCCTTCAACTTCTAATCAGTCAGAGAGGAGCGCTGCTCCTAAGAAGGATTGGAAGAAGAACTTGAAGTGCTACAGGTGTCATCAGCGGGGACACTTCAAGCGTGACTGAAAGATTAAACTGCAGTGTGGGCATGCTGCAGGCAAGGAGGAAGCTTTCTTGAGTACTGAAGAAGCGAGATGGGGCAGCTTTCATGACGGGCACTTGTGTCAGTGCTTTGTCCGCTGTCGACTTCAACGACAAGTGGATCGTGGACTCCGGGTGTGGTCATCACCTCACCGGAGACAAGTCGAAGTTCTCTTCTCTACAAGCTTACTCAGGTAACGAAGCTATCATAAATGTTGATAATACTATTTATGCAGTAGAGAAGGAGGTGGTCATATCCTTGGGTAGTGATAAGGGGCCACTTACATTAATGAGTGTGTATCATGTGTCGGGCATGAAGAAGAACCTCTTCACTGTGACCAATGCGGTAGACGCAGGCTATCACGTTCTGTTTGGGCCATCATAAGTGAAGTTCCTTCGCAACGTATTAGCAGTAAAGGCTGATGTTGCTCATGTTAGGAGGAGAGTAAAGAACTTGTTTGTTCTTGCAACAGACTCTTACGTTGATCGGATGAGGGCAAACGATAGCTCTGCTATATGGCATGAGAGGCTGGGGCATATAGGAATGGATAAGTTGAAAGCTGTGACAAACAGGAGCCTTGTAAGAGGCTTGCCTAAGCTATCTTCTATTGGTGATGGTCACGTTTGCGCGGGATGTCAGTATGGCAAGGCTCATCTCCTTCCGTTTGATAAGTAACAAACGAGGAGCAAAAGACCATTGGAGTGTATCCATAGTGACTTGATGGGACCAACCATCACTACGAGACTTGGTGGAAGCGGATACATGCTTGTTTTGATTTATGACTACTCAAGATACACTTGGGTTTATTTCTTGAAGGAGAAGTCAGAAGCTTTCCAGGTGTTTGTGGAGTTCAAGGAGCTAGTGGAGGGCCGACTTGACTTGCGGATCAAGAAGCTTAGAACAGATAACGGTGGTGAGTTTGTCTCCTCCGAGTTTTCTAACTTCTGTAGGAAGCACGGGATCCAGAGAGAGCTTACTTGTGCTCATACTCCACAACAAAATGGAGTAGCAGAGCAGAAGATCCATCATCTGACGGAAACCTGCAAGTGCTGGCTTCATGCGAACGACATTCCTAGGTCCTTCTAGGCAGAGGGGATGTCTTGTGCTTCTTACATCATCAATCGGATGCCGCTCAGCGCGATCAATATGAAGTCTCCTTTTGAGATATTGCTGAAGGAGAAGCCAAGTGTGGAGCACCTTCAGGTGTTAGGTTCAAATTGCTATGTGCATGTCCCGGATGCTTCAAGAACAAAGCTTGATGTAAAGGCAAGGAAGCTTGTTTTTGTTGGCTATGATGAGTGAAAGAAGGGATGAAAATGCATGGATCCTGCGACGAATAAGTTTGTTATATCAAGAGATGTGGTCTTTGACAAACTAACGTCGTATTGATGTGGTTCGGTTGATCTACAAGAGAGCAAGGTTGATGAAGAGCAGAAGGTGGCTACTGAAGTTCTGTAAGAGGAGCTTGCTGTTTCACTTGCAGCTCCTATTGCTTCAAGCTCTAGTGCTGAGGTTTCTGGCTCATGAAACAGTGGGAGCATTGCTCAAAGCTTGCACGAAGTTGGAGTTGAGCCTGAAGAAGCAACGAAGGTGGTGAGCAAGGAACAGACCCTTCGGAGATCAAAGAGGATTGTTAAGCCACCATCTCGGTACTGTGATGGGAATGCAGTGAGTTTTGTCTCCTGCTTCTTTGTAGGTCCTCTGGATGAGAGAGAGCCTGTAAACTTCAGTGATGCCACTGGAGTCAAGGAGTAGGAAGGTGTCATGAAGGAGTAGATTGCTGCTCTCAAGAAGAATGAAACCTGGGACCTTGTGCCCAAGGTTTATGACATTACTCCAGTGACTTGCAAGTGGGTGTACAAGTTGAAGAAGAAGGATGATGGTAGCATTGATAGATACAAATCTCTCCTGGTTGCTCGAGGATTCTCACAATATTATGGAGAAGACTATAAGGAGACATTTAGTCCAGTTGTAAAGATGACTTCGGTTCGGGTGGTGATTGTCTTGGCTGCTTGTAAGGGATGAAGACTGTGGCATCTTGATGTAAAGAACGCTTTTCTTTACGGAGAAATTGATAAGGACATCTTCATGGATCAAGCACTTGATTTTGTTTCTGAAGTTCATCCGAACTATGTCTGCAAGCTCAGGAAGGCTCTTTATGGGTTGAAGCAAGCCCCTAGAGCTTGGTACGGGAAGATAGCAGAGTATCTTCAATTCTGCGATTATCTTTCTTCCAACTTGGATTCAAGCTTGTTCATCAAGAAGAAGGGGGAGCTTCAAGTGTTGGTCCTGCTGTATGTTGATGATATGATCATCACAGGGAATTTTGAGGAGGAGGTAGCTAGGCTCAGGTCTGAGATAGCTATTCGCTTCGAGATGAAAGACTTGGGAGAGCTTCATCACTTCCTTGGTCTTGAAGTGGAGAGGAAGGAGAGCAGGATACTCATTTTCAAGAAAGGGTATGCAGATCGCATTGTGAAACGGTTCAGCATGTGCAAAGGGAAGAGTGGCTCAACTCCTCTGGATCTTGGTCTGAAGTTTAGACGAGATGAAGGAAGGATTCTTCCTAATCCTTTGGTGTTTAGAGCTCTAGTGGGGAGCTTGATCTACTTAATGATTACAAGGCCATACAGTGCTTACGATGTTGGCCGATTAAGTCGGTTTATGGCTGAACCAAAGAAGTCTCATCTTTTAGCAGCAAAGAACATCTTGAAGTATGTCAAGGCGACTTCTGATATGGGACTCCTCTATAGTAGGGACACGGTGTTTTCTTTGCTTGGATATACAGATGCTGATTATGGTTGTGACTAGGATGATCAAAGATCAACTTCGGGTTATGTGTTCACTTGTGGATCAGCTTGTATCTCGTGGTGTAGCAAGAAGCAGGACTCAGTGTCAGTGTCTACTATGGAAGCAGAGTACAAGGCTTCGGCCTTGGCTATTCCGGAATCCATTTAGTTGAGGAGGCTTATAGAGGATGTTCATGAGGAAGTGCAAGGTCCTACTTTACTCTGAGGTGATAATGAGAGTGCTCCCAAACTAGTGAACAATCCAGTGTGTCACGCAAGGACAAAGCATATTGAGATTGAGCACCACTTCATAAGGGAGAAGGTATTAGAGGGATCTCTTATGGTCGGGCATGTTCGGAGTGAAGATAATCTTGTTGACATCTTCACGAAGCCGCTGTCGAAGGGGCCATTTCAACGGTTATGAGGGTTGCTGGGCATAATCACCACTTCTCAATTCAAGGGGAGTGTTGAAATTTGTGAAGTAAAAGTAGGTGATGGAGCAGGTCGGACGGTCTTAGCGGCCTGAGCGGTCTGTGTCCGCAGCCTGGGCAGACTGCTGGTTGCGGCCTGGGGGACCTGGCTTGGATGGTGTCTTGGCTGTTCTTGTGGAGCGGCCTGTGCGGCCTCTATTGTGGTCTGGGCGGTCTAGGTGTCCGGCCTGGATGATGTATGGCCAAGGAAGTCTTAGCGACTTGGTCATGTAGTGGAGCGGTTTGGGTGGACTGTGTTTGGCGGTCTGTTGGCAGTGCTCAGGTTGATCTGCGGCCTTGCAGTTAGCCAGCTCTTATGGTAACCGGGCGGATTGGAAGTTGTATCTGCGGTGTGTTGGCAGACTTGTTTATTGCGTCCGCAGAGTCCGCATTTGTGGACTGTCTTTGGAGATGGGCTTTTGTTTTTGCCAATCTCTCCATGTTACGATGGATGTTTCACATCTAAATGGCGGACTGTTGTGCTGATTGGCGGTCTGGTTCTTTTGTGTCCGCTGTGCTCGCGCAAGTTGCTTGTTGGGATGCTGGACTTGGTCATTTTCTGTGACAAGTCCATGGTGTCTGCAGAGTCCGCAGAGTCCGTTGTTGACCAGGCGGACTCCCTATTGGTCGTGGACTCGTGGCAGGTTGTGGCATTATTGTCGAGCTGTATGGACTTCCACTTTGTCTGCGTATACTGTGCGGACTGATGTAGCATGAGTTGCGGTTGTGTCTGTATGCTGTGTTGAATTGCGTACTGCTGCAGCATGAGTTGCGAGTGTATCTGCATGTCGTGTTGAGTAGCAGATTAGCATTTTGCTTGCGTTGGGCGGACTGGCACTGCGCTTGTGTTTTGCGGGCTGGCATTATGTCAGCATGGTGGTAAACTGGATTTTGACCTAGCACCTGAAGGATTGTTCTGGACAAGTCCTTGCGAACTTGGCGGACTGGGATGTGTTAGTGCGCGAGTTATGGTGGTGATTCTATTCACTAGGGTGGTGACCACACTCCTCACCTCACCTATAAATAGACGCCCTCGATACATCTATAGTAACTGAGTGAACAGTAAGTGAGGGCTTGGTTAATTGTTGCTGTCTATTTTTTGTTGTCCGTGTGGGTTGAGCAGAGATAACTGTTTGTTGTTTGTAGGTTGAGCAGCTAACACTGAGGAGCCAGGAGTTTGGCTTTGACTGTGGTCAGCATCAGTGAAGTTTGCGGTTTCAATCGGCGGTCTCAGCAGGTCACTTCTGTGGCTTGTCAGTTTTCTCTGCTTCAGCTTTTCCAAGTTCAATAACCTGTCTGCCAAACACGGCGGTCTAGGCGGTCTGTTCTTCAGTTCGGCAGCAGCTTGTAGTAGTCAGCGAATAACGGTGTGTCTGCGCGACCTCGCTGTCTCGGCGGACTCCGTGTTCTATTCGTCATCTAGTAGCAGCAGCAGTTCGGGTGGCCTCAGTGATTTGGCGGACTGGGCGGTCTTGGCGGTTTCCAGTTCTGTTCGCTCGAATTATTTTTCTTGTAATTTTTCCTGTAATCCTCTGTACTGGCGAAATCATGTCTCGTCATGTATACCTTGCTTTGTAAAGAAGAAATAAAAGAATATATGATCTGCTTACCCCTGTGATTGCATTTGGTTGTTGAGCTTGCTTTCCTGGTTTCCGCACGATCAAGGTGTGATCGTGATAGTTCTGAGGATATTAATTTGGCATTAGGCTATCTCGTTGCCCACTTTGAGAAAATTCAACATATTCAACCTCTTGCTAATTCCATTTTCTCTCTCTGCTCTCATTGTTATTGCCCCCACTGCCCCTTCTTCTTCTGGGGGCCAAGCTTCAGGACCCTCTAAAACCAGGCAGGGGCAGATATCTAATGAAGAAGTTCTAGTGCTCTCTCCTCCAACATTAGCAGCAGCATCAGCAGGTGTACTGTTGGATATAGCAGCAGATGCAAATGTATATATGAATACAGAAGTTGAGGAAGTTGAAATTGATATGAGTTGTAAAGATGAGCCAGCAGATCTTCCAGAAATTTTGACTGTGGGTGATTTCTTTGTCAATCCTACAGTAGATTTATTCGGTTTATTGAATTCATTTGATTCTGCTTATATAAATTCCTTACCAAAAGTTTGTTTAGAGAATTCTATGGCTATAGTTTACTATACTTCCCTTATAAGTCCTGAGGTTGTTAAGTAACTAAAGGCAAGTTTTGCAGTCATTAAGCCACTCACAGAATCAACTCTCAAGGCTATCTCCCCTCCAACTTACAAAATGGATGAAAGTCCTATACCCAACCTGGATGATATCATACTTGCAGATATAGAGGAAGAGAATCAAACAGTTTCTGAAAGTATTATTGTACCAGAAGTTTCAGAATCTCAAGTGCTACCTCATGCTGAAAAGCAAATTTCTAAGGAAGCCTTGAAGGAGATTGATGATATGTATGATAATCCTCCTGAGTCCTCTGAAGATAATGATGATGATGACTCTGAAGATTCTGATGATCCTAAAGCTAAGAAGAAGATAGTTAAGAAAAGGAAAGTTGTTCCCAAGGATATTCCCAAGCCCAATCCAACTCATGACACACCTTACTACATTTTGCAAAAGATTACACCTTACCCTGGGATGCCATAATGGATGTGGTTGTCTAAGAATGAGCAGAAAGAAAGGAAGAAGAGAAGAAGCTACAGTTCTCCTCCCAAGCACTTCAGGAAAGACCCTCCTCCTCCATCAGCTGGGGCTTCTGGAAGTATCACTCATAGATCATCTCCAGTCACTAAGACTTATCAAAGACACTCCAAGCCTAGTTTTCAAGGCAGTAGTGATCAACAACATCAATATTCAAATAGCAACCCTCCTCCAGCTTCAAAAAAGAAAAGTACTCCAGTATCTTTTGATGATTCAAAGAAGGACTGTTGGGTATTGTATCCACACTAACCAAAATTTGATGAAGTCATCCTTGAACTAAGATGAATTAAGTTGTATTTGATGCTTGGTTTAAGTTATATGTTTGCAGGAATCCTATGGGAAGTGTAGAGCAATATCAGTCTACAATGGGTCACCAAACACAGGACTATATAATGTAGTCCATCATTGTGTTTTCCAAAGTGTTGACTCATGTGTAGCCTATCTATTGGGATACACTCCATATTCAAGCTCTCGGAGTAAATGAAAAGACTTGATGCTGGTTTCACCTTAGAAGAAGAGAAAATTCTGTCAAGAAAATTTCCTAAGTAAAGTACTCGAGTAGTTCTATACTTACTCGAGTAAGTTACTGAGTTCATACTCGAGTAGTTAAGATGTATCCCGAGTAGTCCAATTATGGCTCTCGAGTAGTTAAAATAACTACTCGAGTAGTTTCCTTTTACCTCTCGGGTTTACAGAAATTTTCTTCTCAAAAATTTTCTAAGTTAAATACTCGAGTAGTACTGTATAGTACTCGAGTAGTTTTACCTTCTTACTCGAGTAGTCTCAGTCATGTACTCGAGTAGTTCATCTACTACTCGAGTAGTCTAGTGTTTATACTCATGTAGTCCAGAATTTCATTCCAGAAAATTTCTCTAAGTGAATTACTCGAGTAGTCATATCCATATACTCGAGTAGTTCTATTTGTCTCGAGTAGATCAAATTCTATACTCGAGTAGTCCTGTATTCCAGTTCCAGAAATTTTCTAAGTCTTTGTCTCGAGTAGTTTCTTAATTACTCGAGTAGTTCATTCAGATATACTCAAGTAGTATTTCTTATACTTGAGTAATCTTCTCCACCTCTCGTGTAAGTACTCTAGTACTCAAGTATGTTATGTTTGTTACTCGAATAGCTGATTCCTTTTCTTCGTATTTACTCGAGTAGTTGACTACATGTACTCGAGTAATTATCTCATTCCCTCTCAAGTAGTTCTCCTCATATACTCGAGTAGTCATCTTCTACCTACTCGAGTAGTGCTGCACGTACTCGAGTATTCTTTTATATCTTGAGTATTTTACTTCGAATTTTCTGAAAATTCATTAAGTCCAGAATAACGGTCTTCTTAATGAACTTTGACGTGATTGGTCCACGTGTCTCTCATAATGACTCAATTATGTCTAATCTTTTCAGATCATATATATAGTCTTGTCAAAACCGGCAAACCCTAATTTTAAGAAGATTATTTTTAAGAAGTTTTGCAGTCGTACTCTCAAGCTTTCTGTCTCCTCTTTCTCTCTCCAAGAAATGAAAACCGCCGCCGTCGCCTTCGGTGATTCCCGACCGGCTAGGGTTTCATCTTTTGAGGATTCAGATCCAGAAGGGTTTCTAGATCGAGATTTGCTTAACTCCTCATTCTTCTGATTCGATCGATCGTGCGAAGCCAAGAAGTTTCAGATCCAATCTTGCCGAGATTTCTCTTCATCATTCTGATAAAGCCACAAAGCCTAGAAGAAGAAATTTCTGGTCATCTGTTGTAGTTCTGAATAAGGAATCAATGTTTGTATTTCTATACAAAATTTATTTCATTCTTGTAGGAGAAATTTCTCTGAGTGTAGGAGCTTTTGTCTCCGAGTTTGTAGGAAGCTTTATCTTCCGAGTGTAGATCCGTTTTGTGGATCGAGATTGTAGGAATATTATTCCGAGGGTAGGATTTATTTTCAATCCGAGATAGTGGATTAGCCAAGTCTAGTGTATTGCTAGATCGGTGAGGGAAAGTGGATGTACCCAAGGTTGTGGAACCACTATAAATCTTGCCTCATCTTTGTTTGATTGGTAGATAGATCTGTGCATTGGTTTGTAATTTTTATTCCGCAAAAAGATGCACAATTCCCCTATTCACCCCCTCTAGGTGATTTAGGTAGGCAACTATAAACTTTCAAGGACACCAGTCCCAAAAGGCCAGTATCCCCTCCAATTCCTTTTGTGGATCCTGAACAAGTACCAACTGCTAAAATGGCCAGATTTCAAGAATTAATTGGACTTTCTCTGATTAATAAAGCAAAAATAAAAGGCAAGGACCCATCTCAGTACTCCACCATGTCCCCATAGAAAAAAGAAGAGCTCAAAAGGTACAATAATGCCAACAAATTTTTCAATGTAGATGAATATTTGAGTCTCCATCCTGAAGTTGTAGTACCAAGGGCTACTTTTTGCGATATTATAGGAGCATCTGACATGACCATGTCTAAGAGAAAAGCTGCAAACCCTAATAAAGAAATCATTTTCAGACAACCAACTGACAAAGCTGAGAAAGAGAAGTCAAGGAAAACAAATAACTGCTTGTTTACTTTGTTTTCTGAAACATTTTGTGTTTAATCATAAAACACCTATTGTACATATATCTGCTAGATCTTTATTTTCTACCAGATATCTTTTATTTTGCTTTGTGAGTGTTTTCTTTTGTTTGTATTAGTGACCTCACACAAATAGGGGGAGATTGTTGTATCCATAGTTTGAATTTGGGCTAGGTTCACTAATTAGGATGTTTGACCCACTTTGTATAGCTAGGATTAAGTCTGTTAGTCCTAGAGTTTAGGATAGTCATTAGTATCAATATTCATGGACCAGCCTGGAGAGGACTTCAGTAGACTCAAGACTTAGTAGAATTCAGAGTTCAGATTATAGTTCGAAGTTCTTCGAACTCAGCTCGACGATCGTCGATCGCAGATCGACGAACTCAGAAATCTTTCTCTGGGTTGAGCTCGACGATATTCGAGCTCAGGTCGATGATTTCTTCCTCAAGACAGATTCTCTACTCGATGAAATCTGGAGTTCAGCTTTGACGGATTCTTTCTAGTTTATGTTCTCTGAACTCAGGACGACGAAGACAGATTCTCTACTCGACAAACTTGAAGTGCATAATTGGCAAGATATTTCCAATTTGTAGTTCGCTGAGCTCAGGATTTCTGAGCTTGACGAACTTGGAACTCCAGTCGATGAATTCTGCCCAGAGGTCGATGATTTCAGTCCCGAGTCAGATTGATAAGTTTTCCTTTTTTGTCCCCAATTTCTTAAATTATTTAGCAGTAATTGTCTGGGTAATTAATGCTTATATTATCAAGAATATAGTCATTCTTGGCAGCATTAATTATGAATTTTATCAGAGTTAATTGCTTGCTTATTTATTGGCACAGTTGGGGAAACTCATTAAAGATTATATTCCAGCCGTTTCATTCTCCAAAATTAGTCAGTAATTAATGCTTGAAATTCAAAATTCAAAAGGAGAATTTGACAGCAGAATATATAAGAGAATTTTCTTTCAGACAATAGAAGCTGTGTGATACAAGCAAGCAAGAAAAAAGATACACAGAATACACAACACAAGAAGTGATACAAAGAAGAGATACAAAAATATACTGAAGAATATCTACTTCTTCTCTGTGCTGAAAACTTTCTGTTTTCCCCTTAATCTTTCGGAAGACTGAAGAAGAACATTAATCTTATATCAAGAGTCTTCTTTAACTTCTACTCCAGGAATCCTCAACAACAACTCTAGATCTGTATACAAGTTCCTAGATTTCAACAAGACAAGACTGAAGACCTACACCCTGAGCAAGGCTCCAGGCTTTCTGAACTTCTCAACATTTGAGAAGGTGCTTTGACAACAGTAATCAACTGAGTCTTCTCTATTGAATAAAGAAAAGAGAAGACACCATCAACTCTCTCAACCTCCTGTACAAAGGGTTTATTAACTCCCTTCAAAAGTTTATTGTTGGTTTTTGGGCACCTGATCAAAATCCTAAAGGGTTATGAGATCTCCGTGTAAATAGATCTTGTGGTGGCAGTCACCTGATCAAAAACCTGATAGTGGATTCCTACCAGGGTGGTAGAAGAGTGGATGTACCCAGTTTGGGGAAGCACTATAAAATTCTTGTGTTATCTGGTTGATCATTTTCTCTTTGTTTTGATGTGTTGTGATAGTGTAGTTTAGCTTAGTTTCCATTTCTATTTATACTACTAGTATTATCACTTATTTCTCTAATAAATTTTTTTTATAGCCAAAACGTTTTAAGTTACTCTATTCACCCCCGCCCTCTAGAGTATATTAGATCTATCCCCTATCTTTCAGTCGTGTAAGTGCTATTCAAAATGTTGGTAGCAATATTGGTTCCTTGGAGGGATGCACTATCGTATTACCGGTATGTATTGGTCTAACTAGCAATGTTTTTTGTATTATGTCTATTCATTTTTGCTCTAACTTTTTATACTTGAAGGTGTGGATGTACGAACACAGCATACTCCAGCCTGAGTTGGTCGACCTAGCTTGCCCTAGAGTTTGTCGCTGGTCTCCTACCCTTATGTACAATGACAAGTTTTGCATTAAAGTACAAGAGAACTTTTTCATCAAGAATTATGCACGTTCTAAAAATCATAACCTTATTTATCAAATAATCTTCTACTTATCATCATCATTGTATTTTACTGTTATTTGCAGGTCAAAAAGAAGTTTGTGAATGTAGTTGATGAGGAGAAGGTCCTACTGGTTGAAGAAGATGATGACTCGGATTTTGAAAAACCGCTACCAAAAGGTGAGGTAGATGATCTCCTTGTCAAGGCTGGGTCATGGACAATCTTCTAAATACCTATGATGTGGTACTTGGTGCGAAAAGAAAAAGGACGCCACAAAACATTAGAGGTTATCTCTACGTATCCCCAAATCACGAGGTATGGTACTTTTTTCATCAAAATAAGTAAAGCAAGGAATGACTACATGTTCAATCATTTAAATTATGAAAGTGTTGTCAAATATGCATTGTCCAATGTGCAGTATTATAAAGGAAGTAAAGCAAGGAATTACACCGCTCTTATTAGTCAGATTACTGAAGAGGCTGTTAATTCCTCTGAAATAATTCTCATGCCTTGGCACCTCACTAGTCATTGGGCCTTATTGTTTTGCTGGGTAAAAGAGCAGCGTTGGGAATATTATGATTCACACCCAAGTAGCCTTCATCGGGCCGACATACGTGTTAATGTATGTATAAAGAAGGCCACTCAATATTATATTGTTGCTTAATGTTAATCATTCAATTCAATTATATTTACATCGTCACTTGTACTATAGCTGAAGGCCCAGCAAGATGATGTTACAGCGGCATTTTCAGACGGATTCATTAATTGGTCGGTAGAGGATGCGCTCGGTTGGCCTAAATAGGACAATGTTGGACTGCGGAGTATTTGTTTTGAAGTTCATGGAAGTGATTTCATCCACGATAAGCGTATCATGGGTAGATCACAAGAAATGGCAAGACGACATGTTGCAGTTTCGGGTCAAAATTGTGGCAAAAATTTTTAAAACCTTTTCAAGTAGTATTACAGAGAGGTTTGCTAGACTAGATCCTTCAGATGCAGGATTAGCTTAAATTTATAAGACAATGTTTTATTCTAAATAGTTTATAATTGATGCAGAGACTAATTTTGGAATTGTGCTTTATAGTGCAGACAATACTTTATTCTCTAGCTGTTAGGTGCAAACTCACATGAGATACTTTGGAAGTGTGATTTTCAGATGCATGATTAGCTTAACTTGTCTGCTGATGTAAACTCTAGTTTAGAATTGATGCATAAAATGTTTTATTCTAAACTCACAAGAAATATTTTGCAATTTCAAAAGCAGGGGTAAAATCTTTAATTTTGCAAACTGAAGAAATGTGGACATAATTTATTCATATTTATATGTTTCTACCCTGCAATAAAGCTCACCATAGCATATTATCAAGCTATTAGGTGTTATAGCCACTGCTCCATATTATCCTGTTGCAATAAAGTTCTACTTGATAACGACCATGCTTCTCATATTATCCCGTTGAAATTTGTTCACCTCTACTATAATAACTGTTCCAAGTAAATGCCTATTTGTTTTGGAGCAACTTCATACCATGTTGAAGATAATTTTATTCAATATAAGGCTACATCACATCATTGAAATAACATTACTCCAATTCCCGCTTTTACTCATGGTCGCACTAACATTATGGTTTAAAGATATCGGGAATGCCCGAAAAATCAAAAGATAAATTTACATAAAATTCATCATTAAAATCACTTGGAGCTTCATTAGGCACTACAGTTGGACCATCTATTATTGTCTCCTCTTGGTTTTCTGCTGAAAGGTTGAAAAAATTGATCTCTTGCACATATCTAAAGGTTTGTCCAGCGGCTACTGTCTCCTTCTTAACCGCGGCTTTCTTCCCTATCAAACATAATTAATTTAAAAGTAAGTTTGTCAAAATAATTAATCAAAGTTGTAGCAATCTTTAAAAGGTTAATATATTTACTTGGTTTTTTACTCCCTATCTCCCAGTACACCTTCAATCTTGCATTCAATATTCCTTTTGGTTTCTTTGTTACAGGATCTCTAACCAATGGTGTGTTTCCGTCATTCTCATTGCTCAGACCTCCTTTTCGTATTTCAGCAGCCTCAACTATCTCATCTGCTTCTTTTGCTAAAACATGCAATCCTCCCAGAACATGTGCCTTTACATCCTTGCTGTTCTCTACTCGGTTTGCAAGGTCATAAGCGAAACGCATCAGGTGGTTTCTAAATATCAAATTAGAGTTACACTCTATTATGTCGGGAGTATTGGGTAGGTATATGCCCTTCTTAGCATTATGACAGGATCGTTTAAGCAAATATGTGGGTGGAATTTCTCTTAAATTTTTCAAATTATATATTCTAAGAATATGCTTGCAAAGAAAGCCTCTAGTCTCGAAACCTCTGCATGAGCAAGTGGTCTCATTGGCCTTAGAATTATAGCTAACAAAACATCATTTGTCATCACTACCATCATAGAGCTTTGTAACGTATAAATAATTATTTTCATCATGTCTCATTTCATCCACTACACATACGCCCACTGCTCCCTCCATGAAAGCTTGTTCAAATCTAACAAACATTTTGCTTGTGTAGAACTTAGATACATGTTTAAGCATCTAACAACTTTTGACCTTTAAGCTTACAGTCCCTTGCTTGCATCTAAAATCTTCGTCTCGTTCTCATCTCCACCCAGATCCCACCAATTTCTCCAACCCCATGAAACACTCCACCAGCGTACTAGTTACCTTCGAACATCCATGCAATCCATTCTTGGCAGATTCGCTTCGTTGTGTTGATAATATACCAAGATCTAACACATCCTTGTTGAAGGTTGTAGACCAGTTACTCCTTGCTCTATATAATTCTCCCAACCATCCATTTTCTTGCAAGTTTCCTCTGCTAATCATCTCATTCTAGTATCTATCAAAATCAAGCTCACTATCGTACTTACTCATGCATTGATAAAAAAGCTCGCGGACACTTTTCTCATTATTAAAGCATGAGACTTTTGAAGGCGCTTTCTTGGAGATATGCCACTGACATAAACGTTGATGGGTCCCAGTAAATACTCTTTCAATAGTAACATCCATAACTTGATCTTGATCTGTGAATATAGTTGTTAGTAGTTTGCCACCAACAAATTTCGGAAATGTGTTGAAGACCCAACAAAATGAATCGATGGACTCCTCAGAAATAAAAGTACCACCAACACATATATTATGCCAGTGATTGTTGACGGCGATAAATGGTGCACAAGCCAAATTATACTTATTCAATTTGTATGTTGTGTCAAAGATAGCTACGTCACCGTAGCAGTCATAATCGATTTTGCTTTGTCCGTCCATCCAGAAAAACTTGTCAATCTATTTAACTCATCAGTACAAACATCATACGAGAACATGTTGTCCTCCAACTATTTTTCCTGTAGAATCTTCAGCAAACTAAGTGAATCACCGCTTTTAATTAGCGCCTTCTTTTCCCGCTGCACAAAGTTGTAGGCATCAGATTTTGAAAAGCCAACATTCTCGAACCCACCGACTTCATTAGACAAAAAGTTTTACACGTGAACTGTTTTAACTCCCGCATCCGTCAGATTATTAATAAAGCTACCATGCATTTTTGAAATGATGCGGGACGATCTCAATAGATGCTGCTCGTTCTCCATCGCTAATGGGTGATTGTGTTTCTCGACAAACTTTGTAACTGTCCAATTCCTACCCTCTGTATCAGTGGTAAAATAAATGCATGTGAGACAACCAGTGCTTGTTTCTAATTTATGATATTTTTTTGGTGAGGGTCTCACCTTCTTCAATACAGCATTGGTGCAGCTATATGCCCGACATTTTATAATCCTTGTGTGTATCCAGTAGCTCAAATGTTCTTTTCGAACACTGAAACCCATGCTATGAGCATATTCACAGTACATAGCATATGCCTCGTCTTCTGAATGCACAATTGGGAAAACAACCTGTTGTTTGTTGACCTGAAAAAAAGTATAAGGGTTTAGTTCACTCCTAATAAATGCAATTGAAAAGATAATACAACAATTGAACTGCAAATAAATATAATGCAATAATTGATTTTCAAAACAGTTGGATTTCACATAATAAATGCAGTTGAAAAGTTAAATATAAAAACTCATTCAAATGTCCAGCAACTGTCCAGCAAATCGGTTCAAATTTGAATGTAGCACTACAAAAGCAAAGCCAAGTTTACATTGACCTTTTCATCACCAACATTTTTGGAAGAGGCCTGGGCACTTTTTCCTCCGTTAGTAGTCATTTCTTCCACATATCAGAAAAAAGGCCATGAAAAATAATCTTATAGATCAAAAGTTAAAGAGAGGGATTTACTGATATTGATACTAACCTTCAGAAAAAAAAACACCTCAGACTTAAGCATTCAAGAGCTAGGTTTCCGCCATTTCTTCCGCCGAGAGATGAGGAACAAGACGTACGACTATGAACGGTAAAGGAAGGAATGGCTCATCGTCTTCAACATCAAGAAACGGTTAGGTTTCTGGCAGAGGAAGCAGCGGAATGGCAGAGAAGATCTAAGCTACCTAATCCCGGCTAGGTTGACTCCAATTGTTTCGCCGAGAGCCGAGGAAGGAGGAGGTCGGGATGAGGCAAAATTTCGAAATGGGTGTGGGCCCCACCAATGAAATGAGTATTTATTTCCTGATGGTGGCATGGTCCCTTTTCTTGACCTAAAAAGTTTCCGCTCCAAGGACCGCCGGGAGGTATTGTTGTATGCTAGCGATGTCAGGGAGGCTGTGGCCACCCTTTATGCAAGCTGGTCTGCAGGCATACCCTGCATCTCTTCAAGTTCATCTTCGCCAATGATTGCGGAGGAGATCATCAACACATGCAGAGTGTTTGAAACATGGATAGGCTCGCACACTCGTGTACAAGCACCTGGCACCCACTTCAAAATTCCGGCGAGACCTCCCGGCGAGATGGGGTCGGCGAGATCACCACGGCGAGACGGTTCCCGGGCGAGAGCTTCCCGCGAGATGACTACTGCGGTGCGAGATGGCTTCCACCGGGCGAGACCTCAACCTCCGGGTGAGAGCGCCTATGCGAGAACTTCTTCTCGCTCGGCGAGATGCACTAGGCAAGTTGCACGCTCCCTCACTTGCGGGCTGCTTCAGGTAGGGTGGTGCCGCGGTATCATAATCCGAAAAAACAAACAAGCACAAACACTTCCAGCGTTGCAGCACTCTATTTTAAAGGGAAGACAAATTTTACTATCTCATCAAAAAAGTAAAGTTCTACATCCAAGCCTTTATATAGGCTGGCACAACAACTAGGAAACTGACACGTGGCTCTACATTAAATTTCACCTAAACTATCTTCTCTCTCCTCCACCATTAACAAAAACAATACATATATAAAACAAATTTTACTTGTTGACCCGGTCAACTTTGAAAAGTCACCAACAAACACCCCATCAAACTTGGCAGCACATGCCGAGTTTGCCTTTGAGCATTAGGAATGTCTACACCTTCAAGGCCTTTGTGAAGATATCCACGATCTGCTCTCCAGTGGGACAATACACAACCTCAACCGTCTTTGACTCCACCTGCTCACGAAGGAAGTGGTACCTCGTCTCAATGTGCTTGTTGCGCACATGTAGTGCAGGATTCTTCGCGAGTTGTATAGTAGACATGTTGTTAACGTACATGGTCATGGGCCCATCGTGTTGATGGTGTAACTCCTGCAGGACGTTCTTCATCGAAATTGCCTGACATGCACAGGCCGCCGCTGCGATATACTCAGCTTCACACGAAGATAAGGCAATCGTTGCCTGCTTCTTCGAGCTCCACGAGAACACACTTGTTCCCACATGGAAAGCATTTCCAGAAATGCTCTTCCGATCATTCACATCTCCACCGTAGTCGCTATCCGAGTATCCAACGAACTTCAGCTCCTCTCCTGTAGAGTACACCAAGCCATGACCTCTCGTCCCATTCACATATCTCAGGATCCTCTTTGCCGCCGTGAAATGGTCCTACTTTGGCTCCTCAATGTACCTGCTCACCACTCCAACAACGTACATGATATCAGGCCTAGTGAAAGTCAGGTAGCGTACGCTTCCAACCAAACGTTTGAATAATGTGGAGTCGACTACTCCCTCCTTTGAGTCCTTCCTTAACTTCAATCCTGGATCAGCGGGAGTGGAGATAGCCTTGCTATACTCCATCCCGAACTTCTTCAAGATCTCCTCTGTATAATTATTTTGTGAGATGAAGATAATATCTTCACTTTGTTGTACCACCACACCTAGGAAGTAGCTGAGCTCTCCAAGATCGGTCATCTCAAATTCCTTCTTTATCATTCTTTTGAACTCCTCTAACATGGTAGGATTGTTGCCTGTGAATATCATATCGTCTACGTATAGACATATGATAATCATATCCTCATTCTTCTCCACCTTAGTGTAGAGAGCATACTCATGGGGGCTCTTCATGTAGCCGTGCTTCTGGAGGTATGAATCTATCCTCCCATTCCAAGTACGAGCTCCTTGCTTCAACCCATACAGTGCTTTGTCCAGCTTGCACACCTTCCTCTCTTGGCCTTTTACAACATATCCAGGATGCTGCTCGATGTACACATCTTCATCCAAGTAACCATTCAGGTAAGGAGACACAACATCCATTTGCAAGATCTTCCATCCATAGTGAGCTGCCAGTACGATGACCAACCTGATTGTGTCAATCCGTGCCACTGGTGCAAAAACTTCATCATAATCCACTCCTTGGACTTGCCTGTAGCCTTTCACAACGAGTCCTGCCTTGTTCTTCTCCACCTCTCCATTCTTATTCATCTTCACTTTGTATATCCACTTAACCACAAGTGGTTTGTGGCCGACTGTAGATCGACCAGCTTCCAGGTATCATTCCTCTTCATGGACGCTATCTCCTCATCCATCGCCTTCCTCCACGTCTTCTTTTGGGCTGCTTCATCATAAGAGTGCTCCTCACAATCTGTTAAGAGACAGTATAAAGATAATTATTAAGGGTCGGTGACGTCTCCGTATAGATCTCCTCCAACCTCCTCATCCTAGGTTGAGGACGATCAGCTTTTCCCCTGCTAGTTCTTGCTCCACTAGAATCGCCTCCACTTGTGCTTGCTCCACTCGAGTAGGTGGTATGAGCTCCCCCTGACTCTCCACTAGGTGGTGATGGTAGCTCAGCTCCAACAACCTCATCTTCTGCTTCGTGACCACTTTCCTCTTCATCATCATCTAAGAACATTCCTTTAATGCTCCTCGCCTTCTCATCCCAGCTCTAGCAGCCATTCTCCTCAAACACGACATCCCTTGAGATTATTGCCTTCTCCGTCACTGGATTATATAACTTGTAAGCCTTGCTCGTCGGAGTGTAGCACACAAAGATGCACTTCTTGCTCTTGTCATCAAGTTTCTTCCTCCTTTATTCCGGGACATGAGCATGAGATACAAACCCGAAGACCCTTAAGTGTTTAACACTAGGCTTACATCCACTCCGAGCTTCAAATTGAGTCATGTACTTCACGGTCTTCGTTGGGCAGCTGTTAAGCAAGTACACGGCACACTGCACTGCTTCTGCCAAGAACATCTTTGACAATCCCTTGCCCTTCACCATACTTCTCGCCATGTTCATGATGGCCAGGTTCTTCCTTTCTGCGACTCCATTCTACTGGGGTGAGTATGTCGTTGTAAACTGATATGAAATCCCACACTCTCTATAGAAGTCAACAAATATCCTAGAGGTGTACTCCCCACCTCTATCTGTCTGCAACACCTTTAGTGGTTGTCCACTCTCCATCTCCTCCATTGCCTTGAGGTCCTTGAACCTGTCAAGGGTCTCATATTTATCCTTCAAAAAATACACCCAACACTTCCTACTAAAGTCATCTGTGAAAGTGATGTAGTACTTGCTCCCACCAACTGAGGTAGTCTCAAACGGACCAGCAATGTCTTAGTGAACTAGTTCAAGTTGCCTCTTTGCTCTTTGGGACTTGCCACCTTCGAACGTCTGCCTCTTCTACTTTACCTTCATACATGCCTCACAGATCTTCTGTGGATGTAAGATCATGGGCAGAACTTCCACCATCCTGTAATGAGATAAGAGTTTCAAACCAGTGAAGACCAAGTGACCCATCCTATGATGCCACAACCACGCTTCTTCTTCTTCCTCAGTTCTCGCAAGGAACACCGTCTCCTCGGCATCCATCCTCAGTGTAACGAGACGATTTGTTGTCATCTTCACCTTCATTACCTCTCTTCCTCAATGATCCTTCATGACCAATGAACCATCCTTCAACTAGACACAATAGCCTTTCTCCACCAGCTGCCAAAGGCTTAAGATGTTACTTTTTAAGCCTGGCACATAGAACACATCATTGAGGTGCACCTTCTTGCTATTTAGGGTGACCACTATCACCCCTCTGCCTTCCTCCGAGATCTTTGAAGCGTCTCTAAAACTGACCTCACCAATATTTGGCTCAAGGTTGGTGAACAACTCTTTCTCTCCACACATTTGGTTGCTTGATCCCGTGTCCAAGTACCACACTCCATTCCTTCCTCCCTCAGCTCCTCTATATGTTAAGAACATCATTGGGTCACCACTAGTGGTGCTTGCTTCTTCATAGTGGTTGGTCTCTTCTCTCTTCCTCGGAGCCTAGCAGTCATAGCACATATGCCCAAAGCGGTTACAGTTATAACACTGTATTGGGACATGTCACCTCGGCCTCTTTCTCGGCCTCTTCCTCTTCCTCTTCCTTCATGCCTCCCTCATTGAGGTTGCTCTGCCTCTCTCTGGCTATATTGATCTCTTCCTTGATCTCTTCCTCCTCTTCTTCCTCTACCACTTCCTCGGTAGCCTCAGCCTCAATGGCCTCCTCCTCTTCCAGAGCTCTCTCCAAAATTTAACTGAGTCTGGAGTACTTTACTCAAGCCACTTGACTCGTCTTCATCTGGCAGCATGCGGTACTCATGAGCTTGTATGGAGCCAAGAAGGTCATCCACAGACATCTAGGTGAGATCCTTTGATTCTTCAATCGCCACCACAACGCGACGGAACTTCTTTGACATTGCCCGCAAGAGCTTATCCATGAGACTCACATCATCTATCATCTCTCCATTGCGTTTCATCTCATTTGTGAGCGTCCGCAGACGTGCCCCCAACCTTCTCAGAACTCTACATCTTCAATACTTCATACTCAGCTCGAAGGGACCGCATCTTCACCTTCTTAGCCTTATAGACCCCTTGCATGGAGCGTTGCAACACCTCCCATGCCTCCTTCGAACTCCTCACGTCTGAGATTTTCTCAAACGTCGCCTCATCTACACCATGTTATAACAAGAACAGAGTCTTCTTGTCTCTCTTCTTTGACTCTCTTAACGTCGTCCTTTGCGCGTTAATCAACGTCGCCTCTACTTCTGCAGTAAGCTCCTCATAGCCTTCCTCGACTAGCTCTCATAACTCCTTCGAGCCGAGTAACACCCTCATCTGGATACTCTAGTTACAATAATTTGTCTTTGTCAACTTAGGAACTTGCCCCGACATGACACTTCTCAACTCCATCTCCACTTGTCACTAACTCTTCCAAGGGGGTCGAACCTCCCTCTGATATCACTTATTGGAAACGTGGATAGGATCACACACTCGTGTACAGGCACCCGACACCCACTTCAAAATTCCGGTGAGACCTCCCGGCGAGATGGGGCCGGCGAGATCATCACGACGAGACGGTTCCCGGGCGAGAGCTTCCCGCGAGACGGCTACTGCTGCGCGAGATGACTTCCAATGGGCGAGACCTCAACCTTCGGGCGAGAGCACCTACGCAAGAGCTTCTTCTCGCTCGGCGAGATGCACTAGGCAAGTTGCACGCTCCCTCACTTGCGGGCTGCTTCAGGTAGGGTGGTGCCCCGGGATCAGAATCAGAAAAAACAAACAAGAACAAACACTTCCAGCATTGCAGCGCTCTATTTTAGAGGGAAGACAAATTTTTCTATCTCATCAAAAAAGTAAAGTTCTACATCCAAGCCTTTATATAGGCTAGCACAACAAATAGGAAATTGACACGTGGCTCCACATTAAATGTCATCTAAACTATCTTCTCTCTCCTCCTCCATTAAGAAAAACAATACATATATATATAAAAAAAATTTACTTGTTTATCCGGTCAACTTAGAAAAGTCACCAACACGGAGTCGTCTCTTGCTTTTCTCTCCAGGAGGGCAAACTTGTGATGAGGGTGACCACACCCTCTTCTCGAAGCATCAACAGACCATCAAGCATGTCTGTTAAGGCCCCAGAATACCGGGGTAGATCCTGCATGCCCTCTATGGTGGTCCGCTTCGACCTCTGATTTCAGCCCGGGGGAGAGTTCACGTGGCTCCTATGAGTGGCCACTAGAATGCATGGAGGTGCGGGTTCCTTTGAACCGGTGGTCTTCCTATTCTCGGTGTAGGCCAAGACCTCGCCAAGGGGCTCTTAAGGCTTTTTAGCTAGAGCTCATGGAATAATTGTAAGTCCAAAAAGTTAGAGACCACTTGTATGAAAATTTTGTATAAATAATAAAATAGTCCCTTACATTCCGCAGTGTTTATGTCTGCCACCTCTTCTAAGAAGGGGACTTATGTTCGATGTCAAGGGGGACCTTGTCGAAGAACTATACGATATTCTCTCCCACCATTTCCACTGGAGACTTCTATAAGTCTGCCTCCTCCCGCGGGTGGGAGTAAGTGCTTAGTTTCCCGAAGTTTGCCTTAAACACTGTACGTAAACCTTGACTTCCACCCATGAAACTTGTTTAGGAGGTTCAGAACCCACATTATATTGGACCAAATATAAATTTGCCCCTTTGCAATTACTTGAACGATGAATAGTCTCTAGGACACGGTAAAGCTAAAACGGGCTCTTTGAAGGAGAGAGAAAACAAAGAATTTCGTTGCCACATCAACTGAGTTCGGGGTGATCTATGCCGACATTAGATCAAAATGGTTGAGCACTTCCACCATCTCAAGTAAGATGGGGAAAGTGCATCCCGCATCAAAGTGTTCCAAGGTGAGGAATACATTATAGTAAAATGTCGTGTAGAGGTGCTTATTGGGGTCCAGAAGTCAAACGATAAATGTGTTAGTACCAGCATGGATTCTAGAGACTGTTGAAAACGTGTATGGACTCACGCGGAACCTCAACTACACAAGCCATTTCCACCTCACACCAATAGTAACCTGCGAGACCGCCCAACAAAACCGCCTACTCGCGCGGTTTGACATTTGGCGAGTAACCCACTCTCCTACACGGTGAGCTCCACCAGGCGATCTGCCATACTATCTCGCGAGCAGCTGCGGGCTACTCGCTTCCACACGAGCAGCAATTCTGCGAGTTCAATCCTGCTCTCACGCCGAGATCATTCGGCGAGGTGGCTTCCCGCGCGAGCTGTGCGACCACCCGCGACTGCACCACTACCGCGAGCTAGCGCAAGCGAGCTCACCTCCTAAACTGCGAGCACCCCACCTATCGCGAGCTGACACTGCCGAGATCACCTCTAAATCCGCTGGCACAAACCGCACGTCTTGGTTAACTAACCGCCCGGACAAAAACCGCTGCAGCGCTCCTCTCACTCTCTAGGACTGAAGTATGGGGAAGAATGACTTCTATTCAGCAACTTTAAAATGAAGTACAAGGAGCCTATTTATAGGCAAAGGAAAAACTCTCCAACTACCCCCACATAAATGCAATCTCTCTCTCCTATTGAATACAACTTCTCAACTATCCCATTAAATACAACTCTCTTTCCGATATATTAAATAATCATAACTAAAATATTATAACTCCAAAAGTGGGCCCGGTCAACATGTCAACCCCAATATAGACATTCCTAGAAAGTTCTTCATCTGATAACCTGATCAAAGACGGGGCATGCAATAAGAATGTGATTGCACAATTTGATCATGTGGTTCTTGCCTGGGGCACTCGCTCATTCTCCATGATTCTCAGGATTGTGTGTCGGAGAAGAAAGGCTCTACAGGTCTATTTATAGGCATTTCAATATTTTTCTCGAAAAGTGAAACGCTCTAGACAGTTGTTGCTCGTAGAGAGTGCTCGTGGTACCCGTCATGCAAATTATTTTCCTATCCTGCAAAAATTAAGCATCGCATGCATGCCCACAGATAAGTATGCTATAGGTGGGTAGCCAACATAATAAACAACGGTCATAAAAATTAAAAAAGGCATTCACGCTTAGAAAGTATGGCAAAAACAAAGTGTCCACCTTGAGGTGTCTGCATAAACAATGTCCACAACACATTAATTATTATAGAGCCAAATAAATTGTCCTTAACCCTTTGATACTTCCTAATTACACATCCGCTCCACGCCCACGAATTCCATGTTATCTGATATCACGGCAAGCATGCTTGACACGCCCATGTGATGCTTGTTTTACTTGGTCATCAGTGTGTGTATGATACGGACATCCTCTCTCAATTTCTGCGCATATCTCTTAGTGTCCACCAGTAAAGCCGAGATTTATGTGGTCATGAGTGCGTCTGGTCGCGGAGCGGGTGCAGTTCCTAGCATGGCCTTTTACTTCAGAGCTTCGATCCCCTCCTTAAGTCGGGTTATGCGGACGCATGCGTCCTCGAGTCCCTTCTAGAGGTCTGCTATTGCCAAACAAATCTCTGAATATAAAGAAATAAATTTTTAGTCATGTCTAACAAGCATGTTGCAACAAGTTTTTTCAGCAAGTACATGTCACATGGTCGCCTTTTGGAGTGTCCGCCTCTTCTTGCTCGCCATTTATTTTCCTCTTCTTCTCTAGTCTCTATTGGGGACATGAAGGGGTGTGCACAGTAGTCGGAAAGGGTATGAATGTCTGAGTGGATTTTCCTATAACATCCAATTTCCTTCTAGACCCCTTAATTAACTTAGATTAGGGTACAACATATGAGGAGTGAATGAGTTAGGGTATGTTTGACCCAAGGAGTTAGGGTGGATTCACATAGGGACAACTATAGGATTCAAGGCAACTGTAACTTAGAAAAATTATTCTGGATCAATAGGCGCCGAGGGCAATGAGTGAACTCGATGCCATTCGACGAAGCATCGAGTGCGTCGAGTGGACTCAATACCATACTCTTTAACTTAAAAAATGTGTTCGGGAATAAGGAATCGAGTGTGTTGAGTGAACTCGGCGTCATTTGATAAGGCGGCGAGTGCGTTGAGTGAACTCGATGCCATTAGACAAAGCGTCAATTGCGTTGAGTGGAATCAATGTCATGTTCTTAACTTAGAAAATTTATTATGGAATCACAAGTCGTTGAGTGCATTGAGTGAACTTGATACCGTTCCATGAAGCGTCGAGTGCATTGAGTGGACTCAACGCCATGTTCTTAACTTAGAAAATTTATGCTGGAATCACAAGTCATCGAGTGCGTTGAGTGAACTCGATGTCATTCGACAAAGCGTCGAGTCCGTCGAGTGGACTTGATTCCATACTCTTTAACTCAGAAAATTTATTCCGGATCAATATGCGCCGAGTGAGCTCGACGCCATTCGACAAAGTGTCGAGTGTGTTGAGTAAATTTGACGCTATTCGATGAAGCGTCGAGTGAACTCGACACCATTCGAATAAGCATTGAGTGATCTCGACGTTTTTGGACTTAAGAGAATTTTTCAGTCTGGTTCACCAGTATGCCTGAACCGGCTTTTTGGGATAAAACTCTGATATCTTATTTGAACCTGATCTCTTCAACAAACCTATTTAATATAATGCTCTTTTCAAGAAGACCTATTTAAGGCAATGGTTGGTAGTCCAATACATAGGTGACACGTGGCAAATAAACTCAAACTAATTGGCGGTCCAACATTAGGCTGACATGTGGCAAGCAACTAAAGCCCTAATTCTTCTTATAAAAAGGAAGAGACAAGAAACCCTAGCCGTCACTCTCGCTACTTAGCAAGGCCGTCTTCATCTTCATTGATCCCAGAGGAGTGGAAGCGACTTCTTGAATTAAGATTTACCCGGAGAATCGAGCTTTGGAGCTAACATGCCGGAGCAAGGATCGGTCATGACTCACCACTACAGCACCCGCCGCCAAGCTCGCATCCAGGTCCCTTTCTCATCCCATCCCTCAGTTCTAGTCTTATAGATCCACTAGGAGATATATCAGGCTAAAATGAGGTCGATGATATGAGATATGGAATATTCAGAGTTTTTCTTCTTGCTCGGGTTCAACGGAGGAGCCGCCTCTGGCGGCCATGTCGTCGGGAAATGCTATCCGCCACCTCAACAAAGGTGGTCGTGATAATCGTCAGTGGCGGCAGTGGACCAGGTGGCCAAAAATGAGAGATGAACATTGCCCAGCTCGGGATGATCTGGGTCCTCGGCTCAGTAAAGAAGACAATGGGATGTTGTTGATTTAAGTTGAATTAAACAATAGTGATATTAATTATTTCTGTCTTATTTATTATTGTGTTTTGCATATTAATTTGAGACCCCTTAGAGGCATTTACAGAGAAAGTCATCAACAGGAAAAATGAAGCCATATGTCTTACCTATAATTCGACAACCTAAACTTGTAATTTAGAGCAATAAAGCTCCAAATTAGACAAGAACTTCAAATGGATGCATAGGCTAAACTAGAAGTTCACATGCTGTGAAACTTATGTCATGTATGTGTTTATACCATACTTAGACTATGTCCAAAAATCAGAATTTTTGGAGAATAGTTTTCTAAAGTTTTAATAGAAATATGAATTTTTAAATAAATGGAATTTAGGGAGAATCCCAATTCCAAATGCACCCAAACTTGGGTGGCAAGGCTCTAAGGTCATCCTATGTCTTTGGCAAAAATTTGGAACCATTTGGATCTCTGTATAGTTAAAGATCAAACATGAATGGTGAAAGTAGATTTGTAAATAATGTGTAAATGGTAAAATGGGAGTTTAGCCTATTTGACCCAATGTATGTCCATGAAATTTTGGACAGAGACTTATGGAGATAAAATACTCCTTTCATGAGAAAATTGGGATTTTTGGAATCAAAAAATCCCATAAGTTCAAATTATTTCATTATTAGCACATTTAAGTGTAAAAGTGAAAAATAGGGCTACTAAATTTAGAAAATTATAAATTGTTGATCCAAGACCTAATGGGTCTTTTCATTTCTCTGGAAACATTTATGAGCACTTTGGAGAATTATTCACTTTATGTTTGGTGAATACTATAATAATGGAATTTTTGTAATTATGTTAACACGTGAATATCTTAGGTCAAAATACTGACTGAGGCTCAGTTCAGCGGGACTTATTTTCACCGGTCAAGCAGTCACGACCGCATGAACCAGACCTAAATTAAGGCATGGTTCATGCGTTTGTGACCACTTGACTGGTGAAAATAAGTCCCCCCAAACGGAGCCTAAGAGTGTGAAAATCCGTTTTGACCATTATCTTGTTAATATTAGTGAGTAGGAATTTTCCCTGAATTGTTACATGATTATTTTTAGTACTTCATTTGAAAAAGAAAGATAATGAGATTTTAATCATAAATTTAAAATAATGGTCAACTAAAGTTGGAAAATTAGGATTTTTGGTGAATAAATAGTTTTAACCTATATGAACTTCAGATAAATTATTTAGACCTAATGGAGCACTGGTTAGAGTAGTTCATGTTCAAAGTGACCTAAATTACTTAATTAATTAATTTAAATTATGGTCCAAAATAATTAGAAAAAATAATGAAATTCAGAATGATCAATATTATACACATGACAAACCCATGATAAAAATTTGGAGGCCTATGGCCCAAGGAATTGAAAGTCATCTCATATGGGTTAGAATTAGGTCATGGGATGCGCTTAGTAAAAAGTGACGTGTAACACTAGGACCCACAGGGAAATGATAGGTGGTTGAATTGAGAGATGTATTGGAAAGTTGAAACCTTGCTTGGAGTCACATGTATGTCACTACATAGTAACGAGTATTAGAGGGCAAGCCACGAGAGGAACAAATATGACGGGGGCCTAGAGAAAGATCGTCGCTTCCCCAATAAGTACCTTAAGTCATTAGGATAATTCAAAAGAAACAATGAGATTGGGGTATTAATGATGGGTAGACATTAATAAAATTAAGTGTCCTTGAGAAAGGGAGCTTTGGGGTTCAGCCCATCGTCGTTCCTAGTGCCCCCGAGAGCCCTTCACCGGCATGTCCTGTGCAGTCCAAGGATTAATCCTAAGCTGTTATGTATAATAAGAATTAGACAAGAGTAGTCTAATAGGTTAAGGGAATAATGTGACAAACTCACCCGTAACGGGTTGGAGGTATTCAGGATGGGTTTAGTCCTGCGAGCTGAAGACTTTGGTTTTTGATATAGGATGGGTTTAGTCCAGCGAGCTGGAGGATCGGGAGGTTTACTTCAGGACGGGTTGGTCCTGCGTGCTGGAAGTTTGGGTTTGAAATAACTTACATGTGCATAAAAGATATTAGTGGCGGGTCATGCGGTACTAGCCAGTCGTCACACTGATGACAATATGGTGACTCTGGTGAGGTGTGTAGGTTTGAGGGGACAGTAGGTTATTTATACTACAGTCTGAACGATAATTCCCGCAAACGCTCACCTGACCAAAAAGACAGGCGGGGATTACCAGCAAATTAGTACGCAGAGAATCTTCAGTGCACCTCAGACATGTACAGAGGCGTATGAAGAGTCTAGTCATAGTAGTGTGTATATGTAACACCTCCCCTGTACTATCTGTATAATATGGGTCCGGTCGGGGCCCCACCATATACAGACTCCATGACTTAAGTATTATAAGATGATATAAACTACCCAACTCAAAACTCAGACTATAAACACTGTGGAAATAAAAAGCCAAACTAAAAGTTATCCACTCCTATAGGAGTATCCAACGGCCTTTAGGCCTTACAATATTCACAAGTCCATTTACTGAAATATTACATCAACATATAAACGTGCTTTAGCACACCTAAGCTACCTCTACATGCAAGCCGGATCATAGTTCATGAAACAAAACATTCAGCAAAACATAAGTAAAATAAGAGAGTTCACTTCATGAGGCTTAGTCCTTTTTGTTAGGTGAACCTGCTCCCGTTTGCGATCCTTGCCCTGTAAAAATTAGTGGTAACGTGGGTCAGTAAATGCTGAACTCAATTCTGTAACCAACACATCTCCTCCTAGCCGTCCCTAGCGGACCCTACGACACTCAATCACCCTGCAGGTCAGCACTTCATATGCAAATATACATGAACATAGAAAGTAGCAAAACAAGTTTGGATGTCTCATATAACAAACATGTTTCTCTGTTGAGCATATAATAAAAATGGGCCTAATATGCAGCATGTATGCAAACCATGGTTTCACCCATGACACCCTGTAGTGCAAGAATCTAACACATCATCTCGCATCAACAATGGGGTACTTCCAATTTCCCCTTCGACGTTTAAGCCACAAACACATAGGTACTTCCAATTTCCCCTTACAGCATACAAGCTGCTACACGAAACTCTTGCCAAGGCCCCACCCACTCGTGCGTCACAAAACCCCGGCTTGCCTGCAAGCTCTGACTTTTCACATCAAGATTTCGTCTCAAAAACCGCAAACCGATGCTAAGAACCCTTGCTAGACCCCACCCGCTCATAACGACCTAGTCTCGGCTCCAAATCGGGTCCAAATCCTCCGAAGGAAACCCAGCGGAACCCAGCTGGCATCGTCCTGGCTTATCCAAACCTTGGCATTCTCGTCAGTTTCATAGAAAGGGACTTCTCTCGCTGGGACACTCTCCACACATGACTTTGCAATGTGACGGGCTAGCCAGCCGACCACAGAGATAAAGTCGTGTCTTAGCACATCACAATCAAAAGCCTTTCCAACCCTAATACACCATTCGTACTCATAAAAAAACAGGGGGCAAAACACATCACAAATGACATCTTGCCGATGGCTCCTCTTGAACCATGGCAACCCGAACCCCTCTTATTTGAGAGACTCGTTGACTAAATGCTTGAAAGAAAGTAAGAACAACATGGATGTCATGCACACATCCTAAAGTCCGAGAGAAAAAGTGTCGTTACCTTACGACTCCACTTCCTCGCCATGGAAAACTCGACTTGCATGGATGAAAAATGTGCGCCTTCAAGTCCTCTCCACCGATCTGGCCTCATATCGACGATCGGAGCCCCGAAGCTTCATCAATGGCGGAGAAAAGCCTTCTTCTTCCTCCTCCAAACTCTCTCCCAAACCTTAAGTCTTTATCAAAATGAATTCCACTCAGGGTTTAGAACATTTTAGCCCTTAAATGCCCTTTGGGTGGAGCATCCCAAGCCATAGTATCAAATCCTAAGGGAAAACAGACATCCAAAATGCCAAACGACGGAACTACTCCCATATGCTACCGCTGAGTGGTAACCACCTACCACATCGCGGTAGCTTCCCGAGTCGTTAGTCCTGTTGGGAAGAAAATGCTACCGCTAGCGTTAGCCTTATCGCCGCGTGATAGCCACTCAATGCTTTTCACTCAACGCTTTACGGGCTACCGCCACGCGGTAGCATCCTACCACTGCGCGGTAGCATCCTACCGCCGCGCGGTATCACTCAATGCTCTCAATACCCAGCTACTCAGCGCTCTCATCACTTTGATTTGATGAAACACGGCTATCGCTGGGCGATAGCTACCTATCTCCGCGCGGTAGCTTCCAGTGTTTCAATATTTGGAAAAATCAGTGTATTACAACTCCTCCCCCCTTAGACGAATTTCATCCTCGAAATTAAGTATGCACTCAAACAAAAGCATACCTGAAGTAAAAAAGTTCTGGGAAGTCCTCCCGCTTTGTTTGTTCACGCTCACAAGAGAACTCGTCTCGTCCGCAGTTATTCGACAGCACCATCACGAGTTTGACCACTTTGTTTCGCAACTGCCAAACTTTTGAATGCTCTATGCCAACTGTACAGACTTTCATCCTCAAGTCCTCTTCTACTGGCATCGCTGTTGACTCAACCACAATACTTGTCTCCACCAAGGGTTTCCTTAGGACCGAGACATGGAAGACATCATGTAATCCTCTCAGATTTGGATATAACGCCAATCGGTAGGATGCTTCTCCAATACGTTCCACGACCTTGAACGGTACGAAAAACCCCGGACTCAACTTCTTGAATCGACGAACCCGCAAAATGCCTTTGAACGGCTTAATCTTTAAATATACCTAGTCGTCTATCACAAACTCCAAGTATCTGTGGTGAGCATTGAAATACTTCGCCTACCAATCCTGAGCAACTTTCATGCGCTCCTGAATGGTTCGCACCAACTAACAAGCATCAGCCACCACCTCATTTCCCAAAAGCTTGGCGACTCTAGCCTCTATCCATGACATCGGTGTTCGACACCGCCTTCCATACAAAGCCTCGTATGGCCCCATCTTTATTCTTGCATGGAAACTATTGTTATATGCAAACTCCACCATGAAACGTTGATCTTTCCACTTCTTAACAAAGTCAAGGATACACATCCTCAGCATATCTTCCATTGTACGATTCGTCCTTTCCGTTTCACTATCGGTTTGAGGATGAACACCGTACTAAACATGAGCTTTGTGCCCGAACTTTTCTGTACCAACCTCCAGTCCTTGGACATGAACCATCCATTACAATCACTAACAATACTCTTGGAAATTTCGTGCAACTGAATAATATTACGAACGTACAGTTCTACCAGCTTGTCCACGCTGTCCTCCTTCCGATTTGGGATGAAGTGAGCCACTTTGGTTAAGCGATCCACGATCACCCAAATAGTATCATTTCCCTGTCGCGACCGAGGTAAACCATGCACAAAATCCATGGAGATGTCATCAAATTTTCACTCAGGGATAGGAAGAGGCTTCAGGAACCCGCCCGACTTTTGACACTCAGCCTTCACTAAGGCACATGTTTGGCACCGACTCACGTATAAAGCTACCTCCCGCTTCAAACCAGGTGACCAAAAGGATTTCTTCATATCTAAGTACATATTTGTACTGCCCGGGTGAACAGAGTACTTTGTGAAATGAGCCTCAAATATCAACTCCTCACGGAGCTTGCTGAACTACGGTACACAAATCCTTCTATCCTTCCATAAGATCCCATCAGTCATCTCCTAGGAACTACCCTCATCGTTTTGATCTTCCAGCAAAAATGGCTGGAACTCCACATCCACATTGGTCGCTTCCCGAACACGGTCGGAAAAATCATTCTGCAAATCTATCCAATTCAACCGAGTCATGCTAGACTCGCCTCTTGATACACAATCGATGCCGATGGACTCAAAGTCTCGCACCAACTATTCATCATCAGCCTCAATCTAATTCCCTTGTCCAGAATATTTTATACTCAAGGCATCCACTACCACGTTGGCTTTGCCTGGCATATACTAAATAGCCACGTCGTAGTCCCCAAGGAACTCGACTTACCTTCATTGTCACATATTCAATTTTTTTTGGTCTAAAAGATACTTCAGGCATTTGTGGTCAGTGAAGATCTCTTCCTTCGCACCATATATGTAGTGCCGACACAATTTCAATGCAAAAATTACCGCCGCCAACTCCAAATCGTGGACAGGGTAATTCCTCTCATGTGACTTCAACTATCTAGATCCAAAGGCTATCACACTGCCTTGTTGCACTAACACGCAACTCAAACCGCAACCTGATGTGTCACTAAAAATCTAAAATACTTCAGTCCCTTTAGGAAGACGTAGGATTGGAGCTGTCATCGGCCATTCCTTCAAGGTGTTAAATACCTGATTGCATTCCTAAGTCCACATAAACATCTGGTCCTTAAAAGTCAGAGTATTGTTGGGCAAAGCTACCTGCAAAACGTTTTCCACAAACCTTATATGGTACTCGACTACTCCAAGGAAACTGCCGACTTCCGCCATGATGCTCAGAACTGTCCAATCTCTGATGGCCTCAATTTTCACTGGATCCAACGCCACTCCATCACCACTAATCACATAGCCCAAAAATGCCACTTTATCCAACCAGAACTCACACTTCGAGAACTTTGCATACAGCTCGTTCTCTCTCTAAGTCTGCAAGATTACTCTAGATGAGCCTCATGGTCCGCCTCCGATTTGGGTATACCAAGATATCATCAATGCAGATGAATACAAATGAGTCTAACCACCCCTGAAACACTAGGTTCATCAAATCCATGAATATCAATTTCACATTCGTCAACCCGAACGACATCACTGAGAACTCAAAGTGACCATACCCCGTTCCAAATGCTATTTTGGGTATGTCCTCGTCTCGAATCCACAACTGTTAGTAGCCTGACTTCAAGTCCAACTTAGAGTACACCATTGACCCTATCTACTGGTCGAACAGGTCTTCTATCAATGGAATCAGATACTTATTCTTGACGGTCATTTTATTCAACTCCTGGTAGTCTATACACTACCGCACACTACCATCTTTCTTCTTCACAAACAGCACTGGAGCGCTCCATGGAGAAGAGCTGGGTCTAATGTACCCCTGCTCCAACAATTCCTATAACTGCACCTTGAGCTTGGCCAACTCCTTTCGTGCCATCCTAAAAGGAGGACGTGACATCGTCCTGGCTTCTAGCAAAAATTCAATCGAGAAATTGATCTTCCATCGAGGAGGTGCCCCAGGAAGCTCCTCTGGAAACACATCATCGAATTTGCTATAACACCCCGAAACTCAAAAGAGGAACGGGTGGCATTTTGAGTCGAGTTTCAGACTTGGTAGAGGTCACACAGCCTGGGACACGGGCGTGTCCCAAGGGCGTGTAGTGCTCGGGTTCGACGATGGTCGTGTGGTCAACGCAATTGCAGTCGACAATCATCGAACAACGAACATGGCCTGAGACACTGTCGTGTCCCAGGCCGTGTCCTACTCAGGTAGTTGGCCGAGTTGTGTCGGGTGAGAAACATGGCCTGGAGCCCAGGCGTGTTCGTGTATGACATGGGCATGTCAAGTGGGACACGGCCATGTCGAATACCCATGTTCTCCTCGGGTTGGTGTTGGTCCTATGTCGATGGAGGAACACGCCCCACTATACAGGCGTGTACTGGATGACACGGGCGTGTCAAGCCTGACACGGGCATGTTAAGAGCCCGTGTTCTTTTCGGGATATGACAGTTTCAGTGTCGAATGGGGCACACGGCCTTATACACGGGCGTGTCATAAGCCGTGTTCGGCCCAGGTTTTGAATTTTAAGTGCGAATCGTGGCCATCTGTTTCCTTATTTTGGGATCCAACGACTCCGGGCTGTCCTTGCTGGGTTATACCCGGGAATAGGGTTTGGATGCCTTCATTTCTTTCAAACCATCTCTTTCTAAAGTTCTATAGAGAGGGGAGAGCAAGGAAGAAGAAGGAAGATAGATCCGACCGCCGGTGGAGCTTCGGAGCCCCAAATCGCAAGCCGAGTTCGGATCTACGGAGGCGAGGACATTGTGTTGCTTTTCATCCGCATAGATTTTCATGGCACCGAAGAGTAATGCTAGTGTAACAATTCTCATCTTGGACATGTGAAGTCCTCTTTTCCCTTGCATAGGAAGCCCGCTCTCGCTAGTTTGCGGTGAGTGTGAGATGTGCCTTCGGGTAGACATGAATAGTCCCCGTTGTTTTGCATGTAGAGTCTGTAATCGAGAAACGGACGTAGGCATCATGTGTGAAGCCTACCCAGACAAGTTGGTCTGGATCGGTGATGTCTCATTGCATGAATGGTCGGAGAAGACTCCGCGCAGATGGTTGTTTTTCCGGTTTTCTACGCTGTAGATTGCAACAGGGAGCCTTGGGACTAACCTTAAGGTGCACCCGGAAAACTGGGTAGAAGCGTGGTTCTGCCATCTTGGTGGCCTGGGAGCCAACTTGTACATTACTGAGTTTTGTAATACTGTGTGTTCGATACTCGGGATTCGGCAAAGCTTGACCCACGCCGATGACTTAAATTGCCTTGGCGAGGTGAGCAACGGGTTGAGTGGTACCGTACCCGCTCTATGAGGTTCGGTTTTAGAGGCCTACCGATGGCATAGAGAGGCTGTCAATTTCTTCAGTTGACGTGACTTCTACCGAAAAGACTCAAATGCTCATTAGAATTGCCGTCCAATGGGCGGTGGTGAGACCGTGGACTTTGACCAGGTTCACTGAGAATGTGCCCTGAGAGCATGGGGTGTGTGGCCGTGCGAGCCTATGCCTGTGATGATGTGAAATTTCTCTATTATATGGCTATGCTTATAAAGTGCAGGGAAGGAGCATCGCCGCCCCTAGTTTAGGGGCAGGAACATTATAATTTGGTCAGCTTAGCTGACCGTTGCTTTTGTTTGCCACCGCTTCGGTGGATTGTTGCTTGCAGGTGCTGCAGAGCCGAGTGGCAAATAGCGGGCAAAAGTCCTTGTTGCTGAGCTAGCCTTCGAAGGCGTATTTATGAGTGTTTTCTTTTATTCTCATGTATGACCGGCCTACGTGCCGAGGTTTCGAAGACACTTATATTTGAGTAAACTATTGTAAGGCCATAAGGGTATGCACTTGTGTATTTGTACATTCATTCCTGTTGGGTTTGTGTAGTGGACATTCATGTTTTTGGCTGAGTTCTTAATTTTGCAACTTTTAAATTGCTTCCGCAAGAATGTACTCTGTGTAGGGCATTGGTTATTGGCAGGATGGTTTCCACTGCGTAACCTTCCGGTCTGTCTGTGGTATATGGCGTCGGGCCCCGACCGAACCTACTATTATATGCTATGCGACGGATATGGGGTGTTACAATTTGGTATCAGACTACTGGTTTCGGTCAACTTAAATGAATTCATGGACGAACTCTTTTAAGGGGTGGTGAGCACATGTGTGTGCGTCAGCGTTATAACATAAAAGAACCCATGAATGTCCACTTAGGAATGAAAATACACATATTTCAGGAACCTGCGTTTTCCTATAATTGCTTTTGCAATATTGTTTGGTTGCTTAACGGTGTTTTGTATGACTATATGTGACCATAAGTGGTGCATGGCCATCAGAACGCCCGGTTTTTGAGGCTAGTAGTGCACCGAATGATGTGCTTGCAACACCTCCCTCGACAGAAACCATACGATTGGTGGCTGAAGCGGTTTTCGCTATGATCAATGCACAGTCTGCAAGGCAAATGCAGCAGCCTGCCCCTGCGGTGGAGCAGGTATCGCTTCAAGCAGCGGAACCGAGAAGGGTGGAGCAAGTAGTGGTGGAGCCTTTGGTGCTTAGGAGAGCAACTAAAATGTAGCTCAAACATGTTATGGGCTTCAATCCTCCGGTGTTCTCGGGGATGGGATCCCCATCCCATGTAGAGGATTGGCTCTCAAAAGTAAAGAGAGTATTGACATCAACTGAAATGGAAGAGTAGCAGATGCCCACCATAGATACGTTCCTGTTGGACGGAGATTCAAGGCTGTGGTGAGAAGGTTTGGAGTTACATCATTTGAGGGGAAGGAAATTTACACACATCTCGATGGAAGAATTTTCGAAATTGTTCTTGGCAAGGTACCTTCCCTCGGCTCAGAGGATTGCATTGGAGAATGAGTTCCAGTGGTTGATGCAGGGAGAGAGTAGCGTGGATGAGTATCTCCATGAATTTACACGGTTGGGTCGGTACGGTAGCTCTACATTCGCTGATGATGAGCGTAAGACAAACCGATTCTATGAGTTTCTGAGGGATGACATAAGGCTACTGCTCTCGGGGATGATGACGTAGGGCTTCTTGACCCTAGTCAATACAACCCAATCATTGGAATAGGATCTGAGGAATGTGCAAGCAAAGAGAGACTCTGGAGCTAAGAAGACGGAGTTCAAAGTGCCGAACTCCTCAAAATCTGTGTTCCGCAAGTGGAATAAAAGGCTAGGACTTCGGGTCCAACCCCTTCTTCTGGTGCATCTGGGGTGACTACGAGTCGAACCCCGGGCACATGTTATACTTGTGGAAAGTATGGACATTATGCCCAAGATTGTTGGAGCGGACGTCCAAAGTCCGAGAGGAAGCTGGTAGCAACCTATGCAGAGAAGAACAAGTACCCGATCCCGAGGATTGATGATCTGTTCGATCAGTTAGTTGGGTCAACGTTGTACTCGAAATTGAATCTTAAGTCCGGGTATTATCAGCAGAGGATAGGGAAAGTGATATACCCAAGACAGCTTTTAGTACAAGATACGGGCACTATGAGTTTACGGTCATGCCATTTGCGCTGACTAATGCGGTGTCAGTGTTCATGGATCTGATGAATAGGACTTTAAGGGAGTACCTAGAACACTTTGTGATCGTCTTCGTCCACAATATATTGGTGTACTCGCAGAGTGAGGAGGATCACTTTAAGCATCTGCATTTGGTGTTTGAGATGCTGGGGAGGAATCAACTGTACGCCAAGTTCTCCAAATGTGAGTTTTGGTTGTCCTCAGTAGCGTTCCTTGCTCACATAGTCAGTGGAGAGGGAATTGCGGTGGATCAGACGAAGATTGTTGCTATACGAGAGTGGCCTGTATTGTCTATGGTAGCGGAAGTCCGGAGTTTTCTGGGGCTTGCCGGCTATTACATGCACTTTGTGGAGAACTTCTCGGGGATAGCGTTACCCCTCATGACTCTGACGAGGAAAGAGCAGAAGTTTGTTTGGACACCGGAGTGCGTATGAGCATTTGAGGAGTTGATGTGTCGGTTGACCACATCACCAGTTCTAAGTTCACTGAGTGGGACCGAAGGCTTTGAGATCTACAACAATGCTTCGGGCAGTGGATTGGGTTGTGTCAAACTACAGCATAAAAGTGTGATAGCGTATGGCTCGCGTCAGCTGAAGGTGCATAAGAGAATTATCCGGTCCATGACTTGGAGTTAGCGGTCGTGATATTTGCCCTGAATCTATGGAGACATTACTTGTACGGGGTGAACGTCGATATCTATACCGACCACAAGAGCCTGAAGTACTTGTTGGATCAGAAGGATCTGAAAAAGCGACAGTGGAGATGGATGGTGTTCCTGGGGGACTTAACATTCAATATTTACTACGTGCCTGGGAAAGGCAATGCAGTTGCAGATGCGTTGAGTCGCAGGGCCACAGCTCAAGCCAACTGGCTGTCGGTTCATGACGAGCGTTTGGTTCGGGAGTTGGAGGCGTTGGAGATCTCTTGTGTAGACAAGCAGTGTAGTGCCGAAGCGTTATTGAACTAGACAGAAGTTTAGTGTAACCTGGCTGATCGGATTTGGCAGGCTCTGCTTATGGATGGCCATATGAAGCAAATCATGGTTGAGGCTTTGGATGGGTCAAACTCCCAATTTGACGTTGTGGATGGATTGCTCTGGAAGGACGGTCATCTGTGCATCCCAAATGTGGGAAAATTGACGGTGGAATTGATGTACGAGGCTCATCATACCAAGTACTCGATTCACCCGGGGAGCACGAAGATGTACCGTGATATGAAGAAATTATTCTAGTGGCCAGGACGTAAGAAGGATGTGCCACTCTATGTGGCAAAGTGTCAATCTTGCGCCTTAGTGAAGGCGGAGTGCAAGAAGCCTGGAGGATTCTTGAAGTCCTTGCCTATTCCGGAGTGGAATTTCGACGACATCACTATGTACATTGTGCATGGTTTGCTAAGGTCGCAGAAGGGAAATAATGTCATCTGGGTGATGGTAGATCGTTTGACGAAAGTGTTGCACTTCATTCCGCATAGGAAGGATGAATCTGTGGAGAAATTGGCAAAGTTATATGTGGATAATATTGTGCGGCTTTACGTTGTGCCCCGCAGCATCGTGAGTGACCAAGATGGGCGGTTCACGTCCAATGATTGGAGGTTGGTGGAACAGATGTTGTGAACAAAGCTGAGTTTCAGCACAGCCTTTCATCCGCAGACGGACGGTCAGACCGAGAGGGTCAATAGGACGAAGGAAGACAAGCTTTGTATGTGCGTTCTGGATTTCGGGAAGCAGTGGGAAGATCACCTATACTTGGTGGAATTCGCTAAAAATAATAGCTACCAGACGAGCATGCAAATGACGCCCTTCGAGGCCCTTTATGGTAGAAGATGTCGCACACCGTTATCGTGGTTGGAAACGACTAAGTCAAAGCTGTACAAGCAGCAAGAGGTGGAATATGCAACGTCATTGGTTCGAATGATTCGAGAAAGATTGCTAATCGCTCAGGACTGACAAGCTAAGTACTATAATGCCAAGCATAGAAAAGTGGAGTTCGCTGTTAGCGACTAGGTGTACTTGAAGATTAAGCTGTTCAATGGTGTCTCATGGGTACGACGCTTGAAGAAGCTAAGACCAAGGTACCTTGGACCATTTGGGGCTCTGGAGCGGATTGGCTAAGCAGCTTATCGATTGAAGCTATCGGCAGAACTGGGTGGTCTACAAGACGTATTCCACATATCGGTGTTACGGAAGGCGGTGCAAGAGCTTTTGCAAGTGATCGCAGTCGATCAAGTATCGGTTGATGTTGGGTTGACGACGAAGGTCAAGCCTGTTCGCATTGAGGACTCGGAAGTCAAGTGTTTGCGTAACAAGGACATCAGGATGGTCAAGGTCCGTTGGTATAATTGTGGTCGGGAGGAGCGAGAGCAGACCATGCTTGAGGAGTACCCAGAGTTATTCCACTCAGGTATAGTTTAAGTTTTGTTTGTATATTTCCTTTCTGTAATTTCGGGACAAAATTCTTTTAAGAGGGAGAGAGTTGTAACACCCCGAAACTCAAAAGAGGGACGGGTGGCATTTTGAGCCGAGTTTCGGACTTGGTAGAGGTCGCACGACCTGCAACATGGGCGTGTACCAGGGGCGTATAGTGCTCGGGTTCGACGAGGGCCGTGTGATCGACAAAATTGCATTCGACGATCGTCGGACAACGAATACGGCCTGAGACACGGGCGTGTCCCCGGCTGTATCCTACTCATGCAGTTGGTCGAGTTGTGTCAGGGGAGAAACATGGCCTGGAGCCCAGGCGTGTTCGGTTATGACACGGGCGTGTTAAATGGGATACGACCGTGTCCAATACCCATGTTCTCATCGGGTTGGTGTTGGTCCTGTGTCGATGGAGGAACATGCCCCGCTACACGGGCGTGTACTAGATAATACGGGCGTGTCAAGCCTGACACGGGCGTGTCAAGAGCTCCTGTTCTTTTCGGGATGCGATGGTTTCGGCGTCGAATTGGGCACACGGCCTTGGATACGGGCATGTCACTAGCCGTTTTTGGCCCAGGTTTAGGATTTTAAGTGCGAATTGTGGTAGTCCGTTTCCTTATTTTGGGATCCAATGGCTCAGGGCTGTCCTTGCTGGGTTATACCCGGGAATAAGGTTTAGATGCCTTCATTTCTTTCAAAACATCTCTTTCTAAAGTACTAGAGAGAGGGGAGAGAAAGGAAGAAGAAGGAAGAGAGATCAGGCCACCGGTGGAGCT
Source organism: Platanthera guangdongensis (assembly GCA_039583875.1). NCBI lineage: Eukaryota > Viridiplantae > Streptophyta > Magnoliopsida > Asparagales > Orchidaceae > Platanthera > Platanthera guangdongensis. The sequence goes on along the minus strand of CM077160.1, from coordinate 17,395,520 downwards.
TCAGAGCCCCAAATCGTAAGCCGAGTTCGGATCTACGAAGGCGAGGACATTGCGGTGCTTTTAATCCGCATAGATCTTCATGGCGCCGAAAAGGAATGCTAGGGTAACGATTCTCATATTGGACATGTGAAGTCCTCTTTTCCCTTGTATAGGAAGCCCGCTCTCGCAAGTTTGCAGTGAGTGTGAGGTGTTCCTTCGGGTAGACATGAATAGTCCTCGTTGTTTTGCATGTAGAGTTCGTAATCGAGAAACGTACATAGACATGATTTGTGAAGCCTACCCAGACAAGTTGGTCTGGATCGGTGATGTTGCATTGCATGAATGGCTGGAGAAGACTCCACGACGATGGTTGTTTTTCGGGTTTTCTACGCGGTAGATTGCAACAGGGAGCCTTGGGGACTAACCTCAAGGTGCACCCGGAAACTGGGGCAGAAGCATAGTTCTGCCATGTTGGTGGCCTGTGATCCAGTTTGTATATAACTGAGTTATGTAATACTGTGTGTTAGATACTCGCGATTCATGGAAGCTTGACCCGCGCTGATGAGTTAAATTGTCGTGGCGAGGTGAGCAATGGGTTGAGTGGAACTGTACCCGCTCTATGTGGTTCGGTTTTAGAGGCCTACCGATGGCATAGACTGCGGGTCTTAGGCTATCAATGTCTTCAATTGACGTGACTTCTGCCAGAAAGACTCAAATGCTCACGAGAATTGCCGTCTAAGGGGCGGTGGTGAGACTGCGGACTTTGACCGGGTTCACCGAGAATGTTCCCTAAGAGCACGGGGTGTGTGGCTATGCGATCCTACGCCTGTGATGATGTGAAATTTCTTTATTATATGGCTATGCTAATAAAGTGCAGGGAAGGAGCATCTCTGCCCCGAGTTTAGGGGCGGGATCGTTATAATTTGTTCAACTTAGCTGACCGTTGCTTTTGTTTGTCACCGCTTTGGTAGATTGTTGCTTGCAGGTGTTGCGAAGCCGAGTGGAAAATAGCAGGCAAAAGCCCTTGTTGCTGCGCCGGCCCTCGAAGGCCTATTTATGAGTGTTTTCTTTTATTCTCATGTATGACCGGCCTGCGTGCCGAGGTTTGGAAGACACGTATATTTGAGTAAATTATTGTAAGGCCATAAGGTCATATACTTATGTATTTGTATGTTCATTCCTGTTGCGTTTGTGCAGTGGACATTCATGCTTTTGGCAGGGCTGTTAATTTTGCAACTTTTAAATTGCTTTCGCTATAATGTACTATGTGTAGGATATTAGTTATTTACAGGATGGTTTCCATTGTGTAACCTTTCGGTCTGTCTGTGGTATATGACGTCGGGCCCCTGCCGGACCTACTACTATATGTTATGCGACGGATAGGGGGTGTTACATTTGACACTGCTGGAACTTCTCCAATTGATAGCTTGGAAAGTTGGACTTCCAATAACGCTACTAAAGCTACTCCCTGGTTAGCCGCCCACACCAACTACATGTCCGAAATCAGGGAACATACCACTCCACTAAGGTCCTAAAATTTGACTTCTTCCTTTCCTTTGCTTCTCAGGGTCACCACCTTAGATAGACAGTAAATACTGGCACCCTGCTCTGCAAGCCAATCCATCCCAAAGATCACATCGAAATCAGCTAACAATATAACTGCTGCTACCAACACGAAGTCAACTCTACCCAGATTCCAACCAATGCGCCCTTTCGTCTCGGTGGTCATGAAAGACCCATTGGGCATGCACACCCTAATCTCTGCGTCAGTTTAAAAGGACACAACTCCAATTCTTCGGATAAAACTTTCCGCAAGAAAGGAGTGTGACGCTCTCGTCTCTAACAATGCCCTAGCAGAGTATCCGGAAACTAGTACGAACCCTAAAACACAGGCAAAACACATAAAAGTCTCGAAAGTCTAAAACAATTAAATAAAATTAAACTTTCCCATTCCTATCACCACATCGGGTTGTCGAATTGCTTCTGACTGCCCAAGGCTGTATTCCCATCCTTGCACGAGTTGGAAACGTGAAGCACATGATTCTGCCATCTTCCCTTTCTTTGCGGTGCTGGGACCGTGAAAGTGTAAGTTAGATCTGATATACTCTAGAGGGGGGGGGGGGTGAATAGAGTATGGTGCTTGCTAAAAACGTTTTACAACTATTGTTGTATTCCTAAGTTAACAGGGAAGCAAATAATATAAAGTAAATCTAAATACAGAATAATCACCGATCATTTACAAAGCAATCCCAAACCACAGCTAGAAATAAAAGAAAGATATGCAACCAGATGACACAAGGAGCTATAGTGGTTCCCCAATCAATCGGGGTACATCCACTCTTCTACCACCCTAGGTAGGAATCCACTGCAGGATGATTTGATCAGGTGTCCTGGGCACCAATGAGCTTTTGATAAGGTGCTCAAAAACCAAACCATATTTTTTGATCAGGTGTCTTGCCACCACTGAGTTTTGATAAGGTCTTAGAAATCAAACACAAACTTTTGAAGGGAGTTTGAATAACCCTTTACAGCAGAGAGAGAGAGAGAGAAAGGGATGAGATGATATTCTTTGTCAACAGTCAGAGAGAATATAGTTGATGTTGTCAAAGCTACCCCTGAGATCTTGAGTTGTTCAGGAAGTGAAGCTTTGCAGTAGGGTGATAGGCCTTCAGATGATTTGATCTCCAGCAGAAGATGATTTCCGCAGCAACTAAAATGTGAGGTGTCTGGAGTCTTGAATGATGATGGCTTTTGAACACTTGAATCAAGATAGATCTGAAAATTTTAGTTAGCTGATCTCCTTTTGTGATGTGTGTTCTTGTATGAATTTTTGAGACTGAGAATGTCTGCAACTCTCTTTCTTTCTCTTGTGTAATTTTTGTAGTAAGAGCTGTAATTCTTGTTGTTGCAGAGAATTGTTGTTGCAGAGTATGTGTTTTCTAACTCTCTGAGAAGAGAATAACAACAACAAAAACTGATCTTTTATTCCTTTGATCTGAATAGAAATGATCCTCTGTCCAAGATAGCCGTTAGACTGTCATAAATGACTTCTTTAACTGCATTTGTCTTCTGGAGGAAAGTCCAATAAAACATTCCTTGAAAATTCCTTGAAACTTGCTCCAGATTAATTAAAAATGGCTACAGGATCTCTGACATAAATGCTGAGAATAATTCCACAACTGTCTGAATTTGAATCTTGAAAATCGTCTAGCTCTTCAGAAAAATGTCGAACTGAGCTCCACTATCGTTGAACTGAGCTCAGAGATTGAACTTAGATAGAAACAGAGATCGTCGATCTGAGCTCAACTATCGTCGAACTGAGCTCAGAGATAGAGAATTAAACTGGAGTCAAGAACGTCGACCTGAGCTCGAAGATCATCGAATGGAGTTCGACGACTCGTTGAAGTTGAGCTCAGAGATCGTCGAATGGAGTTCGACGATTCGTCGAAGTGAGCAAAACGATTGTCGAATGGAGTTCGACGATTTGTCGTACTGAGCTCGATGAAATGATTTAGTCTCCAAAACTGAAAAGCTCTGGGCTTGAGGGCAGCTTCCAAACCTAACTACTAACCCTTAGACTCAATTCTAATTGACCTTTAAATCTATACAATGAGGTCAAGACAGGTTTCCTAAGAGACATAATGATCCTTGCCCAAATCAGTAATAGGGTGTTCCAACAATTTCCCCTATTTGGGTTAGGATTACTATTTACAGATATTGGAAAAATAAAAGCATACAAAGCAGAAATGCAACAAACAAAACATTGCAGAATCACAGACATTATCTCAGATAGTTTAGAAAACAAAATATACTGTCACCTTATAGAGTCATTCTTTTTCCTTGCCCTTTATAAGTACTATTTCTCTGTTGGGATTAAGAGCTTCCTTCTTAGATCTTCTATCATCAGCTGCACCTAGAGAGGTTTGTTGCTTTGGCCTGGGCACTACAGCTTCTGGATGCAGCTTCATGTAGCTTTCTGAATCAAAAAAATTACTGGATGAATATCTTTCCAGTTCCTTCTTTCTTTTATCTGATAAGGTAGTTATATTGGAAGTATCGTTTCTGTTGGGTACATTAGTCAAATGTACCTGATTTGAAGAAGCCTCACCCAACTCAATGATATACATCATAATGTATTTGATGTATGTTGAGTTTACTTGTGCAGGTTAAGTAATCACTGGACTGAAGCAAAAAGTTTCTAATTCCATGTGTCGACACCCAGAGGGAAAGTGTCGACACTCAAGAAAGCTTGTGTCGACACCCAGACAAGCAGTGTCGACACTTGGAGTCATTGTGTCGACACCTGGGATGCAGAGTCGACACCAGACAGAAAGTGTCGACACTTGGAGCTGTGTCGACACTCAGTGAAGAAAAGTGCAGACAGAATGTGTCGACACAAGGAGCTGTGTCGACACCCAGTGAAGCTGTGTCTACACCAGAAAGTGTCGACACTTGGAGCTGTGTCGACACTCAGCAAAAGTCTGCAGAGACTAAGTACATGTGTCGACACTCAACACAATGTGTCAACACTAAGCAGAAGAGTCAGCACTTGAAGTAAGTGTCGACAACCAGCACAATGTGTCGACACTCAACAGAAGAGTCAGCATTTGAAGTATGTGTCGACACCCAGAACAATGTGTCGACACACAGCTGAAGACTCAACACTTGAAGAAAGTGTCGACACAAGGAGCTGTGTCGACACTTAGCAAAGAACAGAATTATTTCCAAAATATTCTAAGTACAAGTGTCGACACTAAAGGAATGTGTCGACACTTAGCTGAAGTCTCAACAAGAAGAAGGTGTGTCGACACAAGGAGCAGTGTCGACACTCAGCAAGTAACGGCATTGAAGAAGATGTGTCGACACCAAGAAGCAGTGTCGACACTTGACAGATTCAACACAAGAAGATGTGTCGACACAAAGGAGATGTGTCGACACTTAGAAGAATTCAGCAAAAGCTAGAAGAACAAGTACTTGTGTCGACACTCAATTTCAGTGTCGACACATGCAGAAGAATCTGTGTCGAGATATACAAGGAAATGTGTCGACACCTTGTAGACTTGTGTCGACACTTACACAACATGTGTCGACACTTGGACTATAAGTGTCGACACTTAAAGACAGAAAGTCTCGACACTTACAGACAGTTAGAGATTTTCAAGAAATGACTGGATGACTTGACAGCTGCCGTTCCAGCCGGTCTACAGCACCTGTCAGAGATGTCAGAAGACAGTTATGAACCGGATCAGCCGGTTACCATGAATAAGGCCTATAAATAGGCACCTACAGTTTACAGAAACTGTGGTTCAAGATCAACTAGATCAGATTATTGTTCAAAAGTTTAGTTTGTTGAAAAACAAATTATTGAAGTGGTACCAAGAGTATCAACACAAGAAGATCTTGCAGTCCAAGTGCAGATCTAAGAAGTTGGAGAGAGAGGGCTCCTTCCAAGAAATCAGCCTCTGGAACTAGGCTGAGAAGAAGGATTCAGATTTAATTCTGGATCTTAAGTAGCAGAGGTCAAGGAACTACTGCAGGAGGATTCAGTCTTATTCAGTTCTACTCAAGAAGCTTTGAAGAAAGCTAAGTCAGAGTGAATCCAGCTGAGTTCTTCCAAAAACTCATCAAGAAACTCTCAACTCCCCTCTTTTATTTCTGAGTTGTAGAGTTATTATTTGTAATACATTTTAACTTGTAGGATCCTTTGGATCTGAGTGATTTGTAAGCCTGTATTTATAAAGGCTGAGGGTAGGGCTTGTTAGCCTGAGTGTAGGAGATAGAGATCTCTGAGTGTAGGCCTTGTTGGCTGAGTGTAGGCCTTGGTTGGCTGAGTGTAGGCCTTGATTGGCTGAGTGTAGGCTTTGGGATAAAGATGAGTTGTAAGGCTTTGGGCCTGAGGTGTAGGAACCAATTTGGGTTCTGAGACAGTGGAGGAGTTTGGCCGAATCTAGTACACTGCTAGATAGGCGAAGGGGGAAAGTGGATGTACCCATATCTTGGGGAACCACTATAAACCACTGTGTTGTGCTGTGATTGTGCTGTGTATGCTGTGAATACTTTGTGATTGCTGTGCAAAAGTTAAAAATCTGTGATAATAAACTGTTTGCTGCCAGTAAAGTTAGAAAAGGATTAGGTCACCTATTCACCCCCCCCCCTCTAGGTGTTTAGGTACCATATCTTTCAAGTGGTATCAGAGCCAGGTTCCTCAAAACAAGGACTAACAGTCTGAGGAGATCCTATTTGGCAGATTCAGTGTAAGGCAAAACACAGTGTCAAGAAATTCAAGAAAATCAAGAAACATGGGTTCTTCTGAGAATCACAAGGAATTGGGTTCCATGAAATTACCCATATGCAGGAAAGAGATCTTTGGGATCTGGAAAGAAAGGGTAAGGCTATTTATGGAAGCCTCTGACCCTAGAATCTACATCACAGTAAAGGAAGGGCCTAATGTGCCAATGAAGATTTCAGTTTTGGATGCAAATCAGAGAACTCCAAAGGATTTCTCTGAGATGACTAAGGATGAGATTGTCCTAGCTACAATTGACAAGAGGGCACAAAACATTATTGTAAGTGCCATTGATGATGCAACTTTTCAGAATCTTATATACTGTAAGACAACCAAGGAGATGTGGGACACTCTTATAGTGTATATGGAAGGATCTGAAGAAGTTAGGCAAGATAGAAAATCCTTGCTAAATCAGGAGTATGAGAGCTTTAGAAAAGGTAAAGGTGATAGCATAACTGAGTGCTACAAGAAGTTCTACAGAATAGTTAATGAACTCATGTCTTATGGAAGAGAGTTCAGTAACTATGAACTAAATGATAAGTTCTTAAGGTCCCTAACCAAAGATTGGGACACAAAGATCTGTGCCATAAGAGAAATGGCTAAGTTGGGGGAAATTCCTCCTCCTACACTTTTTGGCAAGTTATTGTCATATGAGATGCAGTTGACAGTGAGGAAAGAGGAGGAGAAATCAACAAGGATTGAACACAAGGAAAGATCAGTTGCTTTCAAGACAGAAGTTCCCAAAAAGTGCAGGAATAAGTCATCAACTCCACCTCCAGAGGTAGTTGATTCAGAGTCTGATGAGTCAGTCAGCACAAAGAGTGAGAGCAGTGAAAGTGATGAAGACTTTGCTGCCTTCACTAGGCACTTTCAGAAATTCTTGAAGAAGAAACAGTGGAGGTCAAGACCTTCTTCTTCAAAGGGAAAGGAAGTCTTTTTTCAGGAGAAAAAGCCTTCAAAGAAAGACAGGAAGAGGACAAAGTCAAGCAAGGCAACTGGATCTAAGATAGTGTGCTACTGCTGCAATAGACAGGGCCATGTTATTGCAGATTATCCAGAGAAGAGAAAGGAATCTGGTGACAGGAAAAAGACTCACTTCAAAGGAAAGAAAGAGAAGTCTTTTGTAGCCAAGAAAGAGAAGACTCTATCAGATATCTCCTCTTCAAAAACTGAGTCTGAGGCTGAAGCCTACATAGGGCTGTTTGCTGAAGAAGAAGAGGATGAATTCATGCAGATCATGGAGTCTATTTATGAACAAGAAGACAGTCAATGCCAAGGACTAATGGCTTTGACAGACAGTGCCAAAATCCTGGAGCAGCCAGGACCCAGTCAGGTACAAGGTTCAAGTTTAAATTCAGTTTCTTGTTCTAGTTCAGAATCAGATTCATCTTCATCAAGTGATGAAAGTGTATCTGAGTTTGAGGATGATATTCATCAACTTATAGATGAATATAAGGTGTTGTTGCAAGCTTACAAGAAAAGCAAATCCCTAGCCAAAAGTCAGGCAAAGGAAATTGCTGAACTTAAAGCTGGTGCAATAGATTTTGAGAAGCAGTTTGATCAAAAGTTGAATGAGATAGCTAGGCTGAAACACATAACAGTGATTCAGATGGGTACTATATCATTTAAGAATGATTAAATTAAGAGTCTGGAGATCAATCTTCAGAAGGAGAAGGACTTAGTTGCTAGGTTTTCTAAACCTAAGTCAGTGTTACCTTTAATTGATGAATTTGTTCATCAAAAAGGCAAGGCTGGACTGGGCTTTATTAGACCTGCAAGGACTGAGCAGTCCCAGTCTAAGTCCAAGGGCAAAGCCCCAGCATTCAACAAGACTGCTGTAGATAATACAACAAAGGCTGTACCTAAGCAAAGGTACAACAAGTTTGAATGTTGGTGCTGTGGCAAAATTGGCCACTTTGCAGTGGACTGTTGGCACAATGCCAGTGCCAAGGTGAGTAGCAAGCTACCTGTTGGAAAGCCTGCAGGGAGTTTTGTCAGATTGCAGACTAACATGTACCAAGGACCCAAGACTTCTTTGGGTTCTAAGGTTCATTAATCTGTTTTGCAGGTGAGTCCAAGTGGCCATAACCCAACATGGTACTTGGACAGTGGATGTTCCAGACATATGACTGGAACAAGAAGATTACTAAAGGACTACATTCCAGTAAAAGATGGTCCAAAAGTAACCTTTGGTGGTTCTGAAAAAGGAATCATCAAAGGATTTGGTAACATTTCTACAAACTTAGTTACCATTACTCAAGTGGCTTATGTTAAAGGGTTGAAACACAACCTAATAAGTATAAGTCAATTAAGTGATGTAGGGTATGACATCTCATTTGCTAATAATGGTTGTCATATCAAGAGGTCAAGTGATCAAGAGATTATTTTGACAGTATATAGGAAGAGGAATGTCTACTGCCTAGACATTATGGTTGAGATCAATGGTTCTCCAGTTTGTCTTGTAGCTGATGAGACAGTCTCTCATTGTGTCAAATGGCACAAGAGGCTTGCCCATCTTAACTACAAGACTATTAGCAAACTCTTTAGCAAAGAGTTAGTGAGGAATGGTCCTCAAGTTAAGTGTGTTAAAGATGGCATTTGCTCAGCTTGTCAAAAGGGCAAGCAGACTAAATCCACCTTTAGAAGCATAGAGAACAAAGATGCTGTGTGGTGTTTATACCTCTTGCATTTGGATCTTTTTGGTCCAATGCCAGTTCACAGCTTAGGTAGGAAGGTCTATACCTTTGTAGTTGTAGATGACTACTCAAGGTTTTCCTGGGTGTTCTTCTTAAGACAGAAATCTGAAACACCTAGTGTCTTCTATAGCTTTGTCAAGCAAATTCAGAATGAACTAAATAGTACAGTGGTCAAAATTAGAAGTGACCATGGTACTGAATTTCAGTCTGAAAGCATGACAAAACTATGTGAAGACTTTGGGATATTTCAAGAATTCTCTTCACCTAGAACACCTCAGCAAAATGGCATTGCTAAGAGGAAGAATAGAACCTTGATAGAGGCTGGTAGAACCCTATTGAGTGATACATCACTGCCAGAGTATTTCTGGGCTGAAGCAGTTAACACTGCATGCCATGTTATAAATAGGGCTACCATCACTAAAAGGCTTAACAAGACCCCCTATGAAGTAGTGAAAGGCAGGAAACCAAACCTATCCTATTTTAGGATCTTTGTGAAAGTTATGGTACCTAAACACCTAGAGGGGGGGGGGGGGTGAATAACCTTTTTAAAACTTTGTTGGCAGCACAACAGTTATTCCACAGAATTCTACAGCTAACAGCAATTACAGTTAATTCACAGCACAACACATCACAGCAGACACACTAATTTATAGTGGTTCCCCAATCTTTGGGTACATCCACTTTCCCCCTTCGCCTATCTAGCAGTGTACTAGATTCGGCCAACCTTCTCCACTATCTCAGAACCCAACTAGGTTCCTACACCTCAGGCCCAAAGCCTTACACTCAGCCACAAAGGCCTACACTCAGCCACCCAGGCCTACACTCAGCCAATTAAGGCCTACACTCAGAGTTCTTCAACTCCTACACTCAGGCAACCAAGCCCTACCCTCAGCCTTTATAATATAGGCTTACAATTCTCTCAGATCCAATGGATCCTACAAGTTAAAATAGAAATACAATAGCTATCTCTACAACTCAGAAAATAAGAGAGGAGTTGAGAGTTTCTTGAAGAGTTCTTGGAAGAACTCAGCTAGATCCAAACTGACTTAGCTTCCTTCAAAGCTTCTTGAGTTAGAACTGAATTAGTCTGAATCTTCTGCAGTTGATCCTTGACCTCTGCTTCTTGAGATCCAGATGATTCTGAATCCTTCTTCTCAGCCTTAGTTCCAAAGACTGAATTCTTGATTGGAGCTCTCTCTCTCCAACTTCTTAGATCTGCAGTTGGACTGCCAGATCTTCTTGTGTTGATCCTCTGTGTATCACTTTCCTGATTGCTTGAAGAATCTGATCAACCACTTTAAGTATTCTTGACAACTACTTGTAACAACAACTTGTAATTCTTACATCAACAACCACTTCTGTAAACTGTGAGTGCCTATTTATAGGCTTCCTTCATGGTAACCGGCTGGTCCGGTTCATAACAGACTTCTGACTTCTCTGACAGTTGCTGTAGACCGGCTGGATCGGCAGCTATTATGTCAACCAGTCACTTCTTGAAATTCTCTAACTGTCAGATAGTGTCGAGACTTTCTGTTCTTAAGTGTCGACACTTATAGACTGAGTGTCGACACATGCTGTGTAAGTGTCGACACAAGTCTACAAGGTGTCGACACAACTCCTTGTATGTCTCGACACTGATTCTTCTGCATGTGTCGACACTGAAATTGAGTGTCGACACAAGTACTTGTTCTTCATTCTTTAACTGTATTCTTCTAAGTGTCGACACATCTTCTTTGTGTCGACACATCTTCATGTGTTGAAACTGTCAAGTGTCGACACTACTTCTTGGTGTCGACACAAGTCTTCAATTTTATTTCTTCAGCTGAGTGTCGACACATTCCCTTAGTGTCGACACTTGTACTTAGAATATTTTGTAAACTTTTCTGTTCTTTGCTAAGTGTCGACACAGCTCCTTGTGTCGACACTTTCTTCAAGTGTAGAGTCTTCAACTAAGTGTCGATACATTGTGCTGGGTGTCGACACTTTCTTCAAGTGTTGACTCTTCTGGTTGTGTGTCGACACATTGTGCTGAGTGTCGACACATACTTCAAGTGTTGACTCCTTTGAGTGTGTGTCGACACATTGTGCTGAGTGTCGACACATTCTTCATATGTTGACTCTCCTGATTGAGTGTCGACACATTGTGTTGAGTGTCGACACTTGTCCTTAGTCTCTGTAGAATTTTGCTGAGTGTCGACACAACACCAAGTGTCGACACTTTCTGATGTAGACTCAGCTCTTCTAGGTGTCGACACTTCTGCTAAGTGTCGACACAACTTTTCTGCATTCTTCTTCACTGAGTGTCAACACAGCTCCAAGTGTCGACACATTGTGTCTGGTGTCGACTCTTCATCCCAGGTGTCGACACAATTTCTCCAAGTGTCGACACTGCTTGTCTGGGTGTCGACACAAGCTTTCTCAAGTGTCAACACTTTCCCTCTGGGTGTCGACACATGGACTTAGAAACTTTTAGCTTCAGTCCAGTGAATACCTAACCTGCACAAGTAACTCAAACAAACATCAAATACATTATGATGTATATCATTGAGTTAGGTGAGGCTTCTTCAAATCAGGTACATTTGACCAATTTACCCAACACTTTGGTTGTAAATGCTTCATACTTAACAATGGGAAGTCTTACTTAACTAAATTTGCTGCCAAGTCCCAAGAGGGAATTTTTGTTGGGTACAGCAATAATAGTAAGGCTTATAGAGTCTACAACTTGACTACACAAGTTGTAGAAGAATCAGTGCATGTAGTTTTTGATGAGACTAAACTTATTAATAATGAGTTGTCTAGCAATGTATGCAGCCCCACAGGTTTGACAAAGAAAATGGAAAAGATTACTAAAGAAGATGTGCCTGCTGCAAGACAGCAAGGAGAGGAGTGTAGCTGCTGTCCAGGGGGAGAACTACATGTGCCAATTGCTGAAAAAATCCAAGGAATACAGCATGATGCAGATGCTGAAATGGTTCAACCAGAAGTGAGGATGCCTCCAGCCCACAGGCATCTTAGAGATCATCCAGTAGAGCTGATTATTGGAGATCCAAGACAAGGAGTTCAAATCAGGAGTAGAAACATGAATGCAGCAATCTACTCCAGCTTCCTGTCACAAGTTGAACCTAAGAAGTTTGAAGAAGCAATACAAGATCCACAATGGACTGAAGCAATGCAAGAAGAGCTTAACTAGTTCAAGAGGTGCAAGGTTTGGGAACTTGTTCCTAAACCTAAAGACCACAATGTAATAGGAACTAAGTGGATCTATAGGAATAAGATGGATGAACAAGGGGTCATCATTAAGAATAAGGCTAGACTGGTTGCTAAGGGATATAGGCAAGAAGAAGGTATTGACTTTGATCAAACCTTTGCTCTAGTAGCCAGACTGGAAGCCATAAGAATGTTCTTGGCCTATGCAACCTATCAAGGATTCAAGGTATAACAAATGGATGTCAAGTCAGCATTCCTAAATGGTAATTTGAAAGAAGAAGTCTATGTGGAGCAGCCTTCAGGTTTTGTTGATCCAACTCTCCCTCATTATGTCTATAGACTTAGGAAAGCTTTATATGGGTTAAAGCAAGCCCCTAGGGCTTGGTATGAAACCCTATCTAGTTTTCTCATTGAGAACAAGTTCTCAAGGGGGAAAATAGATAATACTCTATTCCTTAGGGAATCTAGAGGCAAAGTCATACTAGTCCACATATATGTAGATGACATTATATTTGGGTCTACTGAAAGCAGCCTTTGCAAAAAGTTTGCAAAACTTATGCAAGGTCAGTTTGAGATGAGTAGTATGGGAGAGCTGAAGTTTTTCTTGGGTCTCCAAGTTAAACAGACTGAAAATGGTTTATCCATATGTCAGTCAAAGTTCACCCTAGAACTCGTAAGGAAGTATGGTATGGATTCATTCAGTATCATGAAGACTCCTATGGGGTCAAGTATGTCTCTTAGCAAGGATGATGCAGGGAAACCTGTAGATGAAACCTTGTATAGAGGGATAGTTGGCTCCCTATTATACTTGACTGCTAGTAGACCAGACATCATGTATGCTACATGTGTTTGTGCAAGGTATCAAGCCTGCCCTAAAGAGTCTCATTTGACTGCAGTCAAAAGAATATTGAGATATCTAAAGGGCACTCCCTATCTAGGCCTCTGGTACCCTAGGAATGGATATTTTGATCTAACAGGTTATTCAGATGCAGACTTTGTAGGATGCAAAGAGGATAGAAAGAGCACTACTGGAACCTGTCAATTCCTAGGTGGGAGACTAATTTCATGGAGTAGCAAGAATCAAACCAGTGTGGCTATCTCCACAGCTGAGTCAGAGTATGTGGCTGCAGGAAGTTGCTGTGCTCAACTTCTGCGGATTCAACATCAGCTAGAGGACTATGGATTTCAGGTAAGTAGAACTCCACTTTTCTGTGATTCTACTAGTGCTATTTCAATAACTAATAACCCTGTATCCCATAGTAGGACAAAACATATTGAGATTAAATATCATTTTCTTAGGGAGCATGTAGAAAGAGAAGATATTTTATTAGAATATGTTAAAACAGATGAACAAGTAGCTGATATGTTTACTAAGCCACTAGAAGAAGCTAAGTTCAATAGATTCAAAATTGAACTATGAATGATAAACTTAGAGTAAGTTTACAGTTTGAAAATGACTAAGTAAAAAGGTGTCGACACATAGAGAAGTCTATGTCGACACATAATAGTGGTGTCGACACTTCAGGAAAAAGGTGTCGATACATCTAGGAATGTGGTGTCGACACTTCAGAATGTTAGTGTCGACACATGTCTAGTAGGTGTCGACACATCCAATGTGGTGTCGACACTTATGTTTTACTCAGAATTTTCTAAGTAAAGTCTCGACAATGTGTCGAGTTATGTTATGTCGACACATAATCAAGTGTCGACACATAAAATCTGTTGACTAAACTTGTGTCGACACATGAGTGTCGAGATATTATAAGTCAGTGTCGACACTTATAGCCAGTGTCGACACATTTTAAGTTAGCTGTCCCGCCTGTTCATCTTCAAAATCAGAAAGGTATAAATAGGGTTTTGTCTTTGTTTGTCGACACGCTTTCAAAGTTTCGAGACCAAAACTACTGTGTCGACACCTCTCTTTTCTACAGACAAATTCTACAAACCCTAATGGCTCCTAAGCTTAAGGAGAACGTTAACGATGGTTATGAGCTTGTGCGCGGCGCATTCGACGATGCAGATCAAGAAATTCAGGCAGTGGTAACCCTAGTCGCCGATTCTGGACTAGAATATCTCTTGTCTGAACCTACAAAGATTTGGAAGAAGGAAGTACTTGAATTTCTTAATGGAGCTGCCGTAGATGAATCTGGATTCAGAATCAAATCCAGAGTTCATGGAGAAAAGGTTAAGGTAACCCCTAAGAGTTTGAGGAAGGTACTTCAGCTACCAAAAATTCAAGATGAAGAAGAGGTTACTGCTTCAAAGACCAGGGAAGCTTTAACCTGGTGTGGTCTTGATCCAAAGATGAAGATAGGTTCTGTATTTAACAGAAAAGGCATGAATAATCAAGGGAAGTTCATGTCTGAGATTGTGGGCAAAGTCTTACTCAGCAAGACTGGAGGGCATGACAGAGTGTCTGCCCATATGTTTGGCCTCATGACAAGAATTATCTTCACTCTGAAAACTGATTGGTCTACAGTGGTTTATGAGAAAATTAAGGAGAGCTTGAAGAAGCCCAATCTGGGCAGGATCATTAGTCTCTACCTAGCTGGTACCATACCAGAGGTAATGAATACTGCTGCAGGCAGCAAGATCAACCATATGAGGAAAATGGATCTAAGGATCTTTTCAAGATGGGACAGGGTGTTGTCAAAGGACATGCCAACCCCTGAGAAGACAATTACTGCGAAGGAGATTCCTCCTAAGAAAAAGAGAAAAACTGCTCCAGTTGAACAAGAGTCCTCCAGCAGTTCAGGGAGTGAAGAACATGTTGTTTTCACTCCTGATGACCAAGAGGAAGTGGCTGCAGAGAAGACCCCTGCTGCTCAAGAGACTGCTGAGATCCAGGGGGAGCTGCCTCCAGCTAGCCCCATCCACAGGGATCAAAGCCAGGGGGAGCATCCAGTTGTAGAAGCAGCATCTACACTGGACAGTGAGCAAGCCACCATCATCATCCAAGAGGTACTCACTGATCTAAAAACTTTAGAATATCTTATAGAAGATCTTGACTTGTCTGATGTTTCTCAGCAAACACAGCTGCCTAGTCAAGTTCCAGATGTTGTTAGAGAGGACACATTTGCTGTACAAGAAGAGATTCCTGCTCCAGTAGTTGAAGAACAAAGAATGTCTCCAGCTCAATCAGCTCAAGAGTTCACCATGGAAGATCTATTTCTCAATCTAGATCAAGTTGATTTTGACATGGACAAAGAAGCTGCTGAAGGAGAGACTGCTGCAGTTGAGGGGGAGCAAATGCAAGTTCTGGAGGAGCCTATAAGGCAAGAAACTGAGAAGGCACAAGATGTGCAAGCTGACAAGCCTCCAAGCCCTAAGGAGAGGGTTGATATTGCAAGCACTTCTGCCTCTGAAGATGAGGAGACTGCAAGGGCAAGGAAAAAGAAACTCTATGTATTCAAGAGAAGGAGCCAGAGTTACAAGAAGGCTCTGCAAACTGTAGCCCCACAGCCTATAGTTCAACAAGCTCCAACTGTTGACTATAGTGCTTTACTGATTGCACTGCAGATTAAAATGGATGAACAAAGGAAAGCCATAGAGGCTTATGTTGATGCAAGGCACAGATCATTACAGTTTGATCTTGCCCAAGATATAAAATCTATAAGGTTTGAGATGAATCTCAACAATAAGGAGATGACAGACTGCTTCCACAAGGGTGGAAATGCAGTGGTGTATTTGGCAACACACCAAGAGAAGATCAAGGCACAGGTGGATGATATAGCATTGAAACAAGGATATGTTCTTGAAAATCAATTAAGAATGAATGACAATTTGACTGAATCCCACAATGCTATTGTCACTGAATTAAAGAATAAGGCTGTTGAACCCTCTACATCTACTGATGCTGCTAAAGCTAAATTTGATAAAGACTTTCAAGAGGAAATTTCTGCTGTCAAGACTGCCATCCAAGCCTCTCAAAAAGCTATATCTGATCAACTGCAAAAGCTCAAACCATTCTTTAAAGAGGGAATCAGATATTTGGACAGTCAAATAAGATTTCAAAAGGATGATGTCAGAGACCATATGGCTCGAGAAGTCATAAAGGGGGAGAGAGTATTAGTCAAAGCTAGCTCTGACCATGCCAAATGGATATCTAATTCCATCAGAGCTACACTGGGCTATCCTCCACTCTGTGATGATGATAATGTTGCTGAATCAGGGATTCAAACTGCCTATCTTGGAGGTGAGCAACCAGAGGTAGCTCAGGTCATTTATCCACCTCCAGACTTTGAAATGATTCAAGCAGATGTGAGCATAATGTATAGCCCACTTGAGAGCAAGGACCCTGTCCATCTAGAAAAGGTTGTTCAACCTATTACTGAAGCCATGCAAGAGGCTCTACAGAAAGAGGAAGAGACAAGGTTGTCCAAGAAGAGGTTTAGGGAACAAGCAGAACAAAAGCCAGATTTTGAACAGTGGAGCCCTACCTCTAGGAATATAATTTTAACTGCCTGGAAAGCTGCCAAGGACAATACACATGACAGGAACAAATGGTTCTTTGAAGCTGAATGGAGAAAACATGAAATAAGACAAGAGGCCATTGTTCAATTCAGAAGGAAGGCTAAGATGGGAAAGCTACCTCCTACTGCAGTGGAGCCTAGCAAGTACTTCCCCAAGCCATATCACTACTTTGAGAGGCAGAAGATCAAGGCAGAAGCACTCAAACAGAAAGATCTAAAAGGCAAGAAGCCTGCTGTTGCTGAAACTGCTGAAGCCACTGTCACAGCTCAAGTCCAACCTGGCAAAGGCATAGTTATCAAAGAACCAGACCAAAAATAGATTAAGAAATTTCTTGAAGTTTATGTTGTAATCTTTTGGATGTAACACATTTAGTAAACTTCTGAAAATGTATAAGACAAATATTAGAACAATATATGATTCATATATTTCATGTTTGTTCTGTGAATGTATCTATTTCTTATTTGTTCTGTGCTGATGAATGTGTATACTTGTGTGATTTAATACATGTTATGTTTACCCTGTTGATTATAACCTGCTTTACATCATTTTGTAATTTTTAATTATGAATGGTGTATATCATTGACTAAGGGTTATGACTTCTCCAAATAGGGGGAGATTGTTGGGTACATTAGTCAAATGTACCTGATTTGAAGAAGCCTCACCCA
The DNA here is from genome assembly GCA_039583875.1 of Platanthera guangdongensis. Taxonomy (NCBI): domain Eukaryota; kingdom Viridiplantae; phylum Streptophyta; class Magnoliopsida; order Asparagales; family Orchidaceae; genus Platanthera; species Platanthera guangdongensis. The sequence continues at coordinate 17,378,214 of CM077160.1, read as the reverse complement.
ACTCAATGATATACATCATAATGTATTTGATGTATGTTGAGTTTACTTGTGCGGGTTAAGTAATCACTGGACTGAAGCAAAAAGTTTCTAAGTCCATGTGTCGACACCCAGAGGGAAAGTGTCGACACTCAAGAAAGCTTGTGTCGATACCCAGACAAGCAGTGTCGACACTTGGAGTCATTGTGTCGACACCTGGGATGCAGAGTCGACACCAGACAGAAAGTGTCGACACTTGGAGCTGTGTCGACACTCAGTGAAGAAAAGTGCAGACAGAATGTGTCGACACAAGGAGCTGTGTCAACACCCAGTGAAGCTGTGTCAACACCAGAAAGTGTCGACACTTGGAGCTGTGTCGACACTCAGCAAACGTCTGCAGAGACTAAGTACATGTGTCGACACTCAACACAATGTGTCAACACTAAGCAGAAGAGTCAGCACTTGAAGTAAGTGTGGACACCCAGCACAATGTGTCGACACTCAACATAAGAGTCAGCATTTGAAGTATGTGTCAACACCCAGAACAATGTGTCGACACACAGCTGAAGACTCAACACTTGAAGAAAGTGTCGACACAAGCAGCTGTGTCGACACTTAGCAAAGAACAGAATTATTTCCAAAATATTCTAAGTACAAGTGTCGACACTAAAGGAATGTGTCGACACTTAGCTGAAGTCTCAACAAGAAGAAGGTGTGTCGACACAAGGAGCAGTGTCGACACTCAGCAAGTAACGACATTGAAGAAGATGTGTCGACACCAAGAAGCAGTGTCGACACTTGACAGATTTAATACAAGAAGATGTGTCGACACAAAGGAGATGTGTCGACAATTAGAAGAATTCAGCAAAAGCTAGAAGAACAAGTACTTGTGTCGACACTCAATTTCAGTGTCGACACATGCAGAAGAATCTGTGTCGAGATATACAAGGAAATATGTCGACACCTTGTAGACTTGTGTCGACACTTACACAACATGTGTCGACACTTGGACTATAAGTGTCGACACTTAAAGACAGAAAGTCTCGACACTTACAGACAGTTAGAGATTTTCAAGAAATGACTGGATGACTTGACAGCTGCCGTTCCAGCCGGTCTACAACACCTGTCAGAGATGTCAGAAGACAGTTATGAACCAGATCAGCCGGTTACCATGAAGAAGGCCTATAAATAGGCACCTACAGTTTACAGAAACTGTGGTTCAAGATCAACTAGATCAGATTATTGTTCAAAAGTTTAGTTTGTTGAAAAACAAATTATTGAAGTGGTACCAAGAGTATCAACACAAGAAGATCTTGCAGTCCAAGTGCAGATCTAAGGAGTTGGAGAGAGAGGGCTCCTTCCAAGAAATCAGCCTCTGGAACTAGGCTGAGAAGAAGGATTCAGATTCAATTCTGGATCTTAAGTAGCAGAGGTCAAGGAACTACTGCAGGAGGATTCAGTCTTATTCAGTTCTACTCAAGAAGCTTTGAAGAAAGCTAAGTCAGAGTGAATCCAGCTGAGTTCTTCCAAGAACTCATCAAGAAACTCTCAACTCCCCTCTTTTATTTCTGAGTTGTAGAGTTATTATTTGTAATACATTTTAACTTGTAGGATCCTTTGGATCTGAGTGATTTGTAAGCCTGTATTTATAAAGGCTGAGGGTAGGGCTTATTAGCCTGAGTGTAGGAGATAGAGATCTCTGAGTGTAGGCCTTGTTGGTTGAGTGTAGGCCTTGGTTGGCTGAGTGTAGGCCTTGATTGGCTGAGTGTAGGCTTTGGGATAAAGCTGAGTTGTAAGGCTTTGGGCCTGAGGTGTAGGAACCAATTTGGGTTCTGAGACAGTGGAGGAGTTTGGCCGAATCTAGTACACTGCTAGATAGGCGAAGGGGGAAAGTGGATGTACCCATATCTTGGGGAACCACTATAAACCACTGTGTTGTGCTGTGATTGTGCTGTGTATGCTGTGAATACTTTGTGATTGCTGTGCAAAAGTTAAAAATCTGTGATAATAAACTGTTTGCTGCCAGTAAAGTTAGAAAAGGATTAGGTCACCTATTCACCCCCCCCCCTCTAGGTGTTTAGGTACCATATCTTTCAGTTTCCTTGCTCTTTGGCTTTCTTGATCTGATCTAAAGCAGCCAATTCTTTCATCCTAGCTATCCATGAAGTAGGATTGTTTTCTGGATCCTCAAATGGAACTGGAGGCTCATATCTATTTGAAGGATTGTCTGGAGGAGCTCTGGAAGAGACTAAATCTTTTAGCTTATAAGTAAAGGGACCAAAAGTTGTATCAGATGGACCTTGTCCTTCCCTTGAATATGGATGTTGCCTGTAATACACTTTAGAATAAAATTGGAATTCTCTTTGATTTCCTCTGTAATTTCCTCTTCTTGACTGGTAGCCTCTAGATTGACTTCCTCTGTATTGGGATCTACCTTGAGGTTGATAGAGCTTTGGCTTCTGGCAGAAGGTTGAGATGCAGAACTTCCACTTGCACCTGCATCAGGTGAAGGAGGAGGAGGAGGAGGAGGATTGTTGAACTGGGATGATCCATTATCATATTTTCTCTTCTTCTTCATAGCCTTCAATTGATTTTTAGAGTATTGCATCCAATGTTCTGTGATAGGACAATAACGCAGTATATAGTATGGAATGTCATTTGTGTCTTTCACATTTGCTGGGGGAACTCTCTTCATTGCTTTGCTTCTGGCATTTCTTTTCCTTACAATTGTAGCAGAGGAATCATCTGAGTCAGTCCTGAACTGATCACTGTCTGAGCTTGGAAGATTATCATACACTGCATCAATCTTTTTGAGATAATCTATCTGTTATTGTGACTGTGCAGGAGAGACAGCAAAAACAGCAATAGTGGCAGCAGCAATAGCAGGAAGAGGGGTGGAAGCAATACTGGCAGAAGGAATTGTGACAACATATTCAGATACAAAACCTTTAGAAACAATACTTTCAGAAACAGAAGGTACAGCAGCAGTAGTATCAGATGAAACTGGAAAATCAACTTCAGAAGGAGCATTAGCAACAGTAATAGTAGGCTCAAAAACAAATGCCTCTGTCGTGTGTATATCCTCAATAACATCAATATCAGAACTAGCAGAAATAGAAGGAGCAGCAATATAGAGGGAATTTACAAAAGAACTTATTAAGCTGGTATCACAGCTGAAAATAGACACAATGGCCATAGAAAGATCTTCAGATTGCTGGACTGCAGTGTGCTGGACTGGAAGACAGTTGAAATAAACATAATCAAAAACTAATAACAGTGACTTGAGGTCCACTGTGATAACTGCAACTAGAGGTACTGGAGCTTGAGCTTGAACTAAAGTAACAGCAGCAGCAGGCAATCTTTCCACTTCATGAGGAATCTCCCCCTTCCTAGATTCAGTGGCAACTGGATCAAGGCACCCATAAGAAGGGATTGCCTGAGAAGGAAGAAGAGAGGAGATCCTGACAGAGAGTTCTTGGACTGTTTTTATCAGTGGAGCCAAAGAGGCCTCCATCAAGAGTGATAGCCTTGGAGCTATCAGCTCATAGAGCCTGTCTGCAAGAGCTGGAAGATCTACATGCTCAAGATGGACTTGAGTAGAGGTAGGAATTGAAGGTGGGGCAACAGGAGATGTTGGTGGAGAACGTGTGGATGGTGGAAAGGAAGGTTGAGAGATGGGAATAGTGGAAATGGAAGATAATGGAATGGAAATAGATGGTGTGAAGGATGGTTGTGCAATTATGTATTGAAGTAGTTGTTGATATGAGGTGGATGAAGATGGTGGCTCAGGAGGGGATGAAGGAGAATCATCCATATAGGAATCATCTATAAGATTGAAAGATGGAATGTGAGAGGATGAATCAATATCCAGATGGGGGTATTGATGTAGAGGATGGAAGAGTTCTTCTATGAGAGGTGGAGTTGAAGAAGGAATGGAAGTTGGAGATGGGGTGGAAATTATGATGGTGGAGGTAATTGGTGAGGATGAAACAAGAGGTGGTGGAGGAGAGGATGAAGTAGGCAAGTCTTCTGCGGTGGCAGAAACCTGAGGGGAAGTGACTGAGACAGTCCTTGTGCCTGAAGTAGAAACTGCAGAGGGCCTGCTGGGCTTCACAATTTGCCTGTCCCACTTTCCAAATAGGGCACAGGAGAGCCTCTTGGGGGCATTGATGTGCATCCCATTTGAAACAAGCAGTGCAGGGCATCTGTTCTGAAGAAACAGCCCTAATATCCTTCCAAAGTTAACAAAATTCTTTTTAATCTTCTTCTTGATTAGGTCAAATAAGATTTCTCCCCAGTTCAGTTGTTTCTTGTCCACAAGGGCACCCATCATGCAGAGCTAATACCTGGAGATGGTATCATGAGCTGAGTGTTTGGCCAACAATACCTTTCCAACTACATCAGCCAGAAATCTGTACTCAACAGATAGATTTTTCTTTCGCAATTTGCTAGGGTTTGCATCTGAATGTCCCATTCTTTCAAGCATATTAGAAAACTCATCTCCAGAAAGTTCAGCAGAGTCTTCTCTTTCAAGCATATTAGAAAACTCATCTGTCGACACATGCAGAAGAATCTGTGTCGAGATATACAAGGAAATGTGTCGACACCTTGTAGACTTGTGTCGACACTTACACAACATGTGTCGACACTTGGACTATAAGTGTCGACACTTAAAGACAGAAAGTCTCGACACTTACAGACAGTTAGAGATTTTCAAGAAATGACTGGATGACTTGACAGCTGCCGTTCCAGCCAGTCTACAGCACCTGTCAGAGATGTCAGAAGACAGTTATGAACCGGATCAGCCGGTTATCATGAATAAGGCCTATAAATAGGCACCTACAGTTTACAGAAACTATGGTTCAAGATCAACTAGATCAGATTATTTTTCAAAAGTTTAGTTTGTTGAAAAACAAATTATTGAAGTGGTACCAAGAGTATCAACACAAGAAGATCTTGCAGTCCAAGTGCAGATCTAAGAAGTTGGAGAGAGAGGGCTCCTTCCAAGAAATCAGCCTCTGGAACTAGGCTGAGAAGAAGGATTCAGATTCAATTCTGAATCTTAAGTAGCAGAGGTCAAGGAACTACTGCAGGAGGATTCAGTCTTATTCAGTTCTACTCAAGAAGCTTTGAAGAAAGCTAAGTCAGAGTGAATCCAGCTGAGTTCTTCCAAGAACTCATCAAGAAACTCTCAACTCCCCTCTTTTATTTCTGAGTTGTAGAGTTATTATTTGTAATACATTTTAACTTGTAGGATCCTTTGGATCTGAGTGATTTGTAAGCCTGTATTTATAAAGGCTGAGGGTAGGGCTTGTTAGCCTGAGTGTAGGAGATAGAGATCTCTGAGTGTAGGCCTTGTTGGCTGAGTGTAGGCCTTGGTTGGCTGAGTATAGGCCTTGATTGGCTGAGTGTAGGCTTTGGGATAAAGATGAGTTGTAAGGCTTTGGGCCTGAGGTGTAGGAACCAATTTGGGTTCTGAGACAGTGGAGGAGTTTGGCCGAATCTAGTACACTGCTAGATAGGCGAAGGGGGAAAGTGGATGTACCCATATCTTGGGGAACCACTATAAACCATTGTGTTGTGCTGTGATTGTGCTGTGTATGCTGTGAATACTTTGTGATTGATGTGCAAAAGTTAAAAATCTGTGATAATAAACTGTTTGCTGCCAGTAAAGTTAGAAAAGGATTAGGTCACCTATTCACCCCCCCCCCTCTAGGTGTTTAGGTACCATATCTTTCAAGTGGTATCAGAGCCAGTTCCTCAAAACAAGGACTAACAGTCTAAGGAGATCCTATTTGGCAGATTCAGTGTAAGGCAAAACACAGTGTCAAGAAATTCAAGAAAATCAAGAAACATGGGTTCTTCTGAGAATCACAAGGAATTGGGTTCCATGAAATTACCCATATGCAGGAAAGAGATCTTTGGGATCTGGAAAGAAAGGGTAAGGCTATTTATGGAAGCCTCTAACCCTAGAATCTACATCACAGTAAAGGAAGGGCCTTATGTGCCAATGAAGATTTCAGTTTTGGATGCAAATCAGAGAACTCCAAAGGATTTTTCTGAGATGACTAAGGATGAGATTGTCCTAGCTACAATGGACAAGAGGGCACAAAACATTATTGTAAGTGACATTGATGATGCAACTTTTCAGAATCTTATATACTGTAAGACAACCAAGGAGATGTGGGACACTCTTATAGTGTATATGGAAGGATCTGAAGAAGTTAGGCAAGATAGAAAATCCTTGCTAAATCAGGAGTATGAGAGCTTTAGACAAGGTAAAGGTGATAGCATAACTGAGTGCTACAAGAAGTTCTACAGAATAGTTAATGAACTCATGTCTTATGGAAGAGAGTTCAGTAACTATGAACTAAATGATAAGTTCTTAAGGTCCCTAACCAAAGATTGGGACACAAAGATCTGTGCCATAAGAGAAATGGCTAAGTTGGGGGAAATTCCTCCTCCTACACAGTTTGGCAAGTTATTGTCATATGAGATGCAGTTGACAGTGAGGAAAGAGGAGGAGAAATCAACAAGGATTGAACACAAGGAAAGATCAGTTGCTTTCAAGACAGAAGTTCCCAAAAAGTGCAGGAATAAGTCATCAACTCCACCTCCAGAGGTAGTTGATTCAGAGTCTGATGAGTCAGTCAGCACAAAGAGTGAGAGCAGTGAAAGTGATGAAGACTTTGCTGCCTTCACTAGGCACTTTCAGAAATTCTTGAAGAAGAAACAGTGGAGGTCAAGACCTTCTTCTTCAAAGGGAAAGGAAGTCTTTTATCAGGAGAAAAAGCCTTCAAAGAAAGACAGGAAGAGGACAAAGTCAAGCAAGGCAACTGGATCTAAGATAGTGTGCTACTGCTGCAATAGACAGGGCCATGTTATTGCAGATTATCCAGAGAAGAGAAAGGAATCTGGTGACAGGAAAAAACTCACTTCAAAGGAAAGAAAGAGAAGTCTTTTGTAGCCAAGAAAGAGAAGACTCTATCAGATATCTCCTCTTCAAAAACTGAGTCTGAGGCTGAAGCCTACATAGGGTTGTTTGCTGAAGAAGAAGAGGATGAATTCATGCAGATCATGGAGTCTATTTATGAACAAGAAGACAGTCAATGCCAAGGACTAATGGCTTTGACAGACAGTGCCAAAATCCTGGAGCAGCCAGGACCCAGTCAGGTACAAGGTTCAAGTTTAAATTCAGTTTCTTGTTCTAGTTCAAAATCAGATTCATTTTCATCAAGTGATGAAAGTGTATCTGAGTCTGAGGATGATATTCATCAACTTATAGATGAATATAAGGTGTTGTTGCAAGCTTACAAGAAAAGCAAATCCCTAGCCAAAAGTCAGGCAAAGGAAATTGCTGAACTTAAAGCTGGTGCAACAGATTTTGAGAAGCAGTTTGATCAAAAGTTGAATGAGATAACTAGGCTGAAACACATAACAGTGATTCAGATGGGTACTATATCATTTAAGAATGATCAAATTAAGAGTCTGGAGATCAATCTTCAGAAGGAGAAGGACTTAGTTGCTAGGTTTTCTAAACCTAAGTCAGTGTTACCTTTAATTGATGAATTTGTTCATCAAAAAGGCAAGGCTGGACTGGGCTTTATTAGACCTGCAAGGACTGAGCAGTCCCAGTCTAAGTCCAAGGGCAAAGCTCCAGCATTCAACAAGACTGTTGTAGATAATACAGCAAAGGCTGTACCTAAGCAAAGGTACAACAAGTTTGAATGTTGGTGCTGTGGCAAAATTGGCCACTTTGCAGTGGACTGTTAGCACAATGCCAGTGCCAAGGTGAGTAGCAAGCTACCTGTTGGAAAGCCTGTAGGGAGTTTTGTCAGATTGCAGACTAACATGTACCAAGGACCCAAGACTTCTTTGGGTTCTAAGGTTCATTAATCTGTTTTGCAGGTGAGTCCAAGTGGCCATAACCCAACATGGTACTTGGACAGTGGATGTTCCAGACATATGACTGGAACAAGAAGATTACTAAAGGACTACATTCCAGTAAAAGATGGTCCAAAAGTAACCTTTGGTGGTTCTGAAAAAGGAATCATCAAAGGATTTGGTAACATTTCTACAAACTTAGTTACCATTACTCAAGTGGCTTATGTTAAAGGGTTGAAACACAACCTAATAAGTATAAGTCAATTAAGTGATATAGGGTATGACATCTCATTTGCTAATAATGGTTATCATATCAAGAGGTCAAGTGATCAAGAGATTATTTTGACAGGATATAGGAAGAGGAATGTCTACTGCCTAGACATTATGGTTGAGATCAATGGTTCTCCAGTTTTTCTTGTAGCTGATGAGACAGTCTCTCATTGTGTCAAATGGCACAAGAGGCTTGCCCATCTTAACTACAAGACTATTAGCAAACTCTTTAGCAAAGTGTTAGTGAGGAATGGTCCTCAAGTTAAGTGTGTTAAAGATGACATTTGCTCAGCTTGTCAAAAGGGCAAGCAGACTAAATCCACCTTTAGAAGCATAGAGAACAAAGATGCTGTGTGGTGTTTATACCTCTTGCATTTGGATCTTTTTGGTCCAATGCCAGTTCACAGCTTAGGTAGGAAGGTCTATACCTTTGTAGTTGTAGATGACTACTCAAGGTTTTCCTGGGTGTTCTTCTTAAGACAGAAATCTGAAACACCTAGTGTCTTCTATAGCTTTGTCAAGCAAATTCAGAATGAACTAAATAGTACAGTGGTCAAAATTAGAAGTGACCATGGTACTGAATTTCAGTCTGAAAGCATGACAAAACTATGTGAAGACTTTGGGATATTTCAAGAATTCTCTTCACCTAGAACACCTCAGCAAAATGGCATTGCTGAGAGGAAGAATAGAACCTTGATAGAGGCTGGTAGAACCCTATTGAGTGATACATCACTGCCAGAGTATTTCTGGGCTGAAGCAGTTAACACTGCATGCCATGTTATAAATAGGGCTACCATCACTAAAAGGCTTAACAAGACCCCCTATGAAGTAGTGAAAGGCAGGAAACCAAACCTATCCTATTTTAGGATCTTTGGTTGTAAATGCTTCATACTTAACAATGGGAAGTCTTACTTAACTAAGTTTGCTGCCAAGTCCCAAGAGGGAATTTTTGTTGGGTACAGCAATAATAGTAAGGCTTATAGAGTCTACAACTTGACTACACAAGTTGTAGAAGAATCAGTGCATGTAGTTTTTGATGAGACTAAACTTATTAATAATGAGTTGTCTAGCAATGTATGCAGCCCCACAGGTTTGACAAAGAAAATGGAAAAGATTACTAAAGAAGATGTGCCTGCTGCAAGACAGCAAGGAGAGGAGTGTAGCTGCTGTCCAGGGGGAGAACTACATGTGCCAATTGCTGAAAAAATCCAAGGAATACAGCATGATGCAGATGCTGAAATGGTTCAACCAGAAGTGAGGATGCCTCCAGCCCACAGGCATCTTAGAGATCATCCAGTAGAGCTGATTATTGGAGATCCAAGACAAGGAGTTCAAATCAGGAGTAGAAACATGAATGCAGCAATCTACTCCAGCTTCCTGTCACAAGTTGAACCTAAGAAGTTTGAAGAAGCAATACAAGATCCACAATGGACTGAAGCAATGCAAGAAGAGCTTAACTAGTTCAAGAGGTGCAAGGTTTGGGAACTTGTTCCTAAACATAAAGACCACAATGTAATAGGAACTAAGTGGATCTACAGGAATAAGATGGATGAACAAGGGGTCATCATTAAGAATAAGGCTATACTGGTTGCTAAAGGATATAGGCAAGAAGAAGGTATTGACTTTTATCAAACCTTTGCTCCAGTAGCCAGACTGGAAGCCATAAGAATGTTCTTGGCCTATGCAACCTATCAAGGATTCAAGGTATAACAAATGGATGTCAAGTCAGCATTCCTAAATGGTAATTTGAAAGAAGAAGTCTATGTGGAGCAGCCTTCAGGTTTTGTTGATCCAACTCTACCTCATTATGTCTATAGACTTAGGAAAGCTTTATATGGGTTAAAGCAAGCCCCTAGAGCTTGGTATGAAACTCTATATAGTTTTCTCATTGAGAACAAGTTCTCAAGGGGGAAAATAGATAATACTCTATTCCTTAGGGAATCTAGAGGCAAAGTCATACTAGTCCACATATATGTAGATGACATTATATTTGGGTCTACTGAAAGCAGCCTTTGCAAAAAGTTTGCAAAACTTATGCAAGGTCAGTTTGAGATGAGTAGTATGGGAGAGCTGAAGTTTTTCTTGGGTCTCCAAGTTAAACAGACTGAAAATGGTTTATCCATATGTCAGTCAAAGTTCACCCTAGAACTCGTAAGGAAGTATGGTATGGATTCATTCAGTACCATGAAGACTCCTATGGGGTCAAGTATGTCTCTTAGCAAGGATGATGCAGGGAAACCTGTAGATGAAACCTTGTATAGAGGGATAGTTGGCTCCATATTATACTTGACTGCTAGTAGACCAGACATCATGTATGCTACATGTGTTTGTGCAAGGTATCAAGCCTGCCCTAAAGAGTCTCATTTGACTGCAGTCAAAAGAATATTGAGATATCTAAAGGGCACTCCCTATCTAGGCCTCTGGTACCCTAGGAATGGAGATTTTGATCTAACAGGTTATTCAGATGCAGACTTTGCAGGATGCAAAGAGGATAGAAAGAGCACTACTGGAACCTGTCAATTCCTAGGTGGGAGACTAATTTCATGGAGTAGTAAGAATCAAACCAGTGTGGCTATCTCCACAGCTAAGTCAGAGTATGTGGCTGCAGGAAGTTGCTGTGCTCAACTTCTGTGGATTCAACATCAGCTAGAGGACTATGGATTTCAGGTAAGTAGAACTCCACTTTTCTGTGATTCTACTAGTGCTATTTCAATAACTAATAACCCTGTATCCCATAGTAGGACAAAACATATTGAGATTAAATATCATTTTCTTAGGGAGCATGTAGAAAGAGAAGATATTTTATTAGAATATGTTAAAACAGATGAACAAGTAGCTGATATGTTTACTAAGCCACTTGAAGAAGCTAAGTTCAATAGATTCAAAATTGAACTAGGAATGATAAACTTAGAGTAAGTTTACAGTTTGAAAATGACTAAGTAAAAAGGTGTCGACACATAGAGAAGTCTATGTCGACACATAATAGTGGTGTCGACACTTCAGGAAAAAGGTGTCGATACATCTAGGAATGTGGTGTCGACACTTCAGAATGTTAGTGTCGACACATGTCTAGTAGGTGTCGACACATCCAATGTGGTGTCGACACTTATGTTTTACTCAGAATTTTCTAAGTAAAGTCTCGACAATGTGTCGAGTTATGTTATGTCGACACATAATCAAGTGTCGACACATAAAATCTGTTGACTAAACTTGTGTCGACACATGAGTGTCGAGACATTATAAGTCAGTGTCGACACTTATAGCCAGTGTCGACACATTTTAAGTTAGCTGTCCCGCCTGTTCATCTTCAAAATCAGAAAGGTATAAATAGGGTTCTGTCTTTGTTTGTCGACACACTTTCAAAGTTTCGAGACCAAAACTACTATGTCGACACCTCTCTTTTCTACAGACAAATTCTACAAACCCTAATGGCTCCTAAGCTTAAGGAGAACATTAACGATGGTTATGAGCTTGTGCGCGGCGCATTCGACGATGCAGATCAAGAAATTCAGGCAGTGGTAACCCTAGGCGCCGATTCTGGACTAGAATATCTCTTGTCTGAACCCACAAAGATTTGGAAGAAGGAAGTACTTGAATTTCTTAATGGAGCTGCCGTAGATGAATCTGGATTCAGAATCAAATCCAGAGTTCATGGAGAAAAGGTTAAGGTAACCCCTAAGAGTCTGAGGAAGGTACTTCAGCTACCAAAAATTCAAGATGAAGAAGAGGTTACTGCTTCAAAGACCAGGGAAGCTTTAACCTGGTGTGGTATTGATCCAAAGATGAAGATAGGTTCTGTATTTAACAGAAAAGGCATGAATAATCAAGGGAAGTTCATGTCTGAGATTGTGGGCAAAGTCTTACTCAGCAAGACTGGAGGGCATGACAGAGTGTCTGCCCATATGTTTGGCCTCATGACAAGAATTATCTTCACTCTGAAAACTGATTGGTCTACAGTGGTTTATGAGAAAATTAAGGAGAGCTTGAAGAAGCCCAATCTGGGCAGGATCATTAGTCTCTACCTAGCTGGTACCATACCAGAGGTAATGAATACTGCTGCAGGCAGCAAGATCAACCATATGAGGAAAATGGATCTAAGGATCTTTTCAAGATGGGACAGGGTGTTGTCAAAGGACATGCCAACCCCTGAGAAGACAATTACTGCGAAGGAGATTCCTCCTAAGAAAAAGAGAAAAACTGCTCCAGTTGAACAAGAGTCCTCCAGCAGTTCAGGGAGTGAAGAACATGTTGTTTTCACTCCTGATGACCAAGAGGAAGTGGCTGCAGAGAAGACCCCTACTGCTCAAGAGACTGCTGAGATCCAGGGGGAGCTGCCTCCAGCTAGCCCCATCCACAGGGATCAAAGCCAGGGGGAGCATCCAGTTGTAGAAGCAGCATCTACACTGGACAGTGAGCAAGCCACCATCATCATCCAAGAGGTACTCACTGATCTAAAAACTTTAGAATATCTTATAGAAGATCTTGACTTGTCTGATGTTCCTCAGCAAACACAGCTGCCTAGTCAAGTTCCAGATGTTGTTAGAGAGGACACATCTGCTGTACAAGAAGAGATTCCTGCTCCAGTAGTTGAAGAACAAAGAATGTCTCCAGCTCAATCACCTCAAGAGTTCACCATGGAAGATCTATTTCTCAATCTAGATCAAGTTGATTTTGACATGGACAAAGAAGCTGCTGAAGGAGAGACTGCTGCAGCTGAGGGGGAGCAAATGCAAGTTCTGGAGGAGCCTATAAGGCAAGAAACTGAGAAGGCACAAGATGTGCAAGCTGACAAGCCTCCAAGCCCTAAGGAGAGGGTTGATATTGCAAGCACTTCTGCCTCTGAAGATGAGGAGACTGCAAGGGAAAGGAAAAAGAAACTCTATGTATTCAAGAGAAGGAGCCAGAGTTACAAGAAGGCTCTGCAAACTGTAGCCCCACAGCCTATAGTTCAACAAGCTCCAACTGTTGACTATAGTGCTTTACTGATTGCACTGCAGATTAAAATGGATGAACAAAGGAAAGCCATAGAGGCTTATGTTGATGCAAGGCACAGATCATTACAGTTTGATCTTGCCCAAGATATAAAATCTATAAGGTTTGAGATGAATCTCAACAAGAAGGAGATGACAGACTGCTTCCACAAGGGTGGAAATGCAGTGGTGTATTTGGCAACACACCAAGAGAAGATCAAGGCACAGGTGGATGATATAGCATTGAAACAAGGATATGTTCTTGAAAATCAATTAAGAATGAATGATAATTTGACTGAATCCCACAATGCTATTGTCATTGAATTAAAGAATAAGGCTGCTGAACCCTCTACATCTACTGATGCTGCTAAAGCTAAATTTGATAAAGACTTTCAAGAGGAAATTTCTGCTGTCAAGACTGCCATCCAAGCCTCTCAGAAAGCTATATCTGATCAACTGCAAAAGCTCAAACCATTCTTTAAAGAGGGAATCAGATATTTGGACAGTCAAATAAGATTTCAAAAGGATGATGTCAGAGACCATATGGCTCGAGAAGTCATAAAGGGGGAGAGAGTATTAGTCAAAGCTAGCTCTGACCATGCCAAATGGATATCTAATTCCATCAGAGCTACACTGGGCTATCCTCCACTCTGTGATGATGATAATGTTGCTGAATCAGGGATTCAAACTGCGTATCTTGGAGGTGAGCAACCAGAGGTAGCCCAGGTCATTTATCCACCTCCAGACTTTGAAATGATTCAAGCAGATGTGAGCACAATGTATAGCCCACTTGAGAGTAAGGACCCTGTCCATCTAGAAAAGGTTGTTCAACCTATTACTGAAGCCATGCAAGAGGCTCTACAGAAAGAGGAAGAGACAAGGTTGTCCAAGAAGAGGTTTAGGGAACAAGCAGAACAAAAGCCAGATTTTGAACAGTGGAGCCCTACCTCTAGGAATATAATTTTAACTGCCTGGAAAGCTGCCAAGGACAATACACATGACAGGAACAAATGGTTCTTTGAAGCTGAATGGAGAAAACATGAAATAAGATAAGAGGCCATTGTTCAATTCAGAAGGAAGGCTAAGATGGGAAAGCTACCTCCTACTGCAGTGGAGCCTAGCAAGTACTTCCTCAAGCCATATCACTACTTTGAGAGGCAGAAGATCAAGGCAGAAGCACTCAAACAGAAAGATTTAAAAGGCAAGAAGCCTGCTGTTGCTGAAACTGCTGAAGCCACTGTCACAGCTCAAGTCCAACCTGGCAAAGGCATAGTTATCAAAGAACCAGACCAAAAATAGATTAAGAAATTTCTTGAAGTTTATGTTGTAATCTTTTGGATGTAACACATTTAGTAAACTTCTGAAAATGTATAAGACAAATATTAGAACAATATATGATTCATATATTTCATGTTTGTTCTGTGAATGTATCTATTTCTTATTTGTTCTGTGCTGATGAATGTGTATACTTGTGTGATTTAATACATGTTATGTTTACCCTGTTGATTATAACCTGCTTTACATCATTTTGTAATTTTTAATTATGAATGGTGTATATCATTGACTAAGGGTTATGACTTCTCCAAATAGGGGGAGATTGTTGGGTACATTAGTCAAATGTACCTGATTTGAAGAAGCCTCACCCAACTCAATGATATACATCATAATGTATTTGATGTATGTTGAGTTTACTTGTGCGGGTTAAGTAATCACTGGACTGAAGCAAAAAGTTTCTAAGTCCATGTGTCGACACCCAGAGGGAAAGTGTCGACACTCAAGAAAGCTTGTGTCGATACCCAGACAAGCAGTGTCGACACTTGGAGTCATTGTGTCGACACCTGGGATGCAGAGTCGACACCAGACAGAAAGTGTCGACACTTGGAGCTGTGTCGACACTCAGTGAAGAAAAGTGCAGACAGAATGTGTCGACACAAGGAGCTGTGTCGACACCCAGTGAAGCTGTGTCTACACCAGAAAGTGTCGACACTTGGAGCTGTGTCGACACTCAGCAAACGTCTGCAGAGACTAAGTACATGTGTCGACACTCAACACAATGTGTCAAAACTAAGCAGAAGAGTCAGCACTTGAAGTAAGTGTCGACACCCAGCATAATGTGTCGACACTCAACATAAGAGTCAGCATTTGAAGTATGTGTCGACACCCAGAACAATGTGTCGACACACAGCTGAAGACTCAACACTTGAAGAAAGTGTCGACACAAGGAGCTGTGTTGACACTTAGCAAAGAACAGAATTATTTCCAAAATATTCTAAGTACAAGTGTCGACACTAAAAGAATGTGTCGACACTTAGCTGAAGTCTCAACAAGAAGAAGGTGTGTCGACACAAGGAGCATTGTCGACACTCAGCAAGTAACGACATTGAAGAAGATGTGTCGACACCAAGAAGCAGTGTCGACACTTGACAGATTCAACACAAGAAGATGTGTCGACACAAAGGAGATGTGTCGACAATTAGAAGAATTCAGCAAAAGCTAGAAGAACAAGTACTTGTGTCGACACTCAATTTCAGTGTCGACATATGCAGAAGAATCTGTGTCGAGATATACAAGGAAATATGTCGACACCTTGTAGACTTGTGTCGACACTTACACAACATGTGTCGACACTTGGACTATAAGTGTCGACACTTAAAGACAGAAAGTCTCGACACTTACAGACAGTTAGAGATTTTCAAGAAATGACTGGATGACTTGACAGCTGCCGTTCCAGCCGGTCTACAACACCTGTCAGAGATGTCAGAAGACAGTTATGAACCGGATCAGCCGGTTACCATGAAGAAGGCCTATAAATAGGCACCTACAGTTTACAGAAACTGTGGTTTAAGATCAACTAGATCAGATTATTGTTCAAAAGTTTAGTTTGTTGAAAAACAAATTATTGAAGTGGTACCAAGAGTATCAACACAAGAAGATCTTGCAGTCCAAGTGCAGATCTAAGAAGTTGGAGAGAGAGGGCTCCTTCCAAGAAATCAGCCTCTGGAACTAGGCTGAGAAGAAGGATTCAGATTCAATTCTGGATCTTAAGTAGTAGAGGTCAAGGAACTACTGCAGGAGGATTCAGTCTTATTCAGTTCTACTCAAGAAGCTTTGAAGAAAGCTAAGTCAGAGTGAATCCAGCCGAGTTCTTCCAAGAACTCATCAAGAAACTCTCAACTCCCCTCTTTTATTTCTGAGTTGTAGAGTTATTATTTGTAATACATTTTAACTTGTAGGATCCTTTGGATCTGAGTGATTTGTAAGCCTGTATTTATAAAGGCTGAGGGTAGGGCTTGTTAGCCTGAGTGTAGGAGATAGAGATCTCTGAGTGTAGGCCTTGTTGGCTGAGTGTAGGCCTTGGTTGGCTGAGTGTAGGCCTTGATTGGCTGAGTGTAGGCTTTGGGATAAAGCTGAGTTGTAAGGCTTTGGGCCTGAGGTGTAGGAACCAATTTGGGTTCTGATACAGTGGAGGAGTTTGGCCGAATCTAGTACACTGCTAGATAGGCGAAGGGGGAAAGTGGATGTACCCATATCTTGGGGAACCACTATAAACCACTGTGTTGTGCTGTGATTGTGCTGTGTATGCTGTGAATACTTTGTGATTGCTGTGCAAAAGTTAAAAATCTGTGATAATAAACTGTTTGCTGCCAGTAAAGTTAGAAAAGGATTAGGTCACCTATTCACCCCCCCCCCCTCTAGGTGTTTAGGTACCATATCTTTCAGTTTCCTTGTTCTCTGGCTTTCTTGATTTGATCTAAAGCAGCCAATTCTTTCATCCTAGCTATCCATGAAGTAGGATTGTTTTCTGGATCCTCAAATGGAACTGGAGGCTCATATCTATTTGAAGGATTGTCTGGAGGAGCTCTGGAAGAGACTAAATCTTTTAGCTTATAAGTAAAGGGACCAAAAGTTGTATCAGATGGACCTTGTCCTTCCCTTGAATATGGATGTTGCCTGTAATACACTTTAGAATAAAATTGGAATTCTCTTTGATTTCCTCTGTAATTTCCTCTTCTTGACTGGTAGCCTCTAGATTGACTTCCTCTGTATTGGGATCTACCTTGAGGTTGATAGAGCTTTGGCTTCTGGCAGAAGGTTGAGATGCAGAACTTCCACTTGCACCTGCATCAGGTGAAGGAGGAGGAGGAGGAGGATTGTTGAACTGGGATGATCCATTATCATATTTTCTCTTCTTCTTCATAGCCTTCAATTGATTTTTAGAGTATTGCATCCAATGTTCTGTGATAGGACAATAACGCAGTATATAGTATGGAATGTCATTTGTGTCTTTCACATTTGCTGGGGGAACTCTCTTCATTGCTTTGCTTCTGGCCTTTCTTTTCCTTACAATTGTAGCAGAGGAATCATCTGAGTCAGTCCTGAACTGATCACTGTCTGAGCTTGGAAGATTATCATACACTGCATCAATCTTTTTGAGATAATCTATCTGTTATTGTGACTGAGCAGGAGAGACAGCAAAAACAGCAATAGTGGCAGCAGCAATAGCAGGAAGAGGGGTGGAAGCAATACTGGCAGAAGGAATTGTGACAACATATTCAGATACAAAACCTTTAGAAACAACACTTTCAGAAACAGAAGGTACAGCAGCAGTAGTATCAGATGAAACTGGAAAATCAACTTCAGAAGGAGCATTAGCAACAGTAATAGTAGGCTCAAAAACAAATGCCTCTGTCGTGTGTATATCCTCAATAACATCAATATCAGAACTAGCAGAAATAGAAGGAGCAGCAATATAGAGGGAATTTACAAAAGAACTTATTAAGCTGGTATCACAGCTGAAAATAGACACAATGGCCTTAGAAAGATCTTCAGATTGCTGGACTGCAGTGTGCTGGACTGGAAGACAGTTGAAATAAGCATAATCAAAAACTAATAACAGTGACTTGAGGTCCACTGTGATAACTGCAACTGGAGGTACTGGAGCTTGAGCTTGAACTAAAGTAACAGCAACAGCAGGCAATCTTTCCACTTCATGAGGAATCTCCCCCTTCCTAGATTCAGTGGCAACTGGATCAAGGCACCCATAAGAAGGGATTGCCTGAGAAGGAAGAAGAGAGGAGATCCTGGCAGAGAGTTCTTGGACTGTTTTTATCAGTGGAGCCAAAGAGGCCTCCATCAAGAGTGATAGCCTTGGAGCTATCAGCTCATAGAGCCTGTCTGCAAGAGCTGGAAGATCTACATGCTCAAGATGGACTTGAGTAGAGGTAGGAATTGAAGGTGGGGCAACAGGAGATGTTGGTGGAGAACGTGTGGATGGTGGAAAGGAAGGTTGAGAGATGGGAATAGTGGAAATGGAAGATAATGGAATGGAAATAGATGGTGTGAAGGATGGTTGTGCAATTATGTCTTGAAGTAGTTGTTGATATGAGGTGGATGAAGATGGTGGCTCAGGAGGGGATGAAGGAGAATCATCCATATAGGAATCATCTATAAGATTGAAAGATGGAATGTGAGAGGATGAATCAATATCCAGATGGGGGTATTGATGTAGAGGATGGAAGAGTTCTTCTATGAGAGGTGGAGTTGAAGAAGGAATGGAAGTTGGAGATGGGGTGGAAATTATGATGGTGGAGGTAATTGGTGAGGATGAAACAAGAGGTGGAGGAGGAGAGGATGAAGTAGGCAAGTCTTCTGCAGTGGCAGAAACCTGAGGGGAAGTGACTGAGACAGTCCTTGTGCCTGAAGTAGAAACTGCAGAGGGCCTGCTGGGCTTCACAATTTGCCTGTCCCACTTTCCAAATAGGGCACAGGAGAGCCTCTTGGGGGCATTGATGTGCATCCCATTTGAAACAAGCAGTGCATGACATCTGTTCTGAAGAAACAGCCCTAATATCCTTCCAAAGATAACAAAATTCTTTTTAATCTTCTTCTTGATTAGGTCAAATAAGATTTCTCCCCAGTTCAGTTGTTTCTTGTCCACAAGGGCACCCATCATGCAGAGCTAATACCTGGAGATGGTATCATGAGCTGAGTGTTTGGCCAACAATACCTTTCCAACTACATCAGCCAAAAATCTGTACTCAACAGATAGATTTTTCTTTCGCAATTTGCTAGGGTTTGCATCTGAATGTCCCATTCTTTCAAGCATATTAGAAAACTCATCTCCAGAAAGTTCAGCAGAGTCTTCTCCAGAATTTAATTCAAAAACCTCTGTCAAGGCAGCAGGTGTTAGGGATACCTGGGTTCCTGAGATTGTTCCAAACACTGTATTCTGATCAAGGTTATGGGCAGTATACACCCATTCTTTGATCTCATCTGCAGCTAATTTGATCCTGGTAGACATGATGGTAACTAGCTTTTGTTCCTTGAAAAGTTCCAGAATATCTTTGAAGATTTGATCACTGTTATTGAAAGAGTCCATGTCGATATCAAAACCTGCATCAAATTTCATTGCGGCCAGGATTGCAACTGAGACGGCCATTGATTCCTGCAAAAACTAACTAACAAACGACCAAGTGTAGAGAAGTTTGGAGGGAAAGAGAAAGTTTGCAGAAAGTATGAAAGCGCAAAGGGAGAACGAAGGCCGAAAAATGAGTTTTATATTAGGGTTCGACGCAGAAAAGGAAAGATCGTGGAACTCTATTCGACGATCTGGGCTTCTAAAGGAAACTGAAAGGTCATAAACATCGTCGATCTCCGTTCAACGATATTGGAGAGTGTCGAGCTCCGTTCGACGATAGTTCAGAAAACAAAATCGCCGAGCTCTGCACGATGATCACTGACCTGAAAAAGATAGTTTAACACTATCTGAGAAGCACTGAACTCTGGTCGACGATTTCGGAACTCGTCGATCTCCGTTCGACGATCTGGGGGAAAATCTTCGAGTGCAGTTCAGAGACCAGAAACACTCTATACACTAGAAAAATTAAGATGTTTGCCTAGTCTTGGTCATTTTTATAATTTTAAAATCTTGGATCTTATTTTAGACTTCCTCCATCTAACATTCCTAACTGATTCAGGAAGAATGTATGTTTTTTTTCATCCAAGGGTTTGGTGAAAATATCTCCCCTTTGCAAATCAGTTGGGATATATTGAAGTTCAATTTTATTTTTCTCAACATTATCCCTTAGAAAGTGATGCCTAATTTCTATATGTTTTGTCGTACTATGGAGGACTGGATTTTGTGCTATAGAAATAGCACTCGTATTATCACAAATTATTTTTGACTTCTCTAAGTTGTAGCCATAGTCTAGGAGTTGGTTTTGAATCCACAAGATTTGTGAACAACCACTACCTGCAGCCATATATTCAGCTTCAGCAGTTGAAGTTGACACAGATGTTTGTTTCTTGCAAAACCAGGAGATAAGTCTGTCACGAAGAAACTGACAAGTTCCACTGGTGCTTTTCCTGTCTATTCTGCATCCAGCATAATCAGCATCAGAAAATCCAGTTAAGTCGAATGCTGAATCTTTTGGATATCAGAGACCTAGATTTGGACAACTTTTTACATACCTGAGAATCCTTTTTACTAAGGTTAGGTGTGACTCTCTAGGTCTCACTTGGAATCTAGCACATATACACGTAGCAAACATTATGTCAGGTCTACTAGCTGTAAGGTACAGTAAAGAGCCAATCATTGCTCTGTATGTTGTCTGATCAACAGGTTTCCCATGTTCATCAGCATCTAATATAGCATTAGTAGGCATAGGTGTTTTCATACATGATGCTTCAGACATACCAAATTTCTTAACCAATTCTTTTGCGTACTTGATTTGAGAAATAAATATTCCTTCAGCATGTTGTTTGATTTGCAATCTTAGAAAGAGGATAGCTCACTCATGTTACTCATTTCAAATTTAGAATGCATTAGGTTGGAAAACCTTCTGCACAAATTTGAATCTGTAGAACCAAATATAATATCATCTACATAGATTTGTACTAGTAGGGTATGGAACTTATGGGTTCTAATAAAAAGAGTTTGGTCTACTCTACCCCTTATAAACTCATTTTTTAGAAGAAAGCATGCTAGGGTCTCATACCATGCTCTAGGAGCTTGCTTTAGACCATATAATGCTTTATGCAATTTGAAAACATAATCAGGATGAGTTAAAGAGATAAAACCTGGGGGTTGTCTGTCATAGACTTCTTCTTTGATATCTCCATTGAGAAAAGCACTCTTTACATCCATCTGGTATACTTTGAAACCTTTGTGTGATGCATATGCTAAGAAGATTCTTATGGCCTCTAACCTTGCAACTGGTGCAAAAGTCTGGTCATAATCTATCCCTTCTTCTTGAATGGATTGAGGTTCAATTTGAGAAAGGAAGCAAGTGTGCATCAGGTTTTGGTTGTCCTAATTTCTGGTTTGCACACCAGCTGAGATGTCTCTAATCACTTGGTAAATTGGATGGTCTCTTGATGTTACTAAATCAACAGGGGGTGTTGATTGTTCACCAACCTGTGTTGTTGTTTCCTCTTGTGGTACAACAACTGGCTCTTCAAGAGATTTCTCTTCAAGATGTTGAATGTCTTCTTCATCTTCACTACTTTCCTCTTTTTGAATGATTTGTAACCTGTTCAAGTCTACAGCAAGAGAGTGTACCTGCAAATATTCTATGGTAGAAGTATTCTTCTCCTTGAAAGACATGTTAGATTCATCAAAAGATATATGAACAGATTCTTCAATTTTAAGAGTTGATTTATTATATACCCTATAAGCCTTACTGATCATGGAGTATCCCAGAAACACTCCTTCATCAGCTTTAGGTTGAAATTTTGCTAAGTATTTCTTGTCATTATTATGAATGTAACAGATACAACCAAAAATTCTAAAATAGTCTACTTTAGGTTTCTTACCTTTGAGTAATTCATAGGGAGTACTAACCTTCAGTTTATGTATTAAACTTCTATTCAACATATAGTTGGAGGTGTTCACTGCCTCTGCCCAAAAGGATAGAGGAAGGTGAGCATCTGACAACAATGTAGTGGCAGATTCAATAATGGTTCTATTTTTCCTTTCAGCTACCCCATTTTGTTGAGGAGTTCTAGGAGCTGAGAAAGTGTGCCTGATCCCTTCACTCTGACAGAACTCTTGCATAAGAAGAGAATCAAACTCTGTCCCATGATCACTTCTGATCAGGGCAATGTGAGTATTGAACTCACTCTATATGCATTTGAGAAACTCTGTCAAACACTTAAAGTTATCAGACTTCTTCCTCAGAAAGAACACCCATGTGAATCTAGAGAAGTCATCTACAACCACTAAAGTGTAAGATTTCCCTCCTAAGCTTTGTACTGTAATGGGTCCAAAAATCCATGTGTAACAAATACAAAATCCTAGGTGAATCACTCTTATTAAGTGACTTGAAACTATTTTTGGTTTGCTTGCCTAATTGACAAGCCCTGCAGAGTCCTTCCTTCTTGTAGGGGCCAGAAGGTAGTCCTCTAACAAGGTTGCCCTTGGATATCCTAGCAATGGTTCTAAGGTTTATATGTCCTAATCTCTTATGGCATAACTCATTAGGTCTACAAATAGAATTAAACATGCAAATATCTACTTCTGTTGAAAGAAAGTCTACTAAATAGATGTTACCTTCCCTTTTACCTGTCAACACAGTTGTGTTGTCTTCTGATTTGATCTTACATAAGGATTTGCTGAAAGTCACTTGGTAGCCTTCATCACATAGTTGACTGATACTTATCAAGTTGTGCTTCAGTCCTTCCACATAGGCTACTTTCTTGAATGTGACTGTGCTAATTTGGACTGCACCATGTCCTTTTGTTAGTCCAAAGTTTGAATCACCAAATATGACATTGGGTCCAAGCTTGGCTTTGAAGGAGGTGGAACAATACTTGTACTTGTGTTCTATGGAGGTCTTGGACACACTGTCAAAACAGAATTGAAAATGTCCACATCAATAGAGTTCATGTATAGTCTAATCCTTGCCTTCCAAAGTGCAAACTTAGATAGATTGCATACTGGAGGTCTGGTGCTAGCATAATCTTTGTTTTGGGCCATGTTTTGTGATGAAATAATTCTAATAATCAAAATCAAAACAAGCAGATCTAACTAGAGGGATCTTTGGGTTCAGGTGTTAGCCTGTACAACCACTAAGGTGTGGTATTTTTAACCAACCTCCCTCTGATACCAATTGAAAGTGCAAGTTAGATCTGATATACTCTAGAGGGGGGGGGGGGTGAATAGAGTATGGTGCTTGCTAAAATAGTTTTACAACTGTTGTTGTATTCCTAAGTGAACAGGGAAGCAAATAATATAAAGTAAATCTAAATACAGAATAATCACAGATCAATCAAAAAGCAATCCCAAACTACAGCCAGAAACAAAAGAAAGATATGCATCCAGATAACACAAGAAGCTATAGTGGTTCCCCAATCAACCTGGGTACATCCACTCTTCTACCACCCTAGGTAGCAATCCACTACAGGATGAGTTGATCCGGTGTCCTGGGCACCAATGAGCTTTTGATAAGATGCTCAAAAACCAAACCAGATTTTTTGATCAGGTGTCTTGCCACCAGTGAGTTTTGATAAGGTCTCAGAAACCAAACACAAACTTTTGAAAGGAGTTTGAAAAACCCTTTACAACAGAGAGAGAGAGAGAGAGAGAGAGAGAGAGAGGGATGAGATGATCTTCTCTGTCAACAGTCAGAGAGAAGATAGTGGATGTTGTCAAAGCTTCCCCTGAGATCTTGAGTTGTTCAGGAAGTAAAGCTTTGCAGTAGGGTGATAGGCCTTCAATTGATTTGATCTCCAGCAGAAGATGATTTCAGCAGCAACTGAAATATGAGGTGTCTGTAGTCTTGAATGATGATGGCCTTTGAACACTTGAGTCAAGAGAGATCTGAAAATTTTAGTTAGTTGATCTCCTTTTGTGATGTGTGTTCTTGTATGAATTTTTGAGACTGAGAATGTCTGCAACTCTCTTTCTTTCTCTTGTGTAATTGTTGTAGTAAGAGCTATAATTCTTGTTGTTGCAGAGAATTGTTGTTGCAGAGTATGTGTTTTCTAACTCTCTAAGAAGAGAATAACAACAACAAAAAAACTGATCTTTTATTCCTTTGATCTGAATAGAAAAAATCCTCTGTCCAAGATAGCCGTTATACTGTCATAAATGACTTCCTTAACTGCATTTGTCTTCTGGAGGAAAGTTCAATAAAACATTCCTTGAAAATTTCTTGAAACTTGCTCCAGATTAATTAAAAACGGCTACAGGATCTCTGACATAAATGCTGAGAATAATTCCACAACTGTCTGAATTTGAATCTTGAAAATCGTCTAACTCTTCAGAAAAACGTCGAACTGAGCACCACTATCGTTGAACTGAGCTCAGAGATTGAACTTAGATGGAAACAGAGATCATCGATCTCAGCTCAACTATCGTCGAACTGAGCTCAGAGATAGAGAATTAAACTGGAGCAAAGAACGTCGACCTGAGCTCGAAGATCGTCGAATGGAGTTTGACGACTCGTTGAATTTGAGCTCAGAGATCGTCGAATGGTGTTCGACGATTCGTCGAAGTGAGCTCAATGATCGTCGAATGGAGTTCGACTATTTGTCGTACTGAGCTCGACGAAATGACTTAGTCTCCAAAACTGAAAAGCTTTGGTCTTGAGGGCAGCTTCCAAACCTAACTACTAACCCTTAGACTCAATTCTAATTGACCTTTAAATCTATACAATGAGGCAAAGAAAGGTTTCCTAAGAGACATAGTGATCCTTGCCCAAATCAATAATAGGGTGTTCCAACAGACCGGACCGCCTTGACTTCTCCTGCCTTAGCTCTTGCTTAGCGCCACCTATAGAGCAGAAACGAGCTATGTGGCCTAGCTTGCCACACTTGTAGCACGATGGGGGTCCCTTGAAGCAAGATCCCCCAGACCATGTACTGCTCTTCTCCCATGACTTGTAGGGATGGGGCTTCTTTTTCCACTTACTCCTTCCCGACTTCCCTTGCGATTGAGAAGGATTTACTTCTCCCTATTTTACTATAAATCCCTTATGACGTTGGGTTCATTTTATGTCACTTTCCAACGTCCTGGCCTCCCCAATCAACTCATTGATGCTAGTATTCTTCATAGCTATGAGGGGTTGTCTCAGATTCTCTCTCAACCCATGGTAGAAGAGATTGTCCCTCTCTTCATCGTCGGCCATGGTTGTTCCAGCATAACGACCCAATCGAGTAAACTCCTGAACATACTCATCCACAATCTTGTCGCATTGCACCAAGTGCAAAAACTGTCCTTGAAGGGCTAACCTTGTCGACAAATGGATATACCTTTTCAGGAATGCATTCCCGAACTCTTCTACTGACGGGGTGTGTCCAGGCAACAGGTGGTCGCTATGACTCACCCACCAAAACTTTGCATAACCTTTTAACATGAACGTCGCAAACTCAGACTGCTTCTCCTTTGGTGTCTCTGCCGCCATCAATAATTCTTGGATCCTTGCCCACCAGTCCTCCGCAGCGATCGGCGTGCCGACTCCTTTGAATGTTGGAGGATGGAAACTCATAAAATACTTCATCTATCGGTCTCCCTGCCCGACGACCAATCTCTCAACCAACGGCTCAACTTTCCTTGCTCCTCCACCCGATACGACAAGTGCTGCATTTAGGGTGACAGGAGTCGCTGCCTGTGGAACAGGGGTCATGACTTGCATTCCCACCGCGGCTTGGGTTGCTACCATTGCCTCTACTAGCTTACGACAAAAGTCGGGTTGGGTTGCACCAATTCCCATCAGACCTGGAGTTGTAGCACTGCTCGTCGAAGGCTCCTCTTGCGGCCTCAACGTCTCCGCCTCGTCTCTTGCACCATTAGCAAAAGCATGGTAAAATAAGAATCAACTTCTCTCACAAAAACTTAGACACAAGGACACTCGTGGTCTCGCAAAACTCCTATATGGATAACTTCTTAGCGTGATCCGATTATGACATTCGACCAAGAATCCATACCTTAGACACTAACCTCCCTTTGATACAAAATTATAACACCTCCCATGTAATGTTCATATAATATGGGTCCGGTCGGGTCCCCACAACATACAAACTCTGCAGCTTAAGCATTATAAGATGATATTAACTACGCAACTCAAAACTCAGGTTATAAACATAGTAGAAACAAATTGCCAAACTGGAAGTTATCCACTACTACAGGAGTATCCAACGGCCTTAAGGCCTTACAACATTCACTAGTCTAATTACTGAAATATTACATCAATGTATCAATGTGCTTTAGCACACCTAAGCTACCTTGGTATGTAAGCCGGATCACAGTTCATGAAACAAAGCATTCAACAAAACATAAGTAAAACAAGAGAGTTCACTTCATGAGACTTAGGACATTTTGGTCGCCGAACCTGCTCCCTCTTGCAATCCTTGCCCTATAAAAATTGGTGGTAACGTGGGTCAGTAAAGGCTAACCTCAACTTTGTAACCAACACATCTCCTCCCGGCAGTCCCTAGCAGACCCCGGGGCACTCCATCACCCGCAGGTCAGTACTTCGTATGCAAATATGCATGAACATAAAAAGTAGCAAAATAGGTTTTGATGTCTCATACAACAAACATGTTTCTATGTTGAGCATATAATAAAAAGAGGCCTACTATGCAGTATGTATGCAAACCTGTGGTTGACCCAAGGCACCATATAGCACATGAATTTAACACATCATCACACACCAATAATCAGGTACTTCCAATTTCCCATTCGACATTCAAGGCGCAAACACATGGGTACTTCCAATTTCCCCAAACGGCATACAAACCACCACATGGAACTCTTGCCAATGCCCCACCCACTCATGGGTCTCAAAACCCGGGCTTGCCTGTAAGATCTAACTTCTCAGGTTAGGATTCCGTCTCACAAACCACAAACTAATGCTGAGAACCCTTGCTAGACCCAACTCGCTAGTGACGACCCAGGCTCGGCTCCAAATCGGGACCAAGTCCACCAAAGGAGACCCAGTGGGACCTGGATAACATCATCCGAGCTTGTACAAACCTTGGCATTATCGTCAGTTTAACAGAAGGGGACTTTTCTCACCGTGACGCTCTCCACACGTGACTTTGCAATGTCACGGGCTAGCCAGCAAAATATAGAGACAAAGTCGCGCCTTAGCACATCACAGTCAAAATCCTTTTCTTCCTTAATCCACCATTTGTACTCACACGAAAACAAGGGGAAAACACATCACAAATGGCAACTTGTCGCAAACGGATTTCTAGAAAAATCCTTAAGGCTCGTTATGCAACATCACCGAGTCAGACTAACAGTCGCGACTATGACTTCACACACAATGCCTAATCCACTAGCAGAGCGGATATCTAATGCAACATCATGCTAGGGATGGACACAATCGACCCAGTGGATCCTCTTGAACGATGACACCGATGCCTAAATGCTTGAAAGAAAGCAATAACAACATGGATGTCATGCACGCATCATAAAGACTAGATGAGAAGTGTTGTTACCTTACGACTCGTCTTCCTTGCCATGGAAAACTAGACTTGCACATATAAAAATGTGCGCCTTCATGTCCTCTCCACGTATCTGGCCTTGGATCGACGATTGAAGCCCCAAAGCTTCGTCAATGGCGGAGAAAGGCCTTATTCTTCCTACTCCAAACTCTCTCTCAAACTGTAAGTCTTTCTCAAAATGAAATTCGCTCAGGGTTTAGAATGTTTCAGCGCTTATATGCCCTTTGAGAGGAGCATCTTGAGACATAAGATCAAATCCTAATAGAAAACGGACGGCCAAAATGCCAAACAACGGAACTGCTCCCATCTGCTATCTCCAAGCGGTAACCACCTACCGCACCGCGGTAGCTTCCCTAGTCGTCGGTCCCATTGGGAAAAAATGCTACCGCCAGCGCTAGACTTACTGCCATGCAATAGCCACTCAATGCTTCACAGGCTACTGCCACACGGTAGCATAATACCGCCGTGCGGTACCACTCAACGGTCTCAATTCCCTACTACTCAGAACTCTAAATGCCTGTATTTGACGAAACGAGGCTATCACCGGGAGATAGCTCCCTATCATCGCATGGTAGCTTCCAGTGGCTTAAGATCTGAAAAAACCGTGGTGTTACAGTATACCTGCCTAGGAAGTGGAGATGCCCGCTCCACTGCTGTCGTAGCATCCATGGGGGTGCCAGAGAGTTCCGCTAACTCCAAAAATTGGGAACTAAAAGTCAGTGATCACAGAGTCATGTGTGTGAGTTGCACTTATATGAATCATAACCTGCATAACACATCATAACATACATACATACATACTTATGACATACGTACCAAAGATCCTTATCATATAAATTAGTAATGAGCTATTTTATATGATATAATCTATTCCTTAAACCTCATCTTATAAGTTTGTATAGGCATTCATATAAGTTAAGGTACTCCTGTTATGATAGTGTAGTAGTAGATAGTTTATATTTTTGCTCAGTACTTTACCTAACTTACCTTTCAACACTTCTTTGCAGTACTACTTTTCTTACTTCCTTACCTATACTCTATAGAACTGCAAGCGTATATACTATCATGTTAGAGTAGAACTATTATCACATGCTTCCTTTTTGATACTGCTTTATGGTCCTAAACTTTCGTCCTCTCGCACGGTGCCTAAGAGTCGCGGTGGTGAGGAGAGGACAAAATGGCTTAGTCTTTATGACTAACGGTAGGTTGTGACCATATCATTTTAGGAGCTCGAGGAGTTGGAGCGCCAGCACGACCAGTAGGACGAGGTGGTGGGACCTGAAAAGAAGTTGTCGCGCACTACTACTACTGCAGTTTGTCGTCAGGTGATGACGAGTGTTTTAGTTATAGCTTCCACTTAGTGTTTGTGTGAGAGAGAGACTCAATACTATTTGACATGTACCGGCCATAAGCCCTTCTCTCATTTTTGTACTCATTGTGGACTGTTGTACTTTTCATCTATATCTATTTTGATGTTTCTACTATGACCTATGGAGTTGCTAGTTATTTTATAACTATTCGATGTACTTCTATTCTCAATTGGCCTATAGGTAAATGATCATACAAGCCTACAGGATCGGCGTCCTGCGGTGTCGACTAGCTTGTGTGTGCTAGGGTCACCGAAAGGCGGCAGTTTTGGGCATAAGACTGGGTAACCTCCTAAGTAAGGGGGTCTTACAAACTGGTATCACTAAACAAATGATCACTGAGAAAGAATTCCACAACACTGGAACACCCTGCTCGAGCATATTTTTGCAGACAAATAATGCAGCGGAAGCAATGGTGTGCTCATGTATAAAAAGTAGCAAATACAGTCCATTTAAAATAATGAGTTAGGCCAAACCTAATATAAACCTTACTTATGTGTAGCCCACACAAGTCGTCGTACCACATGATGTCGTTCCTGCCCCACCGACTGCCACACCTTTCTAGCAGACGGAGATGGGGTAGACTCTGACGGCCATCCTTGAGGCCTTCAAGGGAAAACAAGCCCAAGTCTTGCAGCCAAATCCTAGATCGAGTTGGCTGAATGATTTCAAGAATCTTTCCCAGCCAATGTATCACGGGATCGACAAAAAATGCCGTAAAGACGAAGGAGTTGCTCGAGACCATTCAAGAGATGATTTTAGGCATCAGCTGCCCAGTCAGCAAGGCGATATCTTTGGCAACATCCACGCTAGACGTTTAGACAAAGAGGTGGTGGAAGTCCCTGTTGGAGTCCACATATGCTGATCGGGAGCTGTCAGACATCACTTGGGAGGAGTTCATTGAGGCCTTCTTGGAACATTTTGTGCCTTTCACAGATAGATATGAGTTAGAGGAGATGTTTTTGAACCTCAGGAAGGGGAGCAAATAAGTGAAAAAGTACTAGAGGGAGTTCTCCCGTCTGGCCAGGTTCGTGGGGATTCAAGACTTGGATGATAGGAGGTATGAAAAGAGATTATACCAAGGACTTAGAGACTGTACAAGGAAGCCTCTAATATTCATCTCTAATGACACTTCAGCTCCGATCATTGAGATGGAAAAGAAGCTGGAGGAATACCAGCTGATGGTACAAAGCTGTGGGAAGAGAGCGCTAGATGGGTCATCCTTCGAGGAGAGCAACCGGGGCTCATAAAAAGGCTGAGTGATGAGCCATAATAGGGGTGGAGGATGTAATCGTCCTAATTTCAGGCAGGAGCAGATGTCTCCTGTAGTACTAGCTCCTCCACCACTACATATCCATGACCCGATGAAACAGGATGATCATGGCCACCGACTAGTGATTTACTAAAGCTGCAAACAGTCGGGGCATATTAGGGCTAACTTCCCTCAGCAGTTTCATCCACCTCCTCCTCCACCTCCAGTAAGCCCTCCTGTACAGTAGGGCTGAGGCCGAGGATGAGGTCGAGGCCGAGGATGAGGTCGAGGCCGAGGCCGAGGATGAGGTCGAGGCCGAGGTCGAGGACATTATGGTAGAGGTCGAGGAGAGGAAAAGGTGTATACTTTGTACCTCGCCGAGCCGAGAAACCCCAAGGAAGTTATTACAGGTACTTAATTTTATTGCAAGTAAAATTTTCAATATCTATACCGTACGACTATTAGAGCAACCACATACCTTAATTTAAACCCCAAAAATCAGGTATAGTCTTTATTAATGGCAAGCCAGCCCATACCTTATTTGATACGGGTGCTTCACACTCGTTCGTATCTGAAGCCTTCTTGGAGGGACTAGCAGACGCAGACCAATTCACCAACATGACCAGGAGGGTACGTCTACCAGATGGATCAGATCTTCCATCATCTGCCAAATGCAACATGGAGGCAGAGATTGGATGAACGGTATTCGAAGCGCCGACAATGATTTTGAGAATGCCGGACTTCGATTTGATCCTGGGCATGACATGGTTGTATTGGAACCATGACTAGATTGATTTCCTGTCAAGGAGGATTACCTTATGGCATGGGTATACCGACATCATCATTAAAGGTATTAGACCTTTTTCTCGTACACTATTTCATCGGTGCAGGCTGTCAAAGCCCATGAGCAGGGAGATGAGGTGTACATGATCTGTTTTGAGATAGTGGAGACGGATGCCTCCGTTGCTGATATTCCTATAGTTCGGGATTTCTCCGACGTATTCTCGAAGAAATTGCCTAGATTACCTCTGATTATAGACATGGATTTCCAGATCCAGTTGGTGCAAGGAGCGAGGCCTGTATCTCGGGCACCTTACCGGATGGCACCCAAGGATCTAGCAGAGTTTCAGACTCAATTGCAGGAGCGGGTAGAGTCGGGTTTTCTCCGACTAAGTTCATCACCATGGGGATCACTAGTGCTATTTGTGAAGAAGAAGGATGGGTCTTTACAGCTCCGCATTGACTACCGGGAGCTGAACTAACTGACAGTGCAGAATATATATCCGCTGCCCCAAATTGACGAACTATTTGATCAGCTATAGGGAGCCTTCTAGTTTTCCAAGCTCGACTTGAGGTCAGTATACTACCAGCTGCACATTCAGGAGGAGGATATACTAAAGATGACCTTCAGTTTTATGTACGGACTATACGAGTTCAAGGTAATGCCCTTTGGGCTCACGAATGCATCATCCTCATTCATGAGTATGATGAACCGTGTGTTCGAACCATTCTTGGATATATTCATCATAGTCTTCATTGACGATCAATTGATCTATTCCCGGACAAAGGAGGAGCACCCCCAGCATCTGGCTCTAGTGCTTGGCAAAATGATAGAGCATCAGATGTACACGAAGTTCTCCGAGTGCCCATTCTGGCTACAAGAGGTAGTATTTCTAGGGCATACCATCAATGGAGTTGGGTGGGTTGTGGACCCGGCCAAGGTGCAGGTAGTTAGAGATTGGCCGCGGCCCGAGTCAGTTTCAGACATTCATAGTTTCTTGGGGCTAGCGGGATACTATTGCAAGTTCGTGGAGGGGTACTCCCCCTCACATCCTTGACAAAGAAGGATACAACTTTTACTTGGTCCAAGAAGTACGAGGTAGCGTTTCAGGAGTTGAAGGACATGCTAACCTCCTCCCCCATCCTTACACTTCCATCTGGGAAGGAAGGATTTCACATTTATACCGACGCATCATATCAGGGGATAGGTGTAGTCCTGATACATCATGGACATGTCATTGCATATGCTTTGAGATAGTTGAAAAAGAATGAGTAAAACTACCCTGTACATGATTTGGAGCTCGGAGCAGTGTTATTCGTGTTAAAGATTTGGAGGCATTAATTGTATGG
Organism: Platanthera guangdongensis; assembly: GCA_039583875.1. Lineage (NCBI taxonomy): Eukaryota > Viridiplantae > Streptophyta > Magnoliopsida > Asparagales > Orchidaceae > Platanthera > Platanthera guangdongensis. The sequence continues at coordinate 17,345,914 of CM077160.1, read as the reverse complement.
GGTTCATTGTGAGATCTTCTCAGATCACAAGAACCTCAAGTATATTGATATGTTGAAGGATCCAAATCTGCGTCAGAGGAGATGGCTTGAGTTACTGTGCGATTACGACTACACGATGCATTATAACCAAGGGAAGGCTAATATTGTGGCAGATGCCTTAAGCAGGAGTACCGACACTACTGGTGTAACGCCCCGAAACTCAAAGGAGCAAAGAGGGACGTTTTGGGCCAGTTTGGGTTCTGGCTGCAGGCACACGGCCTGGGACACGGGCGTGTCCCAGGGCGTGTCAAGCCTGTGTCGACACTAAGATGGGAAGTCGACACTTTGGTCTCAACATTGTGTCGAGACTGGGCACACGGCCTGCGACACGGGCGTGTCGCAGGGCGTGTCGACCCGTGTCGACACATAGCCACGAAGTCGACACTCTGCGTTCGATGAGGTGTCGAGACATGGCACACAACCTGCGACACGGGCGTGTCGCAGGGCGTGTCGACCCGTGTCGACACTCGTCCCGGGAAGTCGTCACTTTGGTGTCGACAATGTGTCGAGACAAGGCACACGGCCTAGGATACGGGCGTGTCCAAGGCCGTGTTGATAGGTCGACGATCTTTGCTCGACGAAGTGTCGAGTGTCGAGACCGTGTACACGGCCTGGAGTCCAGGCGTGTTGAGGTGACACGGGTAAGGATACGGGTGTGTCCTAGAACCCGTGCAGTGCTCGGGTTGATTTTGGGGAAAAATGATGGGGGTACACGGCCGGCCACACGGCCGTGTCAAGTGGAACACGGGCGTGTCAGCTCGAACACGGGCGTGTTCGATACCCGTGTGAGGTTCCAGGCGAGCCGATTTTGACGGCGAATGAGGCACACGGCCCTGGACACGGGCATGTGCCAGGCCGTGTTCGGTCCAGATTGGGCATTTCAGTCCCGAATCAAAGCCGTTCGTTTCCTTATTTTGAGATCCAACGGCTGGGGGTTGTTCCTGAAGGGATATACCCGGGATTGGACTTAGAAACCCTCACTTTTCATGAGTGGTTAGCTTTCTAAAACCTTAGAGAAAGTAGAGAGCCAAGGAAGGAAGAAGGAGCTAGATCCCGCCATTGGAGGAGCTTCAAAGCTCCGAATCGCGAGCCGACTCCGGATCCACAGAGGCAAAGCTAGTGCGGTGCTTTTCATCCGATTACTTTTCAATGGCGCCAAAGAGGAACGCTAGGGTAACGATCCTCATCTTGAGCATGAGTAGCTCTCTTTCTTTGCATAGGAAGCCCGCTCTCGCGAGTTTGCGGAGAGTTGGAGGCGTTCCTTCGGGTAGATATATGAAGTCCCCGTTGTTTAGAGTCCGTAAGCGAGAACGGACATAGGCATGATGTGTGAAGCCTACCCGGACATGTTGGTCTGGATCGGTGATGTTGCATTGCATAAATGCCGGAGAAGACTCCGTGCTATTGATTGTTTTTCGGGTTTTCTACGCGGTAGATTGCAGCAGGGAGCCTTGAGGACTAACCCAAAGGTGCACTCGGAAAACTGGGCGGATACGAGATCTTGCCAACTTGGTGGCCTGAGAGCCAACTTGAACATAACCGGGTTATGTGACTTGTGTTGGAAGTGGGACTCGGTGGAAGTTTGACCCGCGCAAATTGCTTAAATTGTCGTTGCGATGTTAGCACAGGTTAGATGGAACCATACCCATTCTATGTCGTTCGGTTAAAGAGACCTAAAGGCACGTGGCACTTACCGTTGGCATAGATTAGGGTCTTCGGCAGTCAATGGCTTAAATTGTCGTGACCCAGGCCAGGAAGACAAATTGCTCATAAGTTTGGCCGTCCAAGTGGCGGTGGTGAGTCCGGAATGTCTATGGCTTTAATTGACGTGACATCGACCGGTTCACCGAGAATGTGCCCTGAGAGCACGGGGCGTGTGGCCGTGAGAGACAACGTCTGTGATGAAATGGCTAATTATACATTGCTCGCTTATGCTAATGAAATGCAAGGAAGTAGCATCGCTGCCCCGAGTTGGGGGCGGGATCGTTATAATTTGGTCAGCATTGCTGACCGTTGCCATTTTTTGCCACCGTGCGGTGGTATGTTGCTTACAGGTGCAGCTGGACCAAGCGGTCAATAGCGGGCTAAAGCCCGAATGCGAAGCCGGCCCTTGAAGGCCTAATTGGAAGTGTTTACTGCTTTATTCATGTGTAACCGGCCTGCGTGCCGTGGTTTGTAAACCATGTAATTTGAAGTGAAACATTTTGTAAGGCCTTAAGGCTTGTACGGTTGTATTTTGTAACATTGCTATTTTGGTATTAGTGGACATTCATGCTCCAATGCTGGGTTCTTATTTTGCAACTTTTATAAACTGCTTCCGCTAGAATGCTCTGTGTAGGACGTTGAGATTGGTTGGATGGTTTCCATAAGTAACCACCCGGTCTGTCTGTGCCATACGGCGTCGGGCCCCGGCCGGACCTACTGCTATATGGCATGTGACGGATAGGGAGTGATACAATTTGGTATCAGACTACTGGTTTTGGTCTGGCTTAAAGTGAATTCGTGGGCGAATTCTTTTTAAGGGGTGGTGAGCACATTGTGTGCGCCATCGTTATAACAGTAAAATAACCCATGAATGTCCACTTAGGAATGAAAATACATGTGTTTGAGGAACCTGCGTATTCCTATAATTGTTGTTTGCAATTTATTTGGTCGCTTAACGGTGTTTTGTACCACTATAGGTGACTAGAAGTGGTGTTGGGCCTTCAGAACGCCGAGTTTTTGAGGCTAGTAGTGCACCGGATGTTGCTCCTGCAACACCTCTGTCGGCTGAGAATATTCGATTGGTGGCTGAAGTGGTGTTTGGCCGTGATAAATGCACAGCCTGCAAGGCAAACGCAGCAGCCCACTCCTGTGATGGAGCAGGAACCTCTTCAAGAGGCTGAGCCGAGGAGAGTGGAGCAAGTGGTTGTGGAACCGGTGGTGCCAAGGAGGGCAACTGAGAGGCAGCTTAAGCATGTAATGAGCTTTAACCCTCCATTATTCTCGGGGTTGGGAACCCCATCTCAGGCTGAAGACTGGCTCTCCAGGGTGAAGAGAGTCATGACAGCGACGGAGACGGAGGAGTGGCAAATGACCACCATCGCTACGTTCCTTTTGGACGGTGAAGCGAGAATGTGGTGGAAGGATTGGAGCTGCATCATTTGAGAGGTAGACAACTTATAGACGTTCCGATGGAAGAGTTCTCGGGATTGTTCTTAGCAAGATACCTCCCTTCTACTCAGAGGATTTCGATGGAGAACGAATTTCTGAAGTTGGTTCAGGGTGAGAAGAGCGTGGATGAATATCTCCATGAGTTCACTCGTTTAAGTCGATATGCTAGCTCCACCATCGTGGATGAGGAGCGCAAGACTAATTTCTTCTATGAAAGCTTGAGGGATGAGTTGATATTACTACTCTCGGGGCCGATGATGCAGGGTTTCTTAACCTTGGTCAATACTGCCCGGTCCCTGGAGAAGGACATGAAGAATGTGCAAGCAAAGAAATGCTTGGGTGATAGGAAATCTGAGTTTAAAGTGCCGACTACTTCAAAGTCCGGCTATCAGAGGTCTTTCAAGAAGCATAGGACTTCGGGTCCAGCTCCTTCTGGTGCTTCTGGGGCGACTACGAGTCGGACCCCGGGCGCGTGTTTTACATGTGGAAAGACGGGACACTTTGCCCGTGACTGTTGGAGCGGATGTCCTAAGTCCGAGAGAAGGTCGGGAGCTACTTATGAAGAGAAGGGAAAGGCGGTGGAGTCGACCGCATCCCATTATGCTCCGGCCCAACCAAGGGTCTACAATCTTGGCCAATAGGAGGCCATCAAACATGCTGATGTGGTGACAGGTATGGTTTAATTTATAGCAAGTCAATTTCTTTAAATATTTGTTATGCACATGTTACCTTACCACTGCTTGTTTAGGATTTGTATTGATTTGCGAAAATCCGGCACGAGCACTCTTTGATACGGGAGCTTCACACTCCTTCTTGTCCGAAGGATTTATATCACGCATCGGAGTCCCTTCTTTGATGACGAAGGATAAGTTGGATGTGTTGTTGCCCAATGGGTGTTCGATGCGAGCGGATAGGATCTGCAATGTTAAGATTCGTATTGGGGAGCAGGAGTTCGACCTGCGGGCGTCTTTACTTCCGTTGGTGGAGTTCGACGTCATATTTGGCATGGACTGGCTCTCAGAGCAGCAGACCCATATAGATTGCGGTAGCAAGGAAGTCAAGCTGGGAGCAAGTCGTGAGACGACTTTTACGGGCTTAAAGGGGTCGAGCAAGACGTTGATGTCTGCTCTTCAGGTGGTGAAGGCGGTTCGTGCCGGAGCAGAACTGTTCTTTACACTAGTGGAGGTTGCAAAGCCGAAGCCCGCGTTGGATTGTATTTCAGTGGTATCGGAATACCCTGATGTGTTCCCCGCAGATCTTCCTGGAGCCCCGCCTCAGCGGGAGATCGATTTTACGATTGAGCTAGTGCCAGGTGTAAAGCCTGTGTCACGATCTCCTTATCGGCTAGCGCCTAAGGAAATGGCGTAGCTGAAAGTTCAACTGCAAGAGTTGTTGGAGCAAGGGTATGTGCGCCCGAGTTCTTCGCCTTGGAGCGCACCGGTCCTCTTTGTTAAGAAGAAGGACGGAAGCTTGAGGCTATATATTGATTATCGGGAGCTCAACAAGCTGACTGAGAAGAACAAGTACCCGATCCCCCGGATTGATGATCTTTTTGATCAGTTAGTCGGGTCGACGGTGTACTCGAAGTTAGATCTCAAGGCTGGGTACTATCAGCTGCGAATAAAGGGAGAGTGATATCCCGAAGACAGCATTTAGGACGAGATACGGGCATTATGAGTTTACGGTCATGTCATTTGGGCTGACTAACGCACCGTCAGTGTTCATGGATTTGATGAACAGGACGTTCAGGGAGTACTTGGACCATTTCGTGATCGTCTTTATCGGCGATATTTTGGTGTACTCGCAAAGTGAGGAAGATCACTTCAAGCATCTTCATTTGGTGTTGGAGACGCTAAGAAGAAATCAGTTGTATGCCAAGTTCTCGAAGTGCGAGTTTTGGCTATCCTCAGTGGTGTTCCTTGGTCATATAGTAAGTGGAGAGGGTATTGCTGTGGATCCGGCGAAGATTGTTGCGATACGGGAGTGGCCTGAGCTTGCAACTGTAGCGGAAGTCCGGAGTTTTCTGGGGCTTGCCGGCTATTATAGGCGCTTCGTAGAGAACTTCTCGCGGATAGCATTACCTCTCACTACTTTGACGAGGAAGGAGCATAAGTTCGTTTGGACGCCGGAGTGCACACGAGCTTTTGAGGAGTTGAAGTGTCGGTTGACCACGGCGCCTGTGCTGAGTTCGCCATGTGGGACCGAAGGCTATGAGATTTATAGCGATTCTTCGGGCAGCGGTTTGGGTTGCGTGCTACTTCAACACGGAAGTGTAATAGCTTATGGCTCGAGACAGCTAAAAGTGCACGAGAGGAACTATCCGGTCCATCACTTGGAGTTAGCGGCCGTGATTTTTGCCTTGAAGCTGTGGAGACACTATTTGTACGGTGTGAAGATTGATATCTACACCGATCATAAGAGCCTGAAGTATCTTATTGATCAGAAGGATCTGAATATGCGGCAGCGTAGATGGATGGAGTTCCTGGGGGACTATACATTCAAGATCCATTACGTGCCTGGTAAGGGGAATGCGGTTGCGGACGCGTTGAGTCGCCGAGCCCCAGCTCAAGCCAATTGGCTATCTGTGCATGATGAGCGGTTGGTGCGGGAGTTGGAGGCGTTGGAGATTGTTTGTGTGGACAAGCAATCAAGTGCTGAAGCAGTTCTGAATTGGACTGAAGTCCAATATGACCTGGCTGATCGCATTCGACAGGCTTTGGATATGGATGCTCATATGAAGCAGTTCATGGTAGAGGCTCTGGATTGGTCAAATTCCCAATTCGTCGTGGAGGACAGATTGCTTTGGAAAGACGGTCGTCTGTGCGTCCCAAGTGTGGGCAATTTGCGGGTGGAGTTGTTGTACGAGGCACACCATACCAAGTACTCGATTCACCCGGGGAGCACGAAGATGTACCGTGATGTTAAGAAACTGTTTTGGTGGCCGGGTTTGAAAAAGGATGTGGCGCTATACGTAGCGAAGTGCCAAACTTGCGCCTTGGTAAAGGCGGAGTACCAAAAGCCAGTAGGATTTCTTAAGTCCTTGCCTATTCCGGAGTGGAAATTCGACGACATCTCTATGGACTTTGTGCACGGTTTGCCAAGGTCGCAGAAGGGGAACGACGCCATTTGGGTGGTCGTTGATCGATTAACGAAGGTGTCGCATTTTATTCCTCATAGGAAGGATGATCCGGTGGAGAAATTGGCAAAGCTTTATGTGGATAACATAGTACGGCTTCATGGTGTGCCCCGCAGCATCGTGAGTGACCGAGATGGGCGGTTCACGTCCAATGATTGGAGGCTTGTGCAGCAAATGTTGGGAACGAAGCTGAAGTTCAGCACAGCCTTCCATCCGCAAACGGATGGGCAGACCGAAAGGGTCAATAGAACTATGGAAGACATGCTCCGCATGTGTGTCTTGGATTTCGGAAAGCAATGGGAAGACCACCTTTATTTGGTTGAGTTCGCATACAACAATAGCTACCAAGCGAGTATTCAGATGGCGCCTTTTGAGGCACTATGTGGTAGAAAATGTCGCACGCCGTTGTCTTGGTTAGAAACGGGTGAGTCAAGGTTGTATCAGCGATCGGAAGTCGAGGGTGCTACTTCTTTGGTGCGAACCATTCGGGAGAGGTTGCTGATCGCTCAGGACCGGCAAGCAAAGTACTATAATGCCAAGCACAGGAACGTGGAGTTCGCTATGGGCGATTATGTATATTTAAAGATCAAGCCGTTCAAGGGTGTCTCGCGGGTGCGGCGATTGAAAAAGCTAAGCCCGAGGTACCTTGGACCATTTGAGGTTCTGGAGCGAGTTGGTGAAGCGGCCTATCGGTTGAAGCTCTCAGTGGAGCTTAGTGGTTTACATGATGTATTCCATATTTCGGTGCTTTGGAAGGCGGTGCAAGATCCTACGCAAGTGATCGCGGTTGATCAAGTGCCGATGGATAGTGGGCTGACGACAAAGGTCAAGCCCGTGCGGATTGAGGACTCGGAGGTCAAGCGGCTACGCAATAAAGAGATCAGGATGGTCAAGGTCCGGTGGGACAATTGCGGTCGTGAGGAGCTCTCTTGGGAGCGAGAGCAGACTATGCTTGACGAGTTTCCGGAGTTGTTCCGCTCAGGTACAAATTTTGGTTTTCTACATGTCTTTCCTTTATATAATTTCGTGGACGAAATTCTTTTAAGAGGGGGAGAGTTGTAACGCCCCGAAACTCAAAGGAGCAAAGGGGGACGTTTTGGGCCAGTTTGGGTTCTGGCTGCAGGCACACGGCCTGGGACACGGGCGTGTCCCAGGGCGTGTCAAGCCTGTGTCAACACTAAGACGGGAAGTCGACACTTTGGTCTCGACATTGTGTCGAGAATGGGCATACGGCCTGCGACACGGGCGTGTCGCAGGGCGTGTCGACCCGTGTCGACACTTAGCCGCGAAGTCGACACTCTGCGTTCGACGAGGTGTCGAGACATGGCACACGGCCTGCGACACGGGCGTGTCGCAGGGCGTGTCGACACGTGTCGACACTCGTCCCGGGAAGTCGACACTTTGGTGTCGACAATGTCTCGAGACAAGGCACACGGCCTAGGACACGGGCGTGTCCAAGGCCGTGTCGATAGGTCGACGATCTTCGCTCGACGATGTGTCGAGTGTCGAGACCGTGTACACGGCCTGGGGTCCAGGCGTGTTGAGGTGACACGGGTAAGGACACGGGCGTGTCCTAGAACCCGTGCAGTGCTCGGGTTGATTTTGGGGAAAAATGATGGGGGTACACTGCCGGCCACACGGCCGTGTCAAGTGGAACACGGGCGTGTCAGCTCGAACACGGGCGTGTTCGATACCCGTGTGAGGTTCCAGGTGAGCCGATTTTGACGGCGAATGAGGCACACGTCCCTGGACACGGGCGTGTGCCAGGCCGTGTTCGGTCCAGATTGGGCATTTCAGTCCCGAATCAAAGCCGTTCGTTTCCTTATTTTGAGATCCAATGGCTGGGGGTTGTTCCTGAAGGGATATACCCGGGATTGTACTTAGAAACCCTCACTTTTCATGAGTGGTTAGCTTTCTAAAACCTTAGAGAAAGTAGAGAGCCAAGGAAGGAAGAAGGAGCTAGATCCCGCCATTGGAAGAGCTTTGAAGCTCCGAATCGCGAGCCGACTCCGGATCCACGGAGGCAAAGCTAGTGCGGTGCTTTTCATCCGATTACTTTTCAATGGCGCCAAAGAGGAATGCTGGGGTAACGATCCTCATCTTGAGCATGAGTAGCTCTCTTTCTTTGCATAGGAAGCCCGCTCTCGCGAGTTTGCGGAGAGTTGGAGGCGTTCCTTCGGGTAGATATGTGAAGTCCCCGTTGTTTAGAGTCCGTAAGCGAGAATGGACATAGGCATGATGTGTGAAGCCTACCCGGACATGTTGGTCTGGATCGGTGATGTTGCATTGCATAAATGCCGGAGAAGACTCCGTGCTATTGATTGTTTTCCGGGTTTTCTACGCGGTAGATTGCAGCAGGGAGCCTTGGGGACTCACCCAAAGGTGCACCCGGAAAACTGGGCGGATACGATATCTTGCCAACTTGATTTCCTGAGAGCCAACTTGAACATAACCGGGTTATGTGACTTGTGTTAGAAGTGGGACTCGGTGGAAGTTTGACCCGCGCAAATGGCTTAAATTGTCGTTGCGATGTGAGCACGGGTTAGATGGAACCGTACCCGTTCTATGTCGTTCAGTTAAAGAGACCTAAAGGCACGTGGCACTTACCATTGACATAGATTAGGGTCTTCGGCGGTCAATGAATTAAATTGTCGTGACCCAGGCCAGGAAGACAAATTACTCATAGGTTTGGCTGTCCAAGTGGCGGTGGTGAGTCTGGAATGTCTATGGCTTTAATTGACGTGGCATCGACCGGTTCACCGAGAATGTGCCCTGAGAGCACGCAGCGTGTGGCCGTGAGAGCCAACGTCTGTGATGAAATGGCTAATTATATATTGCTCGCTTATGCTAATGAAATGCAGGGAAGGAGCAACGCCGCCCCGAGTTGGGGGCGGGATCGTTACAATTTGGTCAGCATTGCTGACCGTTGCCTTGTTTTGCCACCGTGCGGTGGTATGTTGCTTACAGGTGCAGCTGGACCAAGCGGTCAATAGCGGGCTAAAGCCCAAATGCGAAGCCGGCCCTTGAAGGCCTAATTGGAAGTGTTTACTGCTTTATTCATGTGTGACCGGCCTATGTGCCGTGGTTTGTAAAACATGTAATTTGAAGTGAAACATTTTGTAAGGCCTTAAGGCTTGTACGGTTGTATTTTGTAACATTCCTATTTTGGTATTAGTGGGCATTCATGCCCCAATGCTGGGTTCTTATTTTGCAACTTTTATAAACTGCTTCCGCTAGAATGCTCTGTGTAGGACGTTGAGATTGGTTGGATGGTTTCCATAAGTAACCACCCGGTCTGTCTGTGGCATACGGCGTCGGGCCTCGGCCGGACCTACTGCTATATGCCATGTGACAGATAGGGGGTGTTACAACTGGACTGGAGCCCCATTTGATGGCTATGGAGCTAGTAAGGATCATGGAGGATATGTATATTACCGTTATTTCCAGGGCTGATATGGATGTTTATCGGGAGTACTTTGCCTCCCTGAGCATTGTTTGCGACATACAAGACCTTAACCGGGTATAGTAAAGACAAGATGCAGCTTTAGAGCCCGTATTCAGAGCCCTGGAAAGGGGCATGTCAGAGGATTATTCACTGCATGATGACCTCATTCATTATCATGGCCGCATTTATATACCTACAGGATGTGGTATCCGGGAGGACATACTCAGGGAGGCACATTATACTCGGTACTCAGTGCACCCTAGGATCACCAAGATGACAGCGAACCTGCAGAGGGACATGTACTGGCTGGTGATTAAGAAGGAGATTATATATTATGTGACACATTGTGAGACTTGCCAGTAAGTGAAGGCGGAATGCAAAAGCCCAGGAGGGCTACTATATCCATTGCCAGTACCAGAGTGGAAGTTTGAGGACATAGCCATGGATTTCGTACACGGATTGCCTTTCTCTCACTCTGGTGACGATTCTATATGGGTCATCATCGATTGATTGACCAAGGTATCCCGATTTATAGCGATCAGGAAGGACAACCCAGTTGCAGTTTTGGTGAGATTATTTGTGGAATAGTTCATCAGATACCGCAGCGTCTCCAGGGAGACTGTCTCAAACCATGATGGTCGGTTCACTTTTAGGGAGTGGGGTGTGATGTAGGCGTACTTGGGTTATCAGCTTTATTTAAGCACCATTTTCCATTCTCAGACCAATGGACAAACAGAGCGGACCAATCAGACTATGGAGGATCTGCCACGCCTATGTTTATTGGATATAAGGAAGCCTTGGGAGAGACTGTTGCCACTGAAAGAGTTCTCATACAATAACATTCACCAGGAGAGCATTGGGATGGCGCCATATGAGGCTATATATGGTAGGAAGTGTCAGGTGCCGCTATCTTGGGTCCAGGATAAGGATCCGCGAGCTCTTAGATCATATTATATTGGGGATACAGACGCTCACATACGGCTGATCAGGGATCAGAAGCTGGAGGCACAGAGCAGACATGCTAAGTATTACGATTCAAGGCATCATACGGTGGAGTTTCAGGTGGGAGACAGTGTAGTCTTGAAGATACATCTAGTGCATGGTGTTTCCCGGGTACAGAGGAACAAGAAGCTCAACCCTCGATTTAGGGGACCATACTTGATACTTGAATAGATCGGTCCTGGCTTACCGGCTGGAGCTGCCGCCAGAGTTAGGGAACCTACATGACGTCTTCCACGTCTCCTGGATTCAGAGAGCATAAATTCGATTAGAGCAGCATATCACCACTACAGTAGGCATAGTGGCAGTTGATAGATCAGTTAGTTTAGAGGCGGTCCGGATCGATGACACGGCAATCAGAGCGCTGCGGAAGAAGAATGTTCCCTTGGTCAAGGTACTATGGTCCAACCACGGATGGGAGGATCACACCTGAGAGCCGATGTATCTGATGCGGGAACGATATCCGGGACTCTTCGCCTCAGGTATATCATAGGTATTTTTGAAAAGTTCTAAAATTCTTGTACATGGGAACCACGTAGACCCGAGCTTGAATTTCGGGGACGAAATTTTTTTTTTTATTGGGATTTATATCATCTCGTGTCCTTCTAGACCACTTAACTTAGATTAGAGTACAATATGCAGGGAGTGAATGGCTCAGACTAGGTTTGACCGAAGGAGTTAGTGCGGATTCACATAGGGCCCACTATATGGTTCAAGGAAACTTTAACTTAGAAAAATTATTCTGGATCACTAGGCGTCGAGTGCGTTGAGTGAACTCGATGCCATTCGACGAAGCATCAAGTGCATCGAGTGGACTCAATGCCATACTTTTAACATAGAAAAATTGCTCTGGAATCACAATACGGTGAGTGCATTGTGTGAACTTGACACTATTCGACAAGGCATCGAGTGTGTTGAGTGAACTCTACACCATTAGATAAAGCATCAAGTGCATTGAGTGGACTCAAAGCCATGTTCTTAACTTATAAATTTTGTTCTAGAATCACAAGGCGTTGAGTGCGTTGAGTGAACTCAACACCATTCGACGAAGCTTCGAGTACGTTGAATGCACTCAACGCCATGTTCTTAACTTAGAAACTTTGTGCTGGAATCACAAGGTGTCGAGTGCGTTGAGTGAACTCAACGCCATTCAACAAAGCATCATGTGTGTCGAGTGGACTCGACGCCATACTCTTTAACTCAGAAAACTTGTTCAGGATCAATAGGCGTCGAGTGAACTCGACACTATTAGACAAAGCGTCGAGTGAACTCGACACTATTAGACAAAGCATCGAGTGCGTTGAGTAAACTCTACGCTATTCGACGAAGCATCAAGTTTGTCGAGTGAACTCGAAGCTAATCGAAGAAGCGTCCAGTAATCACGACACTTTCGGACTAAAGAGAATTTTTCGATCTGGTTCACTTGTATGCCTGAATTGGGTATTTGGGATAAAACTCTGATATCTTATTTGAACCTGATCTCTTCAACAAACCTATTTAATACAATGATCTTTTCAAGAAGACCTATTTAAGGCAATGATTGGTGGTCCAATACATGTGTGACACGTGACAAAGCAACTCAAACTAATTGGCAGTCCAACATTAGGCTGACATCTGGCAAGCAACTAAAGCCCTAATTCTTCAAATAAAAAGGAAGAGACAAGAAACCCTACCCGTCACTCCTACTCCATACCAAGGCCGTCTTCATCTTCATATTAATTTTAGGCCCCATAGAGGCATATTCAGAGAAAGTCATCAACATGTAAAATGTATCCCTATGTCTTACCTGTAATTTGATACCCTAAACTTGTAATTTGGAGCAATATAGCTCCTTGTAGATCCAATCCCCTAGGACTACTCCTAAAATAGGCCAGAACTTCAAATGGATGCCTAGGTTTAACAAAAAGTCCACATGCTATGAAATTTAGTTCATGTATATGTGTATACCATACTTAGACTATGTCCAAAATCAGAATTTTTGGAGAATAAATTTCCATAGTTTTAATAGAAATATGAATTATTGAATAAATGGAAATTAAGGAGATTCCCAATTCCAATTACACCCAAATTTGGGTGGCAAGGCTCTAAGGTCATCCTATGGCCTTGGTAAAAATTTGGAAACTTTTGGATCTCTGTATATTTAAATATCCAACATGAATGGTGGAGGTAGATTTGTAAATAATGTGTAAATGGTAAAATGAGAGTTTAGCCAATTTGGCCCAATGTATGTCCATGAAATTTTGGATAGACTTATGGAGATAAAATACTCCTTTCATGAGAAAATTAGGATATGTGGAATCAAAAAAACCTATAAGTTGGAATTATTTCAAAATTAGCACATTTATGTGCTAAAATGAAAAATAGGGCTACTGAACTTAGAAAATTGCAAATTGTTGATTCAATCCCTAATAGGTCATTTCATTTCCCTGAAAAAATTATGAGCACTTTGGTGAATTATTCCAGGTATAAATAGTGTAATTACATTTTTACCCTTATGGGACTTTGATCAAAAATATGAGGAGTGGTTCATGGAAAATTATGAGAAAATGTTTAGGTCCTTATTTATTCATTATAAACCCCTGGATATTTTATCAAGACTTTTGGATGAATATTTATGGTGAATACAATAATAGTGGCATTTCTGTAATTATGTTAACATGTGAATATCTTAGGTCAAATCACTGACTAAGAGTTCGAAAATTAGTTTTGACCATTACCTTGTTAATATTAGTGAGTAGGAATTTTTCCTGAATTTTTACCTGAATATTTTTAGTACTTCATTTGAAAAAGAAAGATAATGGGATTTTAATCATAAATGGAAAATAGTGTTCAAATCAAGTTGGAAAATTAGGATTTTTGGAGAACAGACATTTTTAACCTAGATGAACTTTAAAAAAATTATTTAGACCTAATGGGCCACTAGTTAGAGTAGTTCATATTCAAAGTAACCTAGATCACTTAATTAATTAATTTAAATTATGGTCCAAAATAATTATAAAAAATGATGAAATTTTGAATGATCAATATTATACACATGACAAATCCATGATAAAAATTTGGAGGCCTATGACCTAAGGAATTTGAAGTCATCTCAAATGGGTTAGAATTAGGTCATGGGTTGTGCTTAGTACAAAGTGACGTGTAACACTAAGACCCACTGGTAAATAATAGGGGGTTGAATTGAGAGATGTATTGAGATGTTGAATACCTGCTTGGAGTCAAACGTGTGTCACTATATAGTAACAAGTGTTAGAGTGCAAGCCACAAGGAGAACAAAAATGACTGGGGCCTGGCGAAAGATCGTCGCTTCCCCGATAAGTACCTTAAGTCAATAGGTTCATTCAAGAGCAACAATGAGATTGGGGTATTAATGACAGGTAGACACTAATAAAAGTAAGTGACCTTGAGAAAGGGAGCTTTGGGCTTCAGCCCATCGTAGTTCCTAGTGCCCCCGTGAACCCTTCACCGGGCGTGCCCTAAGCAGTCCATGGATTATCCCTAAGCTATTATTTATAACACGAATTAGACAAGATTAGTCTAATAGGTTAAGGTAATGATGTGACAAACTCACATGTAAAAGGTTGGAGGGATTCAGGACAAGTTTAGTCCTGCGAGCTGAAGGCTCGTTTGTTTGATACAGGATGGGTTTAGTCTTGCGAGCTGGAGGCTCTGGAGGTTTACTTCAAGATGGGTTGGTATTGCAAGCTGGAAGCTCATGTTTGAAATAACATGCATTTACATAGAACATATTAGTGGCGGGTCATGCGATACTGGCCAACCATCACACTAACAGCAGTATAGTGACTCTAATCAGGTGTGTAGGTTTGAGGGGCCAGTAGGTTATTTATACTGCGGTCTGAAAGACAATCCCCGCAAACGCACACCCGACCAGAAAAACTAGTGGGGATTACTAGCAAATTAGTATGCAGATACTCTAGAGTGCACCTCGGATGTGTACAAAGGCGTACGAAGGGTCTTGTCTTGATAATATGTATAGCTACCTAAGAAGTGATGACTCCTGCTCCACTACTATCATAGCCACAATGGTGGTACCAGAGAGTTCAACTAAATCCAAAAATTGGGAACTAAAGGTCTTTGATCACAAAGTCGTGTGTGTGAGTTGCACTTATATGAATCATAACCTGCAAAACACATCATAGCATACATACATACTTAGGACATATGTACCCCAAATTCTAATCATATAAATTATTATGAGCTCTTTAATATGATAAGTTTTATTCCTACAACCTCAACTTATAAGGTTGGATGGACATTCATATAAGTTAAGGTACTCCTGTGATAATATTGTAGTAGTAGATAGTTTACATTTCTGCCCAGTACTTTACCTTACTTACCTTTCAGTACTTCTTTCCAATACTAGTTTTCTTACTTCCTTACTTGTACTATGTAGAACTGCTAGAGTATATACTTTCATGTTAGAGTAGAACTATTGCTACCTGCTTCCATTTTTGATAATGCTTTGTTGTCCTCTGCTTTTGTCCTCTTGTACGGTGCCTAGGAGTCGCACGGGTGAGGCGAGGACAAAATGGCTTAGTTGGAGCGCCAGCATGACCAGCAGGATGAGGTGGTAGGATCTGAGGAGCAGTTGGCATGCACTACTACCGTAGTTCGACATCAGGTGATGACGAGTGTTTTAGTTAGAGCTTTCACTTAGTGTTTGTGTGATAAAGACTTGATACTATTTAGCATGTACCGGGCATAAGCCCTTCTCCCATTTTGTACTCATTGTGGGCTGCTGTACGTTTCATCGATATCTATTATGATGTTTCTACTGTGACTTGTGGACTTGCTAGTTAGTTTATAACTGCTCGATGTACTTCTATTCTCAATTGGTCTACAGGTAAATGATCGTACAAGCCCGCAGGTTTGGAATCCTGTGGTGTCGACTGGCCCGTGTGTGCTAGTGTCACCGAAATGCGGCGGTTCTGTGCATAAGACCGAGTAACCTCCTAATTAGGGGGGGGGGGTGTCTTACATTTCCCCTTGGGTCCGATTTTACTGCTCCGAGCATTTGAACTCATCATCAAAGATCACATCATCATTTCTATCCCTATCAATCTCCTTGCTTGACTTCTTTGATTTCACGTACTCCATAGATAGAAGCTTTTGTCAGTTAGTTGCTTCCGACAAAATATACTGCTAGATCGGGTCAATGTCCTTCCGAACAGTATGCTTCTTCAAAGTGCCTGGTGTGCTCTTCACCAAGATTTTCAGGCTTTCGTGTAGGGCGTGGCTTCTTAAGGAGTATTTTCCTTGCTGGTTTTCAGCTTCTGGGATTCTGTCCCTTTCAGTTTCTATGAAGTACTGTAAGATTATTAGGTATGTTGGTTTTTATAGGGAGGGCGTCTCACAAATCCTTGCCCAGGTCGTGGTGGTCATCAATGTGTGTGACAAGCTCATAAATAATGGGTATCGAGCTAGCCTCTTTTCTAAGGATTTCCCCATTGGTGACGACTGTTTTTGCTGCTTCCTGAAGGAACTATCGGGGTACTATCGGACATCCTTGATTTATTGAAAATGGTCTTCTTTGAAGAGTTCTAATCGATAACAACTAGTTGTCGATTCATAACAGATTATGTATTGCAATAATAGAGTCATGATATAGGATGGTGCTTCAGTACTTGATCTCTAAAGCGTCAAATAAGTAGAGGCCCTCCTCCTTCTGCTACCTGCTACTACCCATTCAATCCCACCTCCTTTGAGTATGATGATGGATTCTTAACATAACTCTTGAAGCATAACAAGAACCAGAACAGGTACAATAGTTACATTACCGCATTCGATCATGTCATGGGCTCTTGATTGTAAGGAAGCAGATGGAAATAGTTGATTGATCGGTGTGGGCTTTCGATTGCAAGACTTTATGAAGGAGGTGGTTGGAGGAGGCAGGCTGGAGGTCGGATGGACGGAGGTGGTGGTGCACTAAGGAGGGCTAAAGGTCGGGCATTTGTTTTGAAAAGGAGTGGGGTGATGACAATGCGATAAGAGTCCACTTTATTTTTGACGAAATGGATAATATCCATTTCACTGTCTAAATATATTTTAGGATGATCTGACGGGTTGAGTAATCTTATCCTTATATATTTTCTTTTAATAAAAAAACCCACATGATCACATATATTTCAAGATGGTTTTCTCCATCAGATGGACAAATGGATACTAACCATTTTGTCAAAAGTGGAGAGGATCATGTTCCAAGAAAGAGGGGCCTATCATTAGAATAAAAAAAGAAGAGTTTTAGATTTGTTGTAGGTCAACCAATTTTCCTCCGATCCTGCGAATCAGACCGCCTTAGCTCTAAGTCAGATTGGGAATGCAGATAGTCATGAGAACAAAGCTATAGTGACAATATGTTTTTTTACCATAAAAAACCCGGAAAGGGTGAAAAACTATGTAATCAGATTTGTGTCGGGCCAAAATCCACTATTTAGCTTTTTTTATGAGTGTTGGGAGTTCCTCATAGGGAGATATGAATACTCTCCTTTATAAGCTTTGAGAACAAAAAAAGTAGAAAAGAAGCTAATTGCACAGAGCATGGAGGGGAGCGTTCATGAAAGAATTCCTCTGTGACTTCTTCTGGGATCACTAATGCATCCAAGTGAGCATTAAGTGTTGCACAAACAAAAGAGGAAGCAGAGTGAATTCTAGGCAGAGGAACAATCTAAGTCCAAGTTCTCATCAAAAAAACCTCAGAGCCCTCCTCTAGTATTTGGAGTTGCTTGTCTTCAAATGAAGGACTAAGGGACTTTTATTGCTTTCTGGAGAGTCGTGCAGGCAATTATGTCGGGTTGAGTCTTTTGATGGTGAATATCATTGCTCTGTTGTGGCCACCTAGATCACTAATTGTCATAAAATGACAAACAAGCCCTACTTGAAGTTTGGGCGGCCCTGGCAGGTTGTCTGGCGATGGTAGAGGCCGACGGCGGCCGGAGGCAACGACAGCAGCTGGAGGTGGAAGCAGTGTCTAATATTGTATGTCGTGCAAACGCACAAGGGACGCTCATGCGGGATGTGCAATGGCGATGGATGTGCACGCGCTGCGCGAATGGAGCTGACGGGCTGCTCGAGGGATGCACAGTCTGTGCGGGGAACGATGGACATGCGGGCTACACGAAGAAAGTGCAGGCTATGTGAAGGACATGCGTGCTATGTGAGGGATGCATGTCCGTGCTATGCTGACTAGGGCCATGCGCATGTGGTGCCCCTGCTTGGGACACGTGCGCGAGGTGCGCCAACTTGGGACGTAGGCGTGTATGAGATGTGCACGGGATATGCTCGTACGGGCGGGAATCATGCGAGATTCTTCCACGGTTGGGATTCGTACAAGCCTGCATGGTCGAGACACATGTGTGAGGGCAAGACTTGTATTCTAATTTTATTTTCCAAAATCCAAATCTTCGATCGAATTTGCTAAACCAATTGCTCAGTGTACTTGTGTTATGAGGGTTTTGCATGATGGTATGAATTTATTAGGAATATTGTCCACAGTATTCCAGATTTGAAGAAGGCCTCAAGATAATAATAATTATCTTATATCTGATGAACTATTTAGTTTTCATGTTAGAGGTAGAAAAAAAGTGCATGGCGAATGTATTGTTAGACTTATGGTCTCCCAAATAGGATTGTGCCCTTATAATCCCTTAAGGAGCAAAACACATGTTGACCTCTGTCCTAATCATATATTAGACATGTCACTATCATGGGCGAAGCCTCTAGAGTTAACAAAAATAAAATGCCGAAATAAGAAATTCTCCACGTAAAATGTCGGGTGCATATGCAAAATACTAAGTGTTTTGTCGAGTTCATCGTGAAAGTGAAGGTTAGATCTGAAATACTCTAGAGGGGGGTGAATAGAGTATTGTGCTCACTACAAAATCTTTACAACTTTTGCTGTAATCCTAGGTGAATAGGTTAGTAATCAAAGTAATAAGTACATCAACCTAATAAATCGCAGAACACAGCCAAAACAAAAGAAAAAGGGCAACCAAACGACATAAGAAATTATAGTGGTTCCCCAACCTGGGTACATCCACTCTTCTACCACCCTGGTAGGAATCCACTCAGATTTTTGATCAGGTGCCTGACACCAATAAGGTTTTGTTTAGGTGCTCAAAAACCAAAACCTCAAGTCTTTTGGTTGGAGACTTGCAACCAGGAATAATTTTGAAGGGACTTAAACCCTGTACAGAGGATGGAAAAGGGTGATGGTGTCTTCTCTTTCTCAATAACAACTGAGAAGACTAGTGGATTGATTTCAGTAGATTGCTCCCCCTGAGATCTTTAATGGATCAGGAAATTTGGAGCACTGCTTCAGGGTGATAGGTATTCAAAAACTTGATTGCCTTGACCAGAGATTACTTCAGGAACTTCTTTGACAGATAGAGTTATTGTTGTCCTTCTGAAGTTGTCCTGTAGGGTTGAAAGAAGAAGACTCTTGATAGAGATTGTGTGTTCTTCTTCTTCTTGATGATGATGTTCTCTGGCCTAGGCTGATTGCAGTGTAAAACTTTTGATTTCTGAAAGACTTCTTGAATGTAATGTCTGTCTGTGTGTATCACTGCTTAATCTTTTCTTCTTTTTGTTAACTGACTGAAGAACACATTCGAAATTAGAATCCTTGAGCAGTAAATGCAGTCGGCCTGGGAAGGAAGTGACAATGAATGAATTCCCTAACTGTCTCATGGAAAAACGACATGTAATAATCCATGATCAATGCTCGTTCTAACGGTAACATTCCGAGAAGATTGAGCATTAATTACTCAGGAATCATCGCCAGGAAAAGGGATGAAAAACTGGAGAAGGCCTAAGTCTGGAATCGTTGAACGAAGAACAGAGATCGTCGAGCTGAGGTCACAGTTCGTCGAGCTGAGCTGATGAGTTCGTCGACCATACAATAACAATTAGTCTTCAATGGAAACTTGTCAATTCTGCTACAAACTTCATCGAACTGACAATCATCATTCGTCGAACTGACAATCATCATTCGTCGAATAGAGATCCAAATTCGTCGACCGAAGAATGATTGTGTACTTAGAATCTGAGAAGTCTCTGGCTGAGAAGGATTCAAATAGTCGACCAGAATTCATCAACCAAGGAATGTGATTCGTTGAGCTGAGATCGACGAATGTCGCTGGTTCGTTGAGCTGAGATCGACGAACGTCGAACAGATTTCCTTGAGCTGAAGATATCTCTAAGTCTTGAGTTTCTCTGGCAGTCTAGAGGATGGCTGGTACATAAGATGATATTCTAAGCACAAACCCTAGACTCTAGGACACAACCAATGACCCTGACTATAAAAGGTGAGCCAAAGACATCCTAACTCAGTGAACCTAGCCCAAATCCAAACTAGAGATCCAACAATCTCTCCCTATTTGGGTGAGGTCACTAAGTGAAGACATAGACTGAAACAAAGCAGTAAAAGCATATATCTGACAGAGAATTTATAACACATGTAGCAGATATATAAAAGCTTTATTCAGAAACATAACCAAAGAGTTATAAAAGCAAAAATAGGAAAAGAAAGGAAAACTTAGATCATATCTTGCTCTTCTTGAATTTGTCTTTGTCTTTCTCTTTGCTGCTGCTGCTAGCTCCAGGCTTTGAGATTTTGATTTCTCTGTTTGGATTAGCTGCCCGAGCTATAGTTATTGTCATATCTGCTATACCAAGCATATTCTGAGAAGAGGCTCTGGGAACAACAACCTCTGGATGAAGCTTCATATAGTCATCAACATTGAAAAGTTTGTTTGCTTTGTCAAACCTTTTAAGTTCTTCTTTTCTATACTTTGACATGGTTGAGTATCCTGAGATGTCCTTTCCTTCAGCTTTTGCTTTATTAATCAATGAGAGGCCAATCAGTTCCTAGAATTTGGCCATTTTAGCAGTGTTAGCTATTTCAGGATCCTCAAAAGGAATAGGAGGTGAATATGGTCTTTTGGGACTATCAGCCTTCTGTTCTACAGATATATTTTGTTATTACTGCTGAAGTTGTTGTCTGCCTGAAAATTGTTGCCTCTGCTGGTAACCTCCTGAAGACTTGCTCTGATGCCTTTGGTAGGTTTGTATAGGAGCAGGCTTTGGAATTGAAGAACTGGAAGTACCAGCAGCTGGAGGAGGAGGAGGAGGATCTTTTCTATATCTAACAACTGGTGCAGAAGAGTATCACCTACTTTTCTTTCTTTCATTTTGGTGATTCTTTGATAGCCACATCCAAGCAGGCATTCCCTCATAGGGAGTGATATTATTCAAGATGTAGTAGGGAGTGTCAGTTGTTGGATTGGGCTTAGGAGCAGGAGGAGGAGGAGCCTTTCTTTTCTTTGACTTTACTCTCTTCTGGGCTAATTCATCTGAATCTGCATCTTCCTCTTCCTCATCTGAGCTAGACCCTTGAGGATTAGCATATAGAGCATCAATCTCTCTTAGGGTAACTGCAGAGATCTGGGGCTTGCCAGGTTGAACTGGAGCTGGAGAGCTGATTAAGATTGAGCTCTCTTCTTGAGATTTATTCTCTTCCTCAATGTCTGCCAGAATCAATGCATCCAGGTCAGGCATTGGGGAATCATCCATAACAAAAGTGGGGGTAGAAATCTCTTCTGGGGGGAAGATATGGCTTGCACTGGAACAGCAAAACTGTCACTAAGTTGCATAGCAACTGTAGGACTTATTGGAGAGGTGACAGGAATAATAGACAACTGTGGCTTAGTAGAAGGGAGCTGTACATAAATTGTATCAAAAGATCTCAACAAAACAGCCAAATCAACTGTGGGATTCAAATGGAAATCACCAACAGTTTTTATGTGCTCTGCAACTGACTCATCTAATTCAATGTCAGTATCCATGAAATGCATCAAGTCAATCAAATCTGAATCAAATTCTATCAAACTTGCTGCTTCTGCATCTGAAACTGCTGCTGCATCTGAAACTGCCGCTATATCTGAGACTGCTGCTGCTTCTGCATCTGTTGCTGCTTCATCATAGAGCATCTCCCCCTGTCTGGTTTCAGGAGAACCTGGAGCCACTCCCCTGAATGAAGAAGGGCAGCAGAAAGAAGAGATACTTGAGCAGATAAAGAATTGAGATAATTTACAAGAGGTGTAATGGCCTCTATGATTAGGGATTTGAGGAGGGGAGTGAGCAGGGTAATGATGGTAGATACAGTGGGGGGTTCCAAAAATGGTGAAGTAGTTAGTGATGGTAGAGAAGTAGATGAAGTGAGGGGAACAGATGGAGGAGATGCAGTTGGAATGGCATCTGTTATGGTGATGTCGTGTGGAGGTGGAGAGGGGGATGGTATATTGAAATGTGGAATGTTAGATAGATGAGGTGGAGGATGTGATGCTGGAGGAGACATAGCAGGGGATTCATGAGTTGATGGAGAACCATGAATGGGGGAAGTTGGAGGAATTGGAAGACTGGCTGAAGATGGAAGATGGGTTGCTGGAAGAGGTTGTGGAGATGGGATTGCCTCTTCTGTAGGGAGGGGAGTGGCCTTCACGGCCCTTGTGCTCTCAGAAACTGGGATGGAAGAGGAGGAAGCCTTGGATAGCTTGGAGATCGTCCTCTCCCATCGGCCAAACAAAGCGCACGTCAGGCGCTTGCTGGCATTGATGAATATGGTCGGGGAGACCATGAATTCACCAGCTTTTTCTTGAAGGAAAATCCCTAGGATTCTTCCAAAGCATACCTCTTTTTTACTGTTTTTCTTCTTTATCAAATCAAAGAAGATCTTGCCCCAATCAACGTGACTTTTGTTGACCACCGCGCACATGATAAGGAATTGGTATCTTGTTATGTAATCGTGCGCGGAGTGCTTTCCCATCAACACTTTTCCCACAATATCCGCCAAGAACTAGTTGGCTGCAGAAAGTTGTTTCTTTAACAGCTTGTTAGGGTTACTCCCAGTAAACCCCATCAGATTCATCATTACACTATACTCATCAGAATCTATATCCAAATCTTCTTCTAAATTGACCAACTCAAAAATCTCAGAAATAACGGTGGGGGATAAAGAAACAACATGACCCCCGATATTCACGGTCAAGGTGTTGTCCTTAGAAGCAGAAGAAGTATATACCCATTCTTTAATCTCTGTTGCATGCAGTTTGATTCTCCTGGTCATAAAATTCTCGAGACCAAGCTCTTCTAGAAGTTCCAGAATGTAAGGAAATATAGGGTCAGAATGCTAAAATGAATCAAAATCTATATCAAAGCCTGTATCGAATTTCATTGCAGCCAGGGTGCTCGCTGGAACCGCCATTGATTACCTGCAAGAGAAATAAACATCGATCAAGTGCAACAGGAACTGAAAGCTCGGGATGGAGGTCGAAGAAAACCTAGATATAGGGTTTTCCTGAATATGAATCGACAAACTCCGTTCCACGAAAAGAAAACAGTTATTCGAACTGAGGTGGACGAAAAAAAAAGATAAATAATTCGTCGATCTCATCCAGAAGAAACGAAAACAGTTCGTCGAACTCCGTTCGACGAAATATCTTCTGAAGCAAAGTTCGTCGATCTCCGGTCGACAAAAATTATTTCCACACAGAGAATTCATCGATCTCCGTTCGACGAGCATCACTCAAACTTTCCCTAATTCGTCGAACTCCGTTCGACGAACTCTAGAAAATTCGTCGAATGCAGACAAAAACTAATTTAACTCTTCTCCATTGATCATTCCCAGTTGATTTATAAAGAACAGATGATTTTTCTCATCCAAGGGTTTGTTGAAAACGTCTGCTCTCTGTAAATCAGTAGGAATATGGATTAGATTAATTTTTTTTTTGTCTACATTATCTCTAATGAAATGATGCCTTATATCAATATGTTTAGTCCTACTATGGTGAACTGGATTCTGTGCTATAGCAATAGCACTAGTATTATCACAAAATAATGTTGAATTATTTAAGTTGACACCATAGTCTAGGAGTTGGTTTTGTATCCATAACATTTGTGAATAACAGCTGCCAGTAGCTATGTATTCTGCTTCTACAGTTGATGTAGACACAGATGTTTGCTCTTTACAAAACCAGGAGACAAGTCTCATACCCAGGAACTGGCAAGTTCCAGAGATACTTTTCCTGTTCACTCTACATCTAGCATAGTGAGCATCTGAGTATCCAGTTAACTCAAACTCTGACTCTACAGGATACCAGAGCCCTAGATTAGGACAACTCTTTATATAACTCAAAATTCTTTTTAAGAAAATAAGGTGAGATTCTTTGGGGTTCACTTGGAACGTAGCACAAAGGCATGTGTCAAATATGATATCAGACATGCTAGTTGTTAGGTATAATAGGGATCCAACAATTGCCCTATAATGCTTCTGATCTACATCTGAGAAACTTTATGGCTACACGAATCAAGCTTCCAGTAGCAGAGATTAAGGAATGGATTCGTACCGCAAAGATTCAAGATCTTACAACTATTAATGGATTAATTACAGGACATCAAGTTTCTCTTATAACTGAAATTTTATCAGAAGTATTTGGTTTGGTTAATGGAGAAGATTATATAGAATTGTCTAGTACAGACTTTGATGTTATGCTTGATAGAATGTGTCACAAACAAGGAAACCCTAACCACTTATTGAAAAAGAATTTTTCTATTGAATACAAGTTTTTAGCCGATGTGGTCAGAAAGGTACTTCTAGGCAAACATTCAGCCCATGATTATGTTACCAGGCACCAATTCCTGTAGATGGGTGCTCTGTTTGACCAGAAAATTATTAACCAGGGACAATTTTATTTGATTCTATCAAAAAGAAGATTAATAAGAAAGATGTAAGTTATGGAAGTGTTTTAGGCATTTTTGTAACGCCCACGATTTTTCGATGATTTTATTTGTTTGGGCAACGTAAGATTTATGACGTCGTGACGTTACTTTTAACGTCGAGTTGACGGCGCAATGCCGATAAGGCATTTTCGCGTCCGTACGGTCGAGTAGGCCAAATTCTTGTTGTAATGTGAAGATTTTGCGTTTGAAATTTAAGTTAAATAATTTTGGACTTGCTCGTCAAGTTTCGTCGCAATCCGAGCATTTTTTGGAGTCTCGGCGCGCGATTGAAGTTTTGGATTGTTTATGTTTGCCGTATACTTCGAAGATTAATATCTCGGGAATGGCTCGTCGGATTCTGGTATTGACTTCGTCGTTGTGTCCGTAGCGTCAGTGTTCGCCTACGGTGCAAATTTCGTTTGATTCGGCGCGCGTTCGGGCCTCCGTTTTGACCTTGTAGTTTCATTATTCAAAAATATATAAATATGAATATTTTAATATTAAAGTACTATTCAAAAATGAAAAACACTATTCATTCATATAGTTTAATTTCCAAGGTATATTTGTAAAGAATTTACAAATTTATGCAAATCTCACTTTCTTTTACTCGAGTGGCCAGTGAACTACACGAGTGAATAGTCAGTACTTACTCGAGAGCTCCTTCTATCTACACGAGTGACTTCTGTACCTACTCGAGTAACTATTTTTACCTACTCGAGTAATTCTTTTCGCCTATACGAGTGATTTTCTACCTACTCGATTAGCCATTTTTTTCCTACTCGAGCCTTCCTTCAGTTACTCGAGTAGTCATTTTAAACTACTCGAGTAGTCATTTTGAACTACTCGAGTAGCCGCTTTGAACTACTCGAGTAGTCGTTTTCTACCTCTCGAGTACCCGTAGGCTTGTTCTCGTGTAGTCAGTAATAGTTTATGTTCGGGATCCTTTTTGGGCATCAAAACGATGTCGTATGGAAAAATGGTTAACATGGAATTTGCTCGTCTCGACGAGATCTACAGCTTTCATGTTGAACACTTTTCGATTTGAAGCAATCCTAAACTTTTATTTCCGTCTTCCGCGCATCCGCGCTTATACAGTCCGTTTTTAGACAGATTATTTTATAAATGTATATATTTATATAAATATTAATAAATATCTTTATATATATATATATATATATATATATATATATATATATATATATATATATATATATATATATATATATAAGTATGTATATATATACATATTTATACTAGAAAATTCCTTCATCTTCTCCGATATTTTCTCCCGAACCAGAGCAGCGAGGGAGAGAGAGAGAGTTTCTTTTTTGTGAATCTTCCGGTGGCCGCCGACGGTGCTCCGGTGCTTGAAATCTTCATCCGAACATAGATCTGGAAAGCTCTCGCCGAGAGCTACGCCCTCGTGGTTATTTCTTTCCCGTTTGTTGAGATTTCTCGTTAGTGTTTTTCGGCCCTAACCTCTATTTTGGCTTTTTTTGTCTAGATTTCAACTTCTCCCGCATCATTTTGCCCCGATCTATGACGTGGAGTGATTTCGGTGGACTTTTCCGGTAAAACCAAGGCAAGTGGTGGTTTCTCATTATTTCTCCTTATCCGATTCGATGGTAACGACTATGTTTTTTTCACGTCCCCTAAAATTTTCTACAATTATTCTTCCAAATTATTGCTTTGATTAACCGCTTTGTTGATCACATGTTGTTATGATGTTTTGCCGTGCTAAACTCGATCTTGTCTATTTATGTTTAATCATTCTTGAAGTGTTTTAGCGATGGTTTAAGTGCCTTAGCTCTCGTTATCAAATGTTTTAGAGTTTAATTAGGGTTGTAAATCGTTCCTACGGGTTGATCAACCGCGTCTTGAGTTCGGTAATGTCTAGTAGAATCTGTCGAGCCAAATCCCGAGATATTTGTGTTATGGTTTCTTTGGGTTCTTGAATGCGAGAGTTAGTGGACGATTCCACCTCTGTAGTGTTTGTCACCTTCATTAGTGCCCTGTGGAAGTCTACCTGGTTTTTTTGGATGTCTACAGTGTATGGTGGAGAGTATGAGACTCCCTCGTAGTTACACGGATTATATATCCGTTTTGTTTCTTTTTTTTGGGGGGGGGGGGGGTGTCCAAGAGCGACCACTTCGCCCGTGTTTTTGGGGTGTGTGTCCAAGAGCGACCACTTCGCCCGTGTTTTTGGGTGGTGCATCCAAGAGTGACCACTTCGCCCGTGTGTTCGGGTAGAGTCGACCACAGGTGCCTAATAAAGGTTTTGTATTTTTTCTTTCTGGTGAAATAATCATGTAGCCACCTTATACCCTTGTGCATCTGGTGCACTCTTGTGAAACGTGACAAATCACGTAGTAGTTCTTTTCCTGTTGATACCATGTGAAAGTGCAGCTAGATCTGATATACTCTAGAGGGGGGGTGAATAGAGTATGGTGCTTAAAAACTTTTTACAACAGTTGTTGTAATCTGAGTGAACAGGGAAGCAAATAAAAATCTAAACAATTGTTACAATCTACAAAAGAAGCTAATCACAGATCCTAACTAATCACAAAACAATCACAGCCAGAAACAAAAGATAATGACAAGCAAGCCAGAAGACATAAGGAGCTATAGTGGTTCCCCAAAAATTGGGTACATCCACTCTTCTATCACCCTAGGTAGGAATCCACTGCAGGATGAGTTGATCAGGTGTCATGGGCACCAATGAGCTTTTGATAAGGTGCTCAAAAACCAAATCAGATTTTTTTGATCAGGTGTCTTGCCACCAATGAGCTTTTGATAAGGTGCTCAAAAACCAAACACAAACATTTGAAGGGAGTTTGAAAAACCCTTTACAGAGATGGGGATGAGAGAGTTGTGGAAGTCTTCTCTTTCTCAAAGTAGCTGAGAAGACTATGTGGATTTTGATGTTGTCAAAGCTCCCCCTGAGTTCTTGAGATGTTCAGGAAATGAAGCTTTGTTGTAGGGTGATAGGCCTTCAGAAATTTGATCTCCAGCAATTGATGATTTCAGCAACAGCTGAAATGTTAGGCGTCTGGAGTCTTGAAAGATGTTGGCCTTGAACACTTTAATCAAAGGGGATCTGAAGATTTCAAATTGGTTGATCTCCTTTGGTGTGGGTGTTCTAGTTGTTGTTGAGAAGGATGTTGTTCAGAGAATGTTTTTTTCTTCTTGTTCTTCTTGTTCTTCTTGTTCTGCTTATCTGTGCTGTGTGTCTTTGAGATTCAAAAAAAACTTGTGTTTTATTCCCTGGTTCTGAATAGGAAATGATCCTCTGTCAAGAATAGTCGTTGGCCTGTCATTAATTGACTTCCTTAATTGCAAATGTCTTCTGGGGGAAAATCCAAAGAAACATTTCTTGATAATCCCTTGAAACTTGGTCTAGAATAAATGAAAACGGCTAGAAAATATTCTGAATTAATTGTTGAATAACTCCTTAACTGTCCTGAATTTGAGTCTTGAAAATCATTCAACTCTTCAAAAAAATCGTCGAACTGAGCTCCACTATCGTCGAACTGAGCTCAGCGATTTGGACTTAGACAACAACAGAGATCGTCGATCTGAGCTCAACTATCGTCAAACCGAGCTCAGAGATAGATAATCAATACTGAAGTCAAGATTGTCGAACTGAGCTCGAAGATCGTCGAATGGAGTTCGATGATTTGTTGAAGTTGAGCTCAGCGATCGTCGAATGGAGTTCGACGATCCGTCGAAGTTGAGCTAGACGATCGTCGATTGGAGTTCGACGATTCGTCGTACTGAGCTCGACGATATGACTTAGTCTCCAAACTGAAAATCCTTGGTCTTGAGGGCAGCTTCCAAACCTAACTACTAACCCTTAGACTCAATTCTAATTGACCTTTAGATCTATACAGGAGGTCAAAAACATGTTTCCTAAAGACATAGTGATCCTGACCCAAATTAGTAATAGGGTGTTCCAACAATCTCCCCCTATTTGGGTTAGGATTACTATTTACAGAATTTGGAAAAATTAAATAACAACATACAAAGCAATAATACAGAAATGCAATAAGCAGGACATTGTAGAAGCACAGATATATTATCTCAGACAAAAATCAGAAATCAGAATAATTGTCACCTTACATAATTATTCTTTCTCCTTGCTCTTTATAAGTTTGATTTCTCTATTAGGATTGAGAGCTTCTTTCTCTGACCTTCTGTCATCTGCTGCACCTAGAGAAGTTTGCTGTTTGGGCCTTGGAACCACAGCTTCAGGATGCAACTCCATATATCTTTAGAATCAAAGAATTTGCTTGAGCCATATCTTTCCAGTTCTTTCTTTCTTTGTTCAAACAATGTAGTAATATTGGAGGAATCTCTGTCTTGCTCTTTAGCTTTCTTAATTTCATCCAGGACAGCTAGCTCTTTCATCCTGGCAGTCCATGCAGTAGGGTTATTTTCTGGATCTTCAATGGGCACTGGAGGCTCATATCCGTTGGATGGATTGTCTTGAGGAGCTCTGGATGAGACTACCTCTTTCAGCTTGTAGGGAAAAGGACCAGATGTTGTATCTGATGAAGCTTATCCTTCCTTAGAGTAAGGATGTTACCTTAAATAGCCTTTTGAGTAGACTTGGAATTCCCTCTGGCTTCCTCTATAGTTTCCTCTTCTAGATTGAGAACCTCTGGACTGGCTTCCCCTATAATAAGATCTTGCATGAGGCTGATAGGGGGTTTGGCTTTTAGCAGAAGGTTGAGCAGCTGAGCTTCCACCTGCACCTGCATCAGGAGGAGGTGGTGGAGGAGGATGAGGATGATGAAACTGAGATGATCATTTCTCATACTTCCTCTTCTTCTTCATGGCTTTAAGTTGGTTCTTGGAATACTGCATCCAATACTCAGTTATGGGGCAGTCATGAAGAATGTAATAAGGTATGTCATTAGTGTCCTTGACTTTGGCTTGAGGCACTCTTTTCATAGCTTTGCTCCTTGCCTTTCTTTTCCTGGCTATGGTGGCAGAAGAATCATCAGAATCAGTCTTGAATTCATCACTCTCAGAACATTGCTCATCATATAAGGCATCAATCTTTTTCAAATATTCTTTCTGAAGATGGGTTGGAGCAGATGAAGCAGCAGTGGTGACAGCAGCAGATACAACACTAGTAACAACAGATACAGAAGTTGTAGCAGCAGTTGTAACAACAGCTACAGAAGTTTCTGGAGCAATCCTTGCAGAAGATATAGCAGCAGTAATAACAGTAGCAGCTGGAGCAGCAATAGATTCAGATAAAATAGTTTCAGAAACAAAAGTATCAACAACAACAGTTTCAGATATAATAGTTTCAGTAACATCAATATCATCAGCAATAGCTGCAACAACTGGAACAGCAGGAATAACAGTAGGCTCAAATTCATATGCCTCTGTCATATGTATATCATCAGAAACTGGAACAGCAGCAGCATCATCACTGACAGCAGCAGCAACAGAAATAGTAACAATATTCTCAGTAGGAGTAGCAGCAACATATACTGAATTGACAAAAGAATGAATAATGCAGGTGTCACAACATGAGAAGGGCACAATGGCCTTGGAAAGATCCTCTGATGGCTGGACAACAACTCTCTCTGGAATACAACTGAAATAAGCTAAATCAAAAGCTGAGAGCAGGGACCTGAGGTCTACTGAAAAGATTGCAACTGGAGGAGTTGAAACTGGAGCTTGAGTAACAACAGCAGCAGCAGGAGCTGAAGAAACAGCAGCAGTAGGCAATCTCACCACTTCATTAGGCATCTCCCCCTGCCTAGATGCAGAGAATGCTGGATCAAGGTACACTGATGAAGGGATTGCCTGAGTAAATGTAGAGGATAGCCTGGCAGAAATGGCTGCCACTAACTGAAGTAATGGAGCCAAGAAGGTCTCTAGTAGAAGTGATAGCCTGGGGGCTAGCAGTTCATACAGCTGGTAAACTAGGGCTGGAATATCTAGTTGCTCAGCAGGCAATTGAGCAGAGGTAGAGGAGGATGGTGGAGCAACTAGTGATGATAGTGGAGAGCTGGTGGATGGTAGAAGGGAAGGTTGAGGTGTGGGTATAGTGGAGATGGAAGACAGTGGTATGGAGATAGAGGGTGTGAAGGAGGGTTGATCCATAATGTCTTGCAGAAGTTTTTGGTAAGATGTTGATGAGGAGGGTAGCTCAGGAGGAGATGAGGGTGAATCATCCATGAAGGAATCATCAAGAAGATTGAATGAGGGAATGGTGGATGATGTGTCAATGTCTGGTGGAGGGTAGTGGTGTAATGGATGGAATACTTCTTCTGTTATAGGAAGAGTTGGAATTGGAGATGGTATTGATGTTGGAGAAGGGCTGGAAATGATGATTGTGGATGGAGTTTGAATGGTGGATGGAACTGGAGGAGATGAAATTGGAGTTGGAGGAAGGGAAGCAGCAGCAGGCAAGTCACCTGCAGGGGCAGAGACTTGAGGGGAAGTGACTGTTACAGTCCTAGTGCCTAAAGTTGTGCTTGCAGAGGGCCTGCTGAGCTTGGTTATCTTCCTGTCCCATTTGCCAAATAGGGCACAGGACAATCTCTTTGATGCATTAATATGTATCCCAGAAGATACTAGCAGGGTAAGGCATCTGTTCTGAAGAAAGAGCCCTAGGATCCTCCCAAAATTCACAAAGTTCTTATTGATCTTCTTTTTAATCAGGTCAAAGAAGACCTCTCCCCAGTTCAATTGCTTCTTGTCCACAATGGCTCCCATCAAGCACAGCTGATACCTAGAGATAGTATCATGTGCTGAATGCTTGGCCAGCAGAACCTTTCCTACTACATCAGCTAAGAACCTGTATTCCACAGCTAGGTTCTTCTTCAGCAGCTTGCTAGGGTTAGCATCAGAGTGACCCATTCTTGCAAGCAAATCAGCAAATTCCTCTCCAGACAACTCAGCAGAGTCTCTTCCAGAACTTAACTCAAAAACCTCTGTCAGAATGGCTGGAGTCAAGGGTACCTGGGTTCCAGAAATTGAGCCAACTACTGTATTTTGATCCTGGTTGTGGGCAGTGTAGACCCACTCCTTAATCTCATCAGCAGCTAGTTTGATTCTGGTCGACATGATGGTAGCAAGTTTCTGCTCCTTGAACAATTCCAAAATGTCATGAAAAACTTGATCAGTGGTGCTGAAAGACTCCATGTCAATATCAAATCCGGCATCGAATTTCATTGCGGCGAGAACAGCAACAGAGATGGCCATGGTTACCTGTAAAAATCAACAAACAAAACTACCAAGTGTAGAGATGTTTGGAGGGAAAGAGAATTTTTGCAGAGAAATCGAAAGCGCAAAAGGAGAACGACGGCGAAAAATGAATTTCATATTAGGGTTCGACGCAGAAAAGGAAAGATCATTGAACTCAGTTCGACGATCGGGGCTTCTAAAGGAATCTGAAGAGTCTCTAATATCGTCGATCTCCATTCGAAGATATTGGAGAGCGTCGAGCTCTGTTTGACGATAGTTCAGAGAACAAAATCGTCGAGCGTCGTTCGACGATCATTGACCGGAAGAGATAGTTTAGACTATCTGAAAAGCGCTGAACTCAGGTCGATGATTTCGGAAATCGTCGATCTCCGTTCGACGATCTGAGGGAAAATCGTCGAGCGCAGTTTAGAGACCAGAAATACACTCTAAACACTAAGGAAAATCAAGATGTTTGCCTAGTCTTGGTCAATTTTTAAACTTTTAAAATCTTGGATATTATTTTAGACTTCCTCCATCTAACATTCCTAATTGATTGAGGAAGAAGGTATGCTTCTTTTCATCCAAGGGTTTGGTGAAAATATCTCTCCTTTGCAAATCAGTTGGGATATATTGAAATTCAATTTTAATCTTCTCAACATTATCCCTTAAAAAGTGATGTCTAATTTCTATGTGTTTTGTCCTACTATGGAGGACTGCATTTTGAGCTATAGAAATAGCACTGGTGTTATCACAAAAGATCTTAGACTTCACTAAGTTGTAGTCATAGTCTAGGAGTTAGTTTTGAATCCACAAGATTTGTGAACAATAACTGCCTGCAGCCATATATTCAGCTTCAGCAGTTGAAGTTGACACAGAAGTTTGTTTCTTGCAAAACCAAGAGACAAGTCTGTCACCAAGGAACTGATAAGTTCCACTGGTGCTTTTCCTGTCAATTCTGCATCCAACATAATCAGCATCAGAAAATCCAGTTAAATCAAATGCTGAATCTTTTGGATACCAGAGACCTACATTTGGACAACTTTTAACATACCTGAGAATCCTTTTAACTAAGGTTAGATGTGACTCTCTAGGGCTTACTTGGAATCTAGCACATATGCATGTAGCAAACATTATATCAGGTCTACTTGCTGTAAGGTACAGTAAAGAGCCAATCATTGCTCTATATGTTGTCTGATCAGCAGGTTTCCAATGTTCATCAGCATCCAATACAACATTAGTAGGCATGGGTGTTTTCATACAGGATGCTTCAGACATGCCAAATTTCTTAACCAATTCATTTGCATAGTTGGTTTGAGAAATAATGATGCCTTCAGCATGTTGTTTGACTTGCAATCCTAGAAAGAAGGATAGCTCACCCATGCTACTCATTTCAAATTTAGAATGCATTAGGTTGGAGAACCTTCTACACAATTTTGAATCAGTGGAGCCAAAAATAATATCATCTACATAAATCTGTACTAGTAGGGTATGGGACTTATGGGTTCTAATGAAAAGAGTTTGGTCTACTCTACCCCTTATAAATCCATTTTCCAGAAGGAAGCATGCTAGGGTCTCATACCATGCTCTAGGAGCTTGCTTGAGACCATATAATGCATTGTTTAACTTAAAAACATAATCAGGATAAGTTGGAGAGATAAAACCTGGAGGTTGTCTGACATATACTTCTTCTTTGATGTCTCCATTGAGAAAGGCACTCTTTACATCCATTTGATATACCTTGAAGCCTTTGTGTGCTGCATAAGCTAAAAAGATTCGGATGGCTTCCAATCTTGCAACTGGTGCAAAAGTCTGGTCATAGTCTATTCCTTCTTCTTGAGAGTATCCTTGAGCAACTAGCCTTGCCTTGTTCCTTACAATTACTCCTTGATCATCCAATTTGTTTCTGAACACCCACTTTGTTCCAACAATGGAGTGATCCTTAGGCTTTGGCACTAGTTCCCAAACTTTGTTCCTTTCAAATTGATGCAACTCTTCTTGCATTGCAATGATCCAGTGTGGATCTTGCTCTGCATCTTGAATGGATTGAGGTTCAATTTGAGATAGGAAGCAAGTGTGCAACAGGTTTTTGTTGACCTGTTTTCTGGTTTGCACACCAGCTGAGATGTCTACAATTACTTGGAAAATTGGATGGTCTCTTGATGTTACTAAACCAATAGGGGGTGTTGATTGTTCACCAACCTGTGTTGTTGTTTCCTCTTGTGGTACAACAACTAGCTCTTCAAGTTGTTTCTCCTCAATATGTTGAATGCTTTCTTCATCTTCACTACTTTCCTCTTTTTGAGTAACCTGTAACTTGTTCAAATCTTCAACAAGAGAATGTACCTGCAAGAGTTCTATGGTAGAAGTATTCTTCTCCTTGAAAGACATGTTAGATTCATCAAATGATATGTGAACAGATTCCTCAATTTTAAGAGATGATTTATTATAAATCCTATAAGCATTACTGATCATGGAGTATCCCAGAAACACTCCTTCATCAGCTTTAGCTTGAAATTTTGCTAAATATCTCTTGTCATTATTGTGTATATAACAAATGCAACCAAAAATTCTAAAATAATCAACTTTAGGTTTCTTCCCTTTGAGTAATTCATAGGGAGTCTTGCCCTTTAGTTTTTGTATCAAACTTCTGTTCAGCATATAGTTGGAGGTGTTCACTGTCTCTGCCCAAAAGGATAGATGAAGGTGAGCATCTAACAACAATGTAGTGGCAGATTCAATAAGGGTTCTATTTTTCCTTTCAGCTACCCCATTTTGTTGAGGAGTTCTAGGAGCCGAGAAAGTATGTCTCATCCCTTCACTCTGACAGAACTCTTGCATAAGAAGAGAATCAAACTCTGTCCCATGATCACTTCTGATCAGGGCAATGTGAGTATTGAACTTAATCTGTATACATTTGAGAAACTCTATCAAACACTTAAAGTTATCAGACTTCTTCCTCAGAAAGAACACCCATGTGAATCTAGAGAAGTCATCTACAACTACTAAAGTGTAAGATTTCCCTCCTAGGCTTTGTACTGCAATGGGTCCAAAAAGATCCATGTGTAACAGATACAATATCCTAGGTGAATCACTCTTATTAAGTGACTTAAAACTATTTTTAGTTTGCTTGCCTAATTGACAAGCCCTGCAGAATCCTTCCTTCTTGTAGGGGCCAGAAGGTATTCCTCTAACAAGGTTGTCCTTGGATAGCATAGCAATGGTTCTAAGGTTTAAGTGTCCTAGTCTCTTATGCCATAAAATATTCGGTCTACAAACAGAATTAAATAGGCAAATGTCTACATCTGTTGAAAGAAAATCTACTAGATAGATGTTACCTTTCCTTTTACCTGTCAACACAGTTGTGTTGTCCTCTGACTTTATCTTGCATAAAGCTTTGCTGAAAGTCAGCTGGTAGCCTTCATCACATAGCTGACTGATGCTTATCAAATTGTGCTTTAGTCCTTCCACATAGGCTACCTTCTTGAATGTTACTGCCCCAATCTGGACTGCACCATATCCTTTAGTTTGTCCAAAGTTTGAATCACCAAAAATAACTTTGGGTCCAAGCTTGGCTTTAAAGGATGTGAGGTTGTCCTTGTTTCCTGTCATGTGCTTTGAGCACCCACTATCCAAGTACCATTGTTGGTTTGATGTTGGATAGGTCTTCACCTGCACATAAAATAATTCATTTGTTTTTTACCCAGTTTACCTTCGGCCTAGGTTGATAACCTTTAAACTCAGAAATGAAAGACATCCCAGGTTTACTCTTATAACCTTCAGGATGATATCTCCTTGGAGGTATTATCCATTCAGTATAAGGGTTAAAGATTTAGGATATAGGACCCCTAGGATTGGATCTTGATTTGCCCTTGAAAGAATTTCCAGAGCTCTGATCTCTGTTCGACGATCGTGGAGCTGCGTTCGACGATCTTGGGTCAGATTGTCGAGCTCCGTTCGACGGTCGACTGTGGCAGAGTTCAGGAATTAGAGATCGTCGACCTGGGTTCGACGATTTTGCCTGAGATCATCGATCTACGTTCGGCGATCGTCGAGCTCCGTTCGACGATTTCTGCTGGAACTTAGTTTTCTTAGGCAGATCAGAATTTTTCCTAGCTACCTCTACAACTCTCTTCCCTTTATCAGAAATAAACTTGATAGGGGTTGTTAGAACTATGGGTTGGCTGGATGAAGCACCCAAGCCCAGTGTACTATAGAATCTGGAGTTCACTGTGCTTGTGATGTCCATCAGCTTGATACTTCTCCCATTAACGGATTCTTCAAGCTTCTTGGCCTCTGATAGCTCACCTTTCAGTGAAGGTATCTGCTCCCTACAGCACTCCAACTCCTCAGAGAGTTTGAGGTTTTCTGATTTTAAGGAACTATGTTCAGACAATTGATTTCTGAGAGAAATAATTTCCTTCTCAGATTTTAGTAAGTCTAAACATAATGCTTTAAACTCAGATTTAAAGTCCTCTGAATTGAAATCAAAAGAACTGATTACCTGGTCCTCTTCAAGTTGAGTCTCTGAGTCTGACTCTGACTCTTCTGCATCTGAATTATGTTGAGAGGCATTGATTGCCATCATGCAGAACTCCTTCTCTTCTGCATCATCTTCATCATCACTAGAGCTGGATGAGGCTTCTGATTTCTCTTCAGTTTCACTCCAGGATTCAGCAACAAATCCCTTCCTTGTGTGTTTGTTCTTGCTTGAGGAGGGTTTGCTATTGCCATTCTTCTTGAAGTCATTCTCCTTTCTTCTTTCTTTCTTGTCCCTTCTGTCCTTGTTTTTGTTCTCTGAACAGTCAGGTACAATGTGCCCTGGTTTCCTGCAACCAAAGCAAACAATTTCTTTACTAATTGACTTATCATACCTTGGATTATCATGCTATTTGTATGATCTCCTTCTGAAGTCCTTTCTAGCCATCTTGTAAAATCGTTTGGCCAATAGACTGAGCAGCTCATCATTGCCTGTGACTTTGTCTTCAGGCTGATCTTCAGTTGCTTTGAAGGCTATTGTCTTCTCTTTTCTTGTGGCTAGTGAGGCAGCCTTCTGCTCTTATTCTCTGTTCTTAATGAGCAGCTCATAAGATTTGAGCTTACCCAAAAGAGCTTCTGTGGTGATCTCATTCAGACTTCTGGCATCCTTGATTGGCCAGATTCTTGAATCCCAAGTGGTTGGGAAGCACATTAGGATTTTGTCATTAAGTTCAGTTAGTGAGATCTCCTTGTCCAAAGTCTTGAGTTCATTGACTATTAGACTGAGTCTATTATACATATCTCCAACTGACTCAGCTTCTCCCTTCTTGAAATTCTCATATTGAGATATGAGGTGGGATCTCCTGTCCTTTCTTTCATCAGCTGATCTTGACACTATTACAGTGAGCTTATCCCAGATTTCCTTTGCTGAATTACATTCAGCCACCTTTTGAAAGATGTCATCAGACATGGTCTGGGCTAAGATGTTCATAGCCTTTGCATCAGCTACCTTCCACTTCTTGATATCAGCATCTGTTCCTGATGGAGGTGGAACAGCATTTGTACTTGTGTTCTCTAGAGGTCTTGGATAAACTGTCAAAACAAAATTAAAAATATCCTCGTCAATAGAATTCATGTATAATCTAATCCTTGCTTTCCAAAGTGCAAACTTGGATAGATTACACACTGGAGGTCTGGTGCTAACATAATCTTTGTTTTGGGCCATGATTTGTGAAGAAATAATCTGATAACAAAATCTACAGCAAGCAGATCTAACTAGGAATCTTTGGGTTCAGGTGTCAGCCTGTGCAACCACTGAGGTGTGATATGTTTAACCAACCTGGAAGATATGGTATTTTTAACCAACCTCCCTCTGATACCAATTGAAAATGCAGCTAGATCTGATATACTCTAGAGTGGGGAGGTGAATAGAGTATGGTGCTTAAAAACATTTTACAACAGTTGTTGTAATCTGAGTGAACAGGGAAGCAAATAAAAATCTAAACAATTGTTACAATCTATAAAAGAAGCTAATCACAGATCCTAACTAATCACAAAACAATCACAGCCAGAAACAAAAGATGAAGACAAGCAAGCCAGAAGACACAAGGAGCTATAGTGGTTCCCCTAAACTTGGGTACATCCACTCTTCTACCACCATAGGTAGGAATCCACTACAGGATGAGTTGATCAGGTGTCCTGGGCACCAATGAGCTTTTGATAAGGTGCTCAAAAACCAAATCAGATTTTTTGATCAGGTGTCTTGCCACCAATGAGCTTTTAATAAGGTGCTTAAAAACCAAACACAAACTTTTGAAGGGAGTTTGAAAAACCCTTTACAGACATGGGGATGAGAGAGTTATGCAAGTCTTCTCTTTCTCAAAGCAGCTGAGAAGACTATGTGGATTTTGATGTTGTCAAAGCTCCCCCTGAGTTCTTGAGATGTTCAGGAAATGAAGCTTTGCTGTAGGGTGATAGACCTTCAGAAATTTGATCTCCAGCAATTGATGATTTCAGCAACAACTGAAATGTTAGGTGTCTGGAGTCTTGAAAGATGTTGGCCTTGAACACTTGAATCAAAGGGGATCTGAAGATTTCAGATTGGTTGATCTCCTTTGGTGTGGGTGTTCTAGTTGTTGTTGAGAAGGATGTTGTTCAGAGAATGTTTTTTTCTTCTTGTTCTTCTTGTTCTGCTTATCTGTGCTGTGTGTCTTTGATATTCAAAAAAAACTTGTGTTTTATTCCCTGGTTCTGAATAGAAAATGATCCTCTATCAAGAATAGTCGTTGTCCTGTCATTAATTGACTTCCTTAATTGCAAATGTCTTCTGGGGGAAAGTCCAAAGAAACATTCCTTGATAATCCCTTGAAACTTGGTCCAGAATAAATGAAAACGGCTAGAAAATCTTCTGAATTAATTGCTGAATAACTCCTTAACTGTCCTGAATTTGAATCTTGAAAATCATTCAACTCTTCAAAAAAATCGTCGAACTGAGCTCCACTATCGCCGAACTGAGCTCAGCGATTTGGACTTAGACAGCAACAGAGATCGTCGATCTGAGCTCAACTATCGTCGAACTGAGCTCAGAGATAGAGAATCAATACTGAAGTCAAGATCGTCGAACTGAGCTCGAAGATCGTCGAATGGAGTTCGACGATTTGTTGAAGTTGAGCTCAGCGATCGTCGAATGGAGTTCGACGATCCGTCAAAGTTAAGCTAGACGATCGTCGATTGGAGTTCGATGATTCGTCGTACTGAGCTCGACGATATGACTTAGTCTCCAAACTGAAAATCCTTGGTCTTGAGGGCAGCTTCCAAACCTAACTACTAACTCTTAGACTCAATTCTAATTGACCTTTAGATCTATACAGGAGGTCAAAAATAGGTTTCCTAAAGACATAGTGATCCTGACCCAAATTAGTAATAGGGTGTTCCAACACCATGTTTCTTTCGTACTTTACTTCAGTGTGTTTGGTCTTGAGTTGGTACCCCTGTTGACCTTTGCTTATTTTGGCTTATTACTCTTCCTGCCACTACTTGTACTTTCTTGCTGAGGTGTTCTGTTTTTGGAATGCCTCAGGTTTAGAGCAGTAGCGGTTAGTAGTGCTGGTTTTGGAGTTTTATCGGTGGCAGCATTGGCCGTGTTTGTTGCCTCATCTCAGCGAGGTAGTTTGTTGTTTGTTTAGTTTTGCTAGTTCAGACATACTTTTGTTTGTGAGTTCGTGTCAGTTTGTTGGCGCCCACTGATTTTGTTAGTTGCTTGACACTTGCTAGCTGCTCATTTCTTTAATTGTGGACGTGGATTACTTGTTCTCTTGGAGGATTTATGCTAGGAATACATGTTAGGTATTTTCAACTATAAAACTACTTCTATTACATCATGCATTGCATAAATTGAAACTCTAACTTGTTATTTTTGGCGACCGTAAAAGCTATCTTCCCTACTATAATAAATTTAGAGTCTTGTATAGCATGAGTTGTCCTTTGGGGATATTTTTACTCATATAGGATGTTTGAGTTAATCTAATCAAGTATTTTTTCCGCAGCGTATAATATATTTTGATTCGTGGACTAGATGAGTCACTAAGCCGAGGGATACAGCTAACTTCTGCACTTAACTGATTTTCCTTAAAATAACTTAAAAGAAACCTTTCTTCATGATTAGTTTGGTGTCTGCCTGAGCGTCCGCAATTATCCCCTGCTGACGTGGCATCATGACGCATATTTTCCCTTACTCTGATAAGCCTTATTTACGGTGAAAATGCGGGTTGTGACAGTTGGTATCAGAGGGAGGTTGCTTGACAATTTTTCGGGCAACCTTTCCTTGTTGGTATTAGGTGTTTAGCATCATATCATACCACACACCAATATATCATCAGCACGTCTCGGCTGAAGCAAGAACACCACTCATAGCATAACATGAAGTATACAGGGCATATTATGTAGTATGGGATGCATAATATGTGTCTGTATATGGATCCACGTTAGGGGCAACATGTGAGGGTTATGTAGTATGAGATGCATAACCTCACCACATGAATGCGACTAGCACGTTTCTTTTTCGTTGCATGAGAATGTCATGTAGTATGGGACGCATAACATTTTCATGCGTACGCCGCTCATAACATGCATTAGGGCCTTTTTAGAATGCATATCACAATCATGCATAACATAACATTGCATAAGCACAACATGCCAAGTTAAAGATTGCGGGATGACATATGTACACACATGGTTTTAAATCAGAAAATGAATATAATACATGCATTCATGTCATAGGCACAAGAGTCAATAGGATGAGAGGATATCATCCTAAGTAGGACATAGCATCGTTATAAAAATCCCAGAGCAAGTTGCAGCGTAAGCAAGTGTCTTTTAAGTATTGTCTGAACTAAGTGGTGTAGTCCTAGTTTAAGCTAGAGTTTTGATGAGGTGTTATGTGTTTTTTTTAGAATGTTGCATGAGTGTGTTACGACCAGGTCGACTCCCCAGTCTGAGGGCGAGTCGTCAGGTACGCGGGGTGAGGCGATGATTGTTGAACTATGCCAGAGCATGGATACCATGGCAGGTCAGATCGTGGAAATGCAAGCAAAGTTGCAGGCATTGTTGGCTACCACCTTAGGACAGCATCCTGGTGAGCAAACCCCCATAGAGATTGGGTATGAGAGTGAGATCAGTAAATTTAATAAGTTTACTTCTGAGTTGAGAGCTGCTGAGGAGCGCAGGATTAAAGGTTTCTTGGGCGGTCTCCAAAATGACATTCAACAGTTTGCCATTACTTACCAGTCTGAGACTAATGCGAGGACAGTAGAAGTTGCTCTTGAAGTTGAGACCATTGGATATGCTAAGGATCGTGATATGATACTGAGAAAGAGAAGAAGAAGGGTGTTGAGCTTGGAAGCTCTAGGGCATCCTTCCCTTCTTCGAAAAAGAAAAGTGGAGAAATATGTATCTTCTGTGGTCGACCTGGCCACCTTTTTGAAAGGTGTTTAAAGAGAAGTGCCACTCAAAAGAAGCAGCGGGTGCTCGTCATCCAAGGAGTACCCAAGGGAGATCGGGTGTGCACGTTCTGCTCAAAGAAGGGACATGACGTGAGTCATTGCTGGTTGAAGGAAAAGACTTGCTTCCATTGCGGGCAGAAGGGACACTTGAAGACTTCGTGTCCCCAGGCTCAGTCCCCACTGCAGCCGGCCCCGCCTCGGGCTCTACCGCTGCCACCAAATCAGGACAAAGGAAAAGGTAAACTGATCGCGACGACCGAAGAAGATACTCAGTCTTCAACCCAAGTGATTTCAGGTTAGATTCTATCTGGTTTTGTTATTGATTGAATAAGTTATGTATACGATTTTATAAGTAAATTAAGGTAAAGAACCGTTGGGCGCGTGTTCCTTTTGATTGTGTCGCTACCCACCCGTTCGTGGCTAGGCCCTTTGTAGAGCGTCAAAGATTTGAAGAAGTGATTATGTACTGCTCCGATTTTAACCTTACCTACGGAAGGAGTTGAGTATGCTGTGTATGTTGACGCGTCACACATCGGACTTGGTTGTGTTTTAATGCAAGATGGTAAGGTGATCGCGTATGCACCGAGGCAACTAAAGATCCACGAGAGAAACTATCCTACGTATGATTTGGAAGTTTGCTGCCGTAATTTATGCGCTGAAGCTTTGGAGACACTTATTACATGGCTCATTGTGCAAGATCTATACGGATCATAAGAGTTTGAGGTACGTCTTCACTCAGAAAGAACTAAATCTGCGCCATCGTCGGTGGTTAGAATATGTGGCGGATTATGAAGTGGAAATTCTTTATCATCCAGGAAAGGCTAATGTAGTAGCCGATGTCTTGAGTAGAAAGACCGCTAAGATTTTTAATCTATCGGTGCAGTCCTTCGTAGAAGAATTTTTGTTGATGGATATTGAAGTTGGGAGTAGTACTGTGATTGCTAGTCTAGAAGCAGAAGAACCCTCTTGGATCTCCCTTACTCGAGCACATTACAAGGATGATCCTGATTTGTTGCACCTCCGGAATAGAGCTTTGAAGGGAGAACTACCTGATTTTTCTGTACATGAGTTGGACACCTTGAAGTATCGGGGTAGATTTTGCGTCCCCGCCTTTGGCGATATTCGAGCTAAGATCTGTGCTGAAGCCCATGGTTCCAGTGTATCCTACCACCCTAGTTCGACTAAGATATATAAAGATCTAAAGCAAATTGTTTGTTGGACAGGGATGAATAATGACATCGCAAAGTTTGTATCGGAATGTTATACTTGTCAGCGTGTTAAGGCTGATCACAGAAGGCCTGGTGGTAAGTTGACACTGTTTGATATTCCAAGTTGGAAATGGAAAAGCATTTCAATGGATTTCATCACCGGTCTGCCAAAATCTCCCTATGGGCACGACTCTGTTTTGGTGATAGTCGGCAGATTGACAAAGTGTGCTCACTTTGTGCCATTTAAGATTGGGTACTCGATGAAGAAGATAACTGAGTTATATCTTGAAGAGGTCATCAAGTTACATGGTGTGCCTGTTAGCATTGTATCAGATCGGGACTCTAGATTTACGTCTCACTTTTGGAAGAGTTTACAGGAGGGGTTGGGTACCGATTTAAGGTATTTCACCGCCTATCATCCGCAGACTAATGGTCAGACGGAAAGGGTAAATCAGATCGTAGAGGGTATGATCAGATATTATGTTTTGGATCATGGTGGTGCTTGGGATGAGCGTCTCAGGCTCATGGAGTTTGCATACAATAATAGTTATCAAGAGAGTCTGCAGATGGCTCCGTTTGAGGCCTTGTATGGGTGGCGTTGTAGAACTCCACTGTTTTGGGCTGAAGTTGGTGAGAGACCGTTGTTAGGTCCGGAAGCTCTTGAAGAGATGAACTGTGCCGTGACCCATATTCGGGAAAAGCTTCGTGTGGCTCAAGAGCGCTATGAGAAATATGCTAATCTTCGAAGGGTCGATCTGGAGTTTGCGATTGGAGACTTGGTTTTTCTGAAGGTTTCTCCGATTTCTGGTGTTAAAAGGTTTGGAAGGAACCACAAGTTAGACCCCCGGTATGTGGGACCTTTAAAGATTCTTAAGCGCATCGGAGTGTCAGCTTATAGGTTGGAATTGCCTGCGACCTTCCCTGGTGTCCATGATGTGTTCCCTGTGAGCCAGTTGCGGAAGTGTGTTCGTAGTGACCGCCAAGTCCTCGACTCGATACCCCAGATTCAGCCCAACCTTACGTTTGTGGAAGAACCTATTCGTGTTATGGATTCTCAAGAGCGTGTGTTGTGGAGAAAGGCCATCCCTATGGTCAAGATTCTTTGGAGAAATCAAGACGTCGAGAGCGCGACGTGGGAATTGGAACCAGCCATGAGAGAATCTCATCCACACCTTTTCTTTTAGTTTTGGGTATGTTGCTATGTTTTCAGTTATGCATGGTTTTATCTATTTTGGTTTGGTTTTGGAGTTGTCATAAGTTTCGGGACGAAACTTCTTTTTAGGGGGAGTGACTGTAACGCCCCCGATTTTTCGATGATTTTATTTGTTTGGGCAACGTCAGATTTATGACACCGTGGCGTTACTTTTAACGTCGAGTTGACAGCGCAATGCCGATAAGACATTTTCGCGTCCGTGCGGTCGAGTACGCCGTATTCTTGTTGTAATGTGAAGATTTTGCATTTGGAATTTAAGTTAAGTAATTTTGGACTTGCTCGTAAAGTTTTGTCGCAATCCGAGTAATTTTTGGAGTCTCGGCGCTCGATTGAAGTTTTGAATTGTTTATGTTCGCCGTATACTTCGAAGATTAATATCTCTGGAATGGCTCGTCGGATTCTGGTATTGACTTCGCCGTTGTGTCCGTAGCGCCAGTGTTCGCATACGATGAGAATTTCGTTTGATTCGGCGCGCGTTCGGGCGTCCGTTTTGACCTCGTAGTTTCATTATTCAAAAATATATAAATATGAATATTTTAATATTAAAGTACTATTCAAAAATGAAAAACACTATTCATTCATATAGATTAATTTTCAGAGTATATTTGTAAAGAATTTACAAATTTATGCAAATCTCACTTTCTTTTACTCGAGTGGCCAGTGAACTACACGAGTGAATAGTCAGTACTTACTCGAGAGCTCCTTCTATCTACACGAGTGACTTCTGTACCTACTCGAGTAATCATTTTTACCTACTCGAGTAATTCTTTTCGCCTACACGAGTGATTTTCTACCTACTCGAGCAACCATTTTTTTTCCTACTCGAGTCTTCCTTCAGTTACTCGAGTAGTCATTTTAAACTACTCGAGTAGTCAGTTTGAACTACTCGAGTAGCCGCTCTGAACTACTCGAGTAGTCGTTTTCTACCTCTCGAGTACCTGTGGGCTTGTTCTCGTGTATTCCGTAATAGTTTACGTTCGGGATCTTTTTTGGGCATCAAAACGATATCGTATGGAAAAATGGTTAACATGAAATTTGTTCGTCTCGAAGAGATCTACAACTTTCATGTTGAACACTTTTCTATTTGAAGCAATTCTAAATCTTTATTTTCGTCTTCCGCGCATCCGCGCGTATAAAGTCTGTTTTTAGAGAGAATATTTTATAAATGTATATATTTATATAAATATATATATATATCTATATATATATATATAT
The DNA here is from genome assembly GCA_039583875.1 of Platanthera guangdongensis. Lineage (NCBI taxonomy): Eukaryota > Viridiplantae > Streptophyta > Magnoliopsida > Asparagales > Orchidaceae > Platanthera > Platanthera guangdongensis. The sequence goes on along the minus strand of CM077160.1, from coordinate 17,301,027 downwards.
ATATATATATATATATATATATATATATATATATATATCTATATTAATAAGGCGTTTCGGTGAGGAGCGTCGGTCACGCGAATTCCCGGAAAAGCCCTTCGACCGCTCTTCCCCTGCTTCGGTCACGGCGAAATCGTGTTAAACGCCTGCCACCGCTGCTCGCCTGCTGCGTCCACGCGTGTACGCCGGCCGAACTTGCGCCGTCGCACCGCTCTTCCGCCGCCGCATCTCCATCAACGTGCCACGGCCCCTTCTTCCCGCGTGCCGCACAGGGCGCGTTCCGCCCCCACCGCGTGCCGCCCCCGCCGTCTGCCGCACCCTCCGCGTGCCTCTTCCGCCGCGTGCGGTGCTTCTGTTCAAGCTCTACATTTCGCCCACCCTTCGCATCTTCTCCTCCGTCGCTGGTCTCGCTTCCTCCGCGTTTTCCGTCGCCGGACTCCTCTCCCCTGTCACGTAAGCTGCTTCTGCTACAGCTGCACCTGCTTCTCCTGCAACCCGAGGCCATATCTCCGTAATTTCACTACTTCCTCCTCTGTTTTTTTTCCTGCATCTTCCATTTCTGTTTCCGGTTGTTCTTCCCGTTATTTCCGCCAGTTATCCTCCATCCGTAACTACAGCTGCTTCTCTACGGCACACCAACTCACACTCTACTGCATCAAAAACTGATACTGTTTTTCTGCAACTACTACCTTGGGATATCCTCTCATTACCGTTCACCTTACAACCATTATATATAGGTGTACCATTTCTACATTGTATCAATGCATTCTTAATTGATTCCAGTCATAATTGTTTTCTTACCATTTGTCTGCACAATTCCACAGGCAACCACCCTCCGCACATTCACAAATTTTGAATCAGAACTTCATCTTTTGAGTACCAAATTGTTCACAGATTGATAATTTACATACTGTCGTACAACATGAAATTGTATTAGGAGTACTACATAAGAGGGGGGCAATCTGTATTTATGCTAACTTCCATGTGACTGTTTGATACTTACTCCTCTAAATTACAAAACCATTTACTCTATGTTCAGCTTTTCATAACATGCAATCACAGAAAAAACTTTTGTATGGGACCGTACGCACATATTCCTGCAATACCTGTAATTAACTGTAAATTTGTACGACAAATTTATGTAATCTCTAAATATATAGAGGTTCCGCCTGTAACTATGGTAAGCCCCTTGCGAGACTTGGGTAATTAGTATACTACTAGATAAATAGAAATGTTGTAGGACACTTATACTTGGGTAGTTAGTATACTACTAGATAAATAGAAATGTTGTAGGACACTTATTTTAGCATATCTATACATCAGGAAGAAACAACAGCAATAACTCTAATAAAAGTTGTCGTTATAGTAGAATACAAAATGCAAGTCTGCATGCTTTGTGAAGCTGTGAATCTTCTGACCATAGATCACAGTTACTACATACATATTTCCACAAAATCACCTTCTGATGCCTGCATTCTTCGCTCATAAGAACAGCAAAGAGGATGCGGAAAACTGTCGTTTGGTAGATGCCGCCGAATTAATACTCGGGTCGGGCCACCGGACTTATCTCTGAGCTAAGATTTCTCGCTTCCGGCTGCCAAGCGAAATTGTCGCAGCTGCCATCCGCGAGTCACCTCAGCGGAGCAGCGTATGCGAAAGCTACCCTATAAATGATGCTCTCTTCTATACAACCATCAATTCTCAAATACAGTTGCTTCTTTTTCAATTGCTTGAAATGTTTTTTTTTATGTTCTTCTCAGCACATCAACACATCAGCACATCCCCCCAAACTCGAACACAAATTCTCACGTTCTATTGTTCTCTCCTGCACTGTATGACAAATCTATCCTACATTTGATGCTCTCTTCTCTACAATCATCACCTCCCAGCTACAGATTTCCGAAAACACCATCGTTCAATCAATGTAAACAAAACAGAGAACTACACTTCTTTAGATGAGGTTAGGAATTCCCGAACGATGGTTTCTGCCCATCACATTCATGGCCTCTACTCACATACCAAATTACCCCTTCTTGACACCTAAAACATGTTCTTCATATGTTAAGAAATTTTAAAAAAATATAATTTACCCACAACAATAAAACTTACATTCCTTCTAACAAATCACCACACTATTAACACATGGATCACCTGCACACATAGATTTACTCAACTTACACTCACAATTCGGTGTTTGTCGATCTGGATCAAAAAATGGACTGTTTTTATAGTTCTACAATCATGCGCCCACTCGCTTTCTTCTGCGAGGTAATACATCCCCCAACAATAAAACATCCGTTCTAACAACTCAAGACAGTATTAAGAAATGGATCACCTGTACACATAACTTTACTCAACTTGCACTCCAAATTCGATGTTTGTCGATTTGGATGAATACATTGGAGTGTTTTTATAGTTCTACAATCCTGCGTCTGTTCTCTCTCTCTTTTGCGAGGGAAATAACACGACATTAACCATGGACCGTGCGGCACTGACCTTTGGGCTGGCGTCGTGCGTGCCAATAATGCATGACACTGATATATTGTGAGGTTCAAAACATCAACTCCACATTTCCACACCAATCTCGATTTCTTCTGCCTGCACAATTTGTCGTTTCAATGTTGTGCTTTCCTGTGCTGTATGCTCAGATTATTTGAAAATTACTATACATTACATATTACCATTCTTCGCCGGCATGTGTTTCGTTGCTACTCCGCCATTTAAATTAGTAAAACAAAACTGCAATGTCTGCATCACACTCTTTCTCAGCCATGACGCAGGAGAAGGACGTTCTGTTCATGAACAGTGAGGTCGAGCCCACCGACGATGTGCCCCCCGCTATGCGCGAATACTACTACTTCGCCCTTTTACTTGACAACCTTAACTTTTGTACAACTACTGAAGTGTTGCAGTCTGTGTTCGCCTCACTTCCGGGGTTTCTTCATGCTGCTGTATGAATCAAAAAAATTAATAACGCATTATACACATGAACCTTATTTGTTTCATAAATCAGTACTACTGTTTATGTTTACTTCTGAAGGTTGACGTCGACACAAAAGTACATTCAGTTGGCACGGGTGAGGTTATTTTCTGCGATGAGACGACTCTTACCAACGCCGCAATAAAGATGGCAAACCACATCATTGACGGTCAGAAGATATCTGTTCGTGAGTTGGCGCTCTTTGATGTTACCCCGGAGTTCTCTGAGGGGAAGCCTTAAGTACCTACCTCGCCTATTCTGTGTAGAATCTCCGTCAAAGTTGCTATGCTGCAGAGTTAATTATGATATAGAAGACTTTATGTTTGTAAATATTGCAATATGTTTGCCGCTACTCCTGTATAATACAAACCCCTTTCAATGTCATACACATCATACTGCTTCTCTCATGTTAAAGTTGAAAACAGAAAATAAATAACCTATTTCCATTATGCTCAACTTTTAGAAAGTATATATGCACCACGTCACGGAGGTTACAATCTTTATTGTACAAATGAGAAGAACTGTCCCATTTCGAATCATACATTTCTGTAAACATCCTTCGATTCATGATTGCCTGCTTCGAATGCGCCGTGTCGCAGGACACGTTAACTGTTCCTTTTCGTGAACTGCCACTCTTTGATGTTACCCCGGAGTTCTCTGAGGGGAAGCCTTAAGTACCTACCTCGCCTACTCTGTGTAGAATCTCCGTCAAAGTTGCTATGCTGCAGAGTTAATTATGATATAGAAGACTTTATGTTTGTAAATATTGCAATATGTTTGCCGCTACTCCTGTATAATACAAACCCCTTTCAATGGCATACACATCATACTGCTTCTCTCATGTTAAAGTTGAAAACAGAAAATAAATAACCTGTTTCCATTATGCTCAACTTTTAGAAGGTATATATGCACCACGTCACGGAGGTTACAATCTTTATTGTACAAATGAGAAGAAATGTCCCATTTCGAATCATACATTTCTGTAAACATCCTTCGATTCATGATTGCCTGCTTCGAATGCGCCGTGTCGCAGGACACGTTAACTGTTCCTTTTCGTGAACTGCCACTCTTTGATGTTAGCCCAGAATTCTTTCACGTGACGCCTTAAGCACCTACCTCACCTCTTTTGTCTATAATCTCCATCAGAGTTGATATTATGTTCTGTTAATCATATTATATGTGGTTTTGCTGCTGTAACTATCGAACTATGTTTTTTACTGCTCATGTATAATACACACACCATCGAAAGACGTGTACATCATGTTACCATTTGAAACAAAGAACGCATCAAATGTACCCAGTACCCTCACCTTCTATAAGAAGTGCGTGTGCCACGAGACAAATATTTCAAAGTCAGTTGTATGTCTGCTAATAAATGTCTTATTTCTACTCATGCTGCCCGTGAAACAACCTTCATTTTATGAGTGTGTACTTTCAATGGTACGTCTGCGAAGGCACCCTCATTAATGCGTGCACACATGAACATTGCTTTCACTTTTTATCATCATCACAATGACGAGTGCAGTCCTACATCATTACTATATGCGCCACGTCACAGTTACTAACGCAAATTTCATGCACCACTCCCAATTCCCATATCTCCTACATATAACCTCATAGGTTATAATAGTATGTTGCTTCAATACGTAAACACACATATACATCAGATTCAACCTTGCACGCTTTCCTCATTTGTCGTCTCATTTATTATCTCACCCCTGCTCTTTCACCTCCTCCACTGCTCCTACTTAATGGCTGTCGTACATCTTACAAATTCTCTGTGAATACTTAACATTGTACAGCTAACGAAAACATATCGCATCTCACTTTTGAACTACCGTAATAAAAGCAAATATACATTGACTATTCATCATAGTACAATGTATGTTTGTCACACTGTGATTCGTTTGTTAATGATTATAGTTCTAAAATTTGCATGTGCACATTTATAGATATGTAGTTCGACAACAACATGGTGGGCATACGTGCATCTGCTCCATCTGATGTTTGTGCTGCAGCTCTCTCTATGTCTGCTCACCAGCTTCAACGTCATGATCATAGTCCGTCTCCCTCACTTCACATTGAGGCATGTGAATTCCATGAAATGCATAGCTACTCAGACATATCATTACAGAATGCGCATATGCCAGATTCATAACGTGCTGCTGAACAATATTCCAATTGAGAACGTTCACAGAGAAGAAGATATCTGATGTCAACTGGAGCCCGTGTGTCTCAACGACCCCACGATTGTTCTTCCCAAAGGTAAAGACGTTCACATATGAAATACACACAAAAAACACATGAACGCGCGATGAAACGTGCTACCTCTAAAATACGTCGCCATCAATTACCCCATCAATGTTCCATGTTGCCACTTCATCCATCGCCGATCCCAATTCCCATATCTCCTACATATAACCTCATAGCTTATAATAGTACGTTTATTTAATACGTAAACACACATATAAATCAACTTCAACCTTCCACGCTTCCCTCATTTCTCCTCTCATTTATTGCCTCATCCCTGCTCTTTCACCTCCTCCACTGCTCCTACTTAATGACTGACATAAATCTTCCACGTTCGCCGTGAATACTTAACACTGTAGCACTAACGAAAATAGATCGCATCTTATTGTTGAAGTACCGTATTAAAAGCAAATATACATTGACTCTTCATCATATTACAGTATATGTTTTTCACACTGTGATTCGTTTTGTAATGATTACACTTCTAAAATTTGCATGCACACATTTAAAGATATGTAATGCAACAGCAACATAATGTACATACATGCACCTGCTCCATCTGATGTTTTTGCTGCAGCTCTCTCTATGTCAGATCACCAGCTTCAACGTCATGTTCATAATCCGTCTCTCTCAATTCACATTGAAGAAGGTGAATTCGATGAAATGCATAACTACTCAGACACATCATTACGGAATGCGCATATGTCAAATTCAGAACTTGTTGCTGGACGAGCGTCCAATCGAGAACGTTCACAGAGAAGAAGATATCTGATGTCAACTGAAGCCCGTGCGTCTCAACGAGCACACGATCGTTCTTACTAAAGGGAAAGACGTTCACATATGACAGAAACACAAAGAGCGCACGAACGCGCGATGAAACGTGCTGCTGCTCAAAGACAGCGCCATCATCCACACCGTCAATGTTCCATGTTGCCCCAGCAGCCACCGACGATCCATGGCAGTTCTGCATCGGTAAATCAAAGAATGACACATCACACATCTTCCCCCAGCAATGCTTCACATGCAACCATGAGTTGGGGTAACAATTACATTCTATATATTGTCGGTATGATATGCTCATCAATATATTTACATTAGGTAACAGCATCATGTTTTTTTATTTGAAAGTTACAAGTACAGATAACGGTGTTGTACATAGATATTCATTGACATCAATATCATGTTACCCATCGCTTCATGCTGACCGATGCCCTCAAGTTGGAGAATCATCGACACTGCAACCATGCAGTGCACCCCTGCCTGCGGACAACCTCTTCGTCGTGCACTCTCACTCATCTGAGCATGTTACTACTCCTCTTAGCGCTGAAACATCTTCGCATCTACCTGCTCCAACGACAGCAGCTATTAACATAGATCACCGTGCAAGTTATTTACTGTAAGAAAATTCCGTTCATCACATGCATACACATGGTAAATATTATACAATTATAGTACCGACATATGTGAGCCGCACATTTTGCTATTACTGTACATATCTGATAATATTACACTACTATTTGTCTTACAGAACATTCACCGTCTCTGAATTCACAACATGATCACACAAACGAAAGCTCCTCTGATGTTGCTGCTCCTGTGATGCCACGCCGTCTTCGAAACCACAATGTTGCGCGCATTTGTAACGCACCGAACCAAATTCTATACCTACAATTAGCACTTCCTCGCTTCTGTAGATATTGCAATGCTAAGTTGTTCGATGGTGAAACACAAACGATGTGTTGCAATAATGGAAAGATTCAAATTCCACCTATACCTGTTCCAACAGAGCTCTATAGTTTATTCATTAATAACTCTGCTGAAAGCCCTCACTTCCGAAGATATATTCGATCATATAACCATGTTTTCTCTTTAACTTCTCTGGGCGTGCTTTTAGATGCGTCTTTGGCCTCTGACCAACATGCAGTATACACATTTCGCGCTCACGGATCAATATATCACAGAATTGGTTCTCTTTTGCCTGCTGCAAACTCACGTCCTAGGTACATTCAGCTATATATATATGATACTGAACATGAGCTAGATTATCGTTTGCAAGAGAATACCGAGCTAGACCGTGCATTGCTTGAGAAAATTAAAGATATTTTGGATACATATAATCCATTCGTATTAATGTTCAGACATATTTCTCAACATGAGGATATAAATAGATGCAGGCTTATGATAAAGGACACGCCTGCTTTCGGCCCACAATATACATTACCATCTGCTTCGCAGGTAGCTGCTATAATTGTTGGTTCGGAAAACTACTGCGAGGCAAATGAACGACATATCATTCTTGAAACAATTGAAGGTCATCTGGTTAATGTTCAAGAATATGCTGGTTACTATGACCCACTTCAATATCCATTGCTCCTTCCATATGGTACATACGGTTGGTTAGCTGAATACAAAGGCTTGAATAATTTGCATGTCAGCTGTTGCGATTACTATTCGTACATACTTCAGGTTATATGTAAATACGTATCATTATGTCCACAAATGCTGCTTCAGCTCTAATGATATTTGATCTTATAATGCTTCTACTGTAGGATCGTCAGCCACATTTATCATTACCGTTACATGGATGTCGTCTACTGCAGCAATACGTTGTTGATAACTACATAAAAATTGAAACTCAGAAACTTTGTTGGATAAAAAATAACCAAAAAACCATCCGATCTGAACTGTACAGCGGCTTACAAGACTGTCTCAATGCCGGAGAACATAATGCAGGTTCGTACACATTTTATTTGCCTCTGCTATGCTTCTCATGTTTTTTTTAACCCGATACATTTACACAATCTGCTCGCATTACAGCAAATATTGGTGGGGACAACTCATGCTCACTAGGGTGTCAATTTAATTGAACCAAACTATTTTCTGCTGCGTATACTTATACTTTTAACTGTGGACTAGCTGATCCACCATGCCGAGGGATACGGCCAATCAACATAACTGCTTTTCTTTCATAATTAATCAACGTTTTTCCCTAAAATCTAAGGTCTGGAGTTTTGCCTGAGCGCGTGCAGTTATCCCCTGCGCGGCGTGGCATCACGGCACGTGTTTTCTCTTGCTCTGATACGATTTTATCGTTGAGAAAATGCGGGTTGTGACAACTCATGGTCACTAGGGTGTCAATTTAATTGAACCAAACTATTTTCAGCTGCGTATACTTATACTTTTAACTGTGGACTAGCTGATCCACCATGCCGAGGGATACGACCAATCAACATAACTGCTTTTCTTTCATAATTAATCAACGTTTTTCCCTAAAATCTAAGGTCTGGAGTTTTGTCTGAGCGCGTGCAGTTATCCCCTGTGCGGCGTGGCATCACGGCACGTGTTTTCTCTTGCTCTGATACGATTTTATCGTTGAGAAAATGCGGGTTGTGATCATCTTTCGTTGGAAGTCCTCGCGACATGTACCAGCGTTATCAGGACGCAATGTCCGTTGTTCAACATTACGGTAGACCCGATATATTCGTAACAATGACATGCAACACTTCTTGGCAAGAAACCACTGATGCGCTCTATGCTGGACAAACACCGCAAGACCGTCCAGATGTAGTATCTCGAATATTTCATGCTAAATATGAGAAATTAAAACAAGATATTTTCCACAAAAATGTTTTAGGCAGAACAGTTAGTCATGTTCACGTAATAGAATTCCAGAAAAGAGGTTTACCTCATGTTCATATGCTGGTTATATTTGATGCGCGTGATAAAGTGAACACTCCAGATGATTATGATAGGATTGTTCGAGCAGAGATTCCTCATATTGAGTATGAACCCGAATTATATAATGCAGTTGTGCGTCATATGATTCATGGCCCCTGTGCACCTGTAAATTGTCATGCCCCATGCATGAAACATGGTGTTTGCAAAAAGGGTTATCCAAAAAATTTTTCTGAGACAACTTTGCAAGGAGTAGACTCCTACCCAATATACATGCGCCGTAATAATGGAAGATCATTTATACTCCGGCGTGCAGAAGATTTTGCTATTGACAATCGATGGATTATTCCATATAACCCATGGCTTCTGCTGAAATATGATTGTCATATTAATGTAGAAATATGCAGTAGTATCAAAAGTATCAAATATCTATATAAATATATCCATAAAGGTCCTGATTCAGTTGTATTTCAAGTTCAACCTTTATCAGATCATAATGAACTTGCTCAATATGTAAATGGTCGATGGATATGTCCCCAAGAAGCATTTTGGAAGATATTCAAGTTCTCAATGTACCAAACATATCCATCAGTTATTCGTTTACAAATTCATTTGCCGAATAAACATCAGGTGCATTTTCGCACCACAAATTTAGTTGAGAATGTTCTAACAAATGAACGAAATTCTCGCACAATGTTGACTGAATTTTTCCGTGTTTACGCCACGGAAAAAGAAGATCACAAGTATCTGTATACAGAGTTTCCAAAACATTACACCTAGAATAAGACATCAAAAATTTGGAGTCAACGAAGACGACGTCAAAAAGTTATTGCTCGAATGTACTCGGTACATCCTTCTGAAGGTGAAAGATTTTATTTACGAATTCTGTTGTATCATATTCGAGCTCCAAAATCCTTTGACCATCTACTCACAGTCAATAACATTATGTACTCGACGTTTAAAGAAGCTGCTGAACACTATGGTCTGCTCGAACACGACAACAACCTACATAACTGTATGCGTGAAGCACGAGAATTTCAGCTACCTCAGGCATTACAGAATTTATTCACAACAATTTTGTTATACTGCAACCCAACTGAAGTTAGACAATTATGGAATGATAACCATACTGCGATGTCTGAAGATTACGTTTCTGCTGGGTTGATGAATGATATATATGTCATGAACAAACTACTTCATGAAATAGATTATACTCTCCAGCAACATAGCAAGAGTATTACACAATTTGATATTCCGCAAATTTCCTCAGTGTTCCAAAATGTTCACAATCTATCGAGCTTAGTTGAAGATGAACTGTCGATACCCATCTCATATACGGATTTAAACTCTGTGTCATTGTTAAATACTGATCAATGTTATGCTTTCCATACTGTTATGGAAGCTGTTAGCCGTCGTAATGGATGTATTTTCTTCATAGATGGTCCTGGAGGCAGTGGAAAAACTTTCCTATATAAAGTTTTAATTGCTCATTTACGTAATAATGGTCATATTGTGCTTGCAACTGCATCATCAGGAATTGCTGCAACTCTTCTTCCAGGTGGCACTACAGCACATTTACGATTTAAAATTCCAATTCCGGTGGAAGCTGGTTCATTTTGTAAATTTGGCAAACATTCTGAAATGCATAAACTGATACAACTTGCTCAGTTATTCTGTGGGATGAGGCTCCAATGTCACACAAACATGTATTTGAAGATGTTGATCGATCATTTCGAGATGTTCTAGACAGCACACAACCTTTTGGTGGTAAAGTTGTCATTATGGGAGGAGATTTTCATCAAATTCCACCAGTGGTTGTGAATGGCACTAAATTCGAAATGATCAATTCCAGCATAGTTACATCACCTTTATGGTCAAATATACATTTACTTTCATTATCTGAAAATATGCGTGCTCTTGACGATCAGCAGTTCTCAGAATTCCTGCTTCGAATCGGAAATGGTGACGAAAAAACATATGATAATGATATGGTTAAGCTTCCGATGTCAAACATTATTCCATGGAAAGGAGAACATTCGGTCACTGTATTGACGAACAGTGTATTCTCTGATATTACGTCCGCAACTACCAACTTGGCTTACTGGGAAGACAGAGCATTGCTCACTCCATTAAATGAGGATGTGTCTATGTTAAATGAGAAGTGCCTTAAATTACTGCATGAACGTGAAATGACATACTATTCTTTTGATTCCGTTGATGATGACAGATTGAATTTATACCCACAGGAATTTTTGAATAGCATATCACCAGGCACTCTACCACCACATAAACTATCTTTGAAAATAGGCGCCCCCATAATGCTGTTGCGCAATTTAAATCCACGAATCGGCCTATGCAATGGTTCACGCCTTCTTTGCCGTCATTTCTCAAAAAATATGATTGAAGCCGAAATCCTCAGTGGACATCATAAAGGAAAGTCAGTGTTTCTTCCCCGCATACCGCTGAAACATTCTGGTGATTTCAATATTCCTTTTGAGTTAACGCGAAAACAGTTTCCAATTCGTTTAAGTTTTGCAATTACGATAAACAAATCTTAAGGACAAATAATTAAGCATATTGGTCTGTACTTGCCCTCTCCTGTTTTCACTCATGGTCAGCTTTATGTGGCTTTATCAAGAGGAGTCAATGCGACAAGTTCCAAAGTTTTAATAAAGGATGATTCTATAGCAAAACAGTCAGGTACATATACAAAAAATGTTGTTTTCAAGGAACTACTGTCCAAAGTCATTGTACAGGTACATTTTTTCCCCCATCTCAAACTGTTTTTCCTGTTTTGTACTATATAAACATTGTTGTTCATTAATATATTTTATTTGCTACACAGTCTCATGCAACTTATTGAACTACAGTTACAGACAACAACTTCTGTTACAACAAAACTATGTGCTCTGTTCTTTGTACGCAATTGAAGGTAACTCTTCTTTACAATGAATCAGAGCGTTGTACTCATTTTATTTCTATGAACATCATATGAATCCAAATAGGAATTACAAATAATTACGTATTACATACATTGTACTTATACAATTGTTGCATAACAGCTCATATAGATCGAGACATACAATAAAAATATCGTTTCTTACTACCTGTATACATATATCAATGTCCGTTAATAATATGATATATGATTTCATTTACATTTGAACAAGTAAAGCACCTATATGAATCTTATACATTCAAAACTGGTGGCGACGACGGCCCCCAAGTGGACGGCGGCCCCCATGTTGTTGATGACGACACACTAACGGAAGACCCTCCTTCGTCTCCAACAAAGGACTCGCGTCGCCGTGGTGTTCGTATGGAGCGGCGCTACAATTTCCGCCCTCGGCGCAAGACAAATATATAGTTAATTTTATCTTATTATTAGTATGCTATTTGGGATATTTTATTGTGGGCTGCATGTAGCCATATTGTGTGTTATTTTTATTATTTTATTTTGGGCTACATATAGCCAAGACTTGTTGGTAAGCCTATATATAGGCATGTATGCTTTGTTTTAAGTTAAGTTGAATGAGAAAAGAAAACCCTAAAACTTTCCTATCTAAATCTCTCTCCCTCTCTCTCTACAACTCCTAGCCGCCACCCCACTTCCTCTCTCTCTCTCTCTAAAAAATTCGGCCAGCACCCTTTGCTTCCCTTCATCCAAGCCACCACCACCACACATCCACATCAACCCGGCCTCCTCCTTCCATAGCCGGCCAGCCCACTACCACCTCCACCGAGCAGCCCCTTGAAAGAGAACCGGCAGCCCCTCCACGTGAAGCTTGACCGGAAAGGCTTCATCCTACGGCGAAAATCTGAACTTTGGCGTGACGCGGTCAAGGCGGACGATCTATCTCTCCATCCGGCGCGACTCCGGTGGATCCGCGGAAGAGCGGCCCTTCAAAGGTAGTCGGAATCATCTATTCCCACTTGGGTAACGATCCTCTCCACTCACATGTGCTTCCCTCTTGATGTTCTAGTGGACGGAATAATTTTTGCGTTGGATTTGAATCGTTAGATTCTTCGTGGGTTTTCCTTTGTATTTTGCATCGATCTTAACCGCGTTATTTCCGAAAAGGGTTTGGCGAACCCCGTATTTTTGTTGGGAGAGATCTACCATTTTTCGATCGCACTTTGGGTAGATCTCTTTTGGTACAACCTTCGCTCGGCCGGACTCAATATTGGTCCTTTTAGCTTGGGAGAATGTCGGCCTATCGCCGTTCGCTCGACCTTCCCGCGGGGTGGCTACCGTACGTTGGTGAACTGTGAAAACACGCTTCCGAGTGCGCTGCGATTGACTCTAGTGCGTGAGAGATTGTGGTTTGAGCGTGGCGTTCGTTTCTTTCCCTTAACCCGTCTAGTGTCCGCGGTAGTGGCCTACATCAAATTTTGGTATCAAAGCAAGGTTCTTGTCAATTTTTTAATTGGCACCCTCCCCTCTTTTAGCACGTTAACCTGCACTTGTGTTTGCGCGTTAGTTGTCACAAAAAAATCTCAAAAAAAAAATTATCTTTGGTCTGCCAATAGCGGCGTAGTTTTCTTAATTTTCAGCCAAAAAAATCAAAATAAATTTTTTAATAATCCTCTTTTTATTTTCTGCAAGAAAATCAAAAAACATTTTATTTTCCTATAGGCATTAAGCGGGATTAATTCCTTCTTTGGTCTGTCTGAACCTGTTGTCTTCCATTTGCATGCGTACTAGGCTCGGTACGGAATATCCTCCTTCGTCGTCTAATATGGATGATGACCGGGGTGAGGGTCGTCCCCTCACAGAGATTGAGGAGCTCCGTCAGGATTTCACGGAGCAGTTTACGGCCATTAGGGAAGCACTTCACGGATTGGGGTTACCACATGGGGCACCCCGTAATCAACCCGCTCACCCACGGGTGGGAGAGCATCACAACCCTTACCCCAACCCTCCTAATGAGAACGCCCCAGGAGCACCGTACGAGTTTGACCTTACTCGGGCTGTCCGAGTCAAGCCACCATCCTACGATGGTTTAGGAGATCCCTAAGTCTTCCAGGACTGGATCATGGAGATCGAATGTTATTTCGAGTGGTATACTCTGAACGACGCGGATAAGGTGCGAGTAGCGAGAATGAAGTTGCTAGGGCGCGCTAAGATATTTTGGCTGAATGAGGAGCGGCGTATGAGGGTCGAGAACGGAGCGTTGCCCATAGGCTGGGATGCAATGAAGGCTAGGCTAACGGAACAGTACGTCCCTACTTACCATCGGACACAAATGTTCGATGATTTAGCCACCCTTAAGCAAGGGACTAGGTCGGTGTCTGAGTATATGAGTTTGCTGAAGGACATGATGGTTAGGTGTGACGTGAGAGAGATTCCCGAGATCACCCTCTCCAGGTTCCGTAAGGGACTAAACCCCGATATCCAAGGAAAGCTTCTGCGTCATGGTCACACCGATTTGCACACCACTTTCAACGCTGCCTTAGATATTGAGCAGCACAACGCGCTTAAGGGCAAGTCTCGCTCGTTCCAAAAGGGAAAGTCCATTTTAGGGCCGCCTCCCACCGCCACCTATAAGGCTAAAGGAAAGTATCAGTCCCCCGACTCGACCTCCATAGTCGTTACGGCTAGGAATGATAGAAACCCCTCTGGTGAGAGGGTCCCGGTGGGTCAGGTCAACAGAACGAATGTCACCTGTTACGCTTGCGGGGTCCAAGGGCACTATGCTAGTGATTGTCCTACTACACCTAGACCATTAGCCCTGTTAGATTCCGCCGGTGGGGCCGACGACATAACTTACGAGGCGGGCGAAGAGAGCGAGTCGGACGGAGTGCCTAGTGATATGGAGGATGACCCCCGTATGATGGTTATGAGGTGTATCCTGGCGACACCTCGAGCGTTAGACGATTGGAATAGGACGAACATTTTCACGTTGAATTTTAAGAGTGGTGAAAAATGGTGTAGGTTGATCATCGATAGCGGTAGTTGCATGAACGTAATTTCTAAAGCCGCGGTGAGACGAATGTCTCTTGTTGCCGAGCCACACCCTCACCCTTATAAAGTGGCATGGGTAGACAAGTCGTCCCTCCCTGTGACGAAGCGATGCTTGGTACCCCTTACCATCAAAGCTTATTCTGAGCAGATTTGGTGTGACGTCATCCCTATGGATGCGTGCCACGTCTTGTTGGGTCGCCCTTGGTTGTACGATCATGAAGTCACCCACTTTGGTCGGGCCAACACTTACGAGTTTAAATTTAATGGCCGAACCATCCTCTTAAAACCCGCCCCGCCGAAAGATCCTTCGGCCCCCTCGAAGGATACGGTCGTCCCGGTCGAGAAGAAGACGTTGAGCCTGATAGGGAGGAAAGAATTGAAGCGTACTACCCTTGTAGATGGGGTCCTCTATGCCTTAGTGTGCCTACAAGTTAAGGAAGACGCAGCCCCTTTTGAGGACTTGCCGTCGGCGTTGAGAAAACTCCTAGAAGAGTTTGTGGATGTGTACCCGGAAGAGCTACCGGCTGAATTACCCCCGTTGCGGGAAATCCAACATGCCATTGATTTCATTCCGGGCTCTTCATTGCCCAACCTCCCGCATTATCGGCTAAACCCCTCCGCACACTTAGAGTTGCAAACCCAGATCTCGGATTTATTGCAAAAGGGTTTTATCCGCCACAGCAAGAGCCCGTGTGCCGTGCCCGCCTTACTTGCCCCCAAGAAGGACGGCTCTTGGAGGATGTGTGTGGATAGTAGAGCTATTAATAAAATCTCTATTAAATATCGCTTTCCCATCCCTCGCTTGGATGATTTATTAGACATGTTAGCCGGTGCCACGATTTTTTCGAAATTGGATCTTAGGAGTGGCTACCATCAGATCCGAATTAGGGAAGGTGACGAGTGGAAAACCGCCTTTAAGTCTAAGGAAGGGCTCTACGAGTGGTTAGTTATGCCGTTTGGACTTTCCAATGCGCCGAGCACGTTTTCGAGGATGATGACCCACGTCTTCCAACCCTATATGGGAAAATTCATCGTGGTATATTTTGACGATATCTTGGTATTTAGCACCTCCACGATTGATCATGAGTCACATTTAAGAACCATCCTTACCACGCTGAGATTGGAAAAATTATTCGTGAACATTAAGAAGTGTACCTTCCATGTGACATCGGTTGAGTTCCTCGGTTATATTGTGAGTTCGGAGGGGATCCACGTAGACCCCAGGAAAGTGCAAGCCATTAGAGATTGGCCCGAGCCCGCCAACATTCGAGATGTTAGGAGTTTTCACGGGCTCGCTACATTTTATCGGCGATTTATTAAGAATTTTAGTAGCATTATGGCCCCTATTACCGAGTGCATGAAAAAAGGCGAATTTACATGGACGAACTCAGCCGCTGCGGCGTTCCAATTAATTAAATCGCGCATGTCGGAAGCCCCCCTTTTGCGACTACCGAATTTTACCAAGGTTTTCGAGTTGTCATGTGATGCGTCTGGAGTGGGAATTGGTGGAGTGTTGAGTCAGGAAGGCCACCCTGTGGGGTATTTCAGTGAGAAACTAGCAGGTCCAAAATTAAATTATTCCAATTATGATCGGGAGTTTTACGCGGTTATTCGTTGCCTCCAACATTGGCGGCATTATTTACTTCCTAAGGAGTTTGTCATCTTATCCGATCATGAAGCGCTAAGGTTTCTTAACTCTCAAACTAAGGTTAGTCCTAGACATGCCAAATGGGTCTCCTATCTACAGGAGTATACTTTCATTATCAAACACCTCAAGGGGACTCTCAACCGCGTAGCCGACGCCCTTAGTCGTGTTTCGTTATTGCTCTCCACGCTAGAAGTAAAGGTGATTGGCTTCAATAGGATTAAGGACGAGTACGTCCACTGCCCAGATTTTAAGGATATCTATTTCGCCACCCAAGATGACTCGCCGACAACCATTACTTCTTTTTACATTCGGGACGGCTACTTATTTAACCATTCGAAGCTTTGCATCCCCCGTTCCTCCCTACGCCACTTCATAGTGTGGGAATTGCATGGTGGAGGGTTAGGGGGACACTTTGGTCGTGACAAGACGATCACGTTAGTTGAAGACAAGTTTTATTGGCCCGGTCTTAAGGCAATGGTTAGTAAGATCGTGGGTAGTTGCCGAGCATGCCAACTGGCTAAGGGGAACAAAACTAACGCGGGGCTTTATACCCCTCTTCCGATTCCGTCTATTCCTTGGGAAGACGTTAGCATGGACTTCATTCTCGGCCTCCCAATCACATTTCGGCGTCACGACTCTATCTTAGTTGTTGTAGATCGATTCTCTAAAATGGCTTATTTTATCGCGTGCAATAAAACCAACGACGCGTCACACGTCGCCCAAATATATTTTAAAGAGGTGGTAGGCCATCGCGGAGTTCCGAAGTCTATAGTTACTGATAGGGATGTGAAATTTACTAGTTATTTTTGGAAGACCCTGTGGAGGATTATGGGCACCAAACTTCTATTCTCTTCCGCGTAGCATCCGCAGACGGATGGGAAAACAGAAGTTGTGAACAGAAGTTTAGGTAGTTTGCTTCGATGCCTTGTGGGAGACCACAAGGGTACATGGGACCTTATCCTCCCTCATGCTCAGTTGGCTTATAATAATTCCAAAAATAGGTCCACGGGTTTGTCCCCGAATGAGATCGTGCACGGTTATAAAGCTCTCGTGCCCCTTGACTTGCTTCCGTTACCGCCATCGTTTAAGTCAAGTCAATTTGCACAGGACTTTGCCTCTCACATCCATGATCTTCACAAACGCAAAAATGAAACGCTTACCACTCAATACGCGTCTTATCAAGTTCATGCCAACGCACATAAGAGAGTGTCTCCCTTGAAAGTGGGCGATTTAGTCATGGTACGTCTCATCCCTGAACGGTTGCCTACGGGCACCTTAAAAAAGTTAGCGTATCGGCGAGCTGGACCTTTTCGGATTTTAAAATGGTTAGGAGACAATACTTTTCTTTTGGAACTGCCCACTGATTGGGGTATTTCCCCTGTTTTTAATGTTTCGGATTTAACGCCATATATTGCTCCGCCACTAGAACTATCTTCCTGTCCGTTTAGTTCCACTACAGATTCTCATGGGTATGGGGTTGAGGGGGGTAAGGGCTCGCTCTCTCCGTCGGTCTCCAACGGAGGTACGCTACATGTTGATGATATAGATTTTCCCCCTTTGCTGCCTAATGCTTTTCCCAGGTTTGCCAGGACCGCCTTTTTGCCAGACAGGATTCTCCAGGATGACGTGTTTCCCACTGCTGATGGCGATGTGCGCCGCTACTTGATCCGCTGGCGTGATCGCCCCGCCTCTGATGACTCTTGGCTCCCGGAAGCTGAAGTGGCTCTCTTGGACGGTGTTCTTCTCCGACGGTATCTTGAAGACAACTCCTCGGTGATGAGTCCTTTCAAGCGGGGGAGGATTGGTGGCGACGACGGCCCCCAAGTGGACGGCGGCCCCCATGTTGTTGATGACGGCACGCTAACGGAAGACCCTCCTTCGTCTCCAACAAAGGACTCGCGTCGCCGTGGTGTTCGTATGGAGCGGCGCTACAATTTCTGCCCTCGGCGCAAGACAAATATATAATTAATTTTATCTTATTATTAGTATGCTATTTGGGATATTTTATTGTGGGCTGCATGTAGCCATATTGTGTGTTATTTTTATTATTTTATTTTGGGCTACATATAGCCAAGACTTGTTGGTAAGCCTATATATAGGCATGTATGCTTTGTTTTAAGTTAAGTTGAATGAGAAAAGAAAACCCTAAAACTTTCCAATCTAAATCTCTCTCCCTCTCTCTCTACAACTCCTAGCCGCCACCCCACTTCCTCTCTCTCTCTCTAAAAAATTCGGCCAGCACCCTTTGCTTCCCTTCATCCAAGCCACCACCACCACACATCCACATCAACCCGGCCTCCTCCTTCCATAGCCGGCCAGCCCACTACCACCTCCACCGAGCAGCCCCTTGAAAGAGAACCGGCAGCCCCTCCACGTGAAGCTTGACCGGAAAGGCTTCATCCTACGGCGAAAATCTGAACTTTGGCGTGACGCGGTCAAGGCGGACGATCTATCTCTCCATCCGGCGCGACTCCGGTGGATCCGTGGAAGAGCGGCCCTTCAAAGGTAGTCGGAATCATTTATTCCGACTTGGGTAACGATCCTATCCACTCACATGTGCTTCCCTCTTGATGTTCTAGTGGACGGAATAATTTTTGCGTTGGATTTGAATCGTTAGATTCTTCGTGGGTTTTCCTTTGGATTTTGCATCGATCTTAACCGCGTTATTTCCGAAAAGGGTTTGGCGAACCCCGTATTTTTGTTGGGAGAGATCTACCATTTTTCGATCGCACTTTGGGTAGATCTCTTTTGGTACAACCTTCGCTCGGCCGGACCCAATATTGGTCCTTTTAGCTTGGGAGAACGTCGGCCTATCGCCGTTCGCTCGACCTTCCCGCGGGGTGGCTATCGTACGTTGGTGAATTGTGAAAACACGCTTGCGAGTGCGCTGCGATTGACTCTAGTGCGTGAGAGATTGTGGTTTGAGCGTGGTGTTCTTTTCTTTCCCTTAACCCGTCTAGTGTCCGCGGTAGTGGCCTACATCAAAAACTCAATGAAATACTTTCGAGCTTATAATTTGAATTCCTTATTCAACAACAATTTCGTAAAATATCCACACTTCCTCCATTTCTTATAAGACTCCGAAATCTATTACATGTACTGTAAAAAATTGTTAAATATTATGTTATGTACAGACTAACCACCGTCACGATATACATATATATCATCCGAATCTTTCACTATAGATTACAAAGACGGCAAAGCCGGCCGTACGACAAACCCACCCTTTGTACACTACTACTACTCATCATCACAAACCCTATACCAATTATGTACGTATCCCTTTGTAGTCCATGTTCATATTTGAATGCTACCACAACAAAGTTCTGTGCATTAAAATAGTTTATATAAAAGACAAATTAACAATGCTTTCCTGCGAAGAAAGAGAGCGTAAAGCGTGATTAAATAGCGTAACAAATATAAAAAAGTATAAATGATATAACAAACATATGCGTACACAAATACTATGATATACATACGGAATATATATATATCACCTGACTGACAGAGATTATAATATTTATACTATATATATACTTCCTTTTTAGTCGTTTAGATATATATATTTGTAAATATCAACATAAAGATTTGTTTATTTCTAATTTATGTACGCATAAATATAGTTTTTTTTTATATAGATACTGTTATATATAATAATTTGCATTGTTCGTTAAAACGACTGCTTCAAATACACAGCGCAAGAAATACCTCAAATTCAGAAACAATTACATCTATTACAATGCCACTGTTTTACTACGTTTACGTACGAAATTTGTCGTTACTACCTTTGCTCATACTCTTACTGCGTTCTTTATGATTTCATTAATATTCAAATGTTCTCTTCGTACATATATCTGTACAAACTGATATATTACATTATGAAATATGACTTAAATTCTACATGTACTCCTCTACTCTGAAATTGCTGACATGCACCATATATCATCACTGATAAATACTATATTTCATCTCTAACAAATGCACTGTACCGCCTCATATTCTGCTCGGCTGTTAATAACAAATAGAACATTTGTAAAATAGAACATACATTTCCCATGACTTTCTGTATAATGCGCTTCTGTTATAGACCGTCACAATATTATGATAATAGCACATATATGTTATCAAATACTCCCTCATTTGTCATACATCGCTTCATACATCGCTTATCTTTTTATCAATGTTGCAAATATGCAGATGGCAGATGAGCATTCATCAGATCAACCATTAGAAATACAGAATAATCATCCCACAGTTCAACCCAGTAAGTCATTCATACTCTACATATCTACTTACGTATTGTCATACAAACTTGAAAAATAAACTTTGCAATTTGCTTCGCAGCTACCCCTATCAGCAACAGCAGCACGCTTGACTCTGATGATAATTACTATGATGAGATTTGCCCGCCAACGACATCGAGGTGGTCTGATGGACCACGAACTGAGATTCCAGGTTTTCGCCTACGCATACCACCTGTCCCAGCAGGCCTAACAGCACAAGAAGAATGAAACTACGTGTTCACAATGATTAGCAGGTACAACATAGCAAATAATGTTCCTCACATAACGAATTGTACTACCATAACTCATCTAACATTTTTATATCACTCATATAGCTGTACATCTTCCTCCAATGCAGAGTCTCGAAAGGCCACTGAAGAAAATATGTCATCAACCACTGCTTCCCCTTATGATATCTTCAAGCTACACTTGCTCTTTTGCTTGCACGTACCTTTGTTACATTAGCTCATTACCAGAGATTCTACGGTCATACAGTTGGATCGCCAATCACAGTGAACTTTCTCTGTTGTTTACATATATATAAAAACTCCTTGAATAATAAGTGTGTCGTATACTTTCTAGATAGATAGAATTTCCTGCAATCATCTATGTGTTGTATGTTTTATGAACCATAACCTAATAATAATATGGACATTGTTACAATCTTCTGTTGTATACCCATGCTATTTGTACATGACTTACAGAAACTTTCTATTGTTGTTAAATATAACCATATTCACAGCATGTTAGCCCCTCATCAGTGCTCTAAGACATCTACCGTTTCAAACACGCCCGACTTCCACCGAGCGTCTGCGAAAACACGTGCAAAGTCGCAACAACCCCGCTTTGATGCGGCCGCAGGCCGCCCAAGAGCATCGAGCACGGGCGTAGCCCGTGCGAAGATGCTCGTATATATATAAATATGTATATATATACATATTTATACTAGAAAATTCCTTCATCTTCTCCGATATTTTCTCCCGAACCAGAGCAGCGAGCGAGAGAGAGAGAGTTTCTTTTTCGTTAATCTTCCGTTGGCCGCCGACGGTGCTCCGGTGCTCGAAATCTTCAACCGAACATAGATCTGGAAAGCTCTCGCCGAGAGCTACGCCCTCGTGGTAATTTCTTTCCCGTTTCTTGAGATTTCTCGTTAGGGTTTTTCGGACCTAACCTCTATTTTGGCTATTTTTGTCTAGATTTCAACTTCTCCAGCATCATTTTGCCTCGATCTATGACGTGGAGTGATTTCTGTGGACTTTTCCGGTAAAACCAAGCCAAGTGGTGGTTTCTCCTCGTTTCTCCTTTTCCGATTCGATGGTAACGGCTATGTTTTTTCACGTCCCCTAAAATTTTCTACAATTATTCTTCCAAATTATTGCTTTGATTAACCGCTTTGTTGATCACATGTTGTTATGATGTTTTGCCGTGCTAAACTCGATCTTGTCTATTTATGTTTAATCATTCTTGAAGTGTTTTAGCGATGGTTTAAGTGCCTTAGCTCTCATTATCAAATGTTTTAGAGTTTAATTAGGGTTGTAAATCGTTCCTATGGGTTGATCAACCGCGTCTTGAGTTCGGTAATGTCTAGTAGAATCTGTCGAGCCAAATCCCGAGATATTTGTGTTATGGTTTCTTTGGGTTCTTGAATGCGAGAGTTAGTGGACGATTCCACTTCTGCAGTGTTTGTCACCTTCATTAGTGCCCTGTGTAAGTCTACCTGGTTTTTTTGGAGGTCTACAGTGTATGGTGGAGAGCATGAGACTCCCTCGTAGTTAGACGGATTATATATCCGTTTTGTTTCTTTTTGGGGGGTGTGTCCAAGAGCGACCACTTCGCCCGTGTTTTTGGGGGGTGTGTCCAAGAGCGACCACTTCGCCCGTATTTTTGGGTGGTGCGTCCAAGAGTGACCACTTCGCCCGTGTGTTCGGGTATAGTTGACCATAGGTGCCTAATAAAGGTTTTATATTTTTCTTTCTGGTGAAATAATCATGTAGCCACCTTATAGCCTTGTGCGTCTGGGGCACTCTTGTGGAACGTGGCAAATTACGTCGGAGTTCTTTTCCTGTTGATACCCTGTTTCTTTCGTACTTTACTTCAGTGTGTTTGGTCTTGGGTTGGTACCCCTGTTGACCTTTGCTTATTTTGGCTTATTACTCTTCCTGCCACTACTTGTACTTTCTTACTGAGGTGTTCTGTTTTTGGAATGCCTCAGGTTCAGAGCAATAGCGGTTAGCAGTGTTGGTTTTGGAGTTTTCTGGACGGCAGCATTGGCCGTGTTTGTTGCCTCGTCTCAGCGAGGTAGTTTGTTGTTTGTTTAGTTTTGCTAGTTCAGACATACTTTTATTCGTGGGTTCGTGTCAGTTTGTTGGCCCCACTGATTTTGTTAGTTGCTTGACACTTGCTAGCAGCTCATTTCTTTAATTGTCGGCGTGGATTACTTGTTCTCTGGGAGGATTTATGCTAGGAATACATGTTAGGTATTTTCAACTATAAAACTACTTCTATTACTTCATGCATTGCATAAATTGAAACTCTAACTTGTTATTTTTGGCGACCGTAAAAGCTATCTTCCCTACTATAATAAATTTAGAG
Source organism: Platanthera guangdongensis (assembly GCA_039583875.1). Classification (NCBI taxonomy): domain Eukaryota; kingdom Viridiplantae; phylum Streptophyta; class Magnoliopsida; order Asparagales; family Orchidaceae; genus Platanthera; species Platanthera guangdongensis. The sequence goes on along the minus strand of CM077160.1, from coordinate 17,277,634 downwards.
TCTTGCATAGCATGAGTTGTCCTTTGGGGACGTTTTTACTCATGTAGGATGTTTGAGTTAATCTAATCAAGTATTTTTTTCGCAGCGTATAATATATTTTGATTCGTGGACTAGATGAGCCACTAAGCTGAGGGATACGGCTAACTTCTGCACTTAACTGATTTTCCTTAAAATAACTTAAAAGGAACCTTTATTCATGATTAGTTTGGTGTCTGCCTGAGCGTCCGCCGTTATCCCCTGCTGACGTGGCATCATGACGCGTATTTTCCCTTACTCTGATAAGCCTTATTTGCGGTGAAAATGCGGGTTGTGATAATTTTCCTCCAGGCTAAATGTCCAGATATTTTGGTCTCTCAAACCATACACATCAATACATCCAATAGGATAACCTCTGCCCTATTTGGAAAATGGGAGAGAGTAATTTCTAAGCCTCCTAGGGCTGAACCCTCTAGGGTAGCTTCTGAAAGCACAAGAGCTATACCAGCTGCTCTTCCAACTCTAGAAGAAGTTTCCCCAATTGTTTCTTCCACTCCACACTCTCCACAACATTCACCTAGACCTTCCACACCACTTTATCAATAACTTACTTTATTTAAAGATGTTCCATCCACATCCTTCCATACAGATTCCCTAGTTTCTCAGTCACAACTACAGCCTAATCTATCTGAAGAAATTCCATCCACAATCTTTCATGCATAATCATCAATTCATCAGTCACCACATTCATTTCCACCTCATTCATCTCTACCTCAATTATCTTCTCCTCTCTCACCCATCAATGAGATAATTTTTAATGACATTCCCCCTATCATCAATCTTCCATCTATACCACAGGCTATCTTTCACTGCATCAACTGTACAAACAAATCAGCTCCCTCTTCTTCTACTCAAAATCGAACCTCAACATCAACTCAGAATACTCCTGAGTTTATGTATCTAGATTTTTCATCCATTGCCTCTAAACTTCTTGATTTCATTACCCTTACTCTCAAGAACCTCTTGGATGAAGCTCTGGCTCTGTTGTGGCTTCTATCTCTGAACTTTCTTCTAAAATTAACTCTCTCTCCAATCTGTTCCTTCTACTGAAGCCTTGATTCAGTTATCCCTGGATCTAGCATGGGGAGATGTTTAATGAAAATACTTCAGTTGCAGCAGCAGTAGAAGCTCCAGTTATAGTTGCAGCAGCAGTAGAAGCTCCAATTCCAGCTATAGCAGATTTTGTTCAGATTCTGTATTTAGAAATGACTGTAGTCATCCCAGTTGAGGATGAATTGACAGCAGCTTCAGAGGTTATGACTGTTGGTGATTTCATTATTAATCTCACAGTTGATTTATATTCTTTATTATCACTTTTTGATTTACTGTATAGTTATATTCCTAGTCTACCAGTTTTGACAGACCACTATAGAGCATTAGTGTGCTACACTGTTCCTATTGATCCCCCAGTTTTAGAACAGCTTAGATCTAGTCTCAGAGCTGTTTCTACCCGTTTTGAGAATGTCTCAGTCCCACATACTGTTATGAATGATGATATGATGAATATTTTTGAGCAAGCTTCTTCCCCTCCTACTTTTGTATGGGATGAAACCCCTACACCAAATTTTGATGATTTGCTTAATGAAGATATGGAAAAGGAAGATAATATAAATAATCAGCCAGAGGATTAGTTTTATGATCATACTAATATATATAATCAAATTGATGCTTTATATGATCAGCCAGAAGAACAGTCAGATGTTAATATAGATTTTGATGAGTCAGAAGACTCTAGATCTAAGAAAAGGAAATTCAAGAAAAATGGTCTATCTAAGGTTGCTCCTCAACCATCATCTATAGCTGATATTCCCTATTACATTCTGCATGGAATACCTCTTACTCCAGACCTTCCACACTGGATGGGGTACTCCAAAAAATGAGCAGAAGAATAGGAAGAAAATGAAGAGATATCATTTACCTCCAAAGTCTTGGAGAGGACCTCCTCCTCCTCCTCCAGCAGCAGGACCAGCAGGGGGTGTATCTTATTCTCAAAAGCCTACTTCTCATTTTTCTAAAACAACACAATACAGGTATGATAGACCATCAAGGCAAGACAGACACACATGGTCTGAGACACATAGAAGACAAAGCAAACAACAAGATTATAGCCAAGCCAGACTAGCTTCTCTTGTAATAGAACTAGTGCTAGATCCTGTTTACAGAATGGCAAGGTTCAATGAACAATTTGTAATTGCTCAGATAAGGAAAGTAAGTACTGAATGTAAGGACACTTCTCAATTTACTATAATGACCTCCTACAGGCAACATGAAGTGAAAAAATATTTGAAGAAAACATGTTCAGTGATGATGAATATATGAGTTTACATCCAGAAACTGTTGTTCCTACAGCTTCTTCCAAGAAAATTATTGATGTTCAAGATCTAAAGCTAAGTAAAAGTGTGTCTGAAGATCCAACCAGGAAGCTGATTTTCACTAAATCTTCTTCAGATTCTTCTTCAGCTGCACCTCAGAAGGCCTCTTAATTTTTTATTATAACTTTGACATTTGTTGTTATGTTTATAAACTTTCTCAAAATACTTTTTATATCTGCTGAAAATTTATAATTATGTCTGATAATTATGCTTAGTGTTTTTCATTTTTGATAGTATCCTCATCCAAATAGGGGGAGATTGTTGGAACTCCTTATTACTGATTAGGGCTAGGATTACTATTCTTTGTTTAGGATGTTTATGAAAGTGTGAGTTAGATCTGATATACTCTAGAGGGGGGTGAATAGAGTATGGTGTTTGCTAAAAAATTTTACAATAGTTGTTGTATTCTAAATGTGAATAGGGAAGCAAATAGTAAATCTAATCATAGAAGCTATCTAATCACAGAGCGACCTAGTCACAAAACAATCACAGCTAGAAACAAAAATAAAGACAAGCAGCCAGAAGACACAAGGAGCTTTAGTGGTTCTCCTAAACTTGGGTACATCCACTCTTCTACCACCCTAGGTAGGAATCCACTACAGGATGAGTTGATCAGGTGTCCTGGGCAGCAATGAGCTTTTGATAAGGTGCTCAAAAACCAAACCAGATTTTTTGATCAGATGTTTTGCCATCAATGAGCTTTTGATAAGGTGCTCAAAAACCAAACACAAACTTTTGAAGGGAGTTTGAAAAACCCTTTACAGAGGTGGAGATGAGAGAGTGATGGAAGTCTTCTCTTTCTCAAAGCAGCTGAGAAGACTATGTGGATATGATGTTGTCTAAGCTCCCCTGAGATCTTTAGTTGTTCAGGAAATGAAGCTTTGCAGTAGGGTGATAGGCCTTTAGAAAATGATCTCCAGCAAATGATGATTTCAGCAACAGCTGAAATGTGAGATGTCTGGAGTCTTGAATGATGATGGCCTTGAACACTTGAATCAAAAGAGATCTGAAGATTTCAGATGGTTTATCTCTTTTAGTGATGGTGTTCTTGTATGAATCCTTTTAGACAGAGAATGTCTGCAACTCTTTTTCTTTCTCTTGTGTGATTGTGGTTGTGAGAGTTGTTGCAGAAGAAGATTTGCAGAGAATGAATATTGCAGAATATGTGTCTCTCCCTTGTTCTTCTCTTTGTGTTCTGAAAAATCTAATCTTTTATTCTCTTGTTGATTGAACAGAAATGATCCACTGTCAAGATTGCCGTTGGTCTGTCATAAATGACTTCCTTAATTGCTTTTGTCTTCTGGGGGAAAGTCCAATGAAACATTCCTTGATAATTTCTTGAAACTTGCTCCAGAATAAATGAAAACGGCTACAAAATCTTCTGAATTAATTGCTGAGAATAACTCCTTAACTGTTCTGAATTTGAATCTTGAAAGTCGTTGAACTCTTCAGAAAAACGTCGAACTGAGCTCTACTATCGTCGAACTGAGCTCAGCGATTTGGACTTATACAGCAATAAAGATCGTCGATCTGAGCTCAACTATCGTCGAACTGAGCTCAGAGATAGCGGAACAAACTGGAGTCAAGTTCATCAAACTGAGCTCGAAGATCGTCGAATGGAGTTCTACGATTTGTTGAAGTTGAGCTCAGCGATCGTCGAATGGAGTTCGACGATCTGTCAAAGTTGAGCTAAACGATCGTCGATAGGAGTTCGGCGATTCGTCGTACTGAGCTCGACGAAATGAATTAGTCTCCAAACTGAAAAACCTTGGTCTTGAGGGCTGCTTCCAAACCTAACTACTAACCCTTACACTCAATTCTAATTGACCTTTAGATCTATACAATGAGGTCAAAAACATGTTTCCTAAAGACATAGTGATCCTGACCCAAATTAGTAATAGGGTGTTCCAACAATCTCCCCCTATTTGGGTTAGGATGACTATTTACAGAAGTTGGAGAAATAAAAAAAACAACATACAAAGCAACAATATAACAAACAACAACATTGCAGAATCATAGATATAATATCTTAGACATATCAGAAATCAGAATAATTGTCAACTTACAGAATTACTCTTTCTCCTTGCTCTTTATAAGTTTAATTTCTCTATTTGGATTAAGAGCTTCCTTCTTTGATCTTCTGTCATCAGCTACACCTAGAGATGTTTGTTGTTTAGGCCTTGGTACTACAACTTCAGGGTGCAGCTCCATGTATCTTTCAGAATCAAAAAACTTGCTGGAAGCATATCTTTCAAGTTCCTTCTTTCTTTATTCTGACAAGGTAGTAATGCTGGAGGTGTCCTTGCCTTGCTCTCTGGCTTTCTTAATCTGATCCAAGGAAGCTAATTCCTTCATCCTAGTAGTCCATGCAGTAGGATTATTCTCTGGATCCTCAAAAGGCACTGGAGGCTCATATCTGTTGTAAGGATTATCTGGAGGAGCTCTGGATGAGACTAATTCTTTCAGTTTGTAAGGGAATGGATCTGAAGTAGTATCAGATGAACCTGGTCCTTCCCTTGAGTAAGGATGTTGCCTGGAGTAACCTTTGGAATAAACTTGAAGTTCTCTTTGGTTTCCTCTATAATTTCCTCTCCTAGATTGAGAGCCTCTGGATTGACTTCCCCTATATTGAGATCTTCCTTGAGGCTGATAGGGGGCTTGACTTCTAGCAAAAGGATGAACAGCAGAGCTACCACCTGCACCTGCATCAGGAGGAGGAGGTGGAGGAGGATGATGGAACTGAGAGGAACCTTTCTAATACTTTCTCTTCTTTTTCATAGCCTTTAGTTGATTCTTGGAATATTGCATCCAATGTTCAGTTATAGGGCAGTCATGAAGAATGTAGTAAGGAATATCATTGGTATCTTTTACTTTAGCTGGAGGAACTCTTTTCATTACCTTGCTTCTTGCTTTTATTTTCCTTGCTATAGTACCTGAGGAATCATCAGAATCAGTTCTGAACTGATCACTTTCAGAGCTTTGTTCATCATACAAAGCATCAATCCTTTTCAGATAATCTTTCTGTTGTTGGGTTGGAGCAGTGGTAACAGTAGTGACAGCAATTGTAGCAGCAGCAGTAGTAATAGCAGCAACAGGGGCAGCAACAGATTCAGAGAAAATAGTTTCAGATACAAAAACATCAGCAGGGGCAACATCAGCAGTGACAGCAGGCTCAAAGTCATATGCCTCTGTCATATGTATATCCTTAGAGATTAAATCATCATAATTGTTAGCAATATCAACAATATCAGCAGCAGCAACAGAAACAGCAACATAATTGGCAGCAAGAGTAGCAGCAGTAAGATCAATGGAAACAGAAGGCTCAGCATTATATAGGGAATTTATATAGGAGCTAATTAAGCTGGTATCACAGCTTGAGAAGGGCACAATGGACTTGGATAGATCTTCAGATGGATGGACTACATTCTGCTCTGGAAGACAGCTGAAGTATATATAATCAAACTCTGATAAAAGTGACCTGAGGTCCACTGAGAAAACTGCAACCTGAGGTGGTGTTGAAGCTTGAGCTTGAGTTGAAGTAACAGCAGCAATAGCAGCAGGCAATCTAACATCTTCATGAGGCATCTCCCCCTGCCTAGATTCAGAGACAGCTGGATCAAGGCACCCAAAGGAAGGGATTGCCTGAGGAAAGAGAGAAGATAGCCTGGCAGAAAGAGCTGCAACTAACTGTAGAAGTGGAGCCAAGGAGGTCTCCAACAAGAGTGAGAGCCTGGGAGCTATCAGCTCATACAGTTTGTCAGCTAAGGCTGGAATATCTACATGATCAGTAGGGACTTGAGCAGAGGTAGAGGATGAAGGTGGAGCAACTGGTGATGTTGGTGGAGAGCTGGTGTATGGGGGAAAGGAAGGTTGAGGTGTGGGGATTGTGGAAATGGAAGAAAGAGGAATGGTGATAGAAGGTGTGAAGGAGGGTTGAGCAATGATGTCTTGCAGTAGCTGTTGATATGATGTGGATGAAGTGGGTATATCAGGAGGGGATGAACGTGAATCATCCATAAAGGAATCATCTAGAAGATTGAATGATGGAATGTTGGATGATGTGTCAAGATCTGGTTGAGGGTAGTGATGTAAAGGATGGAAGATTTCTTGTATGAGAGTAGGGATTGGAGATGGAATTGAAGTAGGAGATGGGCTGAAAATAATGATGGTGGATGAGATTTGAATGGTGGAGGTGACTGGTGGAGATGAAATAGGAGGTGGAGGAGGAGAAGCAGCACGCAAGTCTTCTGCAGGGGCAGAGACTTGAGGGGAAGAGACTGTTACAGTCCTTGTGCCTGAAGTAGTGCTTGCAGAGCGCCTGCTGGGCTTCACTATCTATCTGTCCCACTTGCCAAAGAGTGCACAGGAGAGCCTCTTATAGGCATTGATATGCATTCCACTTGATACAAGCAGGGCAGGGCATCTGTTATGAAGAAACAGCCCTATTATCCTTCCATAATTCACAAAGTTCTTATTGATCTTCTTCTTAATCAGATCAAAGAAGATCTCTCCCCAATTTAATTGTTTCTTATCCACTAAAGCACCCATCAAGCACAGCTGATACCTGGAGATGGTATCATGGGCTGAATGCTTGGCCAAAAGCACTTTTCCCACTACATCAGCTAAAAACCTATATTCAACAGCTCAATTCTTTTTCAGCAGCTTGCTAGGGTTTGCATCAGAATGACCCATTCTATCAAGCATAATAGTAAATTCTTCTCCATACATTTACACAGAATCTCTTCCAGAATTTAATTGAAAAACCTCTGTCAGAATAGCTGGTGTAAGAGGTACCTGGGTTCCTGAAATTGATCCAACAACTGTATTTTGGTCTTGGTTGTGGGCAATATACACACACTCCTTGATTTCATCTGCAGGTAGTTTGATTCTGGTGGACATGATAGTAGCTAATTTTTGCTCCTTGAATAGTTCTAGAATGTCTTGAAAGACCTGATCACTGGTGCTGAAGGAATCCATGTCAATATCGAATCCTGCATCGAATTTCATGGCGGCCAGAACGGCGACAGAGAAGGCCATGGTTTCCTGCAAACAATAAACAACCAAACGACCAAGTGTAGAGATGTTTGGAGGGAAAAAGAAAATTTACAGAGAGATTGAAAGCGCAAAAGGAGAATGATGGCCGAAAAATGAATTTTATATTAGGGTTCGACGTAGAAAAGGAAAGATCGTTGAACTCAGTTCGACGATCGGGGCTTCTAAAGGAATCTGAAAGGTCTTCAATATCGTCGATCTCCGTTCGACGATATTGGAGAGCGTCGAGCTCTGTTCGATGATAGTTCAGAAAACAAAATCGTCGAGCGCCGTTCGACGATCGTTGAGCTGGAGAGATAGTTGAACACTATCTGAGAAGCGTTGAACTCAGGTCGACGATTTCGGAAAGCGTCGATCTTCGTTCGACGATCTGGTGGAAAATCGTCGAGCGCAGTTCAAAGACCAGAAGCACTCTAGACACTAGAAAAATCAAGATGTTTGCCTAGTCTTGGTCAATTTTTAGAGTTTTAAAATCTTGGAACTTATTTTAAACTTCCTCCATCTAACATTCCTAACTGATTCAGGAAGAAGGTGTGTTTCTTTTCATCCAAGGGTTTGGTGAAAATATCTCCCCTTTGCAAATCAGTTGAGATATATTGAAGTTCAATTTTATTCTTCTCAACATTATCCCTTAAGAAGTGATGCCTAATTTCTATGTGTTTTGTCCTACTATGGAGGACTGGATTTTGAGCTATAGAAATAGCACTGGTATTATCACAAAAGATTTTAGACTTCTCTAAGTTGTAGCCATAGTCCAGGAGTTGGTTTTGAATCCACAATATTTGTGAACAACAACTACCTGCAACCATATATTCAGCTTCAGCAGTTGAAGTTGACACAAATGTTTGTTTCTTGCAAAACCAAGAGACAAGTCTGTCACCAAGAAACTGACAAGTTCCACTGGTACTCTTCTTGTCAATTCTGCATCCAGCATAATCAGCATCAGAAAATCCAGTTAAGTCAAATGCTGAATCTTTTGGATACCAGAGACCTAGATTTGGACAACTTTTAACATACCTGAGAATCCTTTTTACTAATGTTAGGTGTGACTCTCTAGGGCTCACTTGGAATCTAGTACAGATGCATGTAGCAAACATTATATCAGGTCTACTGGCTGTAAGGTACAGTAAGGAGCCAATCATTGCTCTATATGTTGTCTGATCAACAGGTTTCACATGTTCATCAGCATCCAATATAGTATTGGTAGGCATAGGTGTTTTCATACCAGATGCTTCAGACATACCAAATTTCTTAACCAATTCTTTAGCATACTTAGTTTGAGAAATGAATATGCCTTCAGCATGTTGTTTGACTTGCAATCCTAGAAAGAAGGATAGCTCACCCATGCTACTCATTTCAAATTTAGAATGCATTAGGTTGGAAAACCTTCTGCACAAATTTGAATCAGTAGAACCAAAGATAATTTCATCTACATAAATCTGTACTAGTAGGGTATGAGACTTATGGGTTCTAATAAAAAGAGTTTGGTCTACTCTACCCCTTATAAATTCATTTTCCAGAAGGAAGCATGCTAGGGTCTCATACCATGCTCTAGGAGCTTACTTGAGACCATATAATGCTTTATTTAATTTAAAAATATAATCAGGATGGGTTGGAGAGATAAAACCTGGAAGTTGTCTGACATAGACTTCTTCTTTGATGTCTCCATTTAGAAAAGCACTCTTTACATCCATCTGGTATACTTTGAAACCTTTGTGTGTTGCATATGCTAAGAAGATTCTAATAGCCTCCAACCTTGCAACTGGTGCAAAAGTCTGGTCATAATCTATGCCTTCTTCTTGTGAGTACCCTTGAGCAACTAGCCTTGCCTTGTTCCTTACAATTACTCCTTGATCATCCAATTTGTTTCTGAACACCCACTTTGTTCCAACAATGGAGTGATCCTTAGGCTTTGGTACTACTTCCCAAACTTTGTTCCTTTCAAATTGATGCAACTCTTCTTGCATTGCAATGATCCAGTGTGGATCTTGCTCTGCATCTTGAATGGATTGAGGTTCAGTTTGAGATAGGAAGCAAGTGTGCAACAGGTTTTGGTTGACCTGATTTCTGGTTTGCACACCAGCTGAGATGTCTCCAATTACATGGGAAATTGGATGGTCTCTTAATGTTACTAAATCAACAGGGGGTGTTGATTGTTCACCAACCTGTGTTGTTGTTTCCTCTTATGGTACAACAACTGGATCTTCAAGAAGTTTCTCTTCATGATGTTGAATGTCTTCTTCATCTTCACTGCTTTCCTCTTTTTGAATGATTTGTAATCTGTCCAAGTCTTCAGCAAGAGAATGTACCTGCAAAGGTTCTATGGTAGAAGTGTTCTTCTCCTTGAAAGACATGTTAGTTTCATCAAAAGATATGTGAACAGATTCTTCAATTTTAAGAGATGATTTATTATATACCCTATAAGACTTACTGATCATGGAGTATCCCAAAAACACTCCTTCATTAGCTTTAGCTTGAAATTTTGCTAAATACTTCTTGTCATTATTATGTATATAACAAATACAACCAAAAATTCTAAAATAATTTATTTTAGGTTTCTTCCCTTTGAGTAATTCATAGGGAGTCTTGCCCTTTAGTTTATGTATTAAACTTCTATTCAGCATATAGTTGGAGGTGTTCACTGCCTCTGCCCAAAACGATAGAGGAAGGTGAGCATCTGACAACAATGTAGTGGCAGATTCAATAAGGGTTCTATTTTTCCTTTTAGCTACCCCATTTTGTTGAGGAGTTCTAGGTGCTGAGAAAGTGTGCCTGATCCCTTCACTCTGACAGAACTCTTGCATAAGAAGAGAATCAAACTCTGTCCCATGATCACTTCTGATCAGGGCAATGTGAGTATTGAACTCAATCTGTATGCATTTGAGAAACTCTGTCAAACACTTAAAGTTATCAGACTTCTTCCTCAAAAAGAGCACCCATGTGAATCTAGAGAAGTCATCTACAACTACTAAAGTGTAAGATTTCCCTCCTAAGCTTTATACTGTAATGGGTCCAAAAAGATCCATTTGTAACAGATACAAAATCCTAGGTGAATCACTCTTATTAAGTGACTTGAAACTATTTTTAGTTTGCTTGCCTAATTGACAAGCCCTGCAGAGTACTTCCTTCTTGTAGGGGCCAGAAGGTAGTCCTCTAACAAGGTTGTCCTTGGATAGCCTAGCAATGGTTCTAAGGTTTAAATGTCCTAGTCTCTTATGCCATAAAACATTAGGTGTACTAACATAATTAAACAGACAAATATCTACTTCTGTTGAAAGAAAGTCTACTAAATAAATGTTACCTTTCCTTTTACCTGTCAACACAGTTGTGTTGTCCTCTGACTTGATCTTGCATAAGGCTTTGCTGAAAGTCACCTGGTAACCTTCATCACATAGCTGACTGATACTGATCAAATTGTGCTTCAGTCATTCCACATAGGCTACCTTCTTGAATGTGACTGTGCCAATCTGGACTGCACCATATCCTTTAGTTTGTCCAAAGTTTGAATCACCAAATATGACTTTGGGTCCAAGCTTGTCTTTAAAAGATGTGAGGTTGTCCTTGTTTCCTGTCATGTGCTTTGAACACCCACTATCCAAATACCATTGTTGGTTTGATGTTGGATAGGTCTTCACCTGCACATAAAATAATTCATTTGTTTTTGACTCAGTTTACCTTGGGCCTAGGTTGATAACCTTTAAACTCAGAAATAAATGACATCCCTGGTTGACTCGTATAACCTTCAGGATGATATCTCCTTGGAGGTATTATCCATTCAGTATAAGGGTTAAAGCTTTCGGATGAAGGACCCCTAGGATTGGATTTTGATTTACCCTTGAAAGAATTTCCAAAGCTCTGATCTCTGTTCGACGATCGTGGAGCTGCGTTCGACGATCTTGGGTCAGATCGTCGAGCTCCGTTCGACGGTCGACTGTGGCAGAGTTCAGAGATTAGAGATCGTTGACCTGAGTTCGACAGTTTTGCCAGAGATCATCGATCTGTGTTCGGCGATCGTCGAGCTCCGTTCGACGATTTCTGCTGGAACTTGGTTTTCTTAGGCAGATCAGAATTTTTCCTACCTACCTCTACAACTCCCTTCCCTTTATCAGAAATAAACTTAATTGGGGTTTTTAGAACTATAGGTTGGCTGGATGAAGCACCCAAGCCCAGTGTACTATTGAATCTAGAGTTCACTGTGCTTGTGATGTCCATTAGCTTGATGCTTCTCCCATTAAGGGATTCCTCAAGCTTTTTGGCCTCTGACAGCTTACTTTTCAGTGAAGCTACCTGCTCCCTACAACACTCCAACTCCTTAGAGAGTTTGAGGTTTTCTGATTTTAAGGAACTGCGTTCGGACAATTGATTTCTGAGCGAGATAATTTCCTTCTCAGATTTTAATAAGTCTAAGCACAGTGCTTTAAATTCATACTTAAAGTCCTCAGAATTGAAATCAAAGGAACTAATTACCTGGTCCTCTTCAAGTTGAGTCTCTGAGTCTTACTCTGAGTCTTCTCCATCAGAATTGTGTTGAGAGGCATTGATTGCCATCATGCAGAACTCCTTCTCTTCAGCATCATATTCATCATCACTTGAGCTGGATGAAGCTTCTGATTCCTCTTCAGTCTCACTCCAAGATTCAACAACAAATCCCTTCCTTGTGTGTTTGTTCTTGCTTGAGGAGGGTTTGTCATTGCTACTCTTCTTGAAGTCCTTATCTTTTCTTTTTTCTCTCTTATCCTTTCTGTCCTTGTTTTTGTTCTCTGGACAGTCAGGCACATTGTGCTCTGGTTTCCTGCAACCAAAGCAAACAATTTCTTTATTATTTGATCTATCATACCTTGGCTTGTCATGCTCTTTGTATGATCTCTTCCTGAAGTCCTTTCTGGCCATCTTGTAGAATCTTTTAGACAGTAGACTAAGTAGCTCATCATTGCCTGGGATTTTATCTTCAGGCTGATCTTCAGTGGCTTTGAAAGCTATTATCTTTTCCTATCTAGTGGCTGGTGAGGCAGCCTTCTGCTCTTCTTTTCTATTTTTGATGAGCAGCTCATAATATTTGAGCTTGTCCAAGAGAGCTTCTGTGGTGATCTCATTCAGACTTCTGACATCCTTGATTGGCCAAATTCTTGAGTCCCAAGTGCTTGGGAAGCACATTAGGATTTTGTCATTTAGCTCAGTCAATGAGATCTCCTTGTCCAGAGTCTTCAGTTCATTGACTATCAGACTGAGCCTGTTATACATTTCAGCTACTGGCTCAGCTTCTCCTTTCTTGAAATTCTCATATTGGGATATAAGGTGATATCTCCTGTCCTTTCTTTCATCAGCTGATCCTGAGACTATTTCAGAGAGCCTATCCCAGATTTCCTTTGCTGAATTACATTCAGCCACCTTTTGGAAAATATCATCAGACATAGTCTGGGTTAAGATATTCATAGCCTTTGCATCTGCTACTTTCCACTTCTTGATATCAGCATCTGTTCCTGATGGAGGTGGAACAGCATTTGTGCTTGTGTTCTCTGGAGGTCTTGGACAAACTGTCAAAACAGAATTAAAAATGTCCTCATCAATAGAATTCATGTAGAGTTTAATCCTTGCTTTCCAAAGTGCAAACTTAGACAGATTGCACACTGGAGGTCTGGTGCTAGCATAATCTTTGTTTTGGGCCATGTTTTGTGAAGAACTAATTCTAATAACAAAATCTACAACAAGCAGATCTAACTAGGAATCTTTGGGTTCAGGTGTTAGCCTGTGCAACCACCAAGGTGTGGTATGTTTAACCAACCTCGCTCTGATACCAATTGAAAGTGTGAGTTAGATCTGATATACTCTAGAGGGAGGGTCAATAGAGTATGGTGCTTGCTAAAAACTTTTACAACAGTTGTTGTATTTTAAATGTGAACAGGGAAGCAAATAGTAAATCTAATCACAGAAGCTATCTAATCACAGAGCAACCTAATCACAAAACAATTACAGCCAGAAACAAAAATAAAGACAAGCAGCCAGAAGACACAAGGAGCTATAGTGGTTCCCCTAAACTTGGGTACATCCACTCTTCTACCACCCTAGGTAGGAATCCACTGCAGGATGAGTTGATCAGGTGTCCTGGGCACCAATGAGCTTTTGATAAGGTGCTCAAAAACCAAACCATATTTTTTGATCAGGTGTCTTGCCACCAATGAGCTTTTGATAACGTGCTCAAAAACCAAACACAAACTTTTGAAGGGAGTTTGAAAAATCCTTTACAGAGGTGGAGATGAGAGAGTGATGGAAGTCTTCTCTTTCTCAAAGCAGCTGAGAAGACTTTGTGGATATGATGTTGTCAAAGCTCCCCCTGAGATCTGTAGTTGTTCAAGAAATAAAGCTTTGCAGTAGGGTGATAGGCCTTCAGAAAATGATCTCCAGCAAATGATGATTTCAGCAACAGCTGAAATGTGAGATGTCTGGAGTCTTGAATGATGATGGCCTTGAACACTTGAATCAAAAGAGATCTGAAGATTTCAGATGGTTGATCTCTTTTAGTGATGGTGTTCTTGTATGAATCCTTTTAGACAGAGAATGTCTGCAACTCTTTTTCTTTCTCTTGTGTGATTGTGGTTCTGAGAGTTGTTGCAGAAGAAGATTTGCAGAGAATGAATATTGCAGAATATGTGTCTCTCCCTTGTTCTTCTCTTTGTGTTCTGAAAAATCTAATCTTTTATTCTCTTGTTGATTGAACAAAAATGATCCACTGTCAAGATAGCCATTGGTCTGTCATAAATGACTTCATTAATTGCTTTTGTCTTCTGGGGGAAAGTCCAATGAAATATTCCTTGATAATTCCTTGAAACTTGCTCCAGAATAAATGAAAATGGCTACAAAATCTTCTGAATTAATTGCTGAGAATAACTCCTTAACTGTTCTGAATTTGAATCTTGAAAGTCGTTGAACTCTTTAGAAAAACGTCGAACTGAGGTCTACTATCGTCGAACTGAGCTCAGCGATTTGTACTTATACAGCAACAAAGATCGTCGATCTGAGCTCAACTATCGTCGAACTGAGCTCAGAGATAGCGGAACAAACTGGAGTCAAGATCGTCGAACTGAGCTCGAAGATCGTCGAATGGAGTTCGACGATTTGTTGAAGTTGAGCTCAGCGATCGTCGAATGGAATTCGACGATCTGTCGAAGTTGAGCTAAACGATCGTCGATAGGAGTTCGACGATTCGTCGTACTAAGCTTGACGAAATGACTTAGTCTCCAAACTAAAAAACCTTGGTCTTGAGGGCAGCTTCCAAACCTAACTACTAACCCTTAGACTCAATTCTAATTGACCTTTAGATCTATACAATGAGGTCAAAAACAGGTTTCCTAAAGACATAGTGATCCTGACCCAGATTAGTAATAGGGTGTTCCAACAGTTTAATTTGACCCAGCTTGTATAGACTAGGGTCATAGGTTATTTCCGGGGTTGTTATTTCAAAAGGAATTCCAGAGAAGCGCAGTTTGATGAATGCATAGCTCAGTTCGATGAACTTCAACCTCCAACTCCAAAGCTCAGTTCGACGAACTCCGGACTCCGTTCGACGAACTCTGAGCTCAGCTTGACTAACTCAGGTCACAAACTCTATGCTTAGTTCGACTAACTCTGAGCTCAGGTCGACGAACGCAGAGCTCAGCTCGACGAAAGTAAAGCTCAGTTCATCAGAGTGTTGTTTGACGAAAGCCAGGCTCAGATCGATGAAATGCTTGCTGAGTTTGATGAATTAGATGGTTTCTATGTTGTCAGATGACAGAATGAATTCAAAGATTTGGTAACTAACACTATAATATTTAATGCTAAATATTCTAACGAATATAGCCGTTTAAGGTAACATTAAATGTGGATTTATCACAGAGTTTAAAATCTAATTAATTCAAGGCATTTACAAATTCTCAGGGATTCTTCAGACGTTTCAGAATTGTTTATTTCAAAAATTAAATTCTTCCTGACGGCATATATATATATATATATATATATTCAGAAGATTGCTGCTTCAAGGGTTACATACATATATACAGAGACAGAGATTTTGAGACATAGATATTCTGCTTCTGACTCTCCAAGAGACATCATATTTCTTATCTGTCTGAAATTTTTACAGGAGAGCGACAACATTCAAGAAGTCCTACACCCTGAAGAAACGCTCTCCTCCCTTGATAACAAATTCTATCCAAATCAAGGGGAGCTTTTTGCATCATTATCCACTAAATTTTTCTAAGAGAAACTTGAAAGAGAAGACAATATATAGCTTTTATAGTTTACTGTGAATTGGGTTATAACTCCCTTCAAAAGTTAACTTATGGTTCATAAGTCACTTGATCAAAAGACTTAACTTTGGTTTTTGGGCACCTGATCAAAAGCACAAAAGGTTGTTAGATCTCCCTTATAAAATTGATCTTCTGGTGACAGGGCACCTGATCAAAAACCTGTAGTGGATTCCTACCAGGGTGGTAGAAGAGTAGATGTACTCAGATTTATTGGGGAACTACTATAAAATTTCTTGTGTCGTCTGTGATTGTTTTCTTTTTATTTTTGTTTTGTGCATATCAATATATATATATATATCACTAGTTTTGAAAACTGCTCTAAAAGATAAATTAAAGTTTTTAAATACACTATTCACCCCTCTATTGTAAAGTTAAATCTATCCCTTCATTTTCAAAACCCTGTGCGGCCTAGTTCTCCTCCCCTTATCAATCCAATGGTACTTCTAGGAGCCATGGAGGAAACTTAAATCTGGACAACTATTGCTAGAATTATGGACTTGTCGGAATCGACGAAATAGAGTGGTCGAAAACACACCACTGCAAAATATTGGTAGAACCTGGAATGACAGACGACTAGGGTTTGGAAGGAGTTGACAACCCTTATCGAGGGAGAAGATGCGTACATCGCAGGAACTAGTGTCGATAATGAAGAACAAACAGTGAGAGCCGAACCGTCAGGTTTCTGATTTCGGCGAATCGGCTGAAGTTCAACGAATTGACTGTGTGGCTGCCACCTTATATATATATATATATATATATATATATATATATATATATATATATATATATATATATATATATATATATATATATATATATATATATATATATATATATATATATATTTCAAATTTTCCTAGAAGGCGCGTAGCGTTTTTGTCGTTGGTTCTTTGGATCCAATATAGTAAGAAAGAATTTCCGCACAAGTTAAATTCAGCTAGATTCACCGGATGCATAATCTGATTCGGCGAGTATCCATAGATATTCGACGAATCGGCGAGTTTGCCATCCGATGTTCGTCAAATTTTCCTTTGATTTTTTTTTTCCTTTTCAGACATAGTTCCCGTGAGATTTTCTGCTTGCTTGAACTGTTTCATGAGTCAATTTTCTGCATACCAAGTTCGGTTTTGAAAAACGAGAACTTGGCCTAGTCCAACGGATTCGTGAAAACATCTGCGACCTGCTTGTCCGTCAGGACATAGTTTAGGGCTATGTCCTTGTTCTCCACATGCTCCTGGATGAAGTGATATCGCACCTTGATGTGCTTTGTCCGGCTGTGAGAGAATGGATTGTGTGCGATCACTATTGCGCTGGATGAGTCACAATACATAAGAATTTCCTTGAACTTTAGGTTGCAATCTTCCAGTTTATTCCTTATCCATAGAAGCTGTGTGCAATAACTACCCGCAGAGATATACTCCGACTCAACAGTAGAAGTTGCCACACAATTCTGCTTCTTACTGCTCCATGAGATAAGCCGTGTTTCAAGGTGTAACGCCCCGAAACTCAAAGGAGCAAAAGGGGGACGTTTTGGGCCAGTTTAGGTTCTGACAGCAGGCACACGGCCTGGGACACGGGCGTGTCCCAGGGCGTGTCAAGCCGTGTCGACACTTAGCCGCGAAGTCGTCGAGTTTGACTCGACAATTCATCGAGAGAGGGCACACGGCCTGCGACACGGGCGTGTCGCAGGGCGTGTCGACCCGTGTCGACACTTAGCCGTGAGTCATCGAGTTGTACTCGACGATTCGTCGAGAATGGGCACACGGCCTGCGACACGGGCGTGTCGACCCGTGTCGACGATCGTCCCGGGGAGTCGTCGAGATTCACTCGACGATCGTCGAGACAAGGCACACGGCCTAGGACACGGGCATGTCCAAGGCCGTGTCATCAAGTCGTCGATCTTCCCTCGACGAAATGTCCCGTGTACAAGGCCTGGGGTCCAGGCGTGTCAAGGTGACACGGGTAAGGACACGGGCGTGTCCTAGAACCCGTGCAGTGCTCGGGTTGAAAATGAGGAAAAAATCATGGGGTACACGGACGGCTACATGACCGTGTGAAGTGGAACACGGGCGTGTCAGCTCGAACACGGGCGTGTTCGATACCCGTGTGAGGTTCTAAGAGATTCGATTTTGACGGCGAATGCGGCACACGGCCCTAGACACGGGCTTGTGCCAGGTCGTGTTCGGTCCAGATTGGGCATTTCAGCCCCGAATCAAAGCCGTTCGTTTCCTTGTTTTGAGATCCAATGGCTGGGGGATGTTCCTGAAGGGATATACCCGTGAGTTGACTTAGAAATCCATCACTTTCATACCTTATCATCTCTCCAAGTCCTTGGAGAAAGAGGAGAGCCATTGGAGGAAGAAGAACTAGATTCCGCCATTGGAGGAGCTTCGGAGCTCCGAATCGCAAGCCGACTCCGGATCCACGGAGGCAACGTAAGTGCGGTGATTTCCATCCGATTACTTTTCAATGGCGCCAAAGAGGAACTCAAGGGTAATGATCCTCATCTTGAGCATGAATAGCTCTCTTTCCTAGCATAGGAAGCCCGCTCTCGCGAGTTTGCGTAGAGTTGGAGGCGTTCCTTCGGGTAGATATGTGAAGTCCCCGTTGTTTAGAGTCCGTATGCGAGAACGGACATAGGCATGATGTGTGAAGCCTACCCGGACATGTTAGTCTGGATCGGTGATGTTGCATTGCATAAGGCCGGAGAAGACTCCGTGCTATTGGTTGTTTTCGGGTTTTCTAGGCGGTAGATTGCAGCAGGGAGCCTTGGGGACTAACCCAAAGGTGCACCCGGAAATCTGGGCGGATACGAGATCTTGCCAACTTGGTGGCCTGAGAGCCAACTTGAACATAACCGAGTTATGTGACTTACGATAGAATGGGACTCGGCGAAAGTTTGACCCGCGCAAATGGCTTAAATTGTCGTTGCGATGTGAGCACGGGTTAGATGGAACCGTACCCGCTTTATGTCGTTCGGTTAAACAGACCTAAGGTTACGTGGCACTTGCCGTTGGCATAGATGTGAGTCTTCGGCGGTCAATGGCTTAAATTGACGTGACCCATGCCAAGAAGACAAATTGCTCATAGGTTTGGCCGTCTAAGTGGCAGTGGTGAGTCTGGAATGTTAATGGCTTAAATTGACGTGACATCGACCGGTTCACCGAGAATGTGCCCTGAGTGCACGGGGCGTGTGGCCGTACGAGCCAACATCTGTGATGTTATGGCTATGGTTATAAATTACTCGCTTATGCTAATGAAATGCAGGGAAGGAGCATCGCCGCCCCGAGTTGGGGGCGGGATCGTTATAATTTGGTCAGCATTGCTGACCGTTGCCTTGTTTTGCCACCGTGCGGTGGTTTGTTGCTTGCAGGTGCAGCTGGACCGAGCGGTCAATAGCAGGCTAAAGCCCTTTTTGCGAAGCCGGCCCTTGAAGGCCCAAGTAGAAGTGTTTACTGCTTTATTCATGTATGACCGGCCTGCGTGCCGTGGTTTGTAAAACATGTAATATTCAAGTGAAACATTTTGTAAGGCCTTAAGGCTTATTTTGAGTATTTTGTAATAACATTCCTATTTCGTAGTAGTGGACATTCGTGCTTGTTGTTGGGTTCTTGTTTACAACCTTTATAAACTGCTTCCGCTAGAATGCTCTGTGTAGGACGTTGAGATTGGTTGGATGGTTTGCATAAGTAACCACCCGGTCTGTCTGTGGTATATGGCGTCGGGCCCCGGCCGGACCTACTGCTATATGCTATGCGACGGATAGGGGGTGTTACAATTTGGTATCAGACTACTGGTTTTGGTCGGACTTAAGCTGAATTCGTGGACAAATTCTTTTTAAGGGGTGGTGAGCATATTGTGTGCGTCATCGTTATAACGGTAAAAGAACCCATGAATGTCCACTTAGGAATGAAAATACTCGTGTCTGCGTGTTCCTATAATTGTTGTTCGCAATTTTATTTGGTCGCTTGACGGTGTTTTGTACCACTATAGGTGACCGGAAGCGGTGCTGGACAGCCAGAATGTCCGGTTTCTGAGGAGCATAGTGCACCCGGTGAGGTGTTTGAGCCTCCTCCTTCGTATGAAACCGTTAGAAGGATCGTAGAAGCGGTGTTCACTATGACGGGTGCACAGTTTGGAGGAAATGTACAACCCTGCGCACCGGTTGTGGCCTCAACGCCGGTGGGCGCGATGCAGCAGATGACCTTTGGTAGACCATTGGGGCAGCAGCTGAATATGCATTTAGTGCAGGGAGCGCGCACAGTTGAGGAATATTTGCAAGCATTTCTTATGATAAGCCGCTACCCATGCTTCGAGGTGGATAATGAGCAAGCTACAGTCGATAGGTTTTATAGTGGCCTACGTGCCGAGTTACGAGTTCTACTGCTAGGACCAAAGTTATTGGGATTCTGAGCCTTGGTGGAATCAGCTAGATCTTTGGAGGCAACTCTGAGGAAGACCCTCCCGATGCCAGCGACCATGGTATCGAACTATTCAAACCCCATAAGAGCTGCATCCGGCAGAAAGCTGGAGAAAGGGGCTATGAAATCGACTAGTAAAGCTACTTACACTTGTTATACTTGTGGAAAGAGAGGGCAATTTGCCCGAGACTGTTGGAATGGCGCTCGGAAGGGTAAGGAAGCTATGTCAGGTGCAGTCAAGGATGTTAGTGCAAAGGAAACGGCATTCAAAGTGCCGAACACCTCAAAGTCTGCATATCGTAAATGGTATAAGAAGCCTAGGACTTCGGGTCAAGCTCTTTCTGGTGCTTCTAGGGCGACTACGGGTCAGACACCGGGCACATGTTTCAACTGTGGGGAGCCGGGGCATTATGCTCGTAAGTGCCTAAAGCCCTGGAGGAAGCACGGCGTCGTGACGACAGGTATGGTTTAAAGATAGTTTTGCCTTAAATACTTGTCGCCCTTGTGCATGTTAGCTTAGAACTATCTGTGTTAAGCTTTGTTGCGACTTTACTTTATCTGCGAGAGCACCGTTCGTTTAGGGAGCTTCGCATTCCTTTATTAGGAATTATATTGTGTGTCGGAGTACCTCCTTCGATGGTGAAAGACATATTGGATGCGTTATAGTCCAATGGTGCTCATTGTGCGCGGGTAGACGTTGTTGCGCTTAGCTTTGGATTGGGAATCAGGAGTTCGACGTTATATTTGGTATGGACTGGCTCTCGGAGCAGCAAGCCAATATAGATGCGGTAGCAAGGAAGCCAAGCCGGGAGCAAGTCGTGAGATGACCTTTACGGGCTCGAAGAGGTCGAGCAAGATGTTGGCGTTTGTTCTTCAGGTGGTGAAGGCGGTTCGTGTCGGAGCAGAACTGTTCTTTACACTAGTGGAGGTTGCAAAGCCGAAGCCCACATTGGATTGTATTTCAGTGATATCGAAGTACCCTGATGTGTTCCCTAGAGATCTTCCTGGAGCCCCGCCTCGACAGGAGATAGATTCCATGTTTGAGCTTGTACCAGGTGCAAAGCCTGTGTCACGCTCTCCTTGTCGGCTAGCGCTAACGGAAATGGCGGAGCTGAAGGTGCAACTTCTAAAAGTTGTTGAAGCAAGGGTATGTGCATCCAAGTCCTTCGCCTTGGAGCGCACCGACCCTCTTTTGTGAGAAGAAGAACGGAAGCTTGGGGCTATGTATTAATTATCGGGAGCTCAAAAAGGTGACAGCAAAGAACAAGTACCCAATCCCAAGGATCGATGATCTTTGTGATCAGTTGGTCGGGCCAACGCCGTACTCTAAAGTAGTTAAGGGAGAGAGATATCCCTAAGATAACGTTCAGTATAGGATACGGACGCAACGAGTTTAGGGTCATGCCGTTTGGGCTGACAAATACGCCGTCAGTGTTCATGGATTTGATGAACAAGAATTTCAGGGAGTACTTGGACCATTTCGTGATCGTCTTTATCGACGATATTTTGGTGTACTCGCATAGTGAGGAAGATCACTGCAGGCATCTTCATTTGGTGTTTAAGACGCTAAGGAGAATTCAGTACTATGCCAAGTTCTCGAAGTGCGGGTTTTGGCTATCCTCAGTGGTGTTCCTCGGGCATATAGTAAGTGGAGAGTGTATTGCTGTGAATCCGGCGAAGATTGTTGCGCTACGGGAGTGGCCTGAGCTTGCTACGGTAGCGGAAGTCCGGAGTTTTCTGGAGCTTGCCGGCTACTATAGGCGCTTCGTGGAGAACTTCTCGCGGATAGTGTTACCTCTCACTACGTTGACGAGGAAGGAGCATAAGTTCTTTTGGATGCCGGAGTGAGCGCGAGCTTTTGAGGAGTTGTAATGTCGGTTGACTACGGCTCCTGTGCTGACTTCGCCGAGTGGAACCGAAGGCAATGAGATTTATAATGATGCTTAGGGCAGCAGTTTGGGTTGCGTGCTACTGCAACACGAAAGCGTAATAGCGTATGGCCCTGAGTTTTGCCTTGAAGCTATGGAGGCATAATTGTATACGGTGTGAAAATGGATCTCTACGCCGGTCACAAGAGCGTGAAGTATCTGATTGATCAGAAGGATCCGAATTTACGGCAGTGTAGATGGATGGAGTTCTTGGGAGACTATACATTCAAGGTCCACTACGCGCCTAATAAAGGGAATGCGATTGCTGACGCGGTGAGTCGCCAAGCCCCAGCTCGAGCCAATTGGCTATCGATGCATGATGAGCGGTTGGTGCGAGAGTTGGAGGCGTTGGGGATCGTTTGTGTGGACAAGCAATCAAGTGCTGAAGCAGTTCTGAATTGGACTGAAGTCCAATATGACCTGGCTGATCGTTTTCGGTGGGCTTAGGATATGGATGCTCATATGAAGCAGTTCATGGTAGAGGCTCTGGATGGGTCAAATTCCCAATTCGTCGTGGCGGACGAATTGCTTCGGAGAGACGGTCGTTTGTGCGTCCCAAGTGTGGGTAATTTGCGGGTGGAGTTGTTGTACGAGGCACACCATACCAAGTACTCGATTCACCCGGGGAGCACGAAGTTGTACCGTGATGCGAAGAAACTGTGTTGGTGGCCGGGTTTGAAAAAGGATGTGGCGCTATACGCAGCGAAGTGCCAAACCCGCGCCTTGGAAAAGGCGGAGTGCCAAAAGCTGGGAGGATTTCTTAAGTCCTTGCCTATTCCGGAGTGGAAATTCGACGACATCTCTATGGACTTTGTGCACGGTTTGCCAAGGTCGAAAAAGGGGAACGACGCCATTTGGGTGATCGTGGATCGATTAACGAAGGTGATACATTTTATTCTGCATAGGAAGGATGATCCGGTGGAGAAGTTAGCAAAGCTTTATGTGGATAACATAGTACGACTTCATGGTGTGCCCCGCAGCATCGTGAGTGACCGAGATGGGCAGTTCACGTCCAATGATTGGAGGCTGGTGCAACAAATGTTGGGAACAAAGCTGAAATTCAGCACAGCCACCCATCCGCAAACGGATGGGCAGACCGAGAGGGTCAATAGAACCATGGAAGACATGCTCCGCATGTGTGTCTTGGATTTTGGGAAGCAAAGGGAAGACCACCTTTATTTGGTGGAGTTCGCATACAATAACAGCTACCAAGCGAGTATTCAGATGGCGCCCTTCGAGGCCCTATATGGTAGAAGATGTCGCACGTCGTTGTCTTGGTTAGAAACGGGTGAGTCAAAGTTGTATAAGCGATCGGAAGTGGAGGAGGCTACTTCTTTGGGGAGAACCATTCGGGAGAGGTTGCTTATCGCTCAGGACTGACAAGAAAAGTACTATAATGCCAAGCACAGGAATGTGGAGTTCCCTGTGGGCGATTAGGTATACTTAAAGATCAAGCCGTTCAAGGGTGTCTCGCGGGTGCAACGAGTGAAAAAGCTAAGCCCGAGATACCTTGGGCCATTTGAGGTTCTGGAGCGAGTTGGCTAAGCGGCCTATAGGTTGGAGCTAAGTGGTTTACATGATGTATTCCATATTTCAGGGCTTTGGAAGGTGGTGCAAGAGCCTACGCAAGTGATCGTGGTTGATCAAGTACCGGTGGATAGTGGGCTAACGACAAAGGTCAAGCCTGTGTGGATTGAGGACTCGGAGGTCAAGCGGCTACGCAATAAAGAGATCAGGATGGTCAAAGTCCGGTGGGACAATTGCGGTCATGAGGAGCTCTCTTGGGAGAGAGAGCAGACTATGCTTGACGAGTATCCGGAGTTGTTCCACTCAGGTACAAATTTTGGTTTTGTACATGTCTTTTCTTTATGTAATTTCGTGGGCGAAATTCTTTTAAGAGCGGGAGAGTTGTAACGCCCCGAAACTCAAAGGAGCAAAAGGGGGATGTTTTGGGCCAGTTTAGGTTCTAGCAGCAGGCACACGGCCTGGGACACGGGCGTGTCCCAGGGCGTGTCAAGCCGTGTCGACACTTAGCCGCGAAGTCGTCGAGTTTGACTCGATGATTCATCGAGAGAGGGCACACGGCCTGCGATACGGGCGTGTCGCAGGGCGTGTCGACCCGTGTCGACACTTAGCCGTGAGTCGTCGAGTTGTACTCGACGATTCGTTGAGAATGGGCACACGGCCTGCGACACGGGCGTGTCGCAGGGCGTGTCGACCCGTGTCGACGATCGTCCCGGGGAGTCGTCGAGATTCACTCGACGATCGTCGAGACAAGGCACACGGCCTAGGACACGGGCGTGTCCAAGGCCATGTCATCAAGTCGTCGATCTTCCCTCGACAAAATGTCCCGTGTACACGGCCTGGGGTCCAGGCGTGTCAAGGTGACACGGGTAAGGACATGGGCGCGTCCTAGAACCCGTGCAGTGCTCGGGTTGAAAATGGGGAAAAAATCATGGGGTACACGGCCGGCTACATGGCCGTGTGAAGTGGAACACGGGCGTGTCAGCTCGAACACGGGCGTGTTCGATACCCGTGTGAGGTTCCAAGAGATTTGATTTTGACGGCGAATGTGGCACACGGCCCTGGACACGAGCGTGTGCCTGGCCGTGTTCGGTCCAGATTGGGCATTTCAGCCCCGAATCAAAGCCGTTCGTTTCCTTGTTTTGAGATCCAACGGCTGGGGCATGTTCCTGAAGGGATATACCCGTGAGTTGACTTAGAAATCCATCACTTTCATACCTTATCATCTCTCCAAGTCCTTGGAGAAAGAGGAGAGCCATTGGAGGAAGAAGAACTAGATTTCGCCATTGGAGGAGCTTCGGAGCTCCGAATCGCAAGCCGAATCCGGATCCACGGAGGCAACGCAAGTGCGGTGATTTCCATCCGATTACTTTTCAATGGCGCCAAAGAGGAACTCAAGGGTAACGATCCTCATCTTGAGCACAAATAGCTCTCTTTCCTAGCATAGGAAGCCCGCTCTCGCGAGTTTGCGGAGAGTTGGAGGCGTTCCTTCGGGTAGATATGTGAAGTCCCCGTTGTTTAGAGTCCGTATGCGAGAACAGACATAGACATGATGTGTGAAGCCTACCCGAACATGTTAGTCTGGATCGGTGATGTTGCATCGCATAAGGCCGGAGAAGACTCCGTGCTATTGGTTGTTTTCGGGTTTTCTACGCGGTAGATTGCAGCAGGGAGCCTTGGGGACTAACCCAATGGTGCACTCGGAAAACTGGGCGAATACGATATCTTGCCAACTTTGTGGCCTGAGAGCCAACTTGAACATAACCGAGTTATGTGACTTGCGATAGAATGGGACTCGGCAAAAGTCTGACCCGCACAAATGGCTTAAATTGTCGTTGCGATGTGAGCACGGGTTAGATGGAACCGTACCCGCTTTATGTCGTTCGGTTAAAGAGACCTAAGGTTACGTGGCACTTGTCGTTGGCATAGATGTGAGTCTTCAGCGGTCAATGGCTTAAATTGACGTGACCCATGCTAAGAAGACAAATTGCTCATAGGTTTGGCCGTCTAAGTGGCGGTGGTGAGTCTGGAATGTTAATGGCTTAAATTGACATGACATCGACCGGTTCACCGAGAATGTGCCCTGAGTGCACGGGGCGAGTCGCCGTACGAGCCAACGTCTGTGATGTTATGGCTATGGTTATAAATTACTCGCTTATGCTAATGAAATGCAGGGAAGGAGCATCGCCGCCCCGAGTTGGGGGCGGGATCGTTATAATTTGGTCAGCATTGCTGACCGTTGCCTTATTTTGCCACCGTGTGGTTGTTTGTTGCTTGCAGGTGCAGCTGGACCGAGCGGTCAATAGCGGGCTAAAGCCCTTTTTGCGAAGCCGGCCCTTGAAGGCCCAAGTAGAAGTGTTTACTGCTTTATTCATGTATGACCGGCCTGCGTGCCGTGGTTTGTAAAACATGTAATATTCAAGTGAAACATTTTGTAAGGTCTTAAGGCTTATTTTGAGTATTTTGTAATAACATTCCTATTTCGTAGTAGTGGACATTCGTGCTTGTTGCTGGGTTCTTGTTTACAACCTTTATAAACTGCTTCTGCTAGAATGCTCTGTGTAGGACGTTGAGATTGGTTGGATGGTTTCCATAAGTAACCACCCGGTCTGTCTGTGGTATATGGCGTCGGGCCCCGGCCGGACCTACTGCTATATGCTATGCGACGGATAGGGGGTGTTACACAAGGAATTGGCATGCCTCGGAAGTGCTTTTCCTATCAACTCTGCTTCCTACAAATTCTACATCGGAAAAACAAATTAGCTCGACATCATTATATCTCGGGTACCATAAGCCAAGATTGGGTGTACTCTTAAGGTATCTTAAAATCCACATTACAGTGACATAATATGATTCCTTAGTATTCACCTGATATCTAGCGTAGACACATGTTGAAAACAGTATATCTGGTTTACTACCATTAGGTAGAGCAAGGATACAATTATGCTTCTGCACTTGGATTCATCAAAAGGTTTCCTTTTCTCATCCTTGTCCAGATACACATTTTAACCTATTGGAGTCCTCGTAGAGGTTGCGTTCTCCAATCCGAATTTCCTAAGAAGTCCTTGGTGTACTTCGTTTGAGAGATGAAAATTCCATCTTCAGATTGCTTCAGCTGAAGTCCTAAGAAATACTTCAGCTCTCCCATACTGCTCATTTCAAACTTCCCTTACTTGAGTTTAGAAAATTTTTTGCAAAGGTTGTCTTCCATAGAGCAAAATATGATATCATCGACATAGATTTGCATTAGCTGAAACTTGCCTTTAACTTCACTAAGAAATAATATCTTATCTATCTTTCCCCTTGTGAACTTATTCTCAAGAATAATGCTAGACAACGTCTCATACCAAGCTAGGGGAGCTTGCTTTAAACCGTATAGAGCTTTATTTAAAGAATAACCATAATCAGGGAAATTTGAATTAACAACACCTGGGGGTTGCGCTACTTATACTTCTTTCAGACTTCTATTGAGGAATGCTGACTTCACGTCCATTTGGTAGACGGTGAAGCCTTCGAGGACAGCATATGCAAGAAACAACTTGATCGCCTCGAGCCTAGCCACAGGAGAAAAGGTATTGTCTAAGTTTAAAGTTAGAGTTAGATCTAGAATACTCTAGAGGGGGGGGGGGGTGAATAGAGTATACTTAAAAAACTATTAAGTCCTAGTGCAGGGAAAGATGAAATGCTAGCAGATAGTAAACCTAATTCACAAGGACAGCAAGAACAAAAAGAAAAACAGGCAACCAGACGACACAAGAAATTTATAGTGGTTCCCCAAATCTGGGTAGTCCAATCTTCTACCACCCTGGTAGGAATCCAATCATGTTGTTGATCAGGTGCCTGACACCAATGAGTTTTGATCAGGTCCCCAAAAACCAACTCAAGTCTTTTGATCAGGAGACTTGCAACCAGGAATCACTTTTGAAGGGAGATGACAACCCTTTACAGAGGTGGTGGTGAGAGAGTTGATTATGTCATCTCTGTCAACAATCAGAGAGAAGACTTATGCGGACTGATGTTAGCAAACAGCTCCCCCTGAGATGTAGAATGGTTCAGGGAAGATCTGGAGCTTTTCTGCAGGGTGATAGGCCTTCAAGCCGAGTTCTTGACTAGCAGAGATGCAGGAACTTCTTGACTGATTTGATAGTAGTTGTCCTTGGAAGTCCTGGAGAGTGTAAGGAAGAAGAAGATTCTTGTTATTGTATGATTGTTCTTATTCTCCTAAATAATGATCTCTGCTTGTCACTGTAAGCTATTGTGTTTTTTTGATCTTGTTCTGTCTCTTCGTTTTTGTATATCTGTGTGTGTATTTCTTCTTCTCTGTCTTTTAAAATTTTGAATGCCTCAGTCATTAATGCTGACGGCCTGGAGAATAATCAGTATTGATTAATTTCCCAACTATCTCGTGGAAAATCGGCAAGTAATAATCTTGAGGAAGACCGTAATTAATGCTCCCTCTAACATATACATTCAGGGAATCTTTGAGCATTAAGTTTTCAGGAATTATCGCATTTGAGTGAGGACAGAATGCCGGAAATGGCTAAGTCTTGAATCGTCGAACAGTTGGCAGAATCCGTCGAACTGAATTAGTAGTTCGTCGAGCTGAGATGTTGTATTCGTCGACCAGACGACTTCTTGTTCATCGAGCTTAGTTCCAAGATTGTCGAGTTGATAACAGAACTACATGCTTCAGAACCTTTGCCTTTTCTGTCTGAAGTTCGTCGAGCTGAGTTTGTAACTTCATCGATTGTAGTTCAGCAACTATTCTGGACTTAGAATACTTCATGAATATAGTTGTTGAAGTAAAGGATCTAGAATTCGTCGACCAAAGAACAAAGTTCTTCGACCTGAAAACTTCTAACTGAAGGTTCTTGTGAAGTTGAGGTCCAAGTTCATCGAGCTCAGGATCCAGTTCATCAAGCAAAGTCTGAAGTTGGACTTATAATAATTTGGAGTTATCCTGACTTTAGATAGTTGAAGAAATATCCCAGATTTCATCGACCAGAGAACGAAGATCGTCGAGCTTAGCTCAGAGAAATATCTCAAGATCGTTGAGCTGAGAATTTGACTTATCCTTCTGAAATAGCTTCTGTGAACTGTGTCAACTCAAATTCTTCTTGGGTCGACTGAGCTAGTGTCGACTAATATTATTTGTGTTGACTGATAGTCTGTTGTGTCGACACAAATCCTCTGGGTGTCGACACAGCCTTTCTGTGTGTCGACACAATTCTTCTGGGTGTCGACACAACTTCTTGAGTCTCTGACAAGCTATTGTAGGAAGATCCATGTGATGTTGACTCTTGGCTTAGACTCTAGGACACAACTATGACCCTGACTATACATGTTGGGTCAAATCATCCTAAGTTAGTGAACCTAGCCCAAATCAACTAGAGATCCAACAATCTCTCCCTATTTGGGTGAGGTCACTAATATACTCAAAACAAAAACATAAAAATAAACAAAGCAGGAAAAAGATATATCTGACAGAGATTACAAACACATGCATCAAATATATATGTACATGAGCTTTTTTTTTAAACAGACAAATCAGTCTTAAAGCTAATGCAGAGAAAGAAAGAAAAATTGAAGCAATGTGAAAGATAATAGTTGTTAACCTAAATCACCTAGAGGGGGGTGAATAGGTGAGTTGTGCGTCTTTTGCGGAATAAAAAAATCTTAGAACACATCACAGATCTATCTACTCAAATATCACAGACGAGACAAGATTTATAGTGGTTCCCCGATCTTGGGTACATCCACTTTCCCTCACCGATCTAGCAATAAACTAGACTCGGCTACTCCACTATCTCGGATTGAAAATCAATCCTACCCTCGAAACAAAGTTCCTACAATCTCAATCCAATTCAACTGGACATACAACTCGGAAGAAACACCTCCCTACAAACTCGGAGTGGAAAACTCCTACACTCGGAGAAAATTTCTCCTATAGAAATAAAGTATAAGTATTGAACAAATACAAACAGTGAAAATCTCTAGTTCAGATCTGGAGGAAAAACAGAAACTGGAATCTTCTTCTTGGCGTTTGGCTTTATCAGAAAAGTTGAAGAATGATTTCCGGCAGCAGTAGATCTGAACTTCTTGCTTCCACGATCGGACAGAAGATGAGTATGTGAAAGTCGATCTCGATCTGGAAAGCTTTTTCTGTTTATTTCCTCTGAAGATCGACACCCTTGCCGGAGAAGAACAGCGGCGGCGGCGGCTTTCGTTCCATGAAGAGAGAGAGAGGAAATAGCGATTATTTTTGGAAAGCGACGGCTGCAAAACTCAGAAGAATTTTCTTCTTGAAATATCTGTTTTTCTGATTAGGGTTTGTCGATTAGACAAGACCTTTTATAGGAGTACTAATAACGGTTATAATCGGATTTAATGACGTACACGTGGACCAATCATATCACGGTATTTGAAATTCTGTCAAATCTGGAATTAGAAGAAATTTCAGGGAAAATGAAGTCATATACACGAGTATGTATTAAACTACTCGAGTAGGTCAAGCACTACTCGAGTAAGTAGAGAGAAATTACTCGGGTATATAAATCAAGACTACTTGAGTATGTAGAAGAGAAGTACTCGAGTATGTATAGTCAACTACTCGAGTACTTTAGAAGATCTACTTGAGTATAAGGAAAATTCTCACGGGAAGTAGTTGAGCTACTAGAGTACAAGTTATACTACTCGAGTAGGCAGAATTGAACTACTCGAGTGGTTTAGAGGAACTACTCGAGATAAACACTTAGAAATATTCTGCACACTGAAAAAAATAGTTACTCGAGTAGTTTGGTTTAACTACTCGAGATAAAAGAAATCTACTCGAGTATATGAAAGACTTACTCAAGTATATCTTAACTACTCGACACATGGAAGATTGTTACTTGACATAGTGTCGAGACTTACTCGAGTATATAAAGTACCTACTCGAGTAAATGACTTAGAAAAAAAATTTGGAACCTGAATGCTGGGCAACTCGAGTAGGAAGAATGATCTACTCGAGTAGTTAAGTAAGCTACTCGGGTATGTCAATGAACTACTTGAGTGTTTTACTTAACTTCACGAGAGGAAAAATTTTCTTACTCGAGTATGCAGAACTTTTTACTCGAGTATTTCTTAAGCAATCTACTTGAGTAGTTAAGGACCTACTCGAGAGAAATACTTAGAGAAATTTTCTGTCAGCAATTTTTCTTCTACTAGAGGGGAATCAGCCTCAAGTCTTTACACAGTCCTATAGCTTGAATATAAAGTGTATCCCAATAGAGAGACTACACATGAGTCAACACTTTGGAACAGACAATGAGGGATTACACTGTGTGGTCCTGTGTTTGGTGACCTATTGTAGACTGACATTGGTCTACACTTCCCATTGGAGTCCTGCAAACACATAACTCAAGCAAAGCATCAAATACAACCTAATTCATCTTAGTTCCATGGTGACTTCATCAAATCTGGGTTAATGTGGACATAGTTCCCAACAATCTCCCCCTATTTGTTGAAGTCAGAACCCTTTACACTAAGGTGAATTATAGACATAAAAAGAAGCTAAGTAGAAAATGTGCAAGCAAGAAATAGACTATGATAAAGAATAATCAGAACAAAAACTTAGAATTATATAAATAAGAATATCCAAAAATTTCATTTCTACAGTCAATCATTCCACCCTCTCAAAGATCCTTGAAGATCAGCCTTGATTCTGTCTGTCCAGTTTCTCTTATTGTCTTCTCTGGTAGCAGTAGGGTTTTAGATAGTACTTGGGAGGTCTAGGAGGGGCAGCAGGGTTGTTCCTCCCATATTCTCTATCATAGATTCTTCTTTTTGTCATGGACTTCTCATAAAGTTCCCATTCAGAGGAGCTGTAATGAATGTTCCTGCTCTCATGGAATTCCATAACTAATCTGAGAGTTTCTAAAATCAGGGACTTGGAGGTTGGAGACCAAACTTCAGCATGATCAGTGGCTTTAGTAGGAGCAGTCCTGCTAGCAGAGGGGCCTTCACCATACTTCCTTTTCTTCTTATAGGTTCTGATCTCTGGAGGATCTTTGAGGAATATATCTGCAGGATCTTCTTCCCAGTCTTGAGCATAGTTGTCAGGAGGGGCAACTGTGTCTCCAGGCCTGGGAGAGAAGGTAGGTTGTAGGGGAACAACTGGGGCAGAGACATCTGTAGCTAGAGGGTTTAAATGATGAGGAATGATGTTGGGGTCAACAGCAAGGTCTGGAAGAATCTGATTGTGCATCCAGACAGCAATGTCATAGGTATGAAAATTGACACTCTGTATCTGGGCTAGCACATCATCATGAATTGTCTTTACATGAGCTTACCAAACATCTAACTTTTGAGCAGCTGACTTTTCTACCTGTTCTTTGAGTTCTTTGAACAATCCCTCCCCCTTTCTGATTTCAACAAATAGCTTCTCTATAGTGTCTTCTTTGAAAATACCAACTTCTTCACAGATTTTCATTTTGTTAGCTTCAGTTCTCTTATCTAGCTCTATCTGATTGTTGGCAAGGGTAACACCTTATTCCATAACATTTCCAACACTAGTGATAGTGTGGTCAAGGGCTTTGACACCAAGTTGGAATAAATACTTGAGTTTGTTAGTATTATGATGAATTTCAGCAAAGCCTCTGCTCATCGCAGTCTCTAGAGCAGTGACCTTGTCAGTTACTATCTTTAGGGAAGTGTCCAAATAATGTCTTTGTTCTTGAAGGAGAAGTGTAATATGTTGCAGAAAATCTGAGGAGGAAGAGACTGTAATAGCAGTAGTAGAGGGAGCAGCAGTAGGGAGAGAAGGAGTTACCCATGGAGCTATTTCTTCAATTATCATAGAGTTGTGAGCTCTGGTGGTAGGAATGAGAGCAACCCCTTCTTCTGTATCCTGAGGGAGAGAGAATTCTAGATTTCTGAGAGGGGCCTCAACTAGCTCAGGAGAATGCTCATCAGAAATAAGAATGGTGTCTTGCTGGTCTTTGAGGGTATCTGGAGATTTGGCTAGAGTTCTGGCTGGAGAATGTACAGGAGACTGTGTTGGAGTGGAGTCCTTGTGACATTCAGAGGATGGAGCTGGAGGAGATAGAGGAGGAAAGGGCATCACTTCTTCAGAGAGCTCTGCAATCATAGCATCTATGGCAGCAGCTGTAGAGAGAAAAGATTCTAGAGGTATCTCATCTGAGGGAGTTGCTGGACTTTCTAGAGTATGAGGTAGGGAGGGAATTGCTGGCTGAGGAGAGCGCTGCCTGACTTGGCTAGAAGGAGTAGGCTCCCCCTCACTTAGTGCACCAGAGGAGCTGGCCACATGATGAGGAGAGGGAGATGAAGTCCTGTCCTCTAGAGCTGGAACCTCTGGAACTTCTGAAATCTTTGCAGCTTGGGCAGAATTCTTCAGCTTGAGTTCCCATCTCTGAATGGAAGAAATAGAGACCTTCTTCATGTGTTGAAGAGGAGTCCCTTTGGAGAAGTTGAATACCTCAGGATTTGTTTCATGGAGGAGCAGAGAGATAATTCTAGCGTAGTTGGGGGATTTTAAACTGTCCTTAATTTTATCCAGAATCGGCATACCAAATTGGTATTTCTTGCGGCAGACAATTGCTTGCATTATGTTGAAGAAATACGATGGAATGTCTCTTATGGAGTTTGTCTTGCACAATAAGATTTTCCCAATAACATCAACCAAAAATTTGCCTTCTGCATTCATGTCTGGCCTTTTAAAGTACTGAGCATCAGTTGAAAAGCCACAGAGTAGGGCTGTTATGTCAGAGTCTTCAGCAACTAAGTGATCTTCTTCGTCTACTATCGGCAGTCGGAGAAGTTGAGAGACAGAGGTCTTGTTGAGTTTAATTTTCAAACCCTTCACTTTGGATTTCAGGACTTTTCCATTCCTTTGACCTTTAGATTGGAGAAGAATTCGGCGAATTCTGGGAAGAGAATCCGGCAGGGTTCTTGCAGGATGAAGGAAAGCCCTGCGGCATCTAGAAGAATAAGCAGGTTGTGAAAATCATCTGAAAGCTCGACAATCGCGGCGGTAACGAGTTCCGATCCTACGCCAATCTTGGAGATGGCGGCCATGATCCAGAAAATGGGAAGAAATTCTGTCGCGGGGAAGAGGAAGAGTCGCGGCTCTACAATTTCTCGAATGAAGATGAAGCGGCGGACGGGTACTCGAGTGGATGGAAATGATTTCATGTAGAGTGATATTTGGAATTTAGAATTTATAAAACCCTAGATTTAAGTCTAATCAACTCGAGGAAAATAATTTAAAGTAAAGGCGGCACGGGAAAAATTTGAAAGCCAAACGACATATACACGAGAGGTAAAAGAAGGTACTCGAGTATATAGAGAGTTACTCGAGTAGGTCTGGGACTACTCGAGTAGGTCTGTAGAAGGTACTCGAGTAGGTCTAGATAATCTGAAATGACTCGAGTAGAAGGATTTACATACTCGAGTAGGTGAAGTATACTACACGAGTACTCAATTGCCTTACTCGAGTAAGTTAAGGGACTACTCGAGTAGGTCTGTTGAGGACTCAAGTAGGTACTTTGAGTACTCGAGTAGGTCAGTTTTTACTTGAGTCATAGAAGGAAGAGACCTTAGAAGAGCCAAATTTTGACTAACCTTTTAGTTTCCTTTGCTTCCTTGATATCCAAACTGCTCTAATCTTCCTTGTTGAGCATCCCAAGTTCAGTTTTGAAGAATGAGAACTTGGTCTCGTCCAGCGGCTTCGTGAAAATGTCTGCAACTTGCCTGTCTGTGGAGACATATTGGAGATCTATGTCCCCATGCTCTACATGCTCCCGGATGAAATGATATCTTAGCTCGATATGCTTTGTCCGGCTGTGCGAGAATGGATTGTTGGCTATTGCAATTGCCCTGGAAGCGTCTCAAAACAATGGGATATTGCTGAACTTCATGTTGTAATCCTCAAATTGATTCCTTATCTAAAGTAACTGTGCGCAGCAACTGCCTGCAGAGATGTACTCTGACTCGGCCGTTGAGATTGCGACACAGTTCTGCTTCTTACTACTCCAGGAGATTATCCTTCTTCCAAAGAATTGGCAAGTTCCTAAAGTGCTTTTCCTGTCGTCTTTGCTGCCTGCAAAATCTGCATCTGAAAATCCAATTAGTTCGCTGTCATTACTTCTTTGGTACCATAAGCCAATATTTGGTGTACCCTTAAGGTATCTCAAAATCTGCTTTGCAGCAGCGTAGTGAGATTCCTTGGAGTTCACCTGAAATCTAGCACAGACATATGTTGAAAACATTATGTCAGGTCTACTGGCAGTAAGGTAGAGAAAGGATCCAATTATGCTTCTGTACTTGGTTTCATCAAAAGGTTTCCCTTTTTCATCCTTGTCCAGAGACATAGTTGAGCCCATTGGAGTCCTCATAGAGGTTGCGTTCTCCACTCCGAATTTCTTAATTAGCTCTTTGGTGAACTTGGACTGCGAGATGAAAATTCCATCTTCAAATTGTTTCACTTGAAGCCCTAAGAAATACTTCAGCTCGCCCATACTGCTCATTTTGAACTTCCCTTGCATATGTTTTGAGAACTTTTTGCAGAGGTTGTTGTCTATAGAGCCAAAAATAATGTCATCGACATAGACTTGCACTAGCAAAATCTTGCCTTTAATTTCCCTAAGAAATAATGTCTTGTCTATCTTTCCCCTTGTGAACTTGTTCTCAAGTAGAAAGCTAGACAGCGTCTCATACCAAGCTCTAGCAGCTTGTTTCAGACCATATAGGGCCTTGTGCAGAAAATAGACATAATCAGGAAAGTTAGGATCAACGAAACCTGGAGTTTGTTCCACATACACTTCCTCCTTTATGTTACCATTTAGGAAGGCAGACTTTACGTCCATCTGATAGACAGTAAACCCTTTGAATGCAGCATATGCTAGGAACAGCCTTATTGCCTCCAGCCTTGCCACTGAAGCATATGTCTGGTCGAAGTCGATTCCTTCTTCTTGACGATAGCCTTTAGCGACGAGTCTGGCCTTGTTCTTTATGATCCTCCCGTCTTCGTCCATCTTGTTCCTGTAGACCCATTATGTTCCAATGATGTTCTTTCCTTTGGGTCTTGGAACAAGCTTCCACACATTGCAGCGCTTGAACTGATTTAGCTCTTCTTCCATTGCCATTATCCACGATGCGTCTGAGTTTGCTTCTTCAAACTTCTTTGGTTCAACCTGTGAGAGAAAACTTAAATAAAGATTCTTGTTAGTTGTACCTCTTCATGTTCTGACACCGTCCCGGGGATCTCCTATGATCTGGTCCATGGGGTGATCCTTTAGATGTCCGAGCTCTAAAGTTCTTTCATCTGGATAATTTTCAATCACTGGAGTGATTTCTTCATCTTGGATGACTTCTTCATTTTGATCATTATCCTCTCCAATAGGAGTTTGGTTGGTGATCTTAATGAACATTTCGCCTTTGTCTTCGGACAGTTCATCCAAGCTGGTTTCTTTCAGCTTTTCATATGCATCTTCAATGGGCACACTAGACGGATTGCTTTGCAGCAAGCTCGTCTCATCAAATACAACATGTATCGATTCTTCTACCACCAGGGTTTTTCTATTAAATATTCTATATGCCTTACTATGGCTACTATAACCTACAAAAATAGCTTCAAAACTCTTTTCGCTGAACTTGGTGGTATGATACTTACCATTGTTGAGTACGAAGCATTTACAACCAAAGATTCTAAAGTATGAGACTGTTGGTTTCCTGCCTTTCAGAAGTTCGTAAGGTGTCTTATCGTTGTCTTTGTTTATGAGTGCTCGATTTTGCACGTGGCATGCAGTGTTGACGGCCTCAGCCCAGAAGTACTCCGGTAGTGAAGCATCACTCAACAAGGTCCTGTAGGCCTCTATGAGTGTTCTGTTCCTTCTCTCAGCCACTCTATTTTGTTGTGGAGTACGAGGAGAGGAAAACTCATGAAAGATACCTAAGCTTTAACAGAATTCTGTCATGGCCCCAGATTTGAACTCTGTTCCGTTGTCACTTCTGATTTTGACTATAGAGCAGTTGTATTCATTCTGGACTTGCCTGACAAAATTAATAAAGATGTCGAAGGTATCTGACTTGTGTTTCAGAAAGAACACTCACGCAAAGCGCGAGTAATCATCAACAATTACCAATGTATAGTCCTTACCTCCCAAACTTCTAATTTGCAGTGGACCAAACAAGTCCATGTGCAATAGATGATGACATCTGTTAGAGTCTTTGCCAATAATGCTTTTAAAGGTAGCCCTTGTTTGCTTGCCTTTTATGCATGCATGACAATGTTTATCTTTGACGCACTTCGCATTTGGGGCATCACGTACTAAGTTCATTGAAAATAATTTATTAATAGTTTTGAAATTAATATGTGCTAGTCTCTTGTGCCATTGGTCACCAAGAGACGCACTATTGTTTGCTAAAAGACACACTGGTCTAGAGGAATCTATACAGATGAAATTTAAACAGAAAATATTCCTGCTTCGAGTGCCGGATAGAATCATTTCCATATTGTCATTGATTTTATCAGGCACTTATCAGCATGGAATTCAATTATGTATCCTTTATCGCAGAGTTGGCTTATGCTAATGAGATTGTGTTCAAATCCTTCGACATATGCCACAACCGAGAAGGATATATTACCGTTAGTAATCATACCATAGACTCTAGTGATTCCACGGTCTGAACCTGCAAAGATGACCTTTGGTCCGTTCACGACTGGAGTAAAGTTCTGAA
Organism: Platanthera guangdongensis; assembly: GCA_039583875.1. NCBI lineage: Eukaryota > Viridiplantae > Streptophyta > Magnoliopsida > Asparagales > Orchidaceae > Platanthera > Platanthera guangdongensis. Next base: position 17,240,279 of record CM077160.1, on the reverse strand, counting down.
TGAGGCTTCTAGTCCTGGTCATATGCCGAGAGCATCCGCTGTCCAAGTACCAGATAGGGGTTTTGTTGGCCTTTTGACATACCTACAATCATAATCAGTTTGCCTTAGGAACCCAAACACGTTTGGGTACTTGGTCTCGGGTTAGAGTGCTCCTCCTGCGAGTGTTAGCATTATGAGTGGTCTTTCTCAGATTGCTGACATGAGGGGTTGCAGCATTTCTGGAATTGAACCAGCAATCTATGGCGAAGTGACCAACCTTGCCACAGCACCAACAGTCAAATCTGTTGTACCTTTGCCTCATGATCTCCTGCTTGACCTTTTGGAATTGTGGTCTAGCAGGGGAAGCATTCTTGGAGGAAGATGCCTCATGATGACGGCAATCACATGGCTTCTTCTCCTTTATGGGCTTTTCTACAACAGGCTTTGTCTTTGGTGCCTTCTTGAAGTTATGCCCATGATTGAAAGGGCCATAGCTCTGAAGAATAACTTCTTCATAAGGTTCCTTAAAGACACTTTCGCCAAAGTTTCGGGGTCGAGCCCATCCTTGATAACGGGACTTTGGCTCTACATAGGTAGGCCTATCAAAGTGCCCGTAGGATGAATTAAAATCAAACTCATTTGATGGAAAGATGACCTTTTTGAATGTAATTTGATTTTGAGGGGCTTTCCCCTTCTCTTCGGCTAAGGCCTTTTTGACGGCCTTATTCTTCCGTTGATTCTTGTTTCTCCTAGAGGATTTACTAGGAGCTTCTTCATGGCCTAGTCCAGCTTCCTTGGCCTTAGCTTAGAATTCAGCAACGAATGGAAGAATAGTTTTGGCCTTCGAGAAACTTTCAACAAGTTTCTTTTCAGCCGCAAGTTGGGCTTCCAACTCTTTGATGATCTTCTCCTTAAGGTCAAGGTGCTCAAGAGCCTGGTTATTGTTGGAGTTACCATGGTGATCTGGAAGTGGTCAAACATGTAATCTCATTGCCAACGCGATATGAGCTTGCAGGGTCGCACATAAGAGGTGTGGAGAAGTTGGATGATTGACTGTGTTGGTAAAGGTTACCAATCACCGACCTGAATAGGGTTGGGCAAATGTTGCCTTGAAAGGATTGGTAAGAGTCGTCGATTGTGGGTCGACGAGTGTCGTCAACCCAAGGTCGACGATCGACGAGAATCGTCGAGTATCGTCGACCGCGGGTCGACGATCGACGAGAATCGACGAGAATCGTCGAGTATCGTCGACCGCGTGTCGACGGTCGACGAGTATGGTCCATCCTGCGTTCGGCAAGAATCGTCGAGTACTGTACTCTGATTCTCGCCGATCCTAGGTGATACTCGCCGACTGATTCTCGCCGAATCTGGTTGATGATTCTCGCCAATCGTCGCCAATTCTCGCCGATTGATTCTCACCGATTCTGGAACCCTAAATTTTGGGTGGTCTGCGGATAGCGATATTCCTAAGTATCTTTATGCCTTTGGTATAAAAGGACACTTAGGGTTTTTCGGGTATTCTCTCTCTGTGGCAGCTGATCGAACCGAATCCCGCGACGGAAGCGTTCCGCCTTTTCGTTCGTTCCGCCGATCCCGAATCCCGCCGTCGACGGAAGTGTTTCGCCGCCGTCGTGCTCGCTCCGTTGACCTCCTCTTCTCCGGCGATCGTCGCTGGTGTTGCTTTTCCTGGGGCGGACCTAGCAGTCCGTGGAATAGCAAGGTGCGTTCTTTCTCCTTCCCGATTTTTCGTGCGATGGAAAGATCGGCGTTCTCCCGCTCGTGTGGATTTCTGCAGAGACGTGGATATTATTCCACGTAGAACTCGCCACTAGCAAGAAGACGAAGCTTGGAGCATCTCCGTTGTGTTGTGACTCAACGCCACCGAGGTAATTTTTGCCTAGTTGTGTGTTAACTTCTTGATTCAATTACCATGGCCCGATCCCATCTCTTTTGGGTTTTCTTGATGTTTTATTCTTCCGCTGCGTGCACAAGCGTTGTGCCATCCTCACAGAGAAACCCAACAGTGGTATCAGAGGGAGATTTCGGCCATGATTGTTGTATTGGAAGTTTTGTTATTCCAGTGCGTGTAAACCTAGGGATTTAGAAGTGTTCTAAATGTCTAGATTTAGTCTTGGTACCTTGCTAAGAACTTCTGGAATTTCGTGGAAATTTCTAATTGTTAGAAATTGTAGTCTCCTTAGCAGTAACCATCCCTCGATTTTGTTTTGGATTTTGAATCCAACATAGAGAGATGAGCTTGTCTACTGCTTTAAGTTGAGTTGTCTTTGCTTTTGCCCAATGCACGTAAATCTGAGAATTTGGAAGTTTCCGGATGTTCAGATTTATCCCTTCCTTCTATCAAATGTTGATGGTGTCAGGTTGTTCACATAAGGGATGCATGTGGTTTTAGAAATATTGTATTTCCTTGGATGTGCACATTGATCAAATGTTGATCATGGTTAACTGTTAACCTATAATCAAATCCCTTCATCAAATACTAAGTGTTCGGATGCCTTCCGATAGATGACACTCTTCCTGCCTCGATCGATGAAGTGTGGGCTTGCCAAAGCAAGGTGCATTAATCTATCTTGGTAAGGGTGCGAGCGGATAATTGTGATATCCCACTGTCGACATCGGGTCTAGCTTAACTATGTGACCTCAAAGGTTGGTTGCCTGGAGGCATAGGGTTGGCATGCACCATATGATGGATGCGAATAAGGAGTTATTCACTAACCATACAAGAATTGCATGAGGATGCAATTGGCAAGCGTTGCCTACCTAAATAACCGCATCGTGAGAGGAAAGCCAAAGCTGACTCATTGTGTTGGTGAAATATAGATCTTGTCCACTAAGAGAGTAGCTCGCATGAACTCTCCGAATTGTTAGTGAGGGCTATCATTTCGAATAAAATAGTGGGAGTGTTTTAATTGAAGTCCAAATTAAAATAAATTGTATTTGAAATTTTGGTACTGATTTTATTCTGCATAAATTCTTGTAGAATTCCATGGCAAGTGTTTCACACTCCACGTTGTCTCTGAGAGCCATCCTTGAGAAGGATAAGCTCAGTGGGACAAATTACATGGACTGGTATAGGAACCTGAGAATTGTTCTCAGGCAAGAGCGAAAGCTCTATGTCTTGGAAGAAGAAGCCCCCGAGGTGCCGACCGGGAACTCTTCCCGTGCTGAGAAGGATACTTATAAGAAGTATACTGATGATGATTTAGATGTCGAATGCCTTATGCTTGCCACTATGAACTCTGAGCTTTAGAAGCAATATGAGAACATGGGGTGCAAGGAGATTGACGAGCATCTCAAGAAAATATTTCAAGGGCAAGCTCGTCAAGAGAGGTTCGACGTCACAAAAGCGTTGTTTCAGTGCAAGATGGGAGTTCGAGACTCAGTAGGGACTCACGTACTCAATATGATTGGGTATATAGAGAACCTTGAAAGGCTGGGTTTTCCTCTTGGTCAAGAGTTGGCCACAGATCTGATCCTGCAATCGTTGCCGGACAGTTATGAGCAGTTCGTCTTGAACTACAACATGAATGAAATAGACAAGACACTGCCCGAACTCCTAGGCATGTTGAGAACTGCTGAAATCAATATGAAGAAGGCCAAGCCTGCCAGCCCCATACCGATGGTGCATAAGGGCAAGGGCAAGGCCAAGGGCTCTAAGAAGACGAAGGTGGGACCTAAGTCATATCTTGAGCCCAAGTCTTCTGCACTGATGAAAAAGAAAAGCACGGTGAAGGAAGGGAAATGCCACCACTGTGGCAAGGCTGGTCATTGGAGGAGGAACTGTCCTTCGTATATTGAAGGTCTGCAGAAATTGAAGGGAGGTATGACTTCCGCTTCAAATGTCTACGTTATAGAGATAAACCTTTCTGCTCCTTCATCTTGGGTATGGGATACCGGATGTGGTTCTCACATTTGTACAAATGTGCAGGAACTGGGAAGGAGAAGATTGCTGAGTAAAGGGGAGGTGGACCTCCGTGTCGGTAATGGAGCAAGAGTTGCTGCTGTAGCCGTAGGGGTTTACCGTCTTTCTTTGCCCAGTGGGCTTGTAATAGAACTAGATAATTGTTATTTTGTTCCGGCCATAACTAGAAACATTATATCTATTTCATGCTTGGACATGATTGGATTTTCTTTTATAATTAAGAACAACTGTTGTTCTATATTTAAGAATGATGTTTGTTATGCTGTAGCCCAATTGTTTAATGGTCTTTATGTTTTGAACTTGGACCATCTGATCTGTAATGTAGAAAATAATAAAAGACTAAGAACAAATGACGCGAACCCTACATTTCTCTGGCATTGTCGTTTGGGCCATATCAACGAGAAGCGCATATCCAAGCTCCATAGAGATGGACTTTTGGACTCATTTGATTATGAATCATTTGAGCGATGCGAATCTTGTTTGTTAGGCAAGATGACTAAAGCTCCTTTCACTGGTTATACTGAGAGGGCTGAGGATCTCATGGGTGTTGTACATAGTGATGTATGCAGACCCATGAGTTCCATGGCTAGAGGTGGGTATTTCTACTTTGTTACATTTACTGATGATTTCAGTAGATACGGATATGTGTATCTTATGAAGTGCAAATCCGAGACCTTTGAAAAGTTCAAAGAGTTCAAGAAGGAAGTAGAAAACCAGTTGGGTAAAAGGGTTAAAGCACTCTGATCTGATCGAGGTGGCGAATACCTGAGTCATGAGTTTCGTGATCATCTGAAAGAGTGTGGTATTGTATCACAGCTCACTCCACCTAGAACACCACAACATAATGGTGTGTCTGAGAGGAGAAATCGTACAATGTTAGACATGGTACGTTCGATGATGAGTCATGCAGACTTGCCTGTTTCCTTTTGGGGTTTTGCTTTAGAGACTGCTGCAATGACATTGAATCGCGCTCCAACGAAAACAGTTCTGAAGACACCATATGAGATATGGACTGGGAAACATCCTAGTATGTCGTTCATTAAAATTTGGGGCTTTGAGGCATACGTGAGATGTCAAATGCCTGACAAGCTGGAACCCAAATCGGATAAATGTTATCTGGTGGGATATCCCAAGGAAACGAAAGGGTATTACTTTTACCTACCGTCTGAGGGCAAAGTGTTTGTCGCAAGGACTGGTGTCTTCTTGGAGAAAGAGTTCTTATCAAGAAAGACTGAAAAGGGAGAGCTTGAAGAAGTTCAAGAACCACATGTAGTGAATGAACCGGAATTGGATTCTGAGTCAGGACTGCAAGATGTTGTAGCTAGAGAACCTGCTCAGGGAACACAAGTCCTACGTAGATCTGGTAGACCGAGGTTTGAGCCGGAGAGATATGGATTTCTCGTGTCTCAAATAGGTAATGTGTTGCTTATGGATCATGATGATGAGCCAGCAACCTACCAAGAGGCTATGAATGGACCGGACTCCGATAAATGGCTTGAGGCTATGAAATCCGAAATGGACTCCATATATGCAAACCAAGTTTGGAACTTGGTGGAACCACCTGAAGGGGTACGACCCATAGGTTGCAAGTGGGTCTTCAAGAAGAAGACCGATATGGATGGGAATGTACAGACATTCAAAGGGCGACTGGTGGCTAAGGGTTTCAAGCAAATTCATGGTATTGACTATGATGAGACCTTTTCCCCTGTTGCCATGGTAAAGTCCATAAGGATACTGCTTGCTGTTGCTGCGTATTATGACTACGAGATCTGGCAGATGGATGTCAAAACGGCTTTCCTTAATGGAAACCTCCTTGAAGAAGTGTATATGACACAACTCGAGGGTTTTGTATCCCCAGATGAAGCCACTAATATATGCAAGCTGAATAAGTCCATCTATGGACTGAAACAGGCCTCTCAAAGTTGGAATCTTCGTTTTGATGAGAAAATCAACGAGTTTGGTTTCATCAAGAATGAAGATGAGTCTGGTGTTTACAAGCGAATCAGTGGGAGCATTGTTGTCTTCCTGATATTGTATGTAGATGACATACTATTAATTGGGAATGACATTCCTACCCTGAAAGTTGTTAAGAACAACCTAGGGAACTGCTTTTCAATGAAGGATTTGGGTGAAGCGACTTACATACTCGGTATTAAGATCTATAGAGATAGATCAAAGAAGTTGCTGGGTTTGACCCAGAGTACGTACATCGAAAAGGTGTTGAAGCGGTTCAACATGCTTGAGTCCAAGAAAGGATTTTTGCCCATGTCTTATGGTGTGAATCTCTCTAAGGACCAGTGTCTGAAGTCTTGTGAAGATAAGGACCGCATGAAGTTGATTCCATATGCTTCGGCAATTGGATCAATCATGTACGCGATGTTATGTACTCGACCCGACGTCTCCTTTGCTTTGAGCATGACTAGCAGGTATCAGTCAGACCCCGGTGAGTGTCACTGGATTGCAGTCAAGAATGTCCTAAAGTACTTGAGAAGGACTAAGGATGTGTTCTTGGTGTATGGTGGAGAGGAAGAGCTCGTTGTAAGTGGTTACACGGATGCTAGCTTCCAAACTGATAGAGACGACTCCAAGTCTCAGTCAGGTTTTGTGTTTTGCCTGAATGGAGGAGTTGTGAGCTGGAAGAGTTCCAAACAAGAGACAGTTGCTGATTCTACAACAGAGGCCGAGTATATCGCCGCAGCTAATGTGGCGAAGGAGGCTGTGTGGATTAGGAAATTCATCGGCGAGCTTGATGTAGTTCCTAGCATTGTTGGTCCCGTAGTTCTCTACTGTGATAATAATGGTGCAATTGCACAATCTAAGGAACCTAGATCCCATCAGCGCTCCAAGCATATACTTCGGCGGTTTCATCTTATTCGTGAGATTGTCGAACGAGGAGATGTGAACATTTGCAGAGTGCCGACTGAGGAGAATATTGCGGATCCACTGACAAAGCCTCTCGCGCAGAGAAAGCATGATGGTCATACTAGATCGATGGGTATACGATACCTAAATGATCAACTCTAGTGAGAATCTTGTGGATTGCATGTAAACATGTATCTTGTTGGCTATTTGTTCATATGATGAACAGTGTACCTAGTTTTTCTCTTACAATTAATGGCAAGTTCTTTTATTATGAGTTTTTTTACATGATAGTTAAATGTTAACATAATAGATACCCTTAGAATGTTTGCTTCCATGGGACATCAAGTACGTGACTTGAATGTGATAGCCTATGATTTATTTGAAGCTTCATTCTTAAAAGGTCCCTGGTCGAGTATCATCATAGAAACTAAGGGTGAGGATGGTACATGAAGGCTAGCACGTGCGTTGACTGATGACCGGTTCTCACAGGTCATGATATTGTGATATCAAGTCATCACGTGGGTACTTGTTAGTGAACAAGTTGTACTGGACAGACCCAACCTGAGACTACTCTGTGGATTGTCATCCAATCGTGTCACGAGTAGGTCTCAATTGACAATGGTGTTGTGGTCCTTTAACCTGAAGTCACAGCATTCATCAAGTGAGGAAGAGCGTGCTTTGATGCCATCTAAAGTCTTCCTTGAGAAAGATAGATGATAAGGGTGGTTGTTGGGCATGTTACGAATCATTTGGGTGTTTGTGTGTGAGCAAATATGGGATTTGTCCTCCTGTATGACAGGAGTTGCATCCATGGGCCCCTTGATGGAACTGGACTGAGAAATGCATGGCCATGCTTGGTTGAGTCAATATGTGATATTGGACTCACCATTCTCTGGAAGTCCGTCCTGAATCAAGAAACTTGGATTGAGCTATTACGAGGGTGACACGGTCCATGCCTCTAGTTCTTTTCGGATGTAAGGGACAAAGGGACAAAGACAACGCTGATACATTGGTCATAAAGGCTTATGAGTTATAAACTCTTATTGCTTGGGGAGCAATGATGCATTGCTAGATGCCGCTCATTGTTTGTGAGGTTTTTGGTTTGATACTTTCAAGATCAAGTGGGAGTCTGTTGGAGTTACCATGGTGATCTGGAAGTGGTCAAGCATGTAATCTCACTGCCAACGCGATATGAGCCTGTAGGGTCGCACATAAGAGGTGTGGAGAAGTTGGATGATTGACTGTGTTGGTAAAGGTTACCAATCACCGACCTGAATAGGGTTGGGCAAATGTTGCCTTGAAAGGATTGGTAAGAGTCGTCGATTGCGGGTCGACGAGTGTCGTCAACCCAAGGTCGACTATCGACGAGAATCGTCGAGTATCGTCGACCGCGGGTCGACGATCGACGAGAATCGTCGAGTATCGTCGACCGCGGGTCGACGATCGACGAGAATCGTCGACCGCGGGTCGACGGTCGACGAGTATGGTCCATCCTGCGTTCGGCGAGAATCGTCGAGTACTGTACTCTGATTCTCGCCGATCCTAGGTGATACTCGCAGACTGATTCTCGCCGAATCTGGTTGATGATTCTCGCCGATCGTCGCCAATTCTCGTCGATTGATTCTCACCGATTCTGGAACCCTAAATTCTGGGTGGTATGTGGATAGCGATATTCCTAAGTATCTTTATGCCTTTGGTATAAAAGGACACTTAGGGGTTTTCAGGTATTCTCTCTCTGTGGCAGCTGATCGAACCGAATCCCGCGACATAAGCGTTCCGCCTTTCCGTTCTTTCCGCCGATCCCGAATCCCGCCGCCGACGGAAGTGTTCCGCCGCCGCCGTGCTCGCTCCGTTGACCTCCTCTTCTCCGGCTATCGTCGCTGGTGTTGTTTTCCTGGCGCGGACCTAGCAGTCCGTGGAATAGCAAGGTGCGGTCTTTCTCCTTCCCGATTTTCCGTGCGATGGAAAGATCGGCGTTCTCCCGCTCGTGTGGATTTCTGCAGAGACGTGGATATTATTCCACGTAGAACTCGCCACTAGCAAGAAGATGAAGCTTGGAGCATCTCCGTTGAGTTGTGACTCAACGCCACCGAGGTAATTTTTGCCTAGTTGTGTGTTAACTTCTTGATTCAATTACCATGGCCCGATCCCATCTCTTTTGGGTTTTCTTGATGTTTTATTCTTCCGCTGCGTGTACAAGCGTTGTACCATCCTCACAGAGAAACCCAATAGTTATATTCTTCAATAGCATTATTGAAGTTTTCTTCGAGGGAGTCAGTCTTTGCGACTTTCTTTCTCAAGATGCTCTCTTCGGCTTTTAGAGATTTGATCTCTTTAGCCTGAGCCTTCACGACTCGACGACATTTGTCGTAAGCCATGATTAACTCCTTGTACTGGGCCATTAGCTCTGACTCATCGTCAGAGGAGCTTTCCTCACAATCATGTTTAGAGACTTCAGAATCTGAAAGAGGCGTATGAGAGTTTACCTTCCCAGTGAACTGGGGCTCTTGGTCATCATCTGTTTGAGCCATTAGCCCAAAATAAGCTTCTTCTTCACTTGACTCAGATGAGTCGGAGACACTAAGAGTCTTGCTCTTTTTGGCTATGAGGCTCTTCTCTTTCCTCTTCTTATTGTGTGAGGATTTCTTTTCTTCTCTTCTGTTACCCTCCTTCTTATGAGGGCAGTTGGCGATGACGTGACCTGGCTTATTACAACAATAGCAAATGATGTTAGTCTAAACATATTTGTTCTATTTAGAGGAATACTTATCATGGCTACTTGAGCCTTTTCTTTGCCGATCACCATCATGTCGTGATCTTCTATAGGAGGCATCCTTGCCTTTCCATTGCTTTTTCTTGTTCAAGAATTTCTTGAACTGACATGAGAGTAGTGAGAACTCTCCTTCTGATAGCTCAGAGCCTTAGGTATGAGGCTCAGAAGTTTCTTCTTCTTCACTAATCTTTGGAGCTGGAGCAGGGGAGGCAGCCTTTGTCTTTCTGGAGGTGTCTGCTTTTAGAGCAACATACTTTTCTTTGAGAGCAGACCTGCTCTTCTCTTCTTCAGCTTTCCTGGTGTTGAGTTGAAGCTCATATGACATAAGCTTCCCGAAGAGATTTTGTGGGTCTGTCTCAGCCAGCTTCCCAAACTCCCTGATGGCACAGACCTTGTTGTCCCATTCTTTGGTCAGGGATCTCAGGAATTTGTCATTCAGTTCTCCATTAGTGAATACTCTGTCATAGACCCTTAGGCCACTCACTATCTTGAAAAAGTTCTCAAATGTATCAGCAATGGTCTCTTTGCTTCCCTGTCGGAAGACTTCATACTTCTGATTGAGGAGGGATCTCCGATCATCCCTCACTTCTTCTGTACCTTCCATCAAGGTAACCAAGGACTGCCACATCTCCTTTGCAGATTGGCAGTGGATTAAGTTTTGCAGCATTGAGTCATCACTACACTTGCTATTATGTTTTTAGCTTTCTTATCCAGTGAGACAAGTGCAATCTCGTCCTTGTCCAAATCCATCAACTTCTTTGGAATCTTCTTGGTAGGATCTATAGTGGAGACAGTCATAGGGACATAAGGACCTTCTTCAACTATCATGAAGATCCTTGGATCCACAGCTTCCATAAAAAATTTGATCCTTTCTTTCCACATGGGAAAGTTGTTCTTGTAGCACAGAGGAAGCTTGGCGAAATCCTTTGCCTTGTCCATGATAGATAGATCTCAATTAACAACTATATGCAGGAACTGATCAAGGTGTTAACCTTTTAACGATCAACCTGGCTCTGATAGCAATTGAAAGATAATAGTTGTTAACCTAAATCACCTAGAGGGGGTGAATAGGTGAGTTGTGCGCCTTTTGCGGAATAAAAAATCTTAGAACACAGCACAGACCTATCTACTCAAATATCACAGACGAGACAAGATTTATAGTGGTTCCCCAATCTTGGGTACATCCACTTTCCCTCACCGATCTAGCAATAAACTAGACTCGGCTACTCCACTATCTCGGATTGAAAATCAATCCTACCCTCGGAACAAAGTTCCTACAATCTCAATCCAATTCAACTGGATCTACAACTCGGAAGAAACACCTTCCTACAAACTCAGAGTGGAAAACTCCTACACTCGGAGAAAATTTCTCCTACAGAAATAAAGTACAAGTATTGAACAAATACAAACAGTGAAAATCTCTGGTTCAGATCTGGAAGAAAAACAGAAATTGGAATCTTCTTCTTGGCATTCGGCTTTATCGGAAAAGTTGAAGAATGATTTCCAGCAGTAGTAGATCTGAACTTCTTGCTTCCACGATCGGACAGAAGATGAGTATGTGAAAGTCGATCTCGATCTGGAAAGCTTTTTCTGTCTATTTCCTCTGAAGATCGACACCCTTGCCGGAGAAGAACAGCGGCGGCGGCGGCTTTCGTTCCGTGAAGAGAGAGAGAGAGAGAGAAATAGCGATTATTTTTGGAAAGCGACGGCTGCAAAACTCAGAAGAATTTTCTTCTTGAAATATCTGTTTTTCTGATTAGGGTTTGTCGATTAGACAAGACCTTTTATAGGAGTACTAATAACGGTTATAATCGGATTTAATGACGTACACGTGGACCAATCATATCATGGTATTTGAAATTCTGTCAAATTTGGACTTAGAAGAAATTTCAGGCAAAATGAAGTCATATACACGAGTATGTATTAAACTACTCGAGTAGGTCAAGGACTACTCGAGTAAGCAGAGAGAAATTACTCGGGTATATAAATCAAGACTACTCGAGTATGTAGAAGAGAACTACTCGAGTATGTATAGTCAACTACTCGAGTACTTTAGAAGATCTACTCGAGTATAAGGAAAATTCTCACCGGAAGTAGTTGAGCTAGTCGAGTACAAGTTATACTACTCGAGTAGGCAGAATTGAACTACTCGAGTGGTTTAGAGGAACTACTCGAGATAAACACTTAGAAATATTCTGCACACAGAAAAAAACAGCTACTCGAGTAGTTTGGTTTAACTACTTGAGATAAAAGAAATCTACTCGAGCATATGAAAGACTTACTCGAGTATATCTTAACTACTCGACACAGGGAAGATTGTTACTTGACACAGTGTCGAGACTTACTCGAGTATATAAAGTACCTACTCGAGTAAATGACTTAGAAAAAAAATTTGGAACCTGAATGTTGGGCAACTCGAGTAGGAAGAATGATCTACTCGAATAATTAAGTAAGCTACTCGAGTATGTCAATGAACTACTCGAGTGTTTTACTTAACTTCACGAGAGGAAAAATTTTCTTACTCGAGTATTTCTTAAGCAATCTACTCGAGTTATTAAGGACCTAATCGAGAGAAATACTTAGAGAAATTTTCTGTCACCAATTTTTCTTCTACTAGAGGGGAATCAGCACCAAGTCTTTACACAGTCCTATAGCTTGAATATGAAGTGTATCCCAATAGAGAGACTACACATGAGTCAACACTTTGGAACACACAATGAGGGATTACACTGTGTGATCCTGTGTTTGGTGACCCATTGTAGACTGACATTGGTCCACACTTCCCATTGGAGTCCTGCAAACACATAACTCAAGCAAAGCATCAAATACAACCTAATTCATCTTAGTTCCAGGGTGACTTCATCAAATCTGGGTTAATGTGGACATAGTTCCCAACATAATGAAAAGATTATTTCTTCTGTTTCTTATCTGTGTGCTTATCTTCTTTAGTATTTTCTCCTGGCTTAGTAAACATAATTTCTCTCTTAGGATCTGAAGCTTCCACCTTGGACATTGTCATGTCAGCAGCTCCTATAATCTTCAAAGATGTAGCCCTGGGGATAACTAATTCTGGGTGCAGCTTCATGTAGTCATCAACATTGAAGAATTTGTTTGACTTATTATATCTCTTGAGTTCTTCTTTTCTGTACTTAGACATAGTGGAGTATCCTGAGATATCCTTGCCTTCAGCTCTTACTTTGTTGATCATAGAGAGACCAATAAATTCCTGGAATCTGGCCATTTTAGCTGTGTTGGCTGTTTCTGGGTCTTCAAAATGAACAGGAGGTGAGTATGGCCTGTTGGGACTATCAGCTTTCTGTTCTACAGAGAGAGTTTGCTGCTACTGCTGATGTTACTACTGTTGATGTTGCTGCTGTTGACTTCCTGAAGTGTGATGCCTTTACTGACTGCTTCCAAAAGATCTCCCTTGATGTCTCTGATAAGATTGAATAGGGGCAGATCTCTAAGAACTAGAGCCAGAAGCACCAGCTGCATGAGGAGGAGGTGGTGGATATTTCCTATATCTCTGAACTGGAGGAGGAGAGTATCTTCTGCTTCTCTTCCTCTCCTTTTGTTCATTATTAGACAGCCACATCCAAGCTGGCATTCCTTTGTATGGTGTTATCTTTTGCAGAATGTAATAGGGAGTGTCATGTGCTAGATTAGGCTTAGGAGCAGGAGGAGGAGGTGCTTTTCTTTTCTTAGATACTTGTTTCCTCTTCTTCTTTGTATCCTCCTCATCTGAATTTTCATCCTCATCTTCATCATCATCATCACTGGCAGAACCCTGAGGGTTATCATATAGAGCATCCAATACTTTCAAGGCTTTAGCATAAGTAGAAGTCTTTTCTATAGCAGGAGCAGAAGTTTCAAAGGCTGGAGTTTCAGCTGAAGTTGGAGAAGAAACTATACAAGAATCAGAAGTAACTAGGACAAAGCTTTCAGCTGCTGCCTTATTTTCTTCTGCAATATCAGCCAAGGTCAATGCATCTAGATCTGGCATGGGAGAGTCATCCATCACAAAGGTTGGTGCTGAGATAGCTTCTGGAGGGGATGGAATGACTGCAGAGTATGGAAGTACAAAGCTGTCCCAAAGTTGCTTAGTAACTGCTTCACTGACAGGAGATGTATAAGGAACAATAGCCAAATATGGCTTAGTTAATTTTGCTGGAGGAAGATGCATATGTACAGTATCAAAAGTTTTCAGCAAATCTTTTAAGTTAACTGTGGAATTAAGAATGAAATCACCAACAGTCTCATCAATATCCATATTAGTATCAATAAAATCACTCAAATCTTTATATATACATTATGTATATGCTGCTGGTGAAGCTAGAGCATCTGCTAGAGCTGGAGCTAAAGACTCTGAAGCTGAAGCTGCTGCTTCATCATCATGCATCTCCCCCTGCCTGCTGTCAGTGGGAGCTGAGGCCAGGCCCCGGGCTGAAGATGGGGCAGCAGTAAGAGCAGAGAGTTTGGCAGATAAAGATGAGATGGTTGTTGCAAGAGGGGTAATAGCCTCTACTATAAAGAATTTAAGAAGGGGAGTGATGATGGATGATATGGTAGAGGGATCCAATGATATTGTGGGAGAGGTTGGTACAGAAGGTGTGGAAGTGGCAACCATGGTAGGGGTAGAAAGTGGAGCAGTAGGTATTGGAACACTTGGAGGGATGATGGATGATGATAGGGATGGATGGGTGGAATCTTGTAGGATTGTGTCTGGTGAGAGATGGTAAGATGGTATGGAAGAAAGATGTGGGGGAAGAGGAGATTGAGGTGGTGTGGGAATGTATGTGTTATGAGGGGAATCAAGAGGTGTGGGTGGTGGATTTTCTTGAAAAGGGGAAGAGGGGATGTCAGTGATGTCAACTGGTAAAGATGGAACATGTTGAGATGAAGGTGGGAGTGTGGAAGGAAGGGCTGGAAGAGAATATGTGGAGGGAATGCTCGCTTCAGCAGGGTGGGGAGTGGCCATAATAGCCCTTGTGCCTTCAGAAGTTGTGGTGGAAGAGGTGGAAGCCTTACAGGGCTTAGTGATGGTCCTCTCCCACCTGCCAAATAAGGCACATGTTAGCCTTTTACTAGCATTGATAAAGATGGTCTGGGAGACCAGTGATTCTGCAGCCTTTTCCTATAGAAATATTCCTAGTATTCTTACAAAACAAACTTCCTTCTTGGTGTTTTTCTTCTTTATCAGATCAAACAAAAACTGTCCCCATTTTATTGGTTTCTTGTTTATAATGGCACGCATAACCAGAAACTGTTGTTTGGTGATATAATCATGGACAGTGTGTTTCCCAAGTAATACTTTGCCAACTAAGTCTGCTAAAAACTTATAGGGGACAGACAGGTGTTTCTTCAAAAGCTTGTTAGGATTATCTCCAGTATAATCCATGAGGTTTAGCATCATATCTGATTCCTCTACTGCAATCTTTAGGTCCTCTTCTCCATTTCTTAATCCAAAGATTTCAGTTAAGATGGCGGGGGTTAAGGAGATGGAGTTACCCGTGATGGTGCCCGTCATGATATTCTGTTCTGTTTGTGATAGAGTGTAGACCCATTCCCTGATTTCGGTGTTGTGCAGCTTGATCCTTCTAGTCATCAGGGGTTTAAGTTGTTGGTCTTCAAGAAGTTCTAGAATATACAAAAAGATGGGATCTGAATGTTGAAATGTGTCAAAATCCACATCAAATGCAGTATCGAACTTCATCGCAGCCAAAGCTCCCGCTGGAATCGCCATGAAATCACCTGCAAAAAGAGAGAAACGGAGATCAAGTGCAAGATAATAGAAAGCGCGGGACGGAGGTCGAAGAAAACCTAGATATAGGATTTTCCAGAATATGAATCGACAAACTCCGCTCCATGAAAACAAAAATACTTCTTCGAACTGAGTTCGACGAAATGATTTAGTAATAAATAATTCGTCGATCTCACCCAGAAGACTTGAAGACAATTCGTCGAACTCCGGTCGACGAATATCTTCTGAAGCAAGTTCGTCGATCTCCGGGCGATGAAAATTGTTTCACACAGAGAATTCCGCGAACTCCGTTCGATGAATATCTCACAAAGCTTCCCCGGTTCGTCGAACTCCGTTCGACGAACTTTGGAAAATTCGTCGAGTGCATATAGAAATCAAATAAAATCTTCTCCAT
The DNA here is from genome assembly GCA_039583875.1 of Platanthera guangdongensis. Classification (NCBI taxonomy): domain Eukaryota; kingdom Viridiplantae; phylum Streptophyta; class Magnoliopsida; order Asparagales; family Orchidaceae; genus Platanthera; species Platanthera guangdongensis. Next base: position 17,224,570 of record CM077160.1, on the reverse strand, counting down.
TGATCATGCCAAGCTAATTTACAAAGAACATATGAATTCTCTCATCCAGAGGTTTGGTGAATATATCAGCCCTTTGTAAATCAGTGTAAATATAGACAAGATTGATATTCTTTTTGTCTACACACTCTCTAATGAAATGATGTCTTATATCAATATGTTTTGTCCTACTATGGTGAACTGAATTCTGGGCTATGACAATAGCACTTGTATTATCACAAAGTAGTGTTGAATTATTTAAATTGAACCCATAATCTAGAATCTGATTTTGTATCCAAAGCATCTGTAAACAACAGCTGCATGCTGCAATATATTCTGCGTTAGTAGTTGAAGTTGACACTGATGTTTGCTTTTTACAAAACCATGATACTAATCTCATACCCAGGAACTGGCAAGTTCCTGAAGTACTTTTTCTATCTACCCTGCATCCAGCAAAATCAGCATCAGAGTATCCAGTTAACTCAAATTCTGATTCAGCAGGATACCATAGGCCTAGATTAGGACAACTCTTTATATATCTTAAAATCCTTTTTAATAAAAATAGATGGGATTCTTTAGGGTTCACCTGGAACCTAGCACAAAGACATGTGGCGAATATAATATCTGGCCTACTTGCTGTGAGGTATAATAGGGACCCAACAATGCCCCTATAAAGTTTCTGATCCACAGGTTTCCCTAGTACATTAGAGTCCACAACAGCATTAGTAGCCATGGGAGTTTCTTGGCTGAGGCATTAGTCATCCCAAACTTCTTTATAAGTTCTTTAGCATATTTTGTTTGAGAGATGAAGATGCCATCAGGGATATGCTTCACTTGGAGTCTAAGGAAGTAGGAAAGCTCTCCCATATTACTCATTTCAAACTTGGAATGCATGAGGTCAGAAAACCTCTTGCAAAGTTTTGAATATGTAGAGCCAAATATAATGTCATCTACATATATTTCCATTAATAAGATTTGGTCCTTATGAGGTCTAGTGAAAATAGTTTTATCTACAGTTCCTCTTATAAATTTATGCTCTAATAGAAAGCTAGCTAAGGTCTCATACCAAGCTCTTGGAGCTTGCTTTAGACCATAAAGAGCCTTATGCAGTTTAAAAACATGAGAGGGATAAGTTGAAGAGATAAACCTGGAGGTTGTTCTACATAAACCTCTTCTTGTAGTACTCCATTTAGGAAAGCACTCTTTACATCCATTTGGAAAACCTTAAATCTCTTGAATGTTGCATAGGCAAGGAATATTCTTATGGCTTCCAACCTTGCTACAGGTGCAAAGGTTTGATCATAATCAATCCCTTCTTCTTGCTTATATCCCTGAGAAACAAGCCTAGCCTTGTTCCTCACAATCACACCTTGGCATCAAGCTTATTCCTGAAAACCCACTTAGTTCCAATCACTGGATAGCCTTTAGTCCTTGGAACAAAGTCCCAAACTCTACATCTCTCAAATTGATTTAGTTCCTCCTGCATTGCAAGAATCCAATGGGGATCTTGCTCAGCATCAGTTATGGATTGAGGCTCAATGTAGGAGAGAAAACAGGCATGCATCACATCATGGTTGAGTTGATGCCTTATCTGTACACCTACTGATATGTCTCCAATTACTTGAGATCTGGGGTGATCTCTAAGTGTGATAAATTCAGTGTGTGGAGTTGGTTGTTCAACAACTTTTGGTATTGATTCCTCTTGTGGAAATGAATTTGCTGTTGGTAGAGATTCATTTGCATCACCTTCTTCCTCTTCACTTTCTTCAATGGCTTGTGGAGAGGGATGAGTTGGAACCTCTTGGGTGAGGTTTAGTCCATCCAAGGTCTCACACAAGTGGGGTACCTGCAAGGTGCTATTGGTAGAAGTTTCCTTCTCCTTGCAATACATACTTGTCTCATCAAAGGAAACATGAATAGATTCTTCAATTTTCAATGTTGATTTATTAAACACCCTATAGGCCTTGCTTACTTGGGAGTATCCTAGAAAAACTCACTCTTCAGCCTTAGCCTCAAACTTTCTAATGTATTTTTTGTTGTTATTGTGTATGTAACAAGTACAACCAAATACTTTAAAATAGTTTATTTTAGGTTTCTTCCCCTTGAGTAATTCATATGGAGTCCTATTCTTTAATTTGTGAATAAGGCTCCTGTTCAGGACATAATTTGCTGTGCTTACAGCCTCTGCCCAAAAGGTGAGGGACATGTAAGCATCTGCAAGCAATGTACCTACAGCTTCAATGAGTGTCCTATTTTTCCTTTCAGCTACCCCATTTTATTGGGGAGTTTTAGGAGCTGAGAAGCAATGCCTGATACCTTCCTTCTCACAGAACTCATGCATAAGAAGAGACTCAAACTCTATGCCATGATCACTTCTGATCAATGCAACATGAGTAGAGAACTCAATCTGTATGGTCCTGAGAAAATCTGTAAGTACCTTGAATGTATCTGACTTTGATCTCAGAAAGAATACCCAACTGAACCTGGAGAAGTCATCCACTATAACTAAAGTGTAGGATTTTTCTCCTATGCTTTGTACAACAATGGGTCCAAAGAGATCCAAGTGTAGCAAGTACAAAATCCTAGGTGAATCACTCTTATTAACTGATTTAAAACTAGTTTTAGTTTGCTTGCCTAATTGACAAGCCCTGCAGAGACCTTCCTTATTGTAGGGACCAGAAGGTAGACCTCTAACAAGATTGTGCTTAGATAACCTAGCAATGTTTTTCAGATTTACATGTCCTAGTCTTTTGTGCCATAAATCATTCTGAGTACTAGTTAAATATAGCAAACAGATATCAGTTTTGGCATAAAGAAAGTTTACTAAGTAAATGTGGCATTGTCTACTTCCAGTTAAAACAGTTTGGTTATTTTTATTAATAATGGAACAAGTGGAGGGATTAAAGTATACCAGATAACCATCATCAAATAACTGACTTATAGAGATGAGGTTATGCTTGAGTCCACTTACATATGTCACCTTTTTGAATGTGACAGCTCCTATTCTTACTTCTCCAAATCCTTCTGACTGACCACATTTGGAGTCACCAAAGATAACCTTTGTCCCCAGTTTAGACTTGTAGTTGAATAAGATGTCCTTGCTATCAGTCATATGTTTGGAGCAGCCACTGTCCAGGTATCAAGTTTGATTTACCCCTGGACAATTTTTCACCTACAATACCAACAGTTAATGATTTTTGACCCAGGTTACCTTGGGCCCTTTGTATGGCTGATAAGAAAAACTAGAGATAATAGAAAATTCAGGTTGAGATTTGTATCCCAGGGGGAGATATTTCGTAGGTGGTATGATCCAGTCAGCTAGGGGATTAAATGGTTTCTTAGAAGTATTTAAGTTTCTGTTGGAATTATAGTTTTGGTGACGTCTTCCTGGGTTCGACGAATTTATGTAAGTTCGTCTATCAGAGTTCGACGAATTGGGTTGAGATCATCGATCTCTGCCCGGAGAATGAACATGTTCATTCTCTGTGCCCCACGTTCGTCGACCTCTGTTCGACGAACCATGCAAAGTTCGTCGATCGCAGTTAGATGAATAAATATAACTATAGTTTGCATTCATAGTTCGTCGATTTGGGTTCAATGAACTGGCCCCATTTCGTCGATCTGAGTTCGACGAAAATTGTTGAACTTTGTTTTTATTATTTGTTTTCTGGTTCTTGGTTTTCTGTCCTACTGTCTTAGGGATCTTTTCTACTGGTAGTTCATTATTTACAGTTTCTTTCCCTTTAGCAGACACAAATTTTATTGGGGTTGATAAAATTCTTCCTGAGAATGGGGACCAAACTTGATGGAGCACCCAAGCCCTGCTTGCCATTAAGTTTGGATTTGACAGTGCTTGTGATATCCATCAGCTTGAGGCTTCTCCCGTTGAGAGTTTCCTCAAGTTGTTTGGCCTCGCAAAACTCAGTTTTTAGTGAAATTATTTTTTCATTTGCTAAGTTTAGTTCATCTTTTAGCCTAATATTTTCAGAGTGAACATTTTCTAAAGTTCCTAGTTTCTCCCTAAGAGTTTTAATTTCCTTTTCAGAATGTATCAAATCTAAACACATAATTTTGAAATCTGATTTAAAAGAGTCAGAGTTATAATCAAAAGATGATAATACCTGATCAACTTCTGATTCAAAAGCTTCCTCATTGTCTGAATCTTCATCTTCTGAATGACTTCTTGAGGCATCAATTGTCATGAGGCAAACCACTTTTGCTCTTTCTTCTTCCTCATCTTAACTGGAGCTCGAAGATGTTGACTCATCTTCTGTCTCACTCCAGGTCTCAGCCACAAACCCCTTTTCCTTTCTCTTGTGTTTGCTAGAAGAGGGTTTGCTGATGTACTGTCTTCTAGAGTCCTTTTCCTTTCTCTTGTCCTTCTTTTGGTTCTCTAGACACTCAGAGAGGAAGTGCCCATGCTTTCTGCATCCATAGCACACAACTTATTTAGTTGGTGTCTTATCATACTTTGGTTTGTCATTTGTTCTTCCTGACTTTCTCCTGACCTTTCTAACCATCTTGAAGAATCTCTTAGCAAAGAGACTCATAAGCTCTTCATTTGTTGTTGAAGTTTCTGATTCTTCTGAATCTTTGAAGGATATATTTTGTTCTCTTCTGGGTGCAAGAGGTGTTCTTTGTTCAGCTTCCTCCCTGGTCTTTATCAGCTGCTCATAAGACTTCAGTTTTCATAATAGAGATTCAGTTGATAACTCATTCAGGCATCTGGATTCCTTGATGGGCCAGATTATTGTATCCCATGAGCTTGGAAAGCATGTTAAAATCTTGTCATTCACTTCTGTAAGAGTGATGTTCTTGTCCAAGGTCTTGAGCTCATTGATGATTGAGCTTAACCTATTATACATCTCTGAAACTGTCTCAGCTTCTTGCTTCTTAAAGTTTTCATATTGGGAAATGAGATTTGATCTCCTATCCTTTCTCTCATCTGCTGATCCATCCACCATTTGGTTTAGGGAATCCCAAATGGCTTTTGTTGAGGTGCACTCAGCAACTTTCTGAAATATATCATCAGACATAGTTTGTGCCAGTATGTTCATGGATTTTGCATCAGCCATCTTTGCTTTCTTGTATGCATCATTGTAGTCTGGAGGAGGTACTGCAGTCATATTTGTAGAAGTGCTTGGAGGAGCAGCAGGTGGTGGAGGTACTCCTGTTAAGATAGAAGCAAAAATATCTTCACCAATAGAATTCATATACAGCTTGATTCTTGCCTTCCAGATGGCAAACCTGTTAAGGTTGCAAACTAGAGGTCTGGTGCTTGCATAATCTTTGTTCTGTGTCATGGCTGTGTTTCTAAGTTAAATGTGAATAAAGTGATGTGTAGATCTAACAAAGGATCTTTGGTTCAAGGGGTAACTTTTCCAACCAAAGGAACCTCCTCTGATACCAATTGAAAGTTAGAGTTAGATCTAGAATACTCTAGAGGGGGGGGGGGGGTGAATAGAGTATACTTAAAAAATTATTAAGTCCTAGTGCAGGGAATGATGAAATGCTAGCAGATAGTAAACCTAATTCACAAACACATTAAGAACAAAAAGAAAAATAGGCAACCAGACGACATAAGAAATTTATGGTGGTTCCCCAAATCTGGACAGTCCACTCTTCTACCACCCTGGTAGGAATCCACTTAGGTTGTTGATCAGGTGCCTGACACCAATGGGTTTTGATCAGGTCCCCAAAAACTAACTCAAGTCTTTTGAGCAGGAGACTTGCAACCAGGAATCACTTTTGAAGGGAGATGATAACCCTTTACAAAGGTGGGGATGAGAGAGTTGATTATGTCTTCTTTGTCAACAATCAGAGAGAAGACTTATGTGGACTGATGTTAGCAAACAGCTCCCCCTGAGATGTAGAATGATTCAGGGAAGATCTGGAGCTTTGCTGCAGGGTGATAGGCCTTCAAGCCGAGTTCTTGACTAGTAGAGATGCAGGAACTTCTTGACTAATTTGATAGTAGTTGTCCTTGGAAGTCCTGTAGAGTGTAAGGAAGAAGAATATTCTTGTTATTGTATGATTGTTCTTCTTCTCCTGAATACTGATCTCTGCTTGTCACTGTAAGCTATTGTGTTCTTTTTTTTGATCTTGTTGTCTCTTCGTTTTTGTATGTCTGTGTGTGTATTTCTTCTTCTCTGTCTTTTAAAATTTTGAATGCCTCAGTCATTAATGATGACGGCCTGGAGAATAATCAGCATTGATTAATTTCCCAACTGTCTTGTGGAAAATTAGCAAGTAATAATCCTGAGGAAGACTGTTATTAATGCTCCCTCTAACGGATACATTCAGAGAATGTTAGAGCATTAATTTTTCAGGAATTATCGCATTTGAGTGAGGACAGAATGCCGGAAATGGCTAAGTCTGGAATCGTCAAACAGTTTGTAGAATCCGTCGAACTGAATTACCAGTTCGTCGAGCTGAGATGTTGTATTTGTCGATCATACGGCTTCTTATTCGTCGAGCTGAGTTCCAAGATCGTCGAGCTAATAACAAAATTTCATACTTCAGAACCTTTGCCTTTTCTGTCTGAAGTTCGTCGAGCTGAGTTTGTAACTTCATCGACTGGAGTTCAGCAACTATTCTGGACTTAGAATACTTCATGAATATAGTTGTTGATGTAAAGGATCCAGAATTCATCGACCAAAGAACAAAGTTCATCGACCTGAGAACTTCTAACTGAAGGTTCTTGTGAAGTTGAGGTCCAAGTTCATCAAGCTCAGGATCCAGTTCGTCGAGCAAAGTCTGAAGTTGGACTTAGAATAATTTGGAGTTATCCTGACTTTAGATAGTTGAAGAAATATCCCAGATTTCATCGACCAGAGAACGAAGTTCGTCGAGCTCAGCTCAGAGAAATATCTCAAGATCGTCGAGCTGAGAATTTGACTTATCCTTCTGAAACAGCTTCTGTGAACTATGTCGACTCAAATCCTTCTTGTGTCGACTGAGCTAGTGTCGACTAATATTATCTGTGTTGACTGATAGTCTGTTGTGTCGACACAAATCCTCTGGGTTTCGACACAGCCTTTCTGTGTGTCGACACAATTCTTCTGGGTGTCGACACAACTGCTTGAGTCTCTGACAAGCTGTTGTAGGCAGATCCATGTGATGTTGACTCTTGGACTAGACTCTAGGACACAACTATGACCCTGACTATACATGTTGGGTCAAATCATCCTAAGTTAGTGAACCTAGCCCAAATCAACTAGGGATCCAACAAAAGTCGATCCTTTTTTCTTGTTTGTACCCTTGAGCTACAAGCCTGGCTTTATTTTTGATAACGACTCCAATTTCGTCCAGCTTGTTTTTGAAAATCACTTTAGTGTCGATCATGTTCTGTCCCTTGGGCCTGGGTACCTACTCCCAGACTTTGCAAGGTTCAAACTGATTGAGCTCCTATAGCATTACCAAAATCCATGCAACATCCTTGTTTGCTTCTTCGAACTTCTTCGACTCAACATGAGACAGAAAGCTAAGATGCATAATCTCATTAGCTGTACCACTTCTGGTTCTAACTCCGTCGTCTGACTCTCCAATGATTTGATCACCAGGGTGATCTCTTAGGTGTATGAGCACAAGATTTCTTCCTCTACCACCCGCAGGTTCAGCAGCATCATGTGTTACTGTAGGGTTGGTTCATCTTGTTATTCTTCATCCACCAAGCCTTGATCAACGATCTTGACCGAGCTTGGTGTTTCTTCCTTGACAGCTTCATCCAAGCTTAGTTCCTTGAACCTAGTACTTGTATCTGCACCAATAACACTAGACGAGCTGCTTTAGAGCAAGCTTGTCTCGTCAAATAAAACATTTATTGACTCTTCTACCACCAGAGTTTTCTTATTGAAAATCATATATGTCGTACTATGACAACTATAACCAACAAAAATACCTTCAAAACACTTTTCACTAAACTTTATACTGTAATACTTCCAATTATTAAGTACGAAGCATTTACTTCCAAAGATTCTAAAATAGGACATAGTCAATTTTTTGCCCTTTAATTGCTCATAGGCTTACAGTAGCTATTGTTGATCAGTGCTCGGTTTTAAACGAGACAAACTGTGTTGACTGCTTCAGCCCAGAAGTACTCCGGAACTGAAGCGTAATTCAACATAGTTGTACCTGCTTCAATTAGGATTCTATTCCTTCTCTCAATAACTCCATTTTGCTGTGGAGTGCATGGGGAGGAAAACTCATGAAATATATCTTAACTTTCACAAAATTTTGTCATGGCACCAGACTTAAACTCTATTCCATGGTCACTTCTGATTTTGACCACTGAGTAGTTCAATTCGTTCTGAATTTGCAGGACAAAATTAGTGAAAGAATCAAAGGTGTCTGACTAGCATTTCAGAAAGAACACCCAAGTAAAACACGAGTAGTCATCAATAATTAATAATGTGTAGACCTTACCCCCTAAACTGTGATTAAGCATAAGATAGAATAAGTCCATTTGAAGCAAGTATAAGCTTATCGTAGAATCCTTTTCAGCAATACCCTTGAAGGTAGTCAGTCATTCTGCTTAACCATTTGGCATGAGTGACATGGACTATCTTTAAGGCACTTAATGCTGGGGGCATCTCGCACTAAGTTGTGAGAAAATAACATATTTGTAGTTTTGAAATTAATATGTACTAATCTCTTGTTCCATTGGTCACAATGAGAAGCAGAATCTTTTGCAATAAAATACAGTGGGGCAGAGTTGTCTAAACATAGGAAATTCTATAGAAAATATTTTTGCTCCAAGTGTCTGTTAAGACCGTCTCCAAATTTGCAGATGATTTTATCAAACACTTGTCCTTGCAGAACTCAACGATGTATCCTTTATCATATAGCTGACTTATTCTTATAAGATTATGGTGTAATCCTTCAACATATGCTACGTCAGTGAAAGAGACTACATTGTTAGAAATCATACCATAGGCTTTTGAAGTTTCCCGGTCTGACTCTCCAAAGATGAATTTTGGTCAGTCTTTGACTGGGATGAAATCAAGCAATAAGCTTCTTGTCCCGGTCATGTGGCGAGAGCATCGACTGTCCAAATAACACATAGGATTTGTTTTGTCCTTTGGAAATACCTACAAAAGCAATTCACTTTACCTTAGGAACCCGAACGTATTTGGGTCCTTGGTTCCAGGTCATCTTAACACCACTAGGAACATTAACCTTGTGAGTGGTCGGTATCACATTGCTAACTCGTGGGGTTACATAAATAGCAGGGGTACACCAACAACCTGCACAAAAATGCCAAATTTTGCCACATCACCAACAGTCAATCCTGTTGTACCTTCTCTTGTACTCCTGCTTTACCTTTTGAACGTGAGGTCCAACAAGGTCAATATTCCTAGAGGTGGAAGCCACCTGATTGCTCATACACTGGGCTTCTCCATCTCCTTTGCCTTAGGGACAACATTTTTGGCTTTTGGTGCCCTAGTATGGTTATGTACATGAATATAAGGACCATAACTCTTGAGTTCTATTTCTTTATAAGGCGCTTTAAAAACACTGGCACCATAGTCTCGGGGACGGGTCCATCCCTGGTAACTCTTCTTGGGCTCTACATAAGTAGGCCTAGCCATATGACCATAGGACGACTAAAGATCAAACTTATTCATCGGAAAGATCAACTTCCTAAACGAGGGTTGACCCATGGGTGCCTTCCCTTTTTCTTTGGCACTGGATTTCTTGGAAGCCTTACCCTTTCCAGCTATGTGGCCAAAACCACTACCCTTCTTTGGAGCTGAGAACTCATCAATGAGAGGGAGAATAGTTTTAGGCTTGGAGTAACTCTCAACGAGTTTTCTCTCCACCAAGAGCTTTTCTTCCAGCTAATCAAGATATTTCTCTTTTTGTATTAATATTACAGCTGAGCTTTTCAGTTCCTCTTGTAAGGAGTGGATTTCACTTTTGAGAGGATTCAATTCTGCAATTTCCTCCCTAAGGCTTGACTCCACTGCATTGAGAGAAGCAACTTATTTTGCTTGCTTTTTGACTACCTTTCTGAATTTGTCAAAAACCTTCAAGAGGTTCTCACGGTGAATCATTAACTAAGACTTGCCCTCTTCTAAAGAATAGTCTTCCTTACCATTAGTGGAAATTTCTAATTTTGTGAGTATAGGGTGCAAATTTACCTTCCCGTGATAATCTGAGTCACCCACTTCCTCGTCAGAATGAGCCATGAGTCTGAAGTTGGCTTCCTCATTTTCTGAGCTCGACTCTCGCTGTCGCTGAGAGTTTTAGACTTTTTAGCAACGAATATCTTTTTTTCTTTTCTCTTGTCCTTGAAAAATTTCTTCTCCTCTCACTTGGAGCCTTCCTTCTTCTTATACGGACACTCCGCAATTATGTGACCTGGCTTATTACAGCAGTAGCAAACAACATCAAAGGAAAACTGGTTGTTTGGTTTCGATTTATACATGTCCTCTTTGTTTTAGCTTTTCTTCGTTTGATCACCGTCATGACATGATCTCCTGGAATCAGAAGAGGATGAACAATTTTTCATTTGTCTCCTCTTGCTCAGCAGTTTCTTGAACTATTTGGATATGAGGGAGAACTCTCCAACAGATAGCTCGGAGCCTGAAGTGCTTGGCTCAGAGTCTTCAGGAGTGTCTGGAGTTCGTGTCCTTACGGGAAACATAGCTCTAGATTTTTTAGAACCATCAGCCTTCAAAGAAACTGACTTATCTCTGCTTGAAGTTCTAATGTTCTGCTCCTCCTTCTTTTTGATGTTCATTTGAAGCTCGTAGGAGATCAACTTCCCGAACAGGTTCTGGGGGTCTATCTCTAGGAGTTTCCCAAACTCCCTAATGGCAACAACTTTGTTATCTCAGTCCTTTGTTAGGGATCTCAGAAATATGTCGTTCAGTTCGCCATTGGTGAATGTGCGACTGTATTTCCTAAGACCGTTGATGATCTTGAAAAATTTCTCAAAGTTGTCAGCTATAGTATCACTTGAACCTTGCTTGAAAGCTTCGTACTCTTGATTCAATAGTGATTTGCAATCATCACGAACTTCTTCAGTCCCTTCCATCAACACTACAAGGTAGTCCCACATTTCCTTTGCAGATTTGCAGTGGAATAGGTTTTGCAACATCGAGTCATCCGCAGCACTGGCAAGGATATTCTTAGCCTTCTTGTATAAGGATACTAGGGCAATCTTATCCTTCTTAAGATCCATCATCTTCTTGGGAATCAGAATAGCTGGGTTCAGAGCTTATGGTTATGTAGGAACATGTGGTCCATCTTCCACAATCTGGAATATTCTAGGATCTACAGCTTCCATGAAGAATCTTACACTTTTTTTCCACATGGGAAAGTTTTTCTTCGTGTACATTGAAATTTATTTAACTTTAGGTTAGCTAACCACCTAGAGGGGGGTGAATAGGTCTTTGAGCTTTTAATAAATATTTTGTTGTTTTCATTTTGTTATATCTAGAGCTTGTCCTTAAATCCTGCAATCACAAAGTCAAACAAGCACATACATCAAACAACAAAATTTATAGTGGTTCCCCAATTTGGTACATCCACTTTCACTCTCCACCTATCCAAGCTTATTTATTGGACTCGACACAAACTTCTTCAAACTGCTCCTAAGAGCCTATAAATCAGATACCACAGGATCTTCAAGTCTGCTCCAAGACTAACTTCTCAGCCACAAGTGCCTACACTCAGTGGTCAGCAGACCACCTACCTCAGGCTGTTAAGCCCTACACTCAAGCTTGGAGGACAGCCCTACCTCAGATCCCAAAAGATCCTACCTCAGAGCTCTACAGTGCTCCTACACTCAGTGAGCCGTAAGCCACCTACCTCAGCCTTATCTCTAAGGCCTACAACTCAGGCTTTTCAGCCCTACAACTTCATCCACAAGGCCCTACTCTCAGAGTGCTGCAGCACTCCTACAACTCAGTACCCCTCTAGGTACCTACCTCAGGGCCCCTCCAGGCACCTACAGCTCAGTGATAAACTTGTCTCCTACCTCAGCCACAAAGGCCCTACAGCTCAGATCCTCACTTGGATCCTACCTCAGTGCCCCGACAGGGCACCTACCTCAGTGACAAATTCGTCACCTACAGCTCAGGCACAAAGTGCCCTACACTCAGATTCAGGTAACCTGAATCCTATATGAAATAAAACAGTAAGTTGAAGAAGATAAAATAACTGACTCAGAGAAATTACACTGAGTCAACTTTGCTGGACTAAGTAGATTTCAGTCCAGCTTACTTGCTATAGAAGGAATCAACCTTCTTCTACAGCTATCACTTTTTTTCTGCTATAAAGAATGAGTAGCTTCCCCTTTGCTGATGAGATGAATTATCTGAACTGTTCTGTGGATAACAACCTTGCTGAGCATGAAAAGCTTCAGCTACCTTTCTTTGCCTTCAGGCTATCTTGGCCGGACTTCAGCTTTCAAGCTTGATCAGAAAAATTCCAGCCACCTCTATTAGTTTTTTTTCTTCCTTTGATTCGTTTTTCCTAATCGCTTTACTGTTTCCCCTTTTATATGCATTAATTTGAATCAACGACACTATAGTATATCGGCCCACAAGGATTGGTGAGCGCCAACTCCATCAGAAAGGTACAAAACATCTTTCAGCATTGTAGCAGCTTTCCCGCAACGGCTTCCCGCAATTTTGACTTTGATGACATAAGAATGGTCATCAACATCTAGACTTAGAAAATATTCCCTGGCTTTGTCTCAGCGGTCTCAGCAGTTTTTCATTATTAGCTGAGACAAGCCTATGCCTCAGTGCTTTCCTCTTATTTGTTGCCTCAGCGGTTTTTGCAGTTTAACTGTCTCAGCGGTTTTGTCTCAGCGGTCTCAACGGTTTTTCATTTTTAGCTGAGACAAGCCTTGGTCTCAGCGGTCTCAACAGTTTTTACTTTTAACTGTCTCAGCTCTTCCTTCTTTGTTAGAAGAATTGAGTGAACCGGCTTCACTCAATGCTTCTGGACTTAGAAAAATCCAGCTAGATTTGTTCTCAACTGTTTACCTCTTAACTATCTCAGCGCTTCCTGCTTTATTTAGAAGCGTTGAGTCAACCTGCTTCATTCAACGCTTCTGGACTTAGAAAGTTTCCAGCCAATATTATCTCTGCTGTCTCAATTGTCTCAACATCATCTTCTCAGCTGTCTCAGCTGTCTCAGCAACATCTTCTTAGCTATATTAGCTATCTCAGCGGTGTCAATGCCTTTTTCTCAGCGGTCTCAGCACTTTTGCCTTAGATAGATTTTCTGGCTTTAGCATGACAAGCTTTGAGCTGAGCTCGACGAACCATAACCTGAGCTCGACGAACTTTGATCTTCTCAGCGGTCTCAGCTTTGTTTGTCATAGTCAATTTTTCTCTTGCTTTAGCTTGACAAGCGTTGGGCTGAGCTCGATGAACTGTAACTTGAGCACGACGAACTTTGAGCTAAGTTCGATGAATTTTGTATCATGAGTTCTTAAGCTTATGCTAAGTTGAGCTTGACGATCAGGGAGCAGAGTTCGACGAATTCTGAGCTGAGTTCAACGAAATTTGAGTTTACTACCCAACTCATTTTTCTTTACTTGTCCAATCATGTACTACCTGCATGCATGAACTAAATCACACATCAACTATAGTATGTGTGTATGTCATTGACCCGTTTGACTTCTTACAAATCTGGGATATTAGGATCAATAGACCCAACAATCTCGCCCTATTTGAAGAAGTCAAAACAATATAGGTCATTGACAACACAACATTTCATCATAACAAAATTTAAACAAAATGTAACAGTATAAGTGTTACCATTTCTCCAGCCTGTGGAGAATTACTTACTCCCCCTGGCATGCTGCCATCCTTACTGTTCCACTTGGTTGTAATTCTCAACCCTTGACTCCTCTCCTCCCCCTTTTTGACTTCTGCAATAAGGAGCATACTGATAGGTTTTTATCCCCTTATCTATCTCAGCTGTTGGGTGATGAGTCCACTTTTTATACCTATTTTCGTACTCATCTGGGCTAGTTTTCACGTGGTTGCACTTGACTTTTAGTTCTTTATCGTTCTTATTTCATCTAATCTTTATTTCCATATGAAGTGCACATTTATGCCCATGGTTGTGTATTTTGTTACTTTTATTGTTTGTACTCCCTTTTGTGATTGTCTGGAATGTCTGCACAGATTAGTGATTGGTTTTTCTTTCGGTACAGGGGTCGTGTGCGTGTTTCGGGATGGTTGTGAAACAGGAATACTGCACACGATCATGGGATCTAATGCGCACGACCACTGGTCGTGCGCCCCGGATCGTGCACACTACTCTACGTTTTCCTTGAATCAGCCTAGGGTACGCGCACGACCACTGGACATACTGCGCACGACCACCGGTCGTGCGCCACTGATCGTGTGCATTGATTCCTCATTTCTGGAGTCCTGTCTGGGTAATCGCACGATCATTGGACTTAGTGCGCACGACCACTGGTCGTGCGCCACTTCTCGTGCGCATTATCCCAGTTCTTCTTCCTGATATTCCATGCCAGTGCGCACGAGCACAGGACATAGTGCGCACGACCACTGGTCGTGCGCCTGTGATCGTGCGCATTGTTCATTTCTGCTTTTGTATAAATAGTGCAGGTCTCGCCCTAATATGTAGGATCCGGAGATCGCTCGACTTTTCTCTGCCATTTTCGTCTCCGAGGAAGGGTTCCACCGTTCCCCTTCAATCTCCACCCTAGGGAGGTGCTCCAGGCAAGCTTTCACCGCCAAATCCAAGCCGGAGCTTCCTCTCGGCCTCCTCCTTCATCTTTGAGCTTCAAGAAGAGCTTGACCTAGCTTTCTTCACCAAGCTAGGAGAAGTTGTGCCATCCTCCACCGGATCGTGACACGAAGAAGACGGGCCATTGGAAGGTGGTGACAGCCCTTCTCTATCCCGGACGCAGTTGCGGACCGAGCTTGGACGTGAATTGACAACCCGACGACTCCAACCATGAATCCTCAGCAAGGCTTCGTATTCGGTCGATTTCGCACACTTTTCTTCTCTTGTTGTTGATAGTTTAGTTGAACTCTTTGTATTTGATGAAGCTATGCTTAGTGTAATATACATTTGTATCAAATCATGTCTATTTGATTTCTTATTTCTGTTATTTTCTTGAGGTGCGCCATATTCCATCAACCACCATCCACCCTTGCCGCACTAGCAATTGCTAGTGGCGTGCATAGCGAAGAGGTGATCACGACCCTCATTTCGCCATTCTCATCACCTCATCCGCAAGCCTACTCTCCCATCCGCCTAGCGATTTGGTGCATAGTGGCCCGACTAGTCTTCCATCCCTCCTGGCGAAGCATCGCATAGCAGCGTTGCATAGGAGTTGTTGTTAGTCTTTTATTTTCTGTTTCCGCAAACATCAAAACCCCCCTTAGTTATCTCCGACATGAGACCTTCAATCTCAAGTCCTCCTCGAAATTAACTCCACCTTACTGTATTCCTTGAGAGATCGATACTTGGGAAAGCCCCCATTTTATATTACTTGTGCGGCCGGTTCACTGCCGTGATCTTAAGCATCAAGTTTTTGGCGCCGTTGCCGGTGAACACAGTCGTGTGAGTTTTTGGAGAGGGAGATGTGAGATTGCTTTCCTTTTCCTTTGTAAATCGCTTTTATTTTGTTCTATTTCTGTTTTGCCTGCCTTTTTCTTATTTCTTTAGGCAATTGTAGTAATATATTGTTGGATTTAGTAATTTGCACAATTTATTTTGAATCTGCTGTTTCGACACCATGTGGGGATATTCGTATGCCTAATGTTGTTGGTGTGGGAAGCCTTCCCACGCTAGTCATGAATGCCCTACGAGAGATATTGACCATAAGCCTCAGCGCACAATGCATGAGATGTTGTATTCGTACAGCCTTTCGAACACTGTGCCCCGAGCTTATGGTCAATCGTCCTCGCCACATACACCGTTCTCCTATTCCTCTCCGGCCCCACAAGGACCGCAGCGTAATGGGAGAAAGTGTTTGCATTGTCGTAGAACAGATCATGTCCTGAAGGATTGTGCCGGGTACCTCCGTGTTATGGAAGAGGATGATGAGCCGGACATCCGGATCATCCCGACTCCTACCCTTGGTGGCACACCTTCATCTTCTGGTTATGTATCCCTATCACCTTCATTTGTTGAAGGGAATGATGTGGACACAACCGCCAGATGTGTGGCTGAGCTAGGCTTCGACATGGCTGAGCCCATCTCTCCTGTGCATACATCTCCAAGCGTGGAGTCGATTCTTTGTGAGGAACCTGCGCTTGACTTTTATTCAAGCAAAGTTCTTCCGCCTTTTGTGCATGCTACTTCAGTCGCCTCTGGCGACATTTTCGACGATGCAAAACATGTTGAGGCTTGTGATAAATGGGTTGTTTCCACTCCCATAGAGGAGGACAACCTTCCTGGTGTCGAGGATTCTCCCTTGATACCAAAGGAGGAAGTCCAAGTCTTGGTGGAGGCCTCTATGGATCCAGCCGAGCCTTGTAGCATTGTCGAGATTACTGACGATATTTTTCTACCTCAGCCTTTGGGGAGTGAAACCGGGATCACTCCCCCGATTATTTCTTTATGTTCTTCGTCTCCTTTATTTCTTGATCCCTCTTCTTTATCCGAGCCTATACAGGTTGAATCTCCACAGGTAAGTTGGGTTGACGTTGAGACTTGCGCGCAGGCTGTCGACGAGTACATCCTCTTGTGTGAGGAGGTTCCTACCTCCTTCACAGTGGAAGCCCCTGCCGTCACCTTCGCCCCCAGCGAACTTATGGTAGACGATACCTTGCTAGGCAAGGATTTGTTTTGTGGTGAGATGAGTGAGGACCAGGCCTCCTCCTCATCCTACTTCCTATTTCCTCTACCTGTGTTGGGCAGGTATGATTATTTAGGTAGAGGGGTAACTGCTCTATCACCGTATCGGTACCCATTACCGAAACGGATATTGGAACAGTTACCTGTGCATTTTTCTTTTCATAGGCCCATTAGCTGGAACCTTTTTGTAGTCGAATAAGTCGTGCTGGGATGACAATAACCCCAGTACTTATCTTTTATTTCCTGCATTTTTATTTTCCTGTCTATTTTATTATAACATTTCTTTTTGTATATTTTTGTTTTGTTTTTACGGAGCTCACCCCTACAGGTATTCTTGACAAATTGCATTGGTAGGGTTCTGATTCTTCGTATGGCGGGCCTGCTTCAGGTTTCCACACGTCTTCTGGTATGCTCACTAGCTGAGCATTGGGTAACCTCTTCCCTTAGCTCTTTATGATTTTAATTTCTCTATCATATGATGTGTAGTTTAGTTTAAGTCTGGGGGAGAGCCAGTTTTGTTACCTTTTGCAACCGCACATTTCATGTGCATACTAAAAGCTTTTATTGATTTATTATGATTAGTTCATTGCACTGCACACCACTGCACCCACTTGAGCGCGTGCTTAGTTGTTAGTGTGCCGCGAGTTAAACTCATTTCTTCGTTAGATTTGGGAAAATTATGGTGCTAACATAGGATTGTGAGATGGAGTAAAATGTTGACCTTGTTGTGCTCCTAGTCAACTGCTCTCGTCTCGTGTAGAAATTCGAGTAGATTTAATTTTTCTGTATGCTTTTAGTTTTATATTTTTCTAATTGCATAAATACATTTTATTCTACTCAAAAGTTGGTGAATCTGGTGTGAATCCGACGGTAGCTTAGGGATGTGTGTAGACGGCTGTTAGGTTTGTATTGCTCGAGTCGGGAGGATGGATAGTCTTTCTCGTTGGCTAAGAACTTGCCCCAAGCTATTCTTGAAGCATGGGTATAGGTTAGTCATGCATGAGCGTGATGTAGGCCATCATTTTGGCCCGATTGAGCTTTATACCGTTCCTGACATCTTATCCTCGCTAGCCCCGTTGTGCCTACCCTTCTTTTGATTCAGCTCCACCTTCATTCACCAAATCCTCATAGCCAATCCTAGTCGCACACCCAAGTTGAGCTTTAGTGTTTACATTTTAATGTTGGGATGTGATGTGGTGATTTTACTTGTGATTATGTGGATGTGCTCCAATGTTATATTTGCTGAATTGTGAAAATAAAATGAAGAAAAAGAAAAAAAATAGAAATATTTGTAAAGAAAAAGAAAAAGAAAAACAAAATTGAAAAGAAAAAGTTTTAATTGAAAATCTTTATGGAAATGTGATTATATTTGGAGTAGGCGGTGCACACACCCATTTGTTAAAAGTTAAGTTTGGGGGTGTGGTGTACCCGCTTGTATTTTGGTTAGCTGATGGATTCTTTCTTTACTAGCTCATTTGGGTTAGGTGCATAGCTTTCTTGTTTATCCTTGTTTACCTCACCGAAACCCAAGCCCCATCTCTTCACCTAAAGTCCTACTGATTCGTGTGTGAACAAAACCAGTGCCGTGGAGAGAACGCGAAAGGGCAAGCATATGGTCACCGACATTGGTGGATTCCTTTGGAGGTTATCTGGAGCCCCGATCTTTGGCAATGCTCGCTTAGCGATTAGTCTACTTTCTCCCTACGCATGACCGGATGATTCGCCGTGATTCCATTTTTGAGTAATAATAAAATTTTGATACGCATTGTGAAAAGTATAAAATATTTTGTATACTTAGAAATTTCTTCTATTATATTTTTACGCGCGCGAGCATGCGACTTCGCATGGTACTTCGTATCGCAATTTCTTTGTTAACTAGTATTTTTCCCATTCTGCTTAGATTTTGTTTGCTCGGGACGCGCAAACAGTTAAGTCTGGGGGTGTGATGAGTCCACTTTTATACCTATTTTCGGACTCATCTGGGCTAGTTTTCACGTGGTTGCACTTCACTTTTAGTTCTTTATCGTTCTTATTTCACCTAATCTTTATTTTCATAGGAAGTGCACATTTATGCCCGTGGTTGTCTATTTTGTTACTTTTATTGTTTGTACTCCCTTTTATGATTGTCTCGAATGTCTGCACAGATTAGTGATTGGTTTTTCTTTCAGTACAGGGGTCGTGTGCGTGTTCCGGGATGGTTGTGAAACAGGAATACTATGCACGATCATGGGATCTAATGCGCACGACCACTGGTCGTGCGCCCCGGATCGTGCACACTACTCTACGTTTTCCTTGAATCAGCCTAGGGTACGCGCACGACCACTGGACATACTGCGCACGACCACCGGTCGTGCGCCACTGATTGTGTGCATTGATTCCTCATTTCTGGAGTCCTGTCTGGGTAATCGCACGATCATTGGACTTAGTGCGCACGACCACTGGTCGTGCGCCACTTCTCGTGCGCATTATCCTAGTTCTTCTTCTTGATATTCCATACCAGTGCGCACGAGCACAGGATATAGTGCACACGACCACTGGTCGTGCGCCTGTGATCGTGCGCATTGTTCATTTCTGCTTTTGTATAAATAGTGCAGGTCTCGCCCTAATCTGTAGGATCCGGAGATCGCTCGACTTTTCTCCGCCATTTTCGTCTCCGAGGAAGGGTTCCATCGTTCCCCTTCAATCTCCACCCTAGGGAGGTGCTCCAGGCAAGCTTTCACAGCCAAATCCAAGCCGGAGCTTCCTTTCGGCCTCCTCCTTCATCTTTGAGCTTCAAAAAGAGTTTCACCTAGCTTTCTTCACCAAGCTAGGAGAAGTTGTGCCATCCTCCACCGGATCGTGACACGAAGAAGACGGGCCATTGGAAGGTGGTGACAGCCCTTCTCTATCCCGGACGCAGTTGTGGACCGAGCTTGGACGCGGATTGACAACCCGACGACTCCAACCGTGATTCCTCAGCAAGGCTTCGTATTCGGTCGATTTCGCACACTTTTCTTCTCTTGTTGTTGATAGTTTAGTTGAACTCTTTGTATTTGATGAAGCTATGCTTAGTGTAATATACATTTGTATCAAATCATGTCTATGTGATTTCTTATTTCTGTTATTTTCTTGAGGTGCGTCATATTCCATCAACCACCATCCACCCTTG
The DNA here is from genome assembly GCA_039583875.1 of Platanthera guangdongensis. Taxonomy (NCBI): domain Eukaryota; kingdom Viridiplantae; phylum Streptophyta; class Magnoliopsida; order Asparagales; family Orchidaceae; genus Platanthera; species Platanthera guangdongensis. Next base: position 17,204,640 of record CM077160.1, on the reverse strand, counting down.
CCGCACTAGCAATTGCTAGTGGCTTCCATAGCGAAGAGGTGATCACGACCCTCATTCCGCCATTCTCATCACATCATCCGCAAGCCTACTCGCCCATCCGCCTAGCGATTCGGTGCATAGCGGCCCGACTAGTCTTCCATCCTGCCTGGCGAAGCATCGCATAGCAGCGTTGCATAGGAGTAGTTGTTAGCCTTTTATTTTCTATTTCCGCAAACATCAAAACCCCCCTTAGTTATCTCCGACCTGAGCACTTCAATCTCAAGTCCTCCTCGAAATTAACTCCACCTTACTGTGTTCCTTGAGAGATCAATACTTGGAAAAGCCCCCATTTTATATTACTTGTGCGACTAGTTCACTGCCGTGATCTTAAGCATCATTGGTCTAGCACCCCCTCAATAGTTCCACACCATCTTCAGTATTTGGAGGAAGAGCTTGTTCTACCTGCAAAACTAAGCAATGCAGCATATGGTAGAAGAGAGAATTGAAGCTACACAAGATTCAACATGCCCAATTCAAATTTGAAGGTGTTGAACTTAGCTTCATCTAGTGGCTTAGTGAAGATATCATCCAGTTGCTTGTCTGTGGAGACAAATTCAAGGGTGATTTCTTCCCTTTCCACATATTCTCTAATGAAATGATATCTAATTTCTATATGCTTAGTCCTGTTATGGGTGATAGGATTCCTAGATATAGAAATTGCACTAGTAGAATTATAAAAGAGTGGAGTTCCACTTATCCAAATATTGTAGTCTTGAAGTTGATGCTGAATCCACAACAACTGAGCACAGCAGCTTCTAGCTAAAATGTACTCTGACTCTGCTATTGAGATTACTACACTTGTATGTTTCTTGCTGCTCCAAGAAACAAGCCTTCCACCTAAAAATTGACAGGAGCCTGAAGTGCTCTTTATGTCCTCATTGCAGCCTACAAAATCTGCATTTGAATAGCTAGTTAGTTCAAATTCCCCATTCATGTGGTACCATAGGCCAAGATCTGGGGTGCCCTTAAGATATCTCAAGATTCTTTTCACAGCAGTATAGTTAGACTCTTTAGGGCGGGACTGATACCTAGCACAAATACATGTTGTATACATAATGTCAGGCCTACTTGCTGTGAGGTAGAGAATGAGCCAACTATACCTCTATACAGAGTTTGATCAACAGGCTTCCCTAGATCATCGTTGTTTATAGGCATACTTGAGCTCATGGGAGTTGTTGTGGTGGAATCATTCTCCATGCCATATTTCTTGATTATCACCCTGGTGAATTTTGACTGGGATATGGATAGAAAATAATCAGTTTGTTTTACCTGGAGTCCCAAGAAAAACTTCAATTCACCCATACTACTCATCTCAAACTTCCCCTGCATAAGTTTTGCAAACTTCCTGCAGAGGTTGTAATCAGTAGAGCCAAATATTATGTCATCAACATAAATCTGGACTAGGATGATCTTGCTCTTAGATTCCCTTAGGAATATGGCCTTGTTTATCTTCCCAGTTGAGAATTTATTCTCAATGAGAAAGGTAGACAATATCTCATACCATGATCTTGGGGCTTGCTTAAGCCCATAAATAGCTTTCCTAAGTCTATATACTGCAATAGGGGAGTTAGAGTTAATAAAACCTGGAGGTTGCTCTACATAAACCTCTTCCTTCAAGTCTCCATTCAGGAAGGCTGACTTAACATCCATCTGGAATACCTTGAATCCCTGGAAGGCTGCAAATGCAAGGAACAGTCTGATTGCTTCCAACCTTGTAACTAGGGCAAAGGTTTGATCATAATCAATCCCTTCTTCCTGTCTATACCCTTTGGCCACCAGTCTGGCATTATTCTTGATTACAATGCTATTTTAAGCAAGTTTATTTCTGAAAATCCACTTGACTCCAAAGACATTGAGTCCATTTGGTCTAGGAACCAACTTCCAGACCTTGCACCTTTTGAACTGGTTCAGTTCTTCCTCCATTGCACCAATCCAGAATGGGTCTTGATTTGCCTCTTTAAATTTCTTGGGCTCTTCTTGTGAGAGAAAGCTGGAATAGAGTGATGTGTTGAGAATCCTGCGTCTGGCCAGTACACCTTGGCTAGCCTCACCTATTATCTGCTCTGGAGGATGATCTCTAAGATATTTGACTGCAGGGGGCAGTTTGACTGCTTCTTCTGATTATCATTTTCTACAGCAGGTTTGTCTTCGTTTCCAGATTGACTGCCCCATGCTTCCTCTGGACAGCATCCCTCACCACAATCTTCTTACAAAGTTGGATCTTTATCTTTGATGGAGAGCTTTTCCATCATGACTTCTGTTCCTGCAGAGCTAGGTAAAGAGCTTGACAACTCACTGTCAATCATGCATAACTCATCAAACACTACATGGACAGACACTTCTACAACTTGATTTGTCAAGTTATAGACTCTATATGCCCTACTATTATTGTTTTACCCAACAAATATCCCCTCATGGGATTTGGCAGCAAACTTAGTCATTTTTGACTTACCATTATTCGGGATGAAACACTTGCAACCAAATATCCTGAAGTAGGAAATGTAAGGTTTTCTGCCCTTCAAGATCTCATAGGGAGTCATCTTGTGGCCTTTGGTGATAGAAGCCCTATTGAGCACATAACATGCAGTATTTACTGCCTCAGCCCAGAAATATTTAGGAAGAGTTGTGTTACTCAATAATGTTCTCTCATCTTCTATGAGAGTCTTGTTTTTCCTCTCTACTAACCCATTTTGTTGGGGTGTTCTTGGAGGGGAGAACTCTTGATGAATCCCTTGCTCTTCACAGAATGTAGTCATAGCAGCAGACTGAAACTCAGTTTCATGGTCACTTCTCATTCTCACCACAGAGCATGCAAGCTCATTCTGAATTTACCTGAAAAATTTGTGAAGACCTCAAGGGTTTCATCCTTTCTTCTAAGGAAGAACACCCAAATAAACCTAGAATAGTCATCAACCACCACAAGAGTGTAGACCTTCCTACGTAGACTATGAACAGGTATAGGACCAAAAAAGTCCATATGCAAGAGATACAAGCATCTCACAGAGTCCTTGCCCCCAATGCTCTTGAAAGAGGTCTTAGTCTGCTTACCCTTTTGGAAAGCAACATAAATACCCTCCTTGGAGCATTTCATTTTGGGACCATTCCTAACAAGCTCATTACTGAAGAGCTGACCAATGGTCTTATAATTAAAATGAGTCAGTCTCTTGTGCTACTGGACACAATATGAGACTTTCTCATCTGCAACTAGGCATATGGGGGAACTATTATCTAAACAAGAAAAATTCAAGCAATAAACATTCCCACTCCTAGTGCCAGTTAAGATAATACATTGGTCACTTAACCTCTTGATGTGGCACTTATCCTTGTGGAAGGAAATGTCATAACCAAGATCACATAGTTGGTTTATGCTTATTAGGTTGTGTTGCAACCCCTCCACATAAGCCACCTTTGTGATGGTGATTATGTCATTTGAGATATTACCATAGCCTCTCGTTTTCCCCTTGTCTGAGCATCCAAAAATGACCTTGGGTCCATTCTTTACTGGTGTGTACTCCTTCAATATCTTCTTTGTTCCAGTCATATGCCTGGAACATCCACTGTCCAAGTACCATTTAGGGGATTTGGTACTTGAACTAACCTGAAAAGAATGCAAGTCACCTTACCTTAGGACCCCGATTTCTGTTGGGTATTAGATTCACATTAGCCTTGAAATAACCATGGCTTCCTGCAGAATTTCTGACAGGTTGGCAAACTCTGAACACTGAGGGATTGTGCCAGAATTCTACAGCATAGTGGCCCACTTTGCCACAACACCAACACTAATAGATATTATATCTCCTTTTTTATTTGGGACCAGCATATGGCTGTACTGATTCATCAATTGTGGGGAGATGTTCTGCACTATACTTTTGCCTTCTTTCAACAACAAATTGACCGAAGGACAGTCTTTCAGCTGGCTGTGTTGGTCTTCTCTAAGAACCACCAGCTACATGTCTCTTTTCAGCTAACATGCATTTGAAAGCATCTGAGATTGCCATTCAAGCCCTGCCAAATGACTCACCTTGAGTCATAACTTTTGCTGGATGATTTAGATTTTTAGCAGCATAAATATCTTTGAGTTTTGGGGCTGGGGCACCAAAACCAAATGGTCCAGGATGGGCCATTTGGATTTCCTCATAGGCAGCCTTAAAGGCTTCCACATGGTTGTACCCTCCACCATGGCTGGGGCCACATTGGTCCATACTAGTAGATCTATCATTCTCCTAGTGACCATAACAACTTTCGTGGTCATACCTGTTAGAAGGCAACAATACTCTCTGAAAAGGAATTTGAGGCAGTGAGGATAGAGGCACAATAGGTGCTTTCCCTTTTCCCTTTCCTCTTGGATTGGAAGGTCTAGCAGGTCCCTTAAATCCCAACCCTTTCTTACCAGCTTGGGTAAGGTGGGTATCAATTAAGGGTAGCACAGTGTTTGGCTTGGAAAATTTTGTCACTAACAATTTCTCATTCAAGAGATCATTTTAATGTTTCTTGATAAGTTTCTCATTTGAGACTCTTACCACAGACTCACTGTCAATGATTTCTTTTAGCTGGCTGCATGTGCAGCCATGTCAGTGAGGGCTTTTTCTTGGTCTTCACACTTGCTTTTAAGATGTGCAAACAGAAAAAAGAGAGTCCCGAAATTGGACAAACTGAAATTTTTGTATTCCAAAAAAGGTGTGTATTACATGGTATAGCCTCCCTTTTATAGAATGAAGGAGATGGGAGAAATTACAAATAACAAATGTGGGACTAAAAAATAACATGTACAAGTGGTTTAACATAAATACAAGCCGACCAAGCCATGCGGTTTGATGAATGGGCAAACCGCCCGACAACCACCAGATGGAGACACCAAGCAGCCACAATAGATCGCCAGGTCGCCTGGTCTCCAAGACGACAGGGACTGATTGACAAACCGCCAGAATACCAACAGCAACAGGTCTGCAACCAAACTGCTGGAGAGAAACAGATAGACTGCCCGGACTGCAACCCGCCAGAGTCAGACCGCTAGACCGCCCAGACAGCAACCCGCCATAGTAAGACCGCCAGACCGTCCGGTCTCTATTCTGCAACACTCCCCTTCAAGCAAGAGCATATATATCGATCATGCCCAGCTTGTCGTAAATGTGATGAAAAGAGGCGGATACCGGCTTAGTGAAAATATCATGTTGGAACACCCTATTACTAATTTGGGTAAGGATCACTATGTCTTTAGGAAACCTGTTTTTGACCTCATTGTATAGATCTAAAGGTCAATTAGGATTGAGTCTAAGGGTTAGTAATTAGGTTTGGAAGCTGCCCTCAAGACCAAGGTTTTTCAATTTGGAGACTAAGTCATTTCGTCGAGCTTAGTACGACGAATCGTCGAACTCCAATCGACGATCGTCTAGCTCAACTTTGACAGATCATCGAACTCCATTCGACGATCGCTGAGCTCAACTTCAACAAATCGTCGAACTCCATTCGACGATCTTCGAGCTCAGTTCGACGATCTTGACTCCAGTATTGATTCTCTATCTCTGAGCTCAGTTCGATGATAGTTGAGCTCAGATCGACGATCTCTGTTGCTATCTAAGTCCAAATCGCTGAGCTCAGTTCGACGATAGTGGAGCTCAGTTCGACGATTTTCTGAAGAGTTGAATAATTTTCAAGATTCAAATTCAGGATAGTTAAGGAGTTATTCTCAGCAATTAATTCAGAAGATTTTGTAGCCGTTTTCATTTATTCTGGACCAAGTTTCAAGGGATTATCAAGGAATATTTCTTTGGACTTTCCCCCAGAAGACATTTGCAATTAAGAATGTAATTAATGACAGGCCAACGACTATTCTTGACAGAGGATCATTTTCTATTCACAACAAGGGAATAAAACACAAGTTTTTTTTGAATCTCTCTTACACACAGCACAGATAAGCAGAATAAGAAGAACAAGAAGAAAACATTCTCTGGAACAACATCTTTCTCAACAACAACTAGAACACCCACACCAAAGGAGATCAACAAATCTGAAATCTTCAGATCCCCTTTGATTCAAGTGTTCAAGGCCAACATCATTCAAAGACTCCAGACACCTAACATTTCAGCTGTTGCTGAAATCATCAATTGCTGGAGATCAAATTTCTGAAGGCCTATCACCCTACAGCAAAGCTTCATTTCCTGATCAACTACAGATCTCAGGGGGAGCTTTGACAACATCAAAATCCACATAGTCCTCTCAGCTGCTTTGAGAAAGAGAAGACTTCCATCACTCTCTCATCCCCATCTCTGTAAAGGGTTTTTCAAACTCCCTTCAAAAGTTTGTGCTTGGTTTTTGAGCACCTTATCAAAAGCTCATTGGTGTCAAGACACCTGATCAAAAAATCTGGTTTGGTTTTTGAGCACCTTATCAAAAGCTCATTGGTTCCCATGGCACCTGATCAACTCATCCTGCAGTGGATTCCTACCTAGGGTGGTAGAAGAGTGGATGTACCCAAGTTTAGGGGAACCACTATAGCTCCTTGTGTCTTCTGGCTTGCTTGTCTTTAATTTTGCTTCTGGCTGTGATTGTTTTGTGATTAGTTAGGATCTGTGATTAGTTTCTTTTGTAGATTGTGATTAGATAGGTTCTGTATTATTTGCTTCCCTGTTCACCCAGATTACAACAACTGTTGTAAAAAGTTTTTAAGCACCATACACTATTCACCCACCCCCCCCTCTAGAGTATATCAGATCTAGCTGCACTTTCAATTGGTATCAGAGGGAGGTTGGTTAAAAATACCACATCTCAGTGGTTGCACAAGCTAACACCTGAACCCTAAGATCCCTAGTTAGATCTGCTTGCTGTAGATTGTATTATTAGATTATTTCTTCACAAATCATGGCCCAAAACAAAGATTATGCTAGCACAAGACCTCCAGTGTGCAATCTATCTAAGTTTGCACTTTGGAAAGCAAGGATTAGATTATACATGAATTCTATTGACAAGGATATTTTTAATTCTGTTTTGACAGTCTGTCAAGGACCTCCAGAGAACACAAGCACAAATGCTGTTCCACCTCCATCAGGAACAGATGCTGATATCAAGAAGTGGAAGGTAGCTGATGCAAAGGCTATGAATATCTTAGCCCAGACCATGTCTGATGACATCTTTCAAAAGGTGGCTGAATATAATTCAACAAAGGAAATCTGGGATAAGCTCACTGAAATAGTGTCAGGATCAGATGATGAAAGAAAGGACATGAGATCCCACCTCATATCCCAATATGAGAACTTCAAGAAGGGAGAAGCTGAGTCAGTTGGAGATATGTATAATAGACTCAGTCTGATAATCAGTGAACTCAGGACCTTGGATAAGGAGATATCACTGACTGAACTTAATGATAAAATCTTAATGTGCTTCCCAAGCACTTGGGATTCAAGGATCTAGCCAATCAAGGATGCCAGAAGTCTGAATGAGATCACCACAGAAGCTCTTTTGGGTAAGCTCAAATCTTATGAGCTGCTCATTAAGAACAGAGAAGAAGAGCAGAAGGCTGCCTCACCAGCCACAAGAAAAGAGAAGACAATAGCCTTCAAAGCAACTGAAGATCAGCCTGAAGACAAAGTCACAGGCAATGATGAACTGCTCAGTCTATTGGCCAAAACATTTTACAAGATGGCCAGAAAGGACTTCAGAAGGAGATCATACAAAGAGCATGATAAGCCAAGGTATGATAAGTCAATTAGTAAAGAAATTGTTTGATTTGGTTGCAGGAAACCAGGGCACATTGTACCTGGCTGTTCAGAGAACAAAAATAAGGACAGAAGGGATAAGAAAGAAAGAAGAAAGGACAAAGACTTCAAGAAAAATGGCAATGGCAAACCCTCCTCAAGCAAGAACAAACACACAAGGAAGGGATTTGTTGCTGAATCCTGGAGTGAAATTGAAGAGGAATCAGAAGCCTCATCCAGCTCCAGTGATGATGAACATGATACAGAAGAGAAGGAGTTCTGCATGATGGCAATCAATGCCTCTCAACACAATTCAGATGCAGAAGAGTCAGAGTCAGACTCAGAGACTCAACTTGAAGAAGACCAGGTAATTAGTTCATTTGATTTCAATTCAGAGGACTTTAAGTCTGAGTTTAAAGAATTATGTTTAGACCTACTAAAATCTGAGAAGGAAATTATCTCTCTCAGAAATCAATTGTCTGAACATAGTTTCTTAAATTCAGAAAACCTCAAACTCTCTGAGGATTTGGAGTGCTGTAGGGAGCAGATAGCTTCACTGAAAGGTGAGCTATCAGAGGCCAAGAAGCCTGAAGAATCCCTTAATGGGAGAAGTATCAAGCTGATGGACATCACAAGCACAGTGAACTCCAGATTCAATAGTACACTAGGCTTGGGTGCTTCATCCAGCCAACCTATAGTTCTAACAACCCCAATCAAGTTCATCTCTGATAAAGGGAAGGGAATTGTAGAGGTAGCTAGGAAAAATTCTGATCTGCCTAAGAAAACTAAGTTCCAGCAAAAATCGTCGAACGGAGATCGACGATCGCCGAACGCAGATCGACGATCTCAGGCAAAATCGTCGAACTCAGGTCGACGATCTCTAATTCCTGAACTCTACCACAGTCGACCGTCGAACGGAGCTCAACGATTTGACCCAAGATCGTCGAACGCAGCTCCACGATCGTCGAATAGAGATCAGAGCTCTGGAAATTCCTTCAAGGGAAAATCAAAATCCAATCCTAGGGGTCATTCATCCCAAATCTTTAACCCTTATACTGAATGGATAATACCTCCAAGGAGATATCATCCTGAAGGTTATAAGAGTTAACCTGGGATGTATTTTATTTCTGAGTTTAAAGGTTATCAACCTAGTCCCAAGGTAAACTGGGTCAAAAACAAATGAATTATTTTATGTGCAGGTGAAGACCTATCCAACATCAAACCAACAATGGTATTTGGATAGTGGGTGCTCTAAGCATATGATAGGAAACAAGGACAACCTCACATCCTTTAAAGCCAAGCTTGGACCCAAAGTCATATTTGGTGATTCAAACTTTGGACAAACTAAAGGATATGGTGCAGTCCAAATTGGAACAGTGACATTCAAGAAGGTAGCTTATGTGGAAGGACTGAAGCACAATTTGATAAGCATCAGTCAGCTATGTGATGAAGGCTACCAGGTGACCTTCAGCAAAGTCTTATGCAAGATAAAGTCAGAGGACAACACAACTGTGTTGACAGGTAAAAGGAAAGGTAACATCTATTTAGTAGATTTTCTTTCAACAGATGTAGATATTTGCCTGTTTAATTCTATTTGTAGACAAAATATTTTATGGCATAAGAGACTATAACACTTAAACCTTAGAAATATTGCTAGGCTATCCAAGGACAACCTTGTTAGAGGACTACCTTCTGGCCCCTACAAGAAGGAAGGACTCTGCAAGGCTTGTCAATTACGCAAGCAAACTAAAAATAGTTTTAAGTCACTTAATAAGAGTGATTCACCTAGGATCTTGTATCTGTTACACATGGATATTATTGGACCCATTACAGTACAAAGCCTAGGAGGGAAATCTTACACTTTAGTAGTTGTAGATGACTTCTCTAGATTCATATGGGTGTTCTTTCTGAGAAAGAAGTCTGATAACTTTAAGTGTTTGACAGAGTTTCTCAAATGTATACAAATTGAGTTCAATACTCACGTTGCCCTGATCAGAAGTGATCATGGGACAAAGTTTGATTCTCTTCTTATGCAAGAGTTCTGTCAGAGTGAAGGGATCAGGCATACTTTCTCAGCCCCTAGAACTCCTCAACAAAATGTGGTAGCTGAAAGGAAAAATAGAAGCCTTATTGAATCTGCCACTACATTGTTGTCAGATGCTCACCTTCCTCTATCTTTTTGGGCAGAGGCATTGAACACCTCCAACTATGTGCTGAGCAGAAGTTTGATACATAAACTAAAGGGGAAGACTCCCTATGAATTACTCAAAGGGAAGAAACCTAAAGTTGATTATTTTAGAATTTTTGGCTGTATTTGTTATATACATAATAATGACAAGAGATATTTAGCAAAATTTCAAGCTAAAGCTGATGAAGGAGTATTTCTGGGATACTCCATGATCAGTAAGGCTTATAGGGTTTATAATAAATCAACTCTTAAAATTGAAGAATCTGTTCACATATCATTTGATGAATCTAACATGTCTTCCAAGGAGAAGAACACTTCTACCATAGAGCCCTTGCAGGTACATTCTCTTGTTGAAGATTTGATCAAGTTACAGGTTACTCAAAAAGAGGAAAGCAGTGAAGATGAATAAAGCATTCAACATATTGAAGAAAAACAACTTGAAGAGCCAGTTGTTGTACCACAAGAGGAAACAACAACATAGGTTGGTGAACAATCAACACCCCCTATTGATTTATCAACATTAAGAGACCATCCAATTTCCCAAGTAATTGGAGACATCTCAGCTGGTCTGCAAATCAGAAATTAGGTCAACCAAAACCTGCTGCACACTTGCTTCCTATCTCAAATTGAACCTCAGTCTATTCAAGATGTAGAGCAAGATCCACACTGGATCATTGCAATGCAAGAAGAGTTGCATCAATTTGAAAGGAACAAAGTTTGGGAACTAGTGCCAAAGCCTAAAGATCACTCCATTGTTGGAACAAAGTGGGTGTTCAGAAACAAATTGGATGATCAAGGAGTAATTGTAAGGAACAAGGTAAGGCTAGTTGCTCAAGGATACTCTCAAGAAGAAGGCATAGACTATGACCAGACCTTTGCACCAGTTGCAAGATTGGAAGCCATCAGAATCTTCTTAGCTTATGCAGCACACAAAGGCTTCAAGATATATCAGATGGATGTAAAAAGTGCATTTCTCAATGGAGACATCAAAGAAGAAGTCTATGTCAGACAACCTCCAGGTTTTATCTCTCCAACCTATCCTGATTATGTTTTTAAGTTGAACAAAGCATTATATGGTCTCAAGCAAGCTCCTAGAGCATGGTATGAGACCCTAGCATGCTTCCTTCTGGAAAATGGATTTATAAGGGGTAGAGTAGACCAAACTCTTTTCATTAGAACCCATAAGTCTCATACCCTACTAGTACAGATTTATGTAGATGATATTATTTTTGGTTCTACTGATTCACATTTGTGCAGAATGTTTTCCAAACTAATGCATTCTAAATTTGAAATGAGTAACATGGGTGAGCTATCCTTCTTCCTAGGATTGCAAGTCAAACAACATGTTGAAGGCATCTTTATTTCTCAAACCAAGTATTCAAATGAATTGGTCAAGAAATTTGGTATGTCTGAAGCATCTTGTATGAAAATACCCATGCCTACTAATGCTGTATTGGATGCCGATGAACATGGGAAACCTGTTGATCAGACAATATATAGAGCAATGATTGGCTCTTTACTGTACCTTACAGCTAGTAGACCAGACATAATGTTTTCTACATGCATATGTGCTAGATTCCAAGTAAGCCCTAGAGAGTCACACCTAACATTAGTTAAAAGGATTCTCAGGTATGTTAAAAGTTGTCCAAATCTAGGTCTCTGGTATCCAAAAGATTTAGCATTTGATTTAACTGGATTTTCTGATGCTGATTATACTGGATGCAGAATTGATAGGAAAATCACTAGTGGAACTTGTCAGTTCCTTGGTGACAGACTCGTCTCTTTGTTTTGCAAGAAACAAACTTCTGTGTCAACTTCAACTGCTGAAGTTGAATATATGGCTGCAGGCAGTTGTTGTTCACAAATCTTGTGGATTCAAAACCAACTCCTAGACTATGGCTACAACTTAGAGAAGTCAAAAATATTTTGTGATAACACCAGTGATATTTCTATAGCTCAAAATCCAGTCCTCCATAGTATTAAAAAACACATAGAAATTAGGCATCACTTTTTAAGGGATAATGTTGAGAAGAATAAAATTGAACTTCAATATATCCCAACTAATTTGCAAAGGGGAGATATTTTCACCAAACCCTTGAATGAAAAGAAACACACCTTCTTCCTAAATCAGTTAGGAATGTTAGATGGAGGAAATCTATAATAAATTCCAAGATTTTGAAACTCTAAAAATTGACCAAGACTAGGAAAACATCTTGATTTTTCTAAGTGTCTAGAGTGTATTTCTGGTCTCTGAACTGCGCTCAATGATTTTCCCCCAGATCGTCGAACGGAGATCGACGATTTCTGAAATCGTCGACCAGAGTTCAGCGCTTCTCAGATAGTGTTCAACTATCTCTTCCGGTCAACAATCGTCGAACGACGCTCGACGATTTTATTCTCTGAACGATCGTCGAACAGAGCTCGACGCTCTCCAATATCGTCGAACGGAGATCGACGATATTGAAGACCCTTTAGATTCCTTTAGAAGCCCCGATCGTCGAACTGAGTTCAACGATCTTTCCTTTTCTGCATCGAACCTTAATATAAAATTCATTTTTCGACCGTCGTTCTCCTTTTGCGCTTTCAATCTCTCTGCAAAAATTCTCTTTCCCTCCAAACATCTCTACACTTGGTCGTTTTGTTTGTTGATTTTTTGCAGGTAACAATGGCCGTATCTGTTGCTGTTCTAGCCGCAATGAAATTCGGTGCTGGATTTGACATAGACATGGAGTCCTTCAGCACCACTGATCAAGTTTTTCAAGATATTCTGGAACTGTTCAAGGAGCAGAAGCTTGTTACCATCATGTCCACAAGAATCAAGTTGGCTGCTGATGAGATTAAGGAGTGGGTCTACACTGCCCACAACCAGGACCAAAACACAGTAGCTGGTTCAATTTTTGGAACCCAGGTACCTTTGACTCCTGCTATTCTGACAGAGGTTTTTGAATTAAGTTCTGGAATAGATTCTGCTGAGTTATCTGGAGAGAAATTTTCTGATTTGCTTGCAAGAATGGGTCACACTGATGCTAACCCTAGCAAACTGCTGAAGAAGAACCTAGCTGTGGAATACAGGTTCTTAGCTGATGTAGTAGGAAAAGTTCTGTTGGCCAAGCATTCAACATATGATACTATCTCTAGGTATCAGATGTGCTTGATGGGAGTCATTGTGGATAAGAAACAGTTGAACTAGGGAGAGGTCTTCTTTGACCTGATTAAGAAGAAGATAAATAAGAATTTTGTGAATTTTGGCAGGATCCTAGGGCTCTTTCTTCAGAACAGATGCCCTGCCCTGCTTGTATCTAATGGGATACATATTAATGCTTCAAAGAGGCTGTCCTGTGCCCTCTTTGGCAAATGGGATAGGCAGATAACAAAGCCCAGCAGGCCTTCTGCAAGCACAAATTCAGGCACAAGGACTGTAATAGTCTCTTCCCCTCAAGTCTCTGCTCCTGCAGATGACTTGCCTGCTGCTTCTTCTCCTCCTCCTGTTCCATCTCCACCAATCACCTCCACCATTCAAAATCCATCCACTATCATCATCTCCAGCCCATCTCCAACATCTACTCCCTCTCCAATTCCAACTCTTCCAATAATAGAAGAACCATTCCATCCATTACACCACTACCCTCAACCAGACATTGACACATCATCCAATATTCCCTCATTCAATCTTTTAGATGATTCCTTCATGGATGATTCACCCTCATCTCCTCCTGAGCCACCCTCCTCATCTACATCATACCAACAGCTTCTACAAGACATTATTGATCAACCTACCTTCACACCCTCTATCTACATACCACTGTCTTCCATCTCCACAATCCCTTCACCTCAACCATCACTTCTACCATCCACCAGCTCTCCACCACCATCACCAGTTGCTCCTCCATCCCTCTCTACCTCTGATTCAGTCCCTGCTGAGCAAGTCGATATTCCAGCTCTAGCTGACCAGCTGTATGACTGATAGCTCCCAGGCTTTCACTTCTATTGGAGACCTCCTTGGCTCCATTACTTTAGTCAGTGGCAGCCCTTTCTGCCAGGCTATCCTCTCTCATTCCTCATGCAATCCCTTCATCAGTGTGCCTTGATCCAGCTTTCTCTAAATCCAGGCAGGGGGAGATGCCTAATGAAGTAGTGAGATTGCCTACTGCTGCTATTTCTTCAGCTCCTACTGCTGCTGTTACTCAAGCTCTAGTTTCAACTCCTCCAGTTGCAATCTTCTCAGTGGACCTCAGGTCCTTATTATCAGTGTTTGATTCAGTCTACTTCAGCTGTCTTCAAGAGAAAGTTGCAGTCCAGGCATCAGAGGATCTTTCCAAGGCCATTGTGGCCTTCTCCAGCTGTGATACCAGCTTAGTTAGCTCCTATATATCCTCCATATATACTGCTCAGCCTTCTGGTTCCAGTGATGCTGCTGCCACTCCTGCTGAAAATATTGTTGCTGAATCTGTTGCTGCTGCTGTCAGTGATGATGCTGCTGATGTTCCAGTTTCTGAAGATATATATATGACAGAGGCATATGATTTTGAGTCTGCTGCTATTGCTGATGCTAAAAATATTATCTCTGAAAGTAGTGTATCTGAAAAAGTTTTATCTGAATCTGTTACTGCTCCAGTTACTGCTGATATTACTGCTGCTATATCTTCTAAGAGTGTTGCTCCTGAAACTTCTGTGTCTGTTGTTATTACTGCTACTGCTACAACTTCTGTTGCTACTAGTGTTGTATCTGCTGCTGTCACCACTGCTGCTTCATCTGCTCCAACCAAACATCAGAAAGAGTATTTGGAAAAGATTGATGCTTTATATGATGAGCAAAGTTCTCAAAGTGATGAATTTAGGACTGATTCTGATGATTCTTCTGCCACCATAGCCAGGAAAAGAAAGGCAAGGAGCAAAGCTATGAAAAGGGCGCCCCCAGCCAAAGTCAAGGACACTAATGATATTCCTTATTACATTCTTCATGACTGCCCCATTACTGATCATTGGATGCAGTATTCCAAGAACCAACTTAAAGCCATGAAGAAGAAGAGGAAGTATGATAAAGGATCTTCTCAGTTTCATTATCCTCATCCTCCTCCACCACCTCCTCCTGATGTAGGTGCAGGTGGAAGCTCAGCTGCTCAAC
Organism: Platanthera guangdongensis; assembly: GCA_039583875.1. Taxonomy (NCBI): domain Eukaryota; kingdom Viridiplantae; phylum Streptophyta; class Magnoliopsida; order Asparagales; family Orchidaceae; genus Platanthera; species Platanthera guangdongensis. The sequence continues at coordinate 17,189,597 of CM077160.1, read as the reverse complement.
CTTCTGCTAAAAGCCAAACCCCCTATCAGCCTCATGCAAGATCTTATTATACGGAAAGCCAGTCCAGAGGTTCTCAATCTAGAAGAGGAAGATATAGAGGAAGCCAGAGGGAATTGCAAGTCTACTCCAAGTGCTATTCTAGACAACATCAATACTCTAGGGAAGGACAAGCTTCATCAGATACAACATCAGGTCCTTTTCCCTATAAGTTAAAAGAAGTAGTCTCATCCAGAGCTCCTTAAGATAATCCATCCAACAGATATGAGCCTCCAGTGCCCTTTGAGGATCCAGAGAATAATCCTACTACATGGACTACCAGAATGAAAGAGCTAGCTGCCCTGGATCAAATCAAGAAAGCTAAAGGGCAAGGCAGAGATACCTCCAATATTACCACATTGTCTGAACAAAGAAAGAAAGAACTGGAAAGATATGCCTCAAGCAAATTCTTTGATTCTGAAAGATATATGGAGCTGCATCCTGAAGCTGTGGTACCAAGGCCTAAACAACAAACTTCCTTAGGTGCAGCAGATGACAGAAGGTCAAAGAAAGAAGCTCTTGATCCTAATAGAGAAATTAAACTTATAAAGAGCAAGGAGAAAGAATAACTCTGTAAGGTGACAATTGTTCTGATTTCTGATTTCTGTCTGGGATAATATATCTGTGATTCTGCTTGTTGTGTATTGTTGCTTTGTTTGTTGTTCTTTTATTTCTCAAAATTCTGTAAATAGTAATCCTAACCCAAATAGGGGGAGATTGTTGGAACACCCTATTACTAATTTTGGTCAGGATCACTATGTATTTAGGAAACCTGTTTTTGACCTCATTGTATAGATCTAAAGGTCAATTAGGATTGAGTCTAAGGGTTAGTAGTTAGGTTTTGAAGCTGCCCTCAAGACCAAGGTTTTTCAATTTGGAGACTAAGTCATTTCGTCGAGCTCACTACGACGAATCGTCGAACTCCAATCGACGATCGTCTAGCTCAACTTTGACGGATCGTCGAACTCCATTCGACGATCGCTGAGCTCAACTTCAACAAATCGTCGAACTCCATTCGACGATCTTCGAGCTCAGTTCGACGATCTTGACTCCAGTATTGATTCTCTAACTCTGAGCTCAGTTCGACGATAGTTGAGCTCAGATCGACGATCTCTGTTGCTATCCAAGTCCAAATCACTGTGCTCAGTTCGACGATAGTGGAGCTCAGTTCGACGATTTTCTGAAGAGTTGAATGATTTTCAAGATTCAAATTCAGGACAGTTAAGGAGTTATTCTGAGCAATTAATTCAGAAGATTTTGTAGCCATTTTCATTTATTCTGGACCAAGTTTCAAGGGATTATCAAGGAATTTTTCTTTGGACTTTCCCCCAGAAGACATTTACAATTAAGGATGCAATTAATGACAGGCCAACGACTATTCTTGACAGAGGATCATTTTCTATTCACAAGCAGGGAATAAAACACAAGTTTTTTTTGAATTTCTCTTACACACATCACAGATAAGCAGAACAAGAAGAACAAGAAGAAAACATTCTCTGGAACAACATCTTTCTCAACAACAACTAAAACACCCACACCAAAGGAGATCAACAAATCTGAAAGCTTCAGATCCCCTTTGATTCAAGTGTTCAAGGCCAACATCATTCAAAGACTCCAGACACCTAACATTTCAGCTGTTGCTGAAATCATCAATTGCTGGAGATCAAATTTCTGAAGGCCTATCACCCAACAGCAAAGCTTCATTTCCTGATTAACTACAGATCTCAGGGGGAGCTTTGACAACATCGAAATCCACATAGTCTTCTCAGCTTCTTTGAGAAAGAGAAGACTTCCATCACTCTCTCATACCCATCTCTGTAAAGGGTTTTTCAAAATCCCTTCAAAAGTTTGTGCTTGGTTTTTGAGCACCTTATCAAAAGCTCATTGGTGGCAAGACACCTGATCAAAATATCTGGTTTGGTTTTTAAGCACCTTATAAAAAGCTCATTGGTGCCCAGGACACCTGATCAACTCATCTTACAGTGGATTCCTACCTAGGGTGGTAGAAGAGTGGATGTACCCAAGTTTAGGGAAACCACTATAGCTCCTTGTGTCTTCTGGCTTGCTTGTCTTTAATTTTGTTTCTGGCTGTGATTGTTTTGTGATTAGTTAGGATCTGTGATTAATTTCTTTTGTAGATTATGATTAGATAGGTTCTGTACTATTTGCTTCTCTGTTCACTCAGATTACAACAACTGTTGTAAAATGTTTTTAAGCACCATACTCTATTCACCCCCGCCCTAGAGTATATCAGATCTAGCTGCACTTTCATATCAGCCAACTCTTTATCGGAGGTGACGAACGGAGTACAAATTTGTTCCTTCAAAATCTCTTCACGAATAAAATGGCAGTCAACTTCAATGTGCTTGGTTCTCTCATGGAAGATCGGATTTTTAGAGATGTATATGACAGCCTTGTTGTCACAAAATATAGGTAGAGGATGGTTGTAGACCTCTCTTAAGTCAAGCATGAGAGCCCGTAACCACTTCAACTCACACGTGGTCGATGCCATACTTTGATATTCTGCTTCTGTACTGGACCTGGAGATGACTGACTATTTCTTGCTTTTCCAGCTCACAAGGTTCCCCCTACAAAGGTGCAAAAACCTGATGTTGACTTGCAATATCCTTTGTCATCGACATAGCTTGAATCAGAGTACGCTTCAACCCTTAAATGTTCATTCTTCTGAAAGAGAAGTCCTTTCCCAGGAGATGATTTAATGTACTCCAGTATCTTCAGGGCAGACTGTAGATGACACTCCCTAGGAGCTTGCATGAATTGACTAACATTGCCTACATCATAGGCAATGTCGGGTATGGTCACTATAAGATATATGAGTTTACCAATCAGACGTCTGTACCTCGTAACATCAGAAAGAAGAGGAGAGTCATCCGTCCATGTTTTATCTTCTCCAATCTCCATGGGACATCGAGCAGGTTTAGCCTCATTCAACCCTGCCTCTTTTAACAAGTCAAGAGCATACTTCCGTTGGGAGAGGACAAGAGAATCAGAATTCTGAGAAATTTCTATCCCCAGAAAGTATTTTGGAGAGCTCATATCCTCTGTAACCAGGTGTTTCCGAAGATGCTTATTTGTCAATATTATCCCAGCTTGGTCATCTCCAGTAAGAAGAATATCATCCACATATACTGCAAGCCCCACTAGACCCAGAGAAGTTTTATGAGTAAATAGGGAGTCATCAGCAGAACTTCTCGTAAAACCTACGGCCGCCACAATCCCGCTAAACTTGTCAAACCAAGTGCGAGGACTTTATTTTAGGCCATAGATATCCTTCTTGAGTCGGCAAACCTGTGTCTCCCCCTGAGCAACATACCCTGGAGGTTGCTCTATGTAGACATCTTCCTGAAGATCCCCATAAAGAAAGACATTCTTGACATCCAGCTGTGAAATGGGCCAATCCTTGTTGACATCCACAGAGAGAAGGACCCGAATAGTGCTGATACGAGCGACTGGAGAGAAAGTGTCAAAGTAATCAGCGCCATAAGTCTGGGTAAAGCCCTTAGTAACAATCTGAGCCTTGTAACGATCGACACTGTCATCGTGGAGGAATTTCACCACAAAGACCTAGCGGCAGCAAACAATATCTGTGCCGAAAGGAGGAGGAACCAAGGTGCAGGTACCCCGTTCAGTGAGAGTAGCAATCTCTTCATCCATGACAGCCTTCCAATGTGGAATGGTAAGGGCCTCCTGATAGGAACGAGGGGTAGAAGTGGAAGAGAGAGCCAATGCAAACTTCCTGCGAGCAGTTGTTAGATGATCATAGGAAACAATGACATCAAGCGTATGCTGGGTACAAGCCCGAACCACTTTGAGAAGGGCAATGGGGAGGTCTAGGTCAGCAGGTTCCTCAGTATCCGGAGCATCCGTGGTGGAGAGAGCTGGCCCGAGAGGAGAGAGCGATGGCAGCGAAGAGGAGGGAGATTGCGGAGGTAGAGAGGGAGGTGAAGAGGATGGATATGGTGGAGGTGGAAATACCTCGATAGGAGAGGATGGGCTGTAGAGAAGAGGAAGAGGAAGATGAAGAGGAAGACTGAATGCCACAGGGAGAGGAGAGCAGTTGTTAGAGAAATATGGAGCATTCTCAAAGAAGGTAACGTCCGCAGAGACGAACTGCTTGCGAAGAATGGGGTCAAAACAATAGTAGCCTTTCTGAGTGATAGAGTAGCCTTTCTGAGTTTGTCGCGGGTGACAGAGGGGGCATGCACAATGGCTGTGCAGCTAAAGATATGTAGAGGGAGAGGAAAGGGATTCTTTCCTGGATATAGAATGGAGAAGAGGGTTTGACTGTGGAGAACAGTGGAGGAAATGTGATTGATGAGATAGTAAGAAATGAGAACAACATAGCCCCAGTATGAGCGAGGGACATGCATTTGCGTTAGTATGGTGCGAGCGACATCAAGGAGGTGACGGTTTTTGCGTTCCGCCACTCCATTTTATTGTGAGGTGTAAACACAACTTGTTTGATGAATAATCTCATGTTGCATACAAAAGGAGGAAAAAGCTTGACTAACATACTCTTTGGCATTTTCAGAGCGTAAGACTTTAATAGAAACATCAAATTGATTTTAAATTAAGTGATAAAAAGATGTCCATATATAAAAAAGTTCAGAGCATTCTCGTAAGAGATACACCCAAGTATATCGAGAGAAATCATCAATGAAAGTAGCAAAATAAGAGCTATCCCGACCAACGGTGAGGGTAGGAGCAGGTCCCCAGATGTTGGAGTGAACAAGATCAAATGGATAGGTAGAACCACGAACTTACTTCGACAGGAAGGAGGAACGGTGATGCTTGCCAAGCTGACAGGCATTGTAGTTGATAGGAGAACTGTGCAGAGGGAGGTGAGGCAAAAGATGATTAAGAAGTCATGGAGGAGGATGCCCAAGGTGAAGATGTCATTGTAGGAGATCTGAAGAAGAGGAGGAGAAGGCTGACAGAGCAGAAACATTATCGAGGAAGTATAGGCCGCCACTCTCAGTCCCCGTAGCAATCGTCCATTGGGAGCTCGGATCCTAAAAAGGGCAAGAAGTGGAAGTAAATGTGACGGAGGATTGAAGTTGCTTGCACAAAGATTGAATCGACAACAAATTGCAGGGAAACTTGGGCACACAGAGAGTGTCGGCCAAGAGAAGAGATGGAGTGACATGAACCACTCCCGTTCCATGAACCGGGGAGGGAGAGCCGTCTACAAGAAGGACCGGGGGCAACCGATCATGTGTTTTAAGGAGAGAAAAGCATTGCGGATTGCCTGTCATGTGATTCGTTGCACTAGAGTCGATGAGCCATTTACCTTGAGTCACCACGTGAGCACTACCTGAGGAAGTGACCACCGAAGCGGACGGCTTGGAAGAGGAGGTGGAAGAGTCACCAGAAGGGCGAAGATGTGGATGTTTCAGCCAGCATCGATCCACAAGATGCCCGGTGCAGCCACAGTGAGAGCAGAGGACGCGCGAAGAACTTCGACCACCGGAATGGTGGTTGCGACTACCAGAGCCGCTTCGTTCAGTCTGGTGAGCATATTGTTTTGGAGGAGGAGAAGACAGAAGCGGAAGCTGAAGAAGAGATGTAACTGCGGCAATGCGTGCAACAGTGGTATCCAAGTTGGGAGAGTCCGCTTCACCCAAGATTTCTTGGCGGATCATGTCGTAGGAATCAGGAAGCCGTAGGAGGTAGCAGACAACAAGAAGTTCTTGAAAGTACTTATGCCGTTTGGCGAGATCCGTAGAGAAGGGGCAATGTTGAAGAATCTCAGCCCCAAGAGCTTGGACTTGTTGATAAGCGGCAGCAGGAGACATGGAAGGATGGGTAAAGAGGTCTGCATACAAAGTATAGATGCGGGACGTCTGAGCCTCCTTCGAGTATAGAGCAGCAAGATGAAGCCATGCCTTCTTGACCGTCTCATCATGACGGATGACATCAAGACACTCATCGGAAAGACTGTTAGCGAGCCAAGTGCGGACAAGCGCATTGCTAGCATCCCAGTCATCAAACTCAGCGGAAGTGGAAGGAGGAGGGTCATCGGTATGGTGGTGGCGTTTGCGTTGTGAGCGAAGGAGGAAGGTGAAGGAGACACTCCATCCGGGTAGTTGGAACCAACAAGCATGGAGACGGTGCCAAGATTCCCGAAAGGAATGGGAGGAGGAGGCGGAGTTGCCACAGGAGTAGTGGTGGTTGTAGAAGAATCAGACAGGGCAATGGAATAAGCTGCGTGGGTAAAGAGAAGAGAGAAAGGTCACGCAGAAAGAAAGAGGTCGAGGTGGATAAAAGGCCACGCGGGTAGAGAGAAGACCGCAGCGGACAAAAGGAAATGTACTGTAATAGATAGAACAAGAAACCGGAGCGGACGAAAGGGAAGAAGAAGAAGGTCGCACAAACAAAGATCAGCGATAAAGGAGGAGAGGCCGCGCAAACAAGCGGCAAGAAGGAGAACAAGTCACGCTGACAGAGGAAGGCACTGACTCAGGCGGACAAGATCGCTGGCTCTGATACCATGTGCGCATAGAAAAAAGAGAGTCCGGAAATTGGACAAACTGAAATTTTTGTATTCAAAAAAATGTGTGTATTACATGGTATAGCCTCCCTTTTATAGAATGGACGAGATGGGAGAGATTATAAATAAACAATGTGAGACTAAAAAATAACATGTACAAGAGGTTTAACATAAATACAAGCCGACCAGCAACCACCAGAATGGAGGTTTGATGAATGGGAAAACCGCCCGGCAACCACCAGATGGAGACACCAAGCTGCCACAATAGACCACCAGGTCGCCCGGTCTCCAAGACGCCAGGGACTGATTGACAAACCGCCAGAACACCAACATCAACAAGTCTGCAACCAAACCGATGGAGAGAAATCGACAGACCGCCCGGACTACAACCCGCCAGAGTCAGACCGCCAGACCGCCCGGATAGCAACACGCCAGAGTCAGACCGCCAGACCGCCCGGTCTCTATTCTGTAATATAAGACTAAAAAGCTCTTTTGCCTGCCACTTTGCAAGTAGCTTGCATTTCTTGAAAGCCTCAAGAAGTTTTCCATACTTAGCAATTATGGAGTTTACATCATCCTTAGAGTCTGAATCTCCTTCATCTCTTGATGATTGAGCTTCAGAGACTGAGTCACCCTCACAATTAGAAATAAAATAATGTGGTTTAGCATGTACCTGAGACTGATTATGCTGATCCTGGATTCTTTCTTCATCTCTCATTGTCATTAGTCCATGGCACTGAGCATCTACTTCTTCATCTTCATCCACCTCTGAGTCACTCTCTAGGTGTGATAGAGGGGCCCTGATCCCTATTCTAGCAGCAAGGAACTCTTCAGGTTCCTCTTCAACAACAACAATAATCCCAATGTAGGCATCATCTTCTTCACTATCTAAATCAGAGGAAGAGTCAGACCAGGTCTTCTCCTTCTTGGCCACTAGGGACTTCTCTTTCTTCTTTCTTGTATGGTGCTTCTTCACTCTTTATTCTCTCCTCTTTAGTGGGAAGTCAGCAATTACATGCCCAGGTTTACTGCAGCAAAAACAAATAATTTTAGAGAAAGATTGTTTATTAGAGTTAGGAGCATACCCGTCCTCCTTATAGGATTTCCTTCTGTACTGAGAGGAGAAAGTAGGTATTATGTTCTTCCAATACCCCTTCTTCATGAATTTCTAAAACTACCTGGTGAAGGAAGCAAGGTCCTCATTAGATGTATGGTTATCAGATGAGCTGGACCTGGAGCTCTCAAATTCTGACATAGTAGTTGTCCTTGCTGGAGAGATCTTCCTTCTACTCTTGGTTGAAGCTTCTGCTTTGAAAGCCACAGATTTATCCTTGTTATGTGGATTGCTGCCTTTCTATTTGTCTTCCTTCCTTGCAGCAAGCTGCATCTCATAGGATAGTAGCTTTCCAAACAGGGTTGGAGGTGGTGTGTCAGCTAGCCTGCCCATTTCACTGATGGCACAGATCTTTGTGTCCCAATCCTTGGTGAGGGATATGAGATATTTGTCATTCAGCTCATAGGTGTTGAAGACCCTTCCATAAGTTCTCAGTTCATTAACAGTTCTGAAAAATCTTTCAAAACTTTCAGCAATACACTCAGACTTTCCATGTCTGAAGGCCTCATACTTCTGGTTGAGCATGGACTTCCTATCATCCCTTACCTCTTTTAAACCCTCCATGAACACCACTAGGGTGTCCCACATCTCCTTGGACGTCTTGTAATACACCAGATTCTGGAATGTAGAACCATCTACTGCACTAGCAATTATATTTTGAGCTCTCTTGTCTATGGAGGCAAGAAGGAGCCCATACTTGTTCATTTCTTCATATGATTTAGGATTCTGGATGTTGGCATCCAGAACTGAGATATTCATGGGGATGAAGGGTCCCTCTTTGACTGTGATGTAGATCCTAGGGTCAGCAACTTCCATGAATATCCTGACCCTTTCCTTCTAAAGCCCAAACCCCTCCTTTCTGTATATTGGAAACTTCATGGCTCCTAATTCCTTGTAGTTTACACCAGACCCCATTTCTTATCTTTTAGCTAACCATGGAGGTATACTCAAATTGTTAAATCCTTTCTGAGCAACCTCCCTCTGATATCACTTGAAAGTTATTTAATTTTAGGTTAGCTAACCACCTAGAGGGGGGTGAATAGGTCTTGGAGCTTTTAATAAATGTTTTATTATTTTCAACTTGTTCTATCTAGATCTTGTCCTTAAATCCTGCAATCACAAAGACAAACAAGTACACACAGCAAACAACAGAATTTATAGTGGTTCCCCAATTGGGTACATCAACTTTCCCTCTCCACCTATCCAAGCTTATTTGTTGTACTCGACATAAACTTCTCCAAACTGCTCATAAGAGCTTACACCTCAAATCCCGCAGGATCTTCAAGTCTCCTCCAAGACTCACTTCTCAGCCATAAGGGCCTACACTCAATGGTTAGCAGACCACCTACCTCAGACTGTTAAGCCCTACACTCAGGCTGGGAGGACAGCCCTACCTCAGATCCCAAACGATCCTACCTCGGAGCTCTACAGTGCTCCTACACTTAGTGACCCTCAAGCCACCTACCTTAGCCTTATCTCTAAGTCATACAGCTCTGGCTTTTCAGCCCTGTAACTTCAGGCACAAGGCCCTACTCTTAGAGTGCGCAGCACTCCTACAACTCAGTACCCCTCCAGGTACCTACCTCAGTGCCCCTCCAGGCACATACAGCTAAGTGACAAGCTTGTCACCTATCTCAGACACAAAGGCCCTACAGCTCAGATCCTCACTTAGATTCTACCTCAGTGCCCCAATAGGGCACCTACATTAGTGACAAATTTGTTACCTACAGCTCAGGCACAAAGTTCCATACACTCAGATTCAGGTAACCTGAATCCTATAGGAAATAAAATAGTAAGTTGAAGAAGATAAAATAACTGACTCAGAGAAATTACTCTGAGTCAACTTTGCTGGACTGAGTAGATTTCTGTCCAGCTTACTTGATGTAGAAGGAATCAGCCTTCTTCTACAACTATCACTTTTTTCTGTTGTACAGATGAGCAGCTTCACCTTTGTTGATGAGATGAATCAATTGAACTGTTATGTAGAGAACAACCTTGCTGAGCATGAAAAGTTCAGTTATCCTTCTTTGCCTTCAGACTATCTTGGCTATACTTCAGCTTTCAAGCTTGATCGAAAAATGTCCAGCCGCCTCTATTAGTTTTTCTTTTTGTTCCTTTGATTTGTTTTCCCTAATCGCTTTACTGTTTCCCCTTTTATATGCGCTGATTTGAATCAACAACACCATAGTATGTGGGCACACCAAGGATTGGTGAGCGCCAACTCCATTATAAAGGGACAAAATATCTTTCGGCATTGTAGCAGCTTTCTCGCAACGGCTTCCTGCAATTTTTACTTTGATGACGCCAGTAGTGGTCATCAACATCTAGACTTAGAAAATATTCTCTACCATTGTCTCAACGGTCTCAGTGGTTTTTCATTATTAGCTGAGACAAGCCTATATCTCAGAGCTTTCCTCTTATTTGCTGTCTCAACAGTTTTTGCACTTTAACTGTCTCAGCAGTTTTATCTCAGCTGTTTTTCATTTTTAGCTGAGACAAGCCTTTGTCTCAGCGGTCTCAGTAGTTTTTGCTTTTAACTGTCTCAGTGCTTCCTTCTTTATTAGAAGCGTTGAGTGAACCTGCTTCACTCAACGCTTCTTGACTTCGAAAAATCTAGCTAGATTTGTTCTCAGTTGTTTACCTCTTAACTATCTCAACGCTTCCTGCTTTATTTAGAAGCATTGAGTGAACTTGCTTCACTCAACGATTTTGGACTTAGAAAGTTTCCAGCCAATATTGTCTCTGTTGTCTTAGCTGTCTCAATGCAATCTTCTCAGCTGTCTCAGCTGTCTCAGCGCCATCTTCTTAGCTATCTCACTGGTCTCAAAGCCTTCTTCTCAGCGGTCTCAGCACTTTTTCCTTAGACAGATTTTTTGGCTTTAGCTTGATAAGCTTTGAGATGAGCTCGACAAACAACAACCTGAGCTCGACGAACTTTGATCTTCTCATCGGTCTCAGAGTTGTTTGCCTTAGTCAATTTTTCTCTTGCTTTAGCTTAACAAGCGTTGGGCTGAGCTCGACGAACTGTAACTTGAGCTCGACGAACTTCGATCTAAGTTCGGTGAATTTTTTATCCGGAGTTCTTAAGCTTATGCTGAGTTGAGTTCGACGAACACTGAGCTGTGTTCGATGAAATTTGAGTTTACGACCCAACTCATTTTTCTTTAGTTGTCCAATCATGGACTACCTCCATGCATGAACTAAAGGACACATCAAATACAATGTGTGTGTATGTCATTGACCCGGTTGACTTCTTACAAATCTGGGATATTGGGATCAATAGACCCAACATACACTGGTAGCTTCATAGAGGACATGTCTTTACTTCTGTCCATGGTGAATATGTGGAATATTTAAACTATAGATCAGGGATCTTGTTCAAGGTGTTAGCCTTATCAAATAAAATGCCACATTGATATAAATTGAAAGTATCCAGCATCTACCTAAATCACCTATAAGGGGTGAATAGGTTTGATGTTTGTGTCTTTTTGCAGAATAAAAATTTCTTTAAAAAATAAGCTCACAAAAACAGAGATTTAAAGTGGTTCCCCAAGTTGGGTACATCCACTTTCCCGCCTCTCCAATCTCCCACGAAGTCGCAGATTTGTCTACTTCACCTTTCTCAAATTACTATGAATCTTACACCACGGAGCCGCAACTCCTACAACTTGGAGACGACGCACCTACTACTCAGAGAACAACCACCACAATCCACAACCGGATCTATGCACTCGATCCACAAACAGATCTACTCAATCGATCCAAAAACTGATCTACAAACTCAGAGAAATAATAACCTACAAGTGGAAATAAATGTTACAATAATATTACAGTAGATATGAAAACTTCAGTCCGACGTTCTTCGAAAATAAGGATCTTGAACTTGGAGAACTCAGAAACTTGAAATCTTTAAGATCTTGAAACTTGAATCTTCACTCGTCTAGATCTAGAGGAATAGGAGTCTTTAGAAGGTAACAATCCAGAAGTATAGACCGAGGAAGATCGGATCTTACAGTTCTTGGGGTTTTTGGCCGATGGAAATTCGCGTACCCACGGGAAGCCGACAATTACTAATTTGGAAACTATTCTCATTTTGAATCGAAGATCAAATTGACACAATAGCAGGATTAGCAATTAAGAAAAATATCCCTAGGTATTTATAGAGATATTTCATCTAACAGTATAAAGAATATTTCCAAAAACAAAATCAAGCAGGTACTGTGCATGGCTGACCGAACCCAAACCAGCAAAATTGTTTTTCAAAAAAATAACCTAAGTCAAATTCGTCGAGTATCGTCGAGTATCATAATGATACTTGTCGAATACATCCTGATATACGACAAAAAGGACTTAGCCAAATCATCCCCGATCGGTTGGTCACTCAATGCCACGGCGAAGAGTCATACTCGACGAATTTGTCGAGTATTACCTGACATACTCGACGAATTTGTCGAGTATAGGTTAACTAACTCAACACACTCAAAGACATGGAACTCAACGCCTTGTGTTCACTCGACACCATATACAGCATTCGATGAATATCGTCGAGTTAACTCAATGCACTCAACGCTTTGATATTTGACGAATGATACTTGGAAAAATCTAGAGAAGTAGCATCGACTGGACTCGACAAATTTAGCGTGTATCACTTAGCATATTCGACGAATTCGGCGAGTATCGTTAGATACCTTGGACGAATTCGACGAGTATGCACAACGATACTCAACAAATTTTACTTAAGAGATCTTTCACCACTTTGGCAAAATTTCCTGAAGCATAAGAAATGAACTCGGCAGGTATAGGTAGGTATACACGACGAATTCGATGAGTATCATGCTGATACTCGATGAATTCGATGAGTATTCCATACCATACTCGACGAATTATATTTAGAAGATTTTTTCTGTCTCTAAATCTAAGCCTTGACCATCCTTGAACCTTCACTTGTACTTGGGATAGAAGTACACCACAATAGAGAGATTACACGTGAGTCAACACTTTGGCCAACACAATGAGGAATTACATTGTATAATCATGTGTTTACTGACCCACTCTAACCTGACATTGGTGTGTACGTAGTAATAAAAACTTGTAAGTACATAACTAAACTAGCATATCAAATACAATCACAATTCATCTTAACTTTACTGGACCCTTCTTCAAATCAGGGTTATTGTGAATACAATACCGAACATTTACATCCTATGTTTACAACCTATGATGTATAGAGAGGGTAATATAGTCTTAGAATTCATAGGATGTCAATAGTATAAAGGAAATGAGAAAAGCACACCGAATTTAAGAGGAAAGTAATGAAATGCAAACATGCATTGACTAAAAGTCGATGCAACTTCGACATTATATCGATGATACTTCGAGTACAAGTTAGAGAAACATAACATGATAAGTAGACCTTAATTAAAAGATTAAATCGATGCATACTTCGACACAATATCTACACAACATCAATTTCAGAACTAAATAGGTAGATTGTCTAAATGAAGTCATAACTCGATTTTTCGAGGTCTATATGTTAACTCTACATTTAGTGGCGTATTTTTGACGTCAGGGCGTTATGTTAATGGGTACCATTGCTGGAGCGTGACTTTTGCTCCTTGGTATGCGAGGTTTTGACTTAGAATATTAGCTAGGCTAATTTCTAGTGTGTTTTTGAGATATCCCTTGCGAGCCGGGTTCGTTTTCGAACTCGGTGGAGCCTTTTTGGGATAGTTGATGTTTTGGGCATCGGGGAGTTTTTTACACGAGTTTGGGTTGTAAGATTTCGATTTCAACTTCACAACTGGATTTTTAGCATCAATATTTAGCTATGGTGTGATTTTTGTAGGATTCCGAGTTGGTTTGAGTTTCGGGTCATTTGGACATCTATTTAGTAATTAAATATAATACAATATTATATTACTTGTAAAACTATAAATAGACTTATAGTTTGAAGGAAACCCTATTCATCGTCTTCGTCCCGAGTCGTCGCGCAGTTTTGCGAAACGGAAGAACGGCAGACATTGTTAGGCTTTCGACTGTCGTTTGTAGGAGCTCTCGTGCGCGAAATCGTCATCGGAGAGTAGATTTGAACTGCTCTCTTCGAGATCGACGTGTGTGCGGTGAGTTTTTCCTGTTCCTTGAGTTTTTGGACGTTAGGTTATGTAAGACCCTTCTTTTTTGTGCAAAACCAACCGGGTCGTATGCCACAACCGCCGCTTTGCGGTGGCACCAACACATCCGGGAAGGTCGGTTCTACAAAATGTCGATCCTGGCAGCCTTACCGATTGCAGAAGAGTAGAATAAATATAATAGTAAAGTAAAACTCAAATACTATTCCACAAAAATCACATGAAATATAATATAATTCTACATGAAGGGAGAGTCCACAATATTGATAAAGCAAAGTACTAAAGAGGGCTCCTGCCTGATACATCAAAATCCTCATTACAAATCACTCAATCACGGAAGCAAATCTATAATATCTTCTAATGGTCGGGACTTACTATCACTACTGGCTGGACTCCCGTGCTTGACTGCCCCATCTCCATGCGTACTGACCTCTGGTGCTGCGTCTCCTGGTTCGGCTCAACAATCCCCTAAAATGATTTGGTCAATTACCGTTAGTCTAAAATACTAAGTCCTATCATCTCCCACCCCTCCCCTATGGCTCCTAGGCACCGAGCGGGGAAGAGGAAAGGGAAGGTAATGAAGGTGGAGAGTAACAAAGGTAAGCAGGTGGCGGCGGAACCTGTCTTTTATGAGTTTATAAACAGAGCAAGTATATTTGAGCAGTAAGCAACATATGTATACAAAAGAACAAGTAAACAAGTATAGTATGATATGGTAAACTAAGTAACCATGACCTTTAGGAATGCCCATACAAACCTATAGAACAAGGGGTTGTTTTGCAAGTCCTATTGTATAAAGTGTCCCATACCAATTTATACAATATGTGTCAAGGGTTATATGCAATGATGATACTATGTAATGCAAGTATGCTAAGATGTGAACATGCAAGTGCAACACGCACACTCGACTCTATGCACACAGACATTTAGTTCCCCCTTTCTGGAGCCTAACCTCCCAGGATACCTCCGTAGTGTCAAAAGGAAGTTGTGGGTTGGGCCTCGCCCACCTCTACACCGGTATCAACACAACCAGTCAGACCTATCATACGCCTCAATGCTGGTGCACTAAGCGAAGCTCCTGCATACTCTTGTCGGTTACGCACAGGGCTTTATTTGGCCAAGTGCTAAACCACACTTGTCGAGTCAACTTATTGGGGTCGGTGTGACGACTTTCCAATACCGAAGGCCCACCACCTTATATCTTATGCACATACAATATTATTGTATTTTACACCGAGCCAAAGCTCCCTAAACTATTCTGTTAGTCATAACTATCTACTGAGCCAAGAGCTCCACAGATTAAACCTTCCATCACAATTATCTACCGAGCCATCGGCTCACCGGACTAACCTGTCTGTCACAATTATCTACCGAGCCATCGGCTCACCGGGCTAACCTACCCATCACCAAAACCACCGAGCCTACCACCTGTGTGAGCCAACCTAACTCCCACCACCACGAGGAGTGTGAGTGTAAGTGTAACCCTATATTATTTCTAATTACTCTTGTAATCCATTTAGTCTTACGGTTTATGTTAACCTTGGACTGCCCAGGGCATTCCCTGTGAAGGGCTCTCGGGGGCACTAGAAACTATGATGGGCTAAAGTCCAAAGCTCCCTTTCACAAGGCACTTACTATTATTGGTTATTACCCAATTCCTGATCCCTTTTAACATTATTTTGGATCTAACCCTAGTGTTTTTTGACTTCCTTTCTCCATAGGAAAGACAATCTTTCGTCGATCCCGAGCACCTCTTAACACTAGTCAACCCAAACCTCTCCTCATCATGACTCCTAATGAAGCTCACTTTTTCTTTTTCACTTTACCAAGATCAATAAACCAATAACCCCCCTAAGTCCATTCCACATATTATCACAAATTCTGCAGTTTTACTAAATGCAGATCAACCTAAGCTATATGATTTAAATGATAGGAGGTACTCCAAATTTTCATCCAAATTCCCTAAGATAATTGATGAGGGTCTATCATGACACATTTAGCCCAAATCCAGAAACTTGTAATTTTCCTAATTAATTTATCATTTAATAAAGTTTTCCAAAAAATAGGCCATGAGTAATTTTGAACATGAAGCACTAGATTTCCTTAAGTTATGGTCTCCCAAAAATTATGAATACCATATGATATCAAAATGTCAGTGAATACCAAATTTTACATATTTTTATAAATGTAATAACCTCGAAATAATTAATTCAAATTAATTCAAATAAATGCAGTTAAAAAAGGAGTACCATAAATCATAGTCCAAAAATTACATAAAAATTACCACAACTTTAGTATGCTCATATAGCATTACTGACTAAGTTTCATAATATTCTAAGTTTGTTTAACCATTATTTTATCAAAATCATCCTTAAGAGCAACATAAATATTATAACTACAAGTATGAGCTAATATCTTCCAAACATCCTACAATAATTTCCAGAGACTTATATTATTATAAAAACACTTCTACCAAAATTTCATAAGGATCCAAAGTCATATGACCCTTTCAATATTTTCCTAAAAGGTATAGGCCTAAAATTTTACTAATGGGTTTAAGTTGTGTGTCTAAGTCTAAATGTCACCAAATTCTTTCCTAGGGCATTTCACCACCCTAAGCTCACATGGACTAAACACCAAGTCCATACAAGGAAATATCACCCCATTTCCTTCATAAATCCCCAAAGTTCATCCTTAGGGTTTGAACTAGGGTTCTAAAGAAAATCCACCCTAATCCACCCCAAACTCCATGTGAGGGTGTTTAAACTAACCATGGAGCTCTGGCCAAAGTCCCAACCCTTTTGTGTGAGAATTGGCCCCTCTATGCCCCAAACACTCTTTGCCCTAATTTAACCCCTTAAAGGCCATACTTTGGTCTCACCAAAACCTATCCAAATCAAACCTAATTGGGCTGAAAGTTTTTCCAAAATCATTCCATGACCCTAAGAGAAAGTCATCAAAATTTTGGTGGGTTTAGAGTGATTAGACCCCTTAAATAATTCATTCAAAATTTATTAAATTTCTACAGACACTTTAGGAAATGTTTTCCAAAAATTCCCAATTTTGGATATATATATATATATATATATATATATATATATATATATATATATATATATATATATATATATATATATATATATATATATATATATATATAGGTAAGAGTGAGACCCAGCCAAAATTTCAAGTCATTTGGATGGATGGATTGATGAGGGCACTCAATTTAGTCTCTGGTCAAGCCTATGTATAGGCTGCACCATTTTGAGTGATGTGGTCAAACCACTTACCCAAATGGGTTGAAATCTATTTTAAATTAAAGTAGATTTCCAGGGATACAATTTTCATGTTGGCCATTTTTCCAGGTTCAGCCCCTAAGGGCTTTATTTATTTATTTTAATGGGTGCACAGTAAATGGTTAGAAATACATAAATTATCACTTTATAATTAAATAGATCCAATAGCTCACGGGTTGTCTTCCACCTCCAGCCGTTGGCCATGATTTAACCATCCTAGAGGTCATTCCAAAGCTATTTGTCGGCGATCCAGTCCCCTCCCCAGCCGGCCACGACCACCACCTCCGTTGAGGTGGTGGCTATCGTCGGAGAGCGGTACGACCATCGTAGGGGAGGTTTCTGGCGAACCCGCGAGGTGTAAAATCCATGAAATTTCAGAAATTTTTTTAAACCAATCGGGCTCAATTGAACCTAATTTCTCTCCTAATTGATCTAGGACTCTAGCCCACGATGAAAGGAGTAGAGGAGGACCTATTGGGAGAGCTAGAGGCGGGTCGATCGTCGGATTGCCATGGCCGGATCTTGAGCTTGCGGGTGTTCTGCAATAGCACTGTCAAAGGCCTTGGCTCCTACAGGTAAAGTGTGGAAACTGCTACTCCTGACCTAGGGAAGCTTTTAAAATCATCAAATGGGGGAGGGGAAGGGTCAAGCATGCAATGGCCATTAATGGCCACTAAAGGCTCATTTCGACAAAGGTGGGTTCTCTTGTCCTAGGCATGAGTCCATCAGAAAACCTCCCATAACCGATAGAGGGAGTGAATCTCCATCAATTGGGAGAGGAAATGAGGAGTCAATGGCATTCAATCACCATGAATGGCCATTTTCTCCCTCTTTCTCCCTCTCTCTCCTCCATTAAAGGGGAAGAATGTGTTTCTCTCTCCTAGTCATCAAGGCTGAATTTGATGACTAATCCAGCCTAATGGCAGCCAATTAGCTCATATTTTTCATGGAAATAATATTTTAGCCTAAGGGGGATTGGGCTTGAGCTTGAGTTAGCCCATTTGAGCTAGTTTGACATATTTCAAGGATTGAGTTGACTTTGGTCAAATTGACCATTTGGGTTAACCCCAATGGGTCCTTGGTGACCCATTGGCCTCCCGTAAGGTCTAGGAAGGCTTAGGTATGGTTGGTTGGGAATCTTGGAGGTCACTTGACCCTTAGTTAGGGAACTTTGACCTTTTTAGGGAAAGGTTGACTTGGGTCAACTTAGCCTCTTTGGTTGACCCCAATGGGTCCTTGGTGACCCATTGGCCTCCATTAGGGCTTGGAAAGGTCTAGGTGGGTCCTTTTGGCTAAGGGGAGGTCAATTGGGCATGGGTGAGCTTAGTTTGACCTAATCAGGGCTTGGGTTGACTTTGGTCAACTTGACCTTTTTAGTTGACCCTAGTAGGTCTTTATTGCTCTACTAGACCTTATAATAGGTTAGTGATGTTTTGATGGGGTCATGGAGTCATGGTGAAGCCCTGTGGTTATCCCTAAGCAAGTAATTGGAATTCTACTATTTGCAGACCAAGGTGGTTCACACACAAGTTCCCAAGTTCACTCCAACCTTTTGGTACTTCCCAAATTTTGTCATGACCCAGTTATGACAAAACCATGCTAGAGGTCTAGAAGTCTGAGGGATGTTACAGTTTATGTGGTTTTGACCCTCTTTTTCCTTGAAAAGTTTCCGGAAGTGTAGCCAAGCTGTTCTTGCGGCTGGATCCGTGAGGAAGGGCGCTTGTGTGGCTGGATTTCTGGAGATAGATGCAAGTGGTGATTTATTCCCCTTACCAAAAGTTTTTCGTGTTTTTTCTAGTTGATTTTCTTCATCCCTCTTTAGAGTTAGGAGTAGTGTAGGGATCGGCCAAGTTCGATCTACTGTATAATGTAAATTTCATAGCCAAGTATAGGTAGGATTTGTCATATATGGCAATTAGTCTCAGTAGGATTCGTCGAGTATATAGCTAATAGTCTAAGAAAAACTCTACATATATGATAGTCTAAGTTTATACAAATTCGTTGCATATGACTTTTAGCTTAGGTATGAAGGTTCATCGACTATGGTGGGGTTAACCTGATTGGAATCCATCTAGTATAGTCTTGGATTAAGTATAATTCGTCGAATACTATAGGAATTGAGTGCAGTAAAATTCATCGAGTATTCACGACGAATTCGTCGAATGCCAGTCTTGACGTTGAGTAAATTAGACTTGGCATTGAGAGCGTCGAGTGATTTGAGAGTCAAAGTCAGAATCATTGAGTGTTAGTCTCGGCATTGAGTGATTCTACATTAGTTGAGTATTAGGCATTGAGTTCGTTGAGTTATAGGCTTGGCGTAGAGTGTTATGGCTTTGGCTTTGAGATCGTCGACTGCCGGTGAGGCTAAGTCAAAAGCGTTGTGTTAACTAGATGAATTCATCGAGTATAGTCAGCTTGGCATTGAGAGCGTCGAGTGAAGGCATTTAGTGAAGTAAACTTTACTCAGTTAAAGTTCAAGCGTGGAGTGAGACTACTTGGCGTTGAAAGTGTTGAGTGAATCCAGATTAGTTGAGTATGCTCGATGAATTTTTTTTGCACTTAGGTTAATTTCGCTGATTTGTCGAGTATCAATAAGGAAGTTGATTTTTTCCAAGCATAGTTTGTCATGTATCTACTGCATTCATCGAGTATACTTAATGAATGAGTATGAAATTAGTTTTCTCGCCGAATTAAGTATAATTCATCGAGTTTTGGCCTTAGAGTGCATTTCTGGATTTCCTTACTTCTTGTCATTGGAGAAGCCTAGTGTTCTGATTAAGGTTTTAAGGGTATTTATGGATGTTTAGGTGTGGCCATGGTTGGTAGTTGATAAAGGACCACCAACCTGGTGTCAGCTCGTGAATCATTACACTTGGTGGTTGTTGAGTTTTTCTCATGGACTATTGGGCTGTGTTGGACCTTGTTCCCACCACCACAGTGCCTTTTGAAATGTTTGGGTTATTGGGTTGTATTGGACCTTGTTGCCACCACTGCAGTGCCTTCTCTAGATGTTTGGGTATATTAGTTCGTGTTGGACGCTGTGGTACCGACTCAGAATCATTTTTGCCATTGTTAATGATTTACGCGTTTAGAGCTGTTCGGTCTCTTTTCATCCTATTGTATATGCATATGTTGGAAGCTTACTTTTGCATATTTTATCGAAGCATGAATTCATTCCGCACTTGGTGCATCTTCTCTTACTCTACTATTGAAAATTCTGCCTTACTTGTTATAGTCTGACTTATTGGATGAGGTTTGTTAGCCACTCCAGTGGTTGGGCTTGGTAACCCCTTTTTACTTTCTTTGATTATTATATATTGTTGAATTTATTTGCCAATTGTATATTTTTGCTGAGGTATGCTTTTTTGGAATTCCTTATGTTTGGAATAGTAGCTGATTAAGTATCTAGGTTTGGTTGTTGCTGGTTTTCTGCTATTGTTGCAGGACGTCTTTTCCACACTAGTGTGAGGTAGTGTTGTTGTTCTGTTGATTAGTCCAGAGATACTTTCTTTTCCTTTTGGTGGGTTCGTGTCAGGTTGTCGAAGCCTGACGGAGTTTTTATATTGTTAAGATACCCTCAAGCTGTTTAGTCTTTCTTAATGACTGGTTGGTTTTACATGCTCTCTGGGAAGGTTTTATGCTAGGTTTGCATGTTAGTTATTTTAAAAGTATCATTTGACTACCTTATGCATAACATTTCTTTAAATAAAAGTCACTATGTTTGAACTAACGCAAAAGCTATTTCTATGCTTATATTAAATCTAGAGTTATGAATATCATGAATTATCCTGTTTGGATGTTTATGCTTATGTAGGACATTAAACCATATAAACAAAGTATTTTTCGCAGCGTATATTCATATTTCTACTTGTGGACTAGTTGATCCACTAAGCCGAGGGATACGGCCATTAAAACTTAACTTAAATTATAGTTTTATTCATAATAAACTTGAGGATTTCTTATAAAGTGATCAGTTCGAGTTTTTGCCTAAGCGTCTGCAGTTATCCCCTGCACGGCATGGCATCACGACACGTATTTTCTCTTACTCTGATATATTAATTAAATGCGTAGAAAATGCGGGTTGTGACAGTTGGTATGAGAGGGTAAGGTTGTTAGAGAATTGGTCGAATAACTATCTCTGGTTATTTTTAGATTGTCTTGTTCCATTTGATACACACACCGATGTGTCATCAGTACGTCTTGGCTGAAACATGAACACTACACTCATAAGCATGATAAGAAGTATACATGGCAAATTAGTAGTATGGGATGCATAATATGTTTTTCTATATGAATCCTCATAGGAGGCAACATGTGACTATTATGTAGTATGTGATGCATAATAATCATCACATGAATGCACATTAGATTATTTCCTTTCATTACATGCGATATTATGTAGTTTGGGATGCATAATATTTCATGTGTATGCTGCTATTAACGTGCATTAAGTACTTTATTAGATTGCATAGCACAACATGAATGACATAACATAGCATTAGCACATGTGTCAAGCTAAATATCTACATGATGGCATACGTACACACATGAATTTAAAACAAAAGGAATGGTAATTCATGCATTCATGGTTTATACACATGAGTCAATAGGATGACGACGTATCATCCTAAGTTAAGCATTACATCATTAATGAAAATACCAGAGCAAGTTAGCAGCATGAGCAAGTATCTATGCATGTATGGTCTGAACTAAGTTGTGTAGTTCTAGAAATTAAGGGAGGTTTTGATTGGTTGTTCGTTATATTCTTAGGATGCCGCCTAAGTGAGTTGCTGCTAGGTCGACACCCCAGTCTGACGGAGATTTGTCTGGTATGCAGAGTGAGGCAGTAATCGAGGGACTGCGGCAGAGTAATGAGTCTTGTCTAGGCAGATGGTGGAGATATAGTCACAAATCCATGAGCTATTGAATGTTGTTTCTAAACAGCAACCGAGAGTGTAAGACCCTGCTATGGGTAAAGCTATTCTCATTCCTACCGCTCCTTTAGTGCCTCCTGTCCTACTTCCACTAGAAATGAACTTTATCTCACATTTTAAGAGACTAGGAACTCCTACCTATGATGGTAGATCCGATTATATGGCATTGGATGATTGGATTATCGCAATCGAGGAGTTATTTTCGTACTCAGGGATTTCTGCAGAACAGAGAGTTATGGACGCCGCATATCAGCTTAAGGGCCTTACAAAGAGCTGGTGGTTGAGAGAGAAGGAGAACCTCACAAACAGGTGCTCGTGGGAATTCTTCAAGGAGTTATTGTTGAAGAAATTTTTGTCGTCATTCGAGCAGGACCGCTTGATGAATAACTTCCTGCATCTGAAGTAAAGACAGCTCACGATTAGTGGGTATGAGATTGAGTTCAGCAAGTTGAGTCGGTTTGCCCTGGATTTGGTTACTTCTGAAGCTAGCAGAGTTAAGCAATTTTTGGGTGGTCTTGGGAGTGACATCCAGCTGCAGGCTAGCTCTTATGGATCTAAAAACTACACTGAGGCAGTAGAAGATGCCATAAAAGCAGAGGCGATAGATAATATCGGGAATCGAGGCAGGTAAATGAAGAAGGAAAAGAGGAAGTCTGATGATGGTAAGAACTCTCGGGAGTCTGGATCCGCTTCGAATAAAAGAAGCTAGGAGGTGTGCAGTTTCTATGGCCGATTGGGCCATCCATTCGAATGGTGTTTTAAGAGGTTGGGATATCAAATGTAGCGGAAAGTGCATGCAATTCAGAGTGCTCCCAAGGGAGATTTGGGATATGCCATGTGTAATAAGAAGGGGCATGATGCTTCCCATTGTTGGAGAAAGGATAAGGTCTAATTCCAGTGTTTGCAGAAAGGATATTTCAAGTCAAAGTGCCCCCAGACTCAGCACCCACTGCAGCCAGTTCCACTTTAGGAATTGCGGCCGCCGCAGCTCTTGGATAAAGTAAAGGGTTAGTTAAATGTGATGACTATGTAGGAAGTGCAGGCGTCCACCCAAGTGATCTCACATTAGATTCTAATCTATTTTTTTGCTCTTATATTTAGTTCGATGTTTGTTTGTCTAGTTACGTATATGATTTTATAGGATGGTTTAAGGTAAAGGACCGTTGGGCATTTTTTTATTCTGGTGCTACCCACTCGTTCGTGGCTAGGACTTTCGTAGAACATCATCGTCTGAACCTAGATCTAGTTGGCAATTTGTATTGCGTAAAGTTTCCTTCTGGTAATTCGGTGGTATCGGACCAAGGTATCCAGAATTGTCCGATCCTTTTAGGAGATTTCCTAACTTTTTCTGATTTGAAGGTATTAGACCTGGAGGACTTCGATGTGATCTTGGGCATAGACTGGTTGTCCAGATATGATGCAATTATCCAATACAAGGTTAAGCGTTTGGACTTCAAGATGGACAACAGCCACCCTCGGAGTGTTTATGGTTTTCCGTGCCAGGATTCCCCGATTAATTCTACGGTACGTGCTCAGAAACTTTTGTATTCCGGTTGTTTTGTTATTTAGTTTCTATTTATGAAACCATTGGTAGTTTGTCATGCGTCGAGGATGTTACTGTGGCGCGAGAGTTTCCTGATGTTTTCCCAGATAGTCTTCCTGGTCTTCTGCCTGAGAGAGATGTGGAGTTTGTTATTGATTTGGAGCCGGTACTCACCTATTGTTAAGGCACTGTACCGTATGGCCCCGTGTGAGCTGGATGAGTTGCGTACTTAGCTGGATGATTTGTTGCAGTGTGGATTTATTAGGCCAAGTACTTTACCTTGGGGTTCTCCAGTGTTGTTTATAAAGAAGATGGATGGGTCTATGAGGTTGTGCATCGATTATAGGGAATTGAACAAGCTAACTATCAAGAACAGATATCCCTTGTCTTGGATAAATGATTTGTTTGATCAGTTGCATGGTAGTACAAAGTTTTTTAAGATTGTACTTTGTTCAGGCTACCATCAGTTGAGAATTCATGAGTCGGATGTTCCACAAACTGCTTTTTGTTCTCGGCATGGGCATTTTGAGTTCTTGGTGATGTCGTTTGGATTGACGAATGCACTCTCATCTTTCATGGACATGATGAATAGAGTGTTCAAGGATTTTCTGGACCGTTTTGTGGTTGTGTTTATTGATGATGTCCTGGTCTATTCCGGAGTGCTGAGGAGTATGCCCAGCACATGCGATTACTTCTATTTGCTTTGAGAGAGCATAATTTGTATGCAAAGCTAAGTAAGTGCGAGTTTTGGCTACCTCAGGTTTCCTTTTTGGGTCATGTGGTGAATAAGGAAGGAATTTCCGTTGACCCAAAAAAGATAGCTGTCGTAATGGATTTGAAAAGACCTACCACACCTAAAGAGATAAGAAGCTTCCTAAGGTTGGCAGGCTTTTATAGAAGGTTTGTGGAAGGATTTTCTATATTGTCGGTGCCACTGACTAAGCTTACGCAGAATAAAACAGCGTTTGTGTGAAGCGATATATGCGGGGAAGCCTTTCAGGAATTGAAAAATAGATTGTGCGCTGTTCTAGTGTTGACTTTGCCTACCGAGGGACTAGAGTATGTCATTTATGTGGATGCATCGCATATCGGGATTGGATGCATTTTGATCAACAAGGAAAGGTAATTGCGTATGGGTCGAGGTAGTTAAAGATATATGAAAAGAACTACCCTACTCATGAATTAGAGTTTGTGGCAGTAATTTATGCCTTGAAGTTGTGGAGAAATCTTTTGTATGACGCACTGTGCAAGATTTATACGGACCATAAGAGTTTGAAGTACTTATTCACTCATAAGGAATTAAATTTGCGCCAGCGTAGATGTTTAGAATATGTCGCGTATTACAATGTTGTGATCCAATATCATTCGATCAAAGCTAATGTGATAGCCGATGACTTGAGTATAAAGAACACACAAATATTTGCACTTTCGGTGGAATCCATAGTGGAGGAGTTTCTGTTAATGGGTTTCTCGGTCGGAAGTAGTGACTCGTCAAACAGCTTGGAAGTAGCAGATCCCTCATGGATTATACTTTCAATGCTACATCAAAAGGAGGATCCTCATTAGCAGCACCTTCATAGCAGAACCGAGAAAGGAGAATTACTAGTCTTTTCAATTGATGATGCAGGTACTTTGAAGTATCGTGTTAGATATTATATCCCTGTAGTTGAGTATATTTGAGCTAAGTTGTGCAGAGAGGCACATGGTTCTAGTGATGCCTACCACCGTTGTTCTACTAAGATGTATAGAGATCTGAAACAAATCGTTTGGTGGTATGGAATGAAGAATGATATAGCCAAGTTTGTGTCTGAGTGCTTCACCTACAAGCATGTTAAGGCAGATCATGGATGGCCTGGTGGCAAACTGACGCCTTTGGAGATTCCAAGTTAGATGTGGGAGAGTATTTCGATTGATTTTATTACTGGTTTGCCGAGATCCCCCCGATGACATGATTCATTGTGGGTCATAGTTGACAGACTAACAAAATTTGCTCACTTCGTGTCATTCAAGATTAATTACTCCATGAAGAAAATAGCAGAGTTATATTTGGATAAGGTCATTAGACTACATGGAGTGCCTGTTAGTATTATGTCAGATCGAGATTCCAGGTTTACATCTCGTTTTTCAAAATTTTACAGGAAGGGTTGGGTACCGACCTCAGATATTCAACTACTTATCATCTGCACACCAATGGTCAGATGGGGAGAGTAAATCAGATTGTGAAAGATAGGATAATATGTTACATCTTAGAACATGGAGGAGCGTGGGACGAGCGGTTGAGATTGATGGAATTTGCTTACAATAATAGTTATTATGAGAGCATGTAGATGCCCCATTTGAGGTTGTGTATGGGAGACATTGCAGGACTCCCTTGTTTTGGTCCGAAGTTGGTGAATGACCGTTTTTGGGTCCAGAAGCTTCGGAAGAGATGAATACTTTTGTGACACATATTCAAGAGAAGCTTTGAATAGCTCGGGAGCGTTATGAGAAGAACACTAATCGGAGAAGGATTGATCTGGAATTTGCAGTTGGAGACTTGGTGTTTCTCAAGGATTATCTAATGTCTGGGGTTAAGAGGTTTGGAAAGAACCATAAGTTGTATTCCAGGTATGTGGGACCTTTTCAAGTTGTTGAACGCATCAGAGTATCAGCGTATAGGGTGGATTTGCCTGTTAAATTTCCTGGTGTGAATGATGTGTTTCATGTGAGCCACTTGCAGAAATGTGTGTTTATTGACCGGAATGTTCTTGATTCGGTGCCCCAGTTGTAGCCTAACCTTTCTTATGTGGAGATTCCTGTTCGCATTCTAGATATTCAAGATCAGGTGTTGCGAAGGAATACAATACCCATGGTCAAAGTTTTGTGGTGAAACCAAGACGTGGAAAGCGCGACTTCGGAGTTGGAGTCAGCTATGAGGGTGGCTCATACTCATCTGTTCTCTTAGTTTCTTTGGTAAGTGTTATATTCGGTAACCCTTGGTTATTTTCCTTCTTTTGAAGATTCTTTCGTGTATCAAGTTTCGAGACGAAACTTCCTTTTAGGGGGAGTAGCTGTAACGCCCCTGATCTTTTGATGTTTATTTTAATTCATTTAGTGGCATGTTTTTGATGTCAGGGCATTATGTTGATGGGTAGTTAACAGGTACCGTTGCTGGAGCGTGACTTTTGCTCATTGGTATCCTAGGCTTTGACTTAGAATATTAGCTTGGCTAATATCTAGTGTATTTTTGAGATATCCCCAGCAAGCCGGGTTTGTTTTGGAACTTGGTGGAGCCTTTTTGGGATAGTTGGTGTTTTAGGCATCGAGGAGTTTTTTACCCAAGTTTGAGTTATCGGATTTCTATTTTGACATCGTTGTTGGATTTGTAGCATCGATATTTAGCTACGATGCGATTTTCATAGGATTCCGAGTTGGTTTGAGTTTCGGGTCATTTGGATGTCTATTTGGTAATTAATTATAATACAATATTATATTACTTGTAAAAATATAAATAGCCTTATGATTTGACCAAAACCCTATTCATTGTCTTCTTCCCGAGCCGTCGTGCTGTTTTGCGAAAGAGAAGAATGGCAGACATTTCTAGGCTTTCATACGCCGATTGCAGGAGCTACGGTGCGTGAAATCATCATCGAAAAGTAGATTCGGACTGATCTCTTCAAGATCTACGTGTGTGCTGTGAGTTTTTCTTGTTTCTTGAATTTTTGGACATTAGTTTATGCGGTTTTGACCATCTTTTTCATTGAAAAGTTTCAAGAAGTCTAGCCAAGCTGTTCTTGCTGTCGGATCCATGAGGAAGGGCGCTTGTGTGGCCAAATTTCTAGAGATAGAGGCAAGTGGTGATTTTGTCCCCATGCCAAGAGTTTTCCATGTGTTTTCTTGTTGATTTTGTTCTTCCCTCCATAGAGTTAGGAGTAGTGTAGGCATCAACCAAGTTCGATCAACTATATAGTGTATAGTCCCCAGTCAAGTGTAAGTAGGATTTGTTATATATGACTATTTGTCTAAGTAGGATTCGTCGAGTATATAGATAATAGTCTAAGGAAAACTCGTCATATATGATAGTCTAAGTTTAGACAAATTCATTGTATATGATCTTTAGCTTAGGTACGAAGGTTCGTAGAGTATGATATGGTTAGCCTGATTGGAATCCATCTAGTATAGTCATGGATTAAGTCTAATTCGTAAAATAGTAAATGCATTGAGTGGAGTCAGATTCATCAAATATTCACGGCGAATTCATTGAATGCCAGTCTTGGCGTTGAGTGAATTAGACTGGGTATTGTGAGCGTCGAGTGATTTTTGAGTCTAAGTCAGAATCGTCGAGTATTATTCTCGGCATTGACTGATTCTGTATTAGTAGAGTATTAGGCGTTGAGTTCATCAATTTATTGGCTTGGCATTGAGTGTTATGGCTTTGGCGCCGAGATCATCGAGTGTCGCCGAGGCTATGTCAAAAGCGTCGTGTTAACTCAATGAATTCATCGAGTATACTCAACTTGGCATACAGAGCGTCGAGTGAAGGCATTGAGTGAAGTAAACTTCCCTGATTTAAAGTCCAGGCGTCGAGTGAGACTGCTTGGCATTGAGAGCATTGAGTGAATCCAGATTCGTCGAGTATACTCGACGAATTTTCAATGGACTTAGGTTATTTTCGCCGATTCAGCGAGTATCAAGTTAATTACGCCAAATCGTTGAGTATCGTTAACGTATTTGATTTTTTTCCAAGTATAGTTCGTCGTGTAACTACTGCATTCGTCGAGTATATTCGACGAATCAGTATGGACTTAGTTTTTTCCCGAATTAAGTCTAATTCGTCGAGTATGTCCTTAGAGTGCATTTCAGGATTTCCTTCCATCTTGTCATTGGAGAAGATCAATGTTTTTATTAAGGTTTTATGGGTATTTATGGATGTTTAGGTGTTGCCATGGTTTGTAGTGGATAAAGGACCACCAACCTGGTGTCGACTCATGAATCATTACACTTTGTGGTTGTTGATGTTTTCTCATTGACTATTGGGTTGTGTTCGACCTTGTTGTCACCACCACGGTGCCTTTTTGAGATGTTTGAGCTGTTGGATTGTGTTGGACATTGTTACCACCACCGGAGTGCCTTCTCGAGATATTTGGGTCTGTTAGTTCATGTTGGACATTGTGGCCACCGAATCAGAATCGTTTTTACCAATGTTAATGATTCACATTTTTAGAGCTGTTCAGTCTCTTTTCTTCCTATTGTATAGGCATATGTTGGATGCCTACTTTTGCAGATTTTATCGAAGCATGATTTCATTCCGCACTTGGTGCATCTTCTCTTACTCTACTGTTGAAAATTTTACCTTACTTGTTATAGTATGACTTATTGGCTGAGGTTTGTCAGCCATTACTATGGTTGGTGTTGGTAACCCCTTTTTAATTTCTTTGATTATTATCTATTATTGAATTTATTTACCAATTATATATTCTTACTGAGGTATTCTTTTCTTTGGAATGTCTTAGGTTTAGAGCAGTTGCCGATTAAGCAGCTAGGTTTGGTGGTTACTGGTTTTCTACTGTTATTGTAGGACGTCTTTTCCTCACCAGTGTGTGGTAGTTTTGTTATTCTGTTGATTAGTTCAAACATATTTTATTTTCTTTTTAGTGGGTTCGTGTCGGGTTGTTGAAGCCCATCAAAGTTTTTATATTGTTAAGATAGATGCTATTTGCTTAGTCTTTCTTGATGACTGGTTGGTTTTACTTGCTCTCTGGGAAGGTTTTATGCTAGGTTTGCATGTTAGTTATATTAAAAGTATAATTTGACTACCTTATGCATTGCATTGCTTTAAACCAAAGTCACTATATTTGAACTAACGTAAAATCTATTTTTTATACTTGTATTAAATTTTGAGGTATGCATATCTTGAGTTGTCCTGTTTGGATGTTTATGCCCATGTAGGACGGTAAATCATATAACAAAGTAATTTTCGCAGCGTATATTCATATTTCTACTTATAGACTAGTTGATCCACTGAGCCGAGGAATATGATAATTAAAACTTAACTTAAATTACAGTTTTTTTCATAATAAACTTGAGGATTTCTTATAACGTGATAGGTTTGTGTAATTCCTGAGCGTCTACAGTTATCCAATGCACGGCATGACATCACTGCATGTATTTTCTCTTACTCTGATATATTAATTAAATGCGGAGAAAATACTGATTGTGACAAGTATAGCCTCAAAAAAATTGCCTTGAGAGTGTTCAGTCTTCTTTGGTTTTGAAGAGAAAAAGCCTTCTCTGGAATAGCTACATACCTTAAATGAATCATCTTAAGAAAGTTGGTTCTATTCTGAACTTTGTAACTAGATAACCTCTTGTTATTGAAGTATTGAGGATGGTGAACTTTGAGCAAGCTTGGAGAACTAGTCGGATCTTGAATTAATATCCTTATGGAACTTGTTCTCATATGTTGAAGAAATTATCGATGGCTTTTTGATTTTCTTAAGAAAAGCACTATTTTTTGCAACAGTCACATAGACGATGTATATTCTAAAGATTAGGGTTTTATATCATATCTTATCCATATTTATATGAGAGTCAATCCTAACGGTCAAAACTAGTTATATTTAATGATTGACAAACTTTTCCTTATAGCTTTGATTAGATTAGCACAAACAGTGGTGACAAACTTTCAATTTCTGTGACTTTGAACTGTCACAGCGATATTTTTATTGTCTTGATGATGTTTCACATTCTCTTGATGATAATTCAATCCTTTGTGATGATATAAATCCTTCATGACTTTTGAGAGCACTTTAGTCAAAGTTTTGGCTTATCATAATGATAAAACTTCTTCTTATAGATATGTGCAGTCCTCATGATGACTATTTATCTTATTAAGATGACATTTCAATTTGTCATGACAACATGCCTGAGGATTTAGATCTTGAGTTTGTCCCTGTAATAGGGGATCCATTTCAAAATTATATGGACTTTTTCAACCATGACTCAACATTCTTCTGAAATGACGATGAAGTATATCGATGACAACTCAATTGAGCTTGACAATAATTGACTTATGATAGGTTTAGTAAGCAATATTTTGAACTATCTCATTGATAAATGCTTAACATGAGACCTTCTCAGTGAAAGTTTAATATTCATCCAATAATGTGTGTATCTTTCAGCTCTGTCATGATGATATTTGCATAACTTATCCCTATCAAAATTATATCATTGTGTACTTCGTATTATCACGAAAATATATAAGTGCTTGAACTTATATTCCTCGTCAATATGGTAAGACTGATATTGAGTGTCTTTACAACATTGTTGGGATGGTGTCAATACTATTCTTAGCTTGTCACAATAATATTACACTTTGATTAATTATGTCAATCAGTTAAGTATCCCTTTAACATCTACTGATATTTTGACTTACTGAGAATGATTAATATTATATTACAATAATCCTACACACATCAGACCAGATGATCATTAAATGTAATATGTATTTATCATTGACATAAGGACTTCTTTAAATCAGGAAGAATATGGCTATGGTTCACAACAATCTCTTCCTAAATAGTGCCATTGCAGAGCTTAGCATTATCCTCCCGAACGAAGGTGTAGTCTCTAAAGAAATCCATCAATGTCGATAGCCATAAGTTTGTCTCTCACACTCTCTCCACAACATTAGATAAATCTATTTTTACAAATCAATAAGACTTAATGTTAGGATGAATCAATAGTCTTGGGATTAAGGTGAGGTAAATCAAAATGTGAACATGAAAGCTACAATCATACTTAAATCGAAATAAGAGCTAGCCTCAAAATCATCCTACCAAAGAGAATGAACGGCAAGTGATAACAACTGACCTGGAATTTTGCATATGAAGTCACATCCACATTGGACAAACACAAACTCTCCTTTTCAACTTAGATATTTCTTTTCTTTTTCTTCTTCTAATTTCATTTTTATTTTTACTTTTATTTTCTGTATTCTTTTCAAAAGATATTTTACTCATGATTTTTAAAAGTACCCAAATATAAGTTTTTAATGTACACACCAATTCAAAATTTTCACTTAAAAACACAAGTAGAAAATCAGATTTTGATTTTAAGCTCTAGTCTAAGTGTGAGATTAGGATAATCTTATTGTCTTTGGTGATGATTAAGTGGGGTTGAATGAAAATATAGGTTTAAGTCCCAAAGAGTGTATGTAATGGTATTTCTTGTAGGTACAGATGCAAAGGCTCAAACTATCCAATAAAGACCAATACCATATTTGTATAAATAAAACTAGCCTAGTCATTAACTTCGAGAGTCGCTATGGGTAAGTTATATAGATGAAAAAGGATGAACTTTTGTCAACGTTAGATAATACCCAACTAGCGGGTCACTAAATAATTTTTTATGTAAGTCTACGGAAGATAACACTTTATAACAAAAAAGTAGATATACATCGTAGATAAAAAAGTAGAGAAGTATAAACTCTAAAGCTAAAAAGAAATTAAAGCTAGAATAAAATCATATTACCAACATATGCACATGACTAAGAACATTGTATGAGTCATTATATACTCCCATAATCACATTATAATCATAATTTAACCTAATCTAGCACCTACGTAAAATGAGAAAAACTTTAAAATAAAGAAATGTTTAAGTCCTAAGCTTGTGGTTGCGCAAAGGAATGAAAACATGCAAGAAAATGAGATTTTTTGAAAAACTGGGCACAATTTGTAAAAGATTGTAATTGGAAAGTTAATGTTATAGGGAAGCAAAATGTGTAATGCAACTACGTCATTACCTAAATGTAGCATTACCCTCAATAAATTAAAATGTAAAAAGGGATACAAATGAATTACCCAATACCCAAGATTAGGAAAAAAGGGATACAAATGAATTAACCAATACCCAAGAATAGGAATTCTGGGATGAATTGAACTTTGAATTTACCAAAATGCACTGCAATAAACTGCACCTGTCGAAGGACTGAAATATAACTAAAACACAGTTTATTACTCATAGATATATTTAGTAACGAATTTTTTTTGTAGTTACCAAAAAGTACTTTTTTGTAACGAATATTTTATATTTTATTACAATAATAATTAATTTATTACTATAAATGTAAGTATTTGTAACAACAGTAATGTTACGTTACAAATAATAAATTTTCCTCACAATATGTATCAATTGTAATCAAATCATGAAAGTTTTTTGTGACAAAGATATTTTCCTTAATATTAGTAATATTTTATTATTAAAGTTTTGTTACAATAAATATATCATATTTTATTATCAAATTTTGTACTATTTTATTATTCAAGTTTTCTATTAATTTTTTTATAAATAAAATTTTTTTTTGTATACTTGCAATAGTAGTACCCCGCCTCAATAGTTATTTAACGCAATGACACTCCTACAGCTCGCAAACATCCATACACGGTTGTGGTAGATATGTGGTACTATTGCGACATGTGTATTTTTGCACGTGCGGGGGTGGTTTGCGAGCTGCGCAATGTCATCACGCTAGGAAACTATCGAGGCGACGGTAATTAATGTCGCTCGGGGAATGAACTGTTCTATGTATTGTTAGTATAACGAGTGTTCGATAACTAGCATTTTTGGCCCGTGAGAACATTTTTCTCCCAAGCACGTGTTTTCACTCGGACGAACGTTTTTCCCCGAGCACACGTTTTTTGCTTAGTCGCGCATATTGCACTAGTTCTTTTTTGCTCGGGAGAATACAAATTTTTGCAAGTGCACGTTTTTTGCTCAGGAGGTGCTAGCGTTCTGTATATATTTTATTTTAATTTCTAGATAAATTTTGTAATATTTCAAGTAAATTATTGACTAATAGTTTTTTTAAAATAAAATTATTTAGAAATTAAACTATAAGTGGCTACTCTAATTTACCATTATGGATTGTTCCAAGGTTCAAGGTGGTTCATCCAGTTTGATAGGTCTGATGGGGGTTGAATCATCTTGCTGTAATAAAAATATATGTATATATTTATATATTTATGCATAAAAAATAACAGTAATCATAATAGTAATAAATAAGTAATAATAATAATGATAAAATAAATAAATAAAAATAATAAATATAATATTATAAGTAAATTAAAATATATTGTTTTAATAAATAAATACATATAGATATAGTATATATATAATATAGTTCTAAAATTTTAAGATAAGATCACTTGGACTAGTGGAGTGTTGTCTTGGTTTGCCTTCTAATGGGGGTGGGATCGAAACTCAGCGTTATCAACCCGCCAGTAACCCGCCAGCTCCCTGCTGCTCGATATCTGCACCTGCCAGGTGCCCTGTTCTGTAACGTCCCGAATCGCTCTAGGCCCCTAGTGTGTGTGTTTTTGAGTCAGGAGGGTTGACTGAAGTCCTGAGAAGAGCAGGGAATTGGGCTGCACTTGTGGAGAAGTGGAGAAATCAGTGCAGAGTGACACGAGTGGTGACACGGGTAGTGACACGGGCGTGTCACTACCCGTGTGCGTCGAGTTCCACTCGACAAGCCGTGTCGAGACTGGCGAGCTGTGTCGACACCAAGTGACACGGGTAGTGACACGGCCGTGTCCCTAACCGTATGCGTCGAGATGATCTCGACGAGGCGTGTCGAGATCGTCGAGAGGCATCGAGATCGTCGAGAGGGGTCGACACTAAGTGACACGGGTAGTGACACGGGCGTGTCCCTACCCGTGTGCGTCGAGTTGAGCTCGACGAGAAGTGTCGAGATGTAACTCAAGAAGTACACGGCCAATAACACGTCAAGGCACACGGCCGTGTCATGTGAACACGGGTCTGGACACGGGCGTGTCCCTACCCGTGTCAAACATTGAACCGACATGGAAACCGCCACGGCCGTTTCACGAAAGCAGGACACGGGTACGGACATAGCCGTGTCCCTACCCGTGTCACATTTTGTATATAAGGGGCAGAGAAAACCCTAGCCGTTTTCATTCCCATTTCTTCCCCTAATTCCTGTGAGAACTCCTGGTGAGAGGAAAACTGCAGGAGCAAGTTCTACCGAAGGAGATCCGCCATCGCCGTGAAAGAGAAGATGCCGCCAAGGAGAACTACGCGATCCATGGCCGGAAATGGTGGTACCGCTGGAGCCAACGTGAGTTTCCTACCCTCTCCCTTGGTGCTAGATCTTAGATATTTAGGAGAGACATCGGCTCAAGAGAGCTTGATGGAGAGGAGAAGATTTCTAGGTTTGGCCATGCTAGGATTTGAATCCTAGATATTAGATCTCTTCAACCCTTCCCCTTTCTTCAATACGACGATGGGTGAATAGTTTCGTGAGGAGTTTTGGCCCTTGAGGTTGAATAAGGGAGGAGGACATTTCTGGAAAATTTAGGAAGGATCGCTTGAGGAGGAAGACGGACCGATGCCGTTCATTTTTTTTCTTTAAGATGCGCGCAGAATCTGTATTCTGCGCGCAGCGATCTTCTAGGCCATTTTCATGTAGGATATGTGCAGATCTGGGCTTTTGGCTAAACACGAAAGTTGTAGCCCTTGGAAATACCTTTCCAACGAGTGGTTGCACGACGTCAGGTGATGTCTGTGGCCCCGGGAAAACCTAATCGAGTTTGCTGTCCGGCAATTCCTGTACACAGAAATCGTGTTCTGTGCGCAGCGAACTTTGAAGCCGATTTCGAGTAAGTTATTTTCAGATCTGGGTTGTGACCTGAATATGAAAGTTGTAGATCATGAAAAGGTCTTTCCAACGAGGGGTTACACGCCTCCACCGGACTCCTGTAACTTCAGGAAACTCCGGTCGAAGTTGCTGTCAAGTGCTAATCCTGCGCTGAAATTCTGGGTCTCTACATACATTGTGGATTTGAAATTGGTGGGTCCAATGTCGCAATTAATTCGAGATTTTGGTGAAATAATTTTATGTTAACCACCAAAGTGTTATGGATGATAATATTTACTGTTTTAGAAATCAATTTATTATCGCAAGATAGCTTGAGGCCTGTTGATTTCCTTATGTTTAATTGGATTGATTTGATAATACTTCGGTAAGTTGTCGTAAGAGCAAATCTTGTTTATATCATGTTGAAATCACTTGGGATGATATATAGATGGGTAACCCATGGCCATGCATATGTTTTATATCGGATTGAATTTAGGAGTCCAACAATAGTGTGTCGTCTCCTATTGGCATTTTATAGTAAAGGTGCAAGTGCGGTGTTGACCGCCACTTGTTTTGGTCGTGTTGAGGTAAGGTGTGGATGGATGGTGGGGCTGTGTCCTCGTGCTCACTCCGAGGCCCCTTCCATGATATGTTGATGTGGAATTTGCATGTGGTGTGAGCCGACACGCGGTGTCGTAATCCTGGGTTAAGGATAGTGTGGCAGGTCTACGTGCTCGCCAGTCGTCACACCGACGGGAGTTGGCAGTTAGACTTGGTCGGTTTTGGCTGTGTCCTCGGTGTTCACGTCCCGAGGCCCCTCCGGCCATGTGAACGGTTGGGCTGTGTCCTCGTGCTTCTTCCGAGGCCCCTTCCGGGTCACGCAAGGCCAGTTCGGGCTGTGTTCTTGGTGCACATCTACCCAAGACCCCGCTGGGCCATAGTACGCAGGGGCTCCGCTGTTGTGTTCTTAGCGTTGAGGCGTACGGAGGCCTAGGTGAAGTAGTGTGATACCCGCCTAGTAGTAGAAGTGCTCGTTCTACTGTCACCGCATGGCCACGACGGCTGATGCCTGAGAGGTTAGCTACCTGCTCGAAAAGTGGGAACTACAGTCTGTGTCGACATAGCAATTGCATGGGTGAGCATGGGTGAGTCATTGCATAGCATTCATAGCATTTCATAACATTGCACAACAAGATCCTCATCGTATAAGTTTGTATGGGCACTCTTATACGATGAGTTACTTTTATGTAACCCGATCCTTAACTTATAAGTTTGTATGGGCATTCTTATAAGTTAAGTTACTTTCCTGCTGTTACTTATACTTGCTAGTTTAGTGTAGCTCTTACATAGATGCTGATTATGATACTGTTACTCTTGCACTACTGCCACCTGCCTGTACTTCCTTTACTTGCATACTTGTTATATACTATACTTTTCTTCCTTTTCTCCGCCCGGTGCCGAGGAGTCACCGGGGGAGCGGATGTGAAACCACTTAGTCGTTTCGACTAACGGTTGCTACGTCTTCCTTTTTAGGAGGTCACGCCGTAGGTGGAGCAGCCGCAGACTACGCAGTAGGACAGCCAGGCCAGGATGACAGGGCCTGAGGTGACGGTGTCGTCGATACCGTCAGTTACTGATGTTAGTTTTTGATACTCTGATGTAGCCCGTTTGGGCAATGTTTAGCTGTACTCTGATATATGGTAGAAGCATGTTTTAGCTTCTCGTTATATTGATGTATTTGGACATTATAACTTAGTGTGGATTTGACTTCTGGTTGTTTATTTATTTGGTTGGGTTGTCATGTTATATTGATATTGTTGTAGCCGGCGGAATAGGCGTCTTGTGGTACAGGTTAGCCCGTGTGCTAATGCTACCGCAAGGCGGCTGTTCCGGGCATAAGACTTCCCCTTCGTGCCGTGTTTTGGGATCCGGGTAGGGGGAGTCTTACAATTGGTATCAGTTTGCCACGATCCTCAACTACGGAAGTCATTCAACAATGGTGCCACGCCCGTTTGGTTAGTCGGTTTGGGGACAAACTGACTTAGCGGAAGCAGTGGTGTGCCCATATGTAATTCACATTAAGTTTGTCCAACTTTGACCTTGAGTTTAGCCAACCTGACCACAAATTTGTCATGAACGTGTAG
Source organism: Platanthera guangdongensis (assembly GCA_039583875.1). Taxonomy (NCBI): domain Eukaryota; kingdom Viridiplantae; phylum Streptophyta; class Magnoliopsida; order Asparagales; family Orchidaceae; genus Platanthera; species Platanthera guangdongensis. The sequence continues at coordinate 17,152,253 of CM077160.1, read as the reverse complement.
GTTCCACTGCATGTTGAGCCGTTGGGGGGTACTCCTACCCCTCCCATACCCACTCAGTTCCAACAGTCTGAGTTGGGGCAAACACTCACCGCCATTCTTGATGCTTTTAAGGCACAGCAGGCTCCGGTGCAACAACAGGCCCCGAGCTCCAATTGGCTGAGCACCTTCCGGGCTCTCTCCCCTCCCGTCTACCTTGGGGCGGAGTCGGCTGTACGTACGGAGGAATGGCTAGAGACGATACAGGAGTTGTTGGCTGGTATCCGTTGCCCGGCCAACATGGCAGTGACATTGGTAGTGTCCGTCTTGGACTTCCATGCGAAGAGGTGGTGGAAGTCCCTCATGGGATCTACCTTCCAAGGCCGGATCTACTCAGAGATAAGTTAGAGTGAATTCTCGGAGGTTTTCTTGGAACACTTTATCCCTACGTCGTCCCGAGATGAGCTTGAGCAGAGGTTCCTTCTATTAAAGCAGGGATCAAAGACGGTTACGGAATACCAGTGGGAATTCCAGCATCTCGCAAGGTTTGCGGATTCTTACGAGTTGGATGACAGAGGCTATGCCAAGCGCTTCTACAAGGGGCTGCGAGATCCCCTAAGGCAGTCCCTTTTGTTTATAGCAGATGGTAGTTTGGCGGAGATCATTGATATGACAAAAAGATTGGAGGCGGACCACATGGGATGTAGTAAGAGGCCTGCGGAGGACGTGATGGAAGCCGGCCCATGGAATAGAAGGAGGCGAGACTTCAGAGGAGGAATGGGACATCAAAGAGGTGGAGGGCGTGTCCACCGAAACTATAGGGTGGAGCATCCAGTTCCGCAGCCGCCTGCGTTGCCTCCACCCCCACAGCCTCAGCGATTTCAACAACCTGTAGGGCGTCGTGGTCTGGTGTGCTTCGAATGCAACCAGCCGGGCCACATCCGACGTTTCTGCCCGCGGTTATTTGGGAACGCCCCTCCTGCTCTCCCTCCCGCTCTCCCTCCAGCAGCTCCTTGAGGGCGGGGATATATGCGTGGTCGAGGACGAGGACCGCCAAGAGGTAACCCCAGCCCTGCTAGGGATCAGGTGTACGCACTTGACATGGCACAGGAACGGAACCCCCAAGAGGTGATTGCAGGTATAATTTAATTAGTTTACATATTTGCATGGTTTAACATGAATTGATTAGAATTTATTAGACACTAGCAATAAGTTTTGGTTGTTGGCACTTAGGCACCGTGATTATTGGCGGGAAGACGGCCTATGCGCTGTTCGATACCGGTGCCTCACACTCTTTTGTGTCCGAGGATTTCATAAAAGACGTAGGGGATGTACAGTACTTCACGGGAATAGCCCGACGTGTACGCCTTCCGGATGGCTCGGAGATGATCGCAACCGCCAAGTGCGAGTTGGAGTTATTTATTAATGGGAAGGCCTTTGATACACCGGCCACGGTTTTGAGAATGTCGGAGTTCGACATCATTTTGGGCATGGCATGGCTGGATTGGCACTTCGCGAGGATCGACTGCGCAGAGAAGCGGATCTATTTGAGACATGGAGACTCTGACGTCATCTTCCAAGGTATTGGCTTCGCGCCCCGCATGATGTTATCTTCCGTCCAGGTTGTAAAAGCTCATATGAAGGGGGACGAGGTCTTCATGATCTGGTTCGAGTTGAAGGAGGAAGCGTTGGAATTAAAGGATGTACGGGTTGTGCGGGATTTTCCCGAGGTATTTCCTGAGAAGTTACCAGGATTACCTCCGCATAGAGAGGTTGACTTCCAGATCAATCTAGTACCAGGTGCCAAGCCTGTGTCCAAGGCTCCGTACAGAATGGCCCCGAAAGAACTCGCGGAGTTTAGAGTTCAATTGCAAGAACTAGTAGATTCAGGGTTTGTTCGCCCCAGTTCATCACCATGGGGAGCCCCTGTACTATTCGTGAAGAAGAAGGATGGAACCCTGCGATTATGCATAGACTATCGGGAACTCAATCGGTTGACGGTGCGGAACACTTATCCGCTACCGCGGATCGACGAGTTGTTCGATCAATTAGTGGGAGCACATTGGTTCTCTAAACTAGACTTGCGCTCTGGATACTATCAGTTGAGGATACATGAGGGGGATATCCAGAAAACGGCCTTCAGTTCGAGATATGATTTGTATGAGTTCACAGTAATGCCGTTTGGGCTCACAAATGCCCCTTCGGCCTTCATGATCTTGATGAACAAGGTGTTTGAACCGTATTTGGACATCTTCGTCATCGTTTTCATCGACGACATCTTAGTCTACTCAAAGACGGAGGAGGAGCATGTCGAGCACCTGACCTTGGTTTTGAAGAAATTGAAGGAGCACGCCTTGTATGCCAAGTTTAGCAAGTGTGAATTTTGGCTTAAGGAGGTTGCCTTCTTGGGGCATGTGATCAGTGGAGCAGGGCTAGCAGTGGATCCAACAAAGGTGCGGGCCGTGAAGGAGTGGTCGCCCTTGAAGTCGGCGGCCGATGTACGAAGCTTTCTTGGACTTGCTGGCTACTACCGCAAGTTCGTGAAAGGATTTTCCAAGATTGCCCTTCCTCTTACCTCCTTGACGAAGAAGGGTGTGCCATTTGAGTGGACACCTCAATGTGAAGCAGCATTTCAAGAGTTGAAGGATAGGCTTACCTCCGCCCCCATCCTTGCACTTCCGTCGGGGAAGGAAGGATTTCAGGTTTACACGGACGCATCATATCAAGGGATGGGTGCGGTGCTGATGCAGCACGGACACGTGATCGCTTATGCTTCAAGGCAGTTAAAGAAACATGAAATCAATTACCCGGTTCATGATTTGGAGCTGGGAGCAGTGGTGTTCGCTTTGAAGGTCTGGAGGCATTACCTATATGGCGTACACTGCGAGATCTTTTCCGATCACAAGAACTTGAAGTATGTCCACACTCAGAAGGAGTTGAACATGAGACAACGACGGTGGTTGGAATTTCTATGCGACTATGAGTTCACCATGAACTACCACCCCGGGAAAGCGAACTCCGTAGCCGATGCCTTGAGTAGGAAAGCGCCAGGCTCTAGCCCAGAGTCTCGGTTGATGAGTATGGGGTTGGCTCGGATGGTCGAAGAGATGGAAATTACTCTAGTATTCAAGGCTCCTTCGACAGAGTATGCGGAGTATTTGGCTAACATGAGCATAGTTTGTGATATCCGAGACCGGATTCGGGTGGAGCAAGGAATGGATGCGGCCTTGGCCCCGACAATCAAGGTAATTGAAGATGGGACCACCGATGAGTACACACTAAAAGACGGCCTCGTTTATCTTCGAGGCCGACTTTATATTCCCAAGGGCGGCAAAATTTGGGAAGATATATTGAGAGAGGCGCATTCCTCTCAATATTCAGTACACCCGGGTATTGTTAAGATGTACGCCGGACTGCGGAAGATCATGTGTTGGCCGGGAATGAAGAAGGATGTTCGCTACTAGGTTACACATTGCGAAGCTTGCCAAAGGGTGAAGGCTGAATGCAGGAGTCCCGGTGGTTTGTTGCAGTCTTTGCCAATTCCCGAATGGAAGTTTGAGGATATCTCCATGGACTTTGTCCATGGGCTACCTCGCTCACGCTCCGGGAATGATTCGGTGTGGGTTATTGTGGATCGACTGACAAAGGTGGCCCGGTTCATTCCAATGAAGAAGGAAGCACACGTGGATGTTTTGGTACGCCTTTTTGTGGAGCAATTTGTACGATATCATGGCGTGCCCAAGACAATTGTTTCAGATCGGGATGGTCGGTTTACATCCAATGAGTGGAAGGCGGTACAGGCGTATTTGGGCTCACGTCTAACCTTTAGTACCGCATTTCATCCTCAGACTGACGGGAAGTCAGAGCGGACCATCAGAACGCTGGAGGATTTGTTGAGGTTATGTGTGTTGGACAGAGGAGAGCCGTGGGAAAGACTCTTACCCCTGGTGGAATTCTCCTACAATAATAGTCATCAAGCGAGCATCGGTATGGCGCCCCATGAAGCCCTTTACGGAAGAAGGTGTAGGACCCCCTTGTCTTGTTTGCATGATGAAGATCCGAAGGCATTGGGAAATGAATTTATAGATGATACTGATGTGGCTGTCAGATTGATAAGAGACCGCATGTTGGAGGCTCAAAGTCGACAGGCAAAATATTACAATAAAAAGCACCGGATGGTGGAGTTCCAAGTGGGCGAAAAAGTGTTCCTTAAGATTCGGCCGATGCATGGAGTGTCGCGGGTGCGGGGAGTGAAAAAGCTCAGCCCAAGGTATGTTGGGCCTTATACTATATTGGAAAGAATTGACCCGTTGGCCTATCAGTTGGAGTTACCACCGGAACTAGAAAATCTTCACGACGTGTTCCATGTATCGTCGCTTCGAAAAGCACTATTGCGGCCCGACCAATTTATTCCCACTGCTGATAGTGCGGTGGCGTCAGATAGGTCTGTGCGACTAGAGCCGGTACGTATTGTTGACAGCGAGACAAGAACATTACGCCGCAAAAGTGTCCCCTTAGTGAAGGTGCTATGGTTGAATCATGGGAAGGAGGAGTACACCTGGGAGCCAATGGATTTGATGCAGCAACGCTACCCGGAGTTGTTTGCCCAAGGTAATCTTATTTAAAAACATATGATAAATTTCCTGTTAAGCTTTTCTCCACACAGCCTAAGCTTGATTTCGGGGACGAAATCTTTTATTTTGTTTATAGGATTTGTAACGTCCCGAATCGCTCTAGGCCCCTAGTGTTTGTGTTTTTGAGTCAGGAGGGTTGAATCAAGTCCTGAGAAGTGTAGGGAATTGGGCTGCACTTGTGGAGAAGTGGAGAAATCAGTGCAGAGTGACACAGGTGGTGACACGGGTAGTGATACGGGCGTGTCACTACCCGTGTGCGTCGAGTTCCACTCGACAAGCCGTGTCGAGACTGGCGAGCTGTGTCGACACCAAGTGACACGGGTAGTGACACGGCCGTGTCCCTACCCGTATGCGTCGAGATGATCTCGACGAGGCGTGTCGAGATCGTCGAGGGCGTCGAGATCGTCGAGAGGGGTCGACACTAAGTGACACGGGTAGTGACACGGGCGTGTCCCTACCCGTGTGCGTCGAGTTGAGCTCGACGAGAAGTGTCGAGATGTAACTCAAGAAGTACACAACCAATAACACGTCAAGGCACACGGCCGTGTCATGTGAACACGGGTCTGGACACGGGCGTGTCCCTACCCGTGTCAAACATTGAACCGACATGGAAACCGCCACGGCCGTTTCACGGAAGCAGGACACGGGTACGGACATAGCCGTGTCCCTACCCGTGTCACATTTTGTATATAAGGGGCAGAGAAAACCCTAGCCGTTTTCATTCCCATTTCTTCCCCTAATTCCTGTGAGAACTCCTGGTGAGAGGAAAACTGCAGGAGCAAGTTCTACCGAAGGAGATCCGCCATCGCCGTGAAAGAGAAGATGCCGCCAAGGAGAACTACGCGATCCATGGCCGGAAATGGTGGTACCGCTGGAGCCAACGTGAGTTTCCTACCCTCTCCCTTGGTGCTAGATCTTAGATATTTAGGAGAGACATCGGCTCAAGAGAGCTTGATGGAGAGGAGAAGATTTCTAGGTTTGGCCATGCTAGGATTTGAATCCTAGATTTTAGATCTCTTCAACCCTTCCCCTTTCTTCAATACGACGATGGGTGAAAGGTTTCGTGAGGAGTTTTGACCCTTGAGGTTGAATAAGGGAGGAGGACATTTCTGAAAAATTTAGGAAGGATCGCTTGAGGAGGAAGACGGACCGATGCCGTTTATTTTTTCTTTAAGATGCGCGCAGAATCTGTATTCTGCGCGCAGCGATCTTCTATGCCATTTTCATGTAGGATATGGACAGATCTGGGCTTTTGGCTAAACACGAAAGTTGTAGACCTTGGAAATACCTTTCCAACGAGTGGTTGGACGACTTCAGGTGATGTCTGTGGCCACGGGAAAACCTAATCGAGTTTGCTGTCCGACAATTCCTGTACACAGAAATCGTGTTTTGTGCGCAGCGAACTTTGAAGCCGATTTCGAGTAAGTTATTGTCAGATCTGGGTTGTGACCTGAATATGAAAGTTGTAGATCATGAAAAGGTCTTTCCAACGAGGGGTTACACGCCTCCACCGGACTCCTGTAACTTCAGGAAACTCCGGTCGAAGTTGCTGTCCAGTGCTAATCCTGCGCTGAAATTCTGGGTCTCTACATACATTGTGGATTTGAAATTGGTGGGTCCAATGTCGCAATTAATTCGAGATTTTGGTGAAATAATTTTATGTTAACCACCAAAGTGTTATGGATGATAATATTTACTGTTTTAGAAATCAATTTATTATCGCAAGATAGCTTGAGGCCTGTTGATTTCCTTATGTTTAATTGGATTAATTTGATAATACTTCGGTAAGTTGTCGTACGAGCAAATCTTGTTTATATCATGTTGAAATCACCTGGGATGATATATAGATGGGTAACCCATGGCCATGCATATGTTTTATATCGGATTGAATTTAGGAGTCCAACAATAGTGTGTCGTCTCCTATTGGCATTTTATAGTAAAGGTGCAAGTGCGGTGTTGACCGCCACTTGTTTTGGTCGTGTTGAGGTAAGGTGTGGATGGATGGTGGGACTGTGTCCTCGTGCTCACTCCGAGGCCCCTTCCATGATATGTTGATGTGGAATTTGCATGTGGTGTGAGCCGACACGCGGTGTCGTAATCCTGGGTTAAGGATAGTGTGGCAGGTCTACGGGCTCGCCAGTCGTCACACCGACGGGAGTTGGTAGTTAGACTTGGTCGGTTTGGGCTGTGTCCTCGGTGTTCACGTCCCAAGGCCCCTCCGGCCATGTGAACGGTTGGGCTGTGTCCTCGTGCTTCTTCCGAGTCCCCTTCCGGGTCACGCAAGGCCAGTTCGGGCTGTGTTCTTGGTGCACATCTACCCAAGACCCCGCTGGGCCATAGTACGCAGGGGCTCCGCTGTTGTGTTCTTAGCGTTGAGGCGTACGGAGGCCTAGGTGAAGTAGTGTGATACCCGCCTAGTAGTAGAAGTGCCCGTTCTACTGTCACCGCCTGACCACGGCGGCTGATGCCTGAGAGGTTAGCTACCTGCTCGAAAAGTGGGAACTACAGTCTGTGTCGACATAGCAATTGCATGGGTGAGCATGGGTGAGTCATTGCATAGCATTCATAGCATTTCATAACATTGCACAACAAGATCCTCATCGTATAAGTTTGTATGGACACTCTTATACGATGAGTTACTTTTATGTAACCCGATCCTTAACTTATAAGTTTGTATGGGCATTCTTATAAGTTAAGTTACTTTCCTGCTGTTACTTATACTTGCTAGTTTAGTGTAGCTCTTACATAAATGCTGATTATGATACTATTACTCTTACACTACTACCACCTGCCTGTACTTCCTTTACTTGCATACTTGTTATATACTATACTCTTCTTCCTTTTCTCCGCCCGGTGCCGAGGAGTCGCCGGGGAGCGGATGTGAAACCACTTAGTCGTTTCGACTAATGGTTGCTACGTCTTCCTTTTTAGGAGGTCACGCCGCAGATGGAGCAGCCGCAGACTACGCAGCAGGACAGCCAGGCCAGGATGATAGGGCCTGAGGTGACGGTGCCGTCGATACCGTCAGTTACTGATGTTAGTATTTGATACTCTGATGTAGCCCGTTTGGGCAATGTTTAGCTGTACTCTGATATATGGTAGAAGCATGTTTTAGCTTCTCGTTATATTGATGTATTTGGACATTATAACTTAGTGTGGATTTGACTTCTGGTTGTTTATTTATTTGGTTGGGTTGCCATGTTATATTGATATTGTTGTAGCCGGCGGAATAGGCGTCTTGTGGTACAGGTTAGCCCGTGTGCTAATGCTACCGCAAGGCGGCTGTTCCGGGCATAAGACTCCCCCTTCGTGCCGTGTTTTGGGATCCGGGTAGGGGGAGTCTTACATGTTCAACCCGCCAGCAACCCTCTAGCTTGCCTTTTTTTAAAGAATGTTTTACAATTAATTTATTTGTAATGACACGCATACATTCGTTACAAGAAGTTTTAGCGTCAAACTTTAGAGGACGACCGTTACATAAAATTTTTTTTGTTAACAAAGAGTTTTTGTAACAATGTTTTGTACTTATTGTAACAATTTAGGTCCTTAGTATAAGTGCAATTTATTGTAGTGATGTGCACCCAACCCAAACTTAGCCTCCAAAAAATGCACGACCTAACCAGTTAATATTCACTTGGTTAACACCAAAATAAACAACTAAAAAATAAAACATAACTAATTATATGAGGCTTGAAAAAATAGCAATAAAGCTAAAAATAAAATAACTAATAGATTTATTGGCCCCTAACTTATTCAAAATTCAAAAAGTTCTAACTGATAAGAGAATGAAAAGAAAATTGTGCATGCAACACTTCCAATATCAGTGTTGTTAGCAAGTACCGATATAGTGATAAAACTACCACCCTCTGCGTAAATAATAATTCCCACTCATCACATATAGAGAGAAAAGAAAGTGTGAAGTGGAGGAGTGCGCCTAACTAATCTCACTAAAATAATTGTCCTTGCACACTAAGGAGTAGTCCCCTTTAGGATGGATGTAAGAGGAGAAGACAATGAAGGGAGCTTCCTCTATTGAGAGTGGGGATGGTTCATCCTACTCATATAGAGGGATTCTCCCTGTATTGACTTGAGCAGTATGCTCAATATACCCCATGGAAAACCTATGAAAATACAACCTGCACAGGCTCAGATAGTGAATGGGGGTTATGAAATAAATAAAAGAAATAAAAAAATAATGAATCATCGGGGGAGTGGTCCCGACCTCACCCTAATCTGGCTTCACCAAATGATCACTATCGGTATTGTAAGAATCTAGCAAGGGGAATCCGAGAACTTAAGGGCCGCAATCGTTAGTTGGACCTCATTGTCCAGTGAATAGTGCAAACCGCCTCATTTAAAAGGATATCCTCCTCATCCCACTTTGGCTTACCTCAGTTTTGTGTCCTATCCATGCAAAAAACTCTTGCAAGATAATTAAAAATTGGTGTAGAAAAGTTTTGAAAAGAAGATGGAGAAGCGATGGTGATAGCATCATCATAGAATATGTGGTAAGTTTCCTTTTGGTGAATCAAAAATAGATGATAAATGCAAATAGGGAGATGAATGCACAATAGTAATATATAGATAAGGCACCATATTAATGGGAAAATCCGCAGTGGTACCAAGAAAGCAAGGTGGTGCAACAAATATGTCATCAGAATATGAAGGAGCTCCATCATGTGGGGAGGAAAACACAATCCAAATAGAAGGTTCATCGTATTCCTCCAACTGACATTTAAGAGCAATGCAATCCTTCAAAGATGGATTAGTACAATCACAAAAGAAACACTTGAGATAAACCCTTAACCTCGAAACAAGCAGGATACAATAATTGCATGCTATTTGTTATGGAGGCACATGGATATAATTTTTTACCATACTATGTGGAGATGCAAATAGGAGAGATACAGACATAAGCTTGGTGTTCGAATACTCGATGAATTTACTTCACTAGATGAATTTAACTTCATTCGATGCTTAATTGGAATCACTCGATGAAATCTCCGAGATTACTCGACAAAAAAGACTTGACTCCCCAAGTTTACCGGGTCTCGACGAATTACACTCGGCGAATATGAATTAGACTGATCATGAACACTCGATGATTTCACTTGATGAAAAGGGCTCAGGCTGATTCCTACACTACTATGATTCAACAAATACTAAGCCTACTATATTACTACATTGTACGAAGTAAGGGAGGAGATAATAAGAATAAAAGAACTAGCTAGATGGGAAGAATCACCAATTGCCTCAAAATATTCTGAAAACCGGCCTCTCAAGCACTCTGACTCAAGGATCAACATCAAGAACTCCTCGTTTACGATCTATAAAACTTTTTGAATGAAACAAGGGTTAAGGTCAAATACCCTAACGTCAAAAATCCAAGATACAGGAAAATCTTACCTTGCACGCGAAGATCTTCGTCGAAGGTTTCGTGCACCAGTTCTCTGATAAGCGACGACCGGAAGACTTCACGATGTCTGTCACTCTCTACACTCCGCACATCGGGCCGTCGGTTTTGGGGAAGATGGTGAATAGGGTTTTCAGTTTATAAATATATATATATATATATTATTATATTATTAATATAATTTACAAGAAAAACTCAAATGACAAGAAATAACCTCCAAGCCATTAACATAAGCTCAATAGTCACCACGTCAGCATAAATCATCTTATTGTTAGCTAACATTTATTGATCCAAAAAGATAAACAATACATTGGTATGCCCCCATATTTAAAGAAAATGGGGGAGAATATAAAATACAATAAGAGATGTGGGACTAAATAAGTATCCGCCACTACTAGCTGTCAGAACGCCTACTAGCTGCGAGACCGTCCACGGTAACTGCAAGACCGCCTGCTAGCTACCAGACCGCCCATGCTAACCTCCAGACCTCCTGCTGTAGTAAGCCACCAGACCGCTGCTATAGTAAGCCACCAGACCACTATTATGGCTAACTGTCAGACCACTGTTGTGGCAAGCCCTTAGACAGCGTCTGCTAGGATAAACTACCAGAATACCAGACCGCCTCAACAAATCACCATACCACCAAAAAAACTAGCCACCCAATTAGAAGGTCAAACTACCAAAATTAACAATGAGAATGACCGAAGATGCTCCAGTTGAGGGGGAGCAAGTCAAGATGCTCCTATTGAGGGGGAGCAAGTCCAGCAGCTACAACAGTGGATCAAAGATCAACACTGCTTATATTTATGTCCTCAGGACAATAAACAGACTGAGGGGGAGATCAACACTAGTGGATTGTGTTGTTGAGAAGACAATTCTGCTGCAGGATAAGAGGTATGATCTCTAGTCAAGTGGTTTGATCACTAGTGTAATGGAATCTAGCTAGGATCAAGAGGTAAATTATCCCATGATCCTTTCTCCTCCCTCATTATAAAAATGCCTTTTTGAAGAAGCTAGAAAGGGGGAGGTGTAGGTAATACTTGACATGACCAGGTCATGTTGAGTCAATGCATAATATTTGGAAAAAATTCAAGTAGTATGAGGAGTGCAATGACTATTTGTTGAGCCATTTCATATTACTTTCCCACCTCCAAGTGGTATGAGGAAAGTGCTTCAAGTGGTATGAGGAAAGTGATACATTTAAGTGGCATGACGAAAGTGTATATTACTTGAGCAAATGTTCAAGTGGATTGAGAAAACAATGACTTGACATGTTAATTCAATGCATTAAAATGGAGATCATTGAATTAATATACTGGAGAGACAGAAATTCAACTGGCATGAGAAAACTACATCTGCTAGCTTACAGCTGCATTGAGTTTATATGCTTTATGTGATAATACTCTGTAGTATTGTTGTGTGTTCTGCCTTCTTCAAATAGGGGGAGATTGTTGGGAATATTACCCTCAATGTTCCTTAGATTTTAAGAGACATCACAATCAATACTATGAGCATAATTGTATTTTGTTGGGTACATTGGAATATATGTACTTGATTTGAAGAAGCCTCAGCCTACTCAATGATATACATCAAGATATATTTGATGTGATTTCAGTTTATGTGTGCAGGTTAAGTAATTGCAGGGAAAGCATAAAAGATTCTAAGTCCATGTGTCGACACCTAGAAGAAAAGTGTCGACACTTAAGAAGGCTAGTGTCGACACTTGGAGTAATTGTGTCGACACCAGGAAGGCAGAGTCGACACCAGAAGAAAAGTGTTGACACATACAGGTTGTGTCGACACACAGTGAAGAATTTTCAACATTATATGTGTCGACACTTAGAGGCAGTGTCGACACCCAGAGAAACTTTGTCGACCGCAAAAGTATCGACACTAGGAGGCTGTGTCGACACTCAGCAAACTTCAACAAAGTTCAAGTACATGTGTCGACACTAGGAGGCTGTGTCGACACTCAGCAAACTTCAACAAAGTTCAAGTACATGTGTCGACACAAGGAGATGTGTCGACACTCAGCAAAGTTTCAACATATAAGGCATGTGTCGACACAAAGAAGATGTGTCGACACTTAACAAGTTTCAACACAAGAAGATGTGTCGACACAAAGGAGTTGTGTTGACACTTAGCAGAATTCAACTAAGTATTAAAGAAGAAGGCTTGTGTCGACACACAGAATCAGTGTCGACATATTCAGAAGAAGTAGTGTCGAGAAGCTATTACAACAACATAAGGAGTTGTGTCGACACCAACAAGGCTAGTGTCGACACTTAGTCTACTTGTGTCGATACTTAGTCTATTTGTGTCGACACATAAAGACTATCTGTCTCGACACTTTCAGACAGTGACAGAGATTTCAAGAAGTGACTGGATGACTTGACAGCTGCCATTTCAACCGGTCAACTGCAACTGTCAGAGCCATCAGCAAGTTGTTAGAAATCGGATCAGCCGGTCACCATGGAGAAAGCTTATTTAAAGACCTTTCTCCTTCAACAGAAAATGGATTGATCAAGGAATTAAAAAACAACACAACAAAGAAGAAGACCTTCAAAAGAAGATCTAAGAAGTTGGAGAGAGAGAGCTCCTTCTAAGAAGAGTAGCTGTTGAACCGGGATTCTAAGTAAGATTCATATTGAAATCAGAATCTCAAGACTGCAGTTGATTGAAGATCATCTGCATAGAGATACAACCCTACTGTGTTCTAATTCAAGAAGCTTTGAAGAAAGCCAAGGGAGGTTGATCTCTGCCAAGTTCTTCCAAGAACTCATCAAGAAACCAGTCAACTCATCTCTCTCTTTCAGAGTTGTGGTTATATACTTTTTAAACTTTATTTTCTGTAGGATCCTAAGGGATCTGAGCTGTAAGCCTATTATATAAAGGCTGAGTGTAGGAGATTCTATTCTCTGAGTGTAGGCCTTGATTGAAGGCTGAGGTAGGGCGGTTTAGCCTGAGTGTAGGTCTTGGTGAAGACTGAGTGGTAGGGCTTTGTGCCTGAGTTGTAGGAGTGGGGTCACTCTGAGTTGTAGGAACCTGTTTGGGGTTCTGAGTTGTAAGATCTAAGGATCTGAGGAGAAGTGGAGAAGTTAGGCCGAATTTAGTACACTACTAGATAGGCGAAGGGGGAAAGTGGATGTACCCATACCTTGGGGAACCACTATAAAAATCTGTGTGTACTCTGTGTGTGATTAATTCAGTGATTGCTGTGTTATCTGTGCTAAATTGCTGTAGAGAAATGCAAATACAGGTCTTATAATTCAGTGTTTCTGCCTTTAAAGTTAAAAAGATTAAGTTCACCTATTCACCCCCCCACCTCTAGGTGATTAGGCACTAGTTCTTTCAAGTGGTATCAAAGCCAGGTTACTCAAAAAAGGGACATAACAGTCTGAGTAAGATCCTGTAGGCAGAATCAGATTAATCAAGATTCAAGAAAATGGGTTCTAGTGAGAATCACAAAGAGCTGGGGTCCATGAAATTGTCAATCTGTAGAAAAGAGATTTTTGGCATATGGAAAGAGAGGGTTAGACTTTTTATGGAAGCCTCTGACCCAAGAATATACATTATAGTCAAAGAAGGGCCATATGTGCCAATGAAAGTATCTGTTCTGGATGTATATCAGAGAACTCCCAAAGACTATTCATAAATGACTAAAGATGAGATAATTCTGGCCACTATGGACAAGAGGGCCCAGAATATTATTGTTAGTGCAATTGATGATGCTACATTTCAGAATTTAATTCACTGTAAAACCTCTAAAGAAATATGGGACACTTTAATAGTTTACATGGAAGTGTCTGAAGAAGTAAGACAGGACAAGAAGTCCTTGTTAAATCAGGAGTATGAAAGCTTCAGCCAAGGAAAGTCTGATAGCATTACTGAATGCTACAAGAAATTCTATAGGATTGTTAATGAGTTGATGTCCTATGGAAGAGAATTCAGCAACTATGAGCTGAATGACAAGTTTTTAAGATCCCTGACTAAGGACTGGGATACCAAGATTTGTACCAATAGGGAAATGACAAAATTAGCTAATATACCTCCTCCAACTTTGTTTAGAAAACTGTTATCTTATGAGATGCAGTTAATGGTTAGAAAGGAGGAAGAGAAGACTACAAAAGTGGAGCACAAGGAAAGAGCTGTGGCCTTCAAGACTGAAGCCACTAGGAAATATAAAAGCAAGTCTCCATCTCCTCCTCAAAAAGTTGCTGAGGCTGAGACAGATGAGTTAGAAAGCAAGAATTCAGATAGCTGTGAAAGTGATGAAGACTTTGCTGCTTTTACAAGACATTTTCAAAAGTTTCTGAAGAAGAAGCAGTGGAGGTCTAAGCCATCCACTTTACAGACAAAAGATGACTACTCTCAGAACAGGAAGTCATCAAGGAATGACAGAAGAAAGTCCAAGCCAAGTAAAACTACACCCTCAAAGATTGTATGTTATTGTTGTAATAGACAGGGTCATGTAGTGGCTGACTGTCCTGAAAAGAGGAAGGAGTCAACTGATAGAAAGAAGACACAGTTTAAGGGCAAAAAGGAAAAGTCCTTTGTTGCCAAGAAAGACAAGAGTTTGACTGATCAGTCATCTTCAGAAACAGATTCAGAAGCTGAAGCCTATATTGGTTTATTTGCTGAAGAAGAAGAAGATGAGTTCATGCAGTTAATGAATTCAATTTATGAGCATGAGGACAATCAGTGCAAAGGGCTGATGGCATTATCTGAAGGAGACAAAATACAGGATCAGCCTGGACCAAGTAAGGTACAAAGTTGTTCTTCAAGTTCAATTTCTTGTACTGAGTCAGAATCAGATACATCTGCATCAAGTGATGTGGGTGGGTCTGAATCTGAAGGTGATATTAATTAGTTAATTAATGAATATAGGGACTTGTTGCAGGCCTTAAAGAAAAGCAAAACCTTGGCCAAAAATCAGGCAAATGAGATTGCTAGTCTTAAATTGGCTGCTGCTGATTCAGACAAGTTGTTTGATCAGTAACTGAATGAAATAGCCAGACTGAAGAACATTATAGTTATTCAGATGGGAACTATTACATTTAAGAACGATCAAATTAGGAATCTAGATGTTAGACTTCAGAAGGAGAAGGATATTGTGGCTAGCTTTTCTAAACCCAAATCTGTTTTACCCTTGATAGATGAGTTTGTACCTCATAAGGGTAAGGCTGGATTAGGATTTACAAAACCTGTCTGGACAGCTAGGTCCAAGTCTAAGGGCAAAGCCCCAGCACTAAACAAAAAGCCTGTTGTAGATACTTCAGCCATGGTTGTACCAAAATAAAGGTACAACAGGTTTGAGTGCTGGTGTTGTGGCAAGATAGGACACTTTGTCATAGACTGTTGGCACAATTCAAGTGTCAAGCAGAGTAGCAAACTATCAGCTAGAAGAGCTACAGGTAGTTTTGTTAAAAGTCAAACTAACCTGCACCAAGGACCCAAGAATGTTTTGGGTTCTAAGGTTAAGTAATCTGTTTTGCAGGTGAGTCCATGTGGCCATGCCCCTATATGGTACTTGGACAGTGGATGTTCCAGGCACATGACTGGAACTAGGGGGTTGCTGAAGGATTATACATCTATCAAAGATGCACTTAAATTTACCTTTGGTGGTTCAGAAAAAGGGATCATCAAAGGCTTTGGTAACATTTCTAGTAACCTGATTACAATTACTCAAGTGGCTTATGTAAAGGGTTTGAAACATAACCTCATTAGCATAAGTCAGTTGAGTGATTTAGGATATGATATCTCATTTGTCAAGGATGGTTGCAATATCAAAAGGTCAAGTGATCAAAAGATCATTCTGACAGGATATAGGAAGAGAAATGTCTATTGTCTAGACACTATGTGTGAGAACATTGTTTCTCCTATTTTTCCTGTAGCTGATGAGAAAGTCTCACATTGTGTTAAATGACACAAGAGGCTGGCTCATCTTAACTATAAGACAATTGGTCAACTCTTTAGCAAAGAGTTAGTGACGAATGGTCCTCAGGTTAAGTGTATAAATGATGTGATATGCTCAGCTTGTCAAAAAGGCAAGCAGACCAAATCCACCTTTCATAGCCTTGAGAACAAATATGCTGTGAGGTGTTTATACCTCTTGCATATGGATCGTTTTGGTCCTATGCCAGTTCACAGCCTAGGTAGGAAGGTCTACACATTTGTGATAGTTGATGACTACTCAAGGTATTCCTGGGTGTTCTTCCCAAGGCAAAAATCTGAAAATCAAAGTATCTTGTATAGTTTTGTTAAACAAATTCAGAATGAATTGGACAGTACAGTGGTCAAAATCAGAAGTGACCATGGTACTGAATTTCAGTCTGAAAGTATGACAAAACGGTGTGAAGAGTTTGGAATTTTTCAGGAATTTTCCTTACCAAGAACACCTCAGCAAAATGGTATTGCTGAAAGTAAAAATAGAACCTTGATAGAGGCTGGTAGAACCCTATTGAGTGACACTTCTCTCCCAGAATATTTCTGGGCTGAGGCAGTTAATACTGCATGTCATGTAATCAATAGGGCTACTATCACCAAGAGCCACAAGAAGACCCCCTATGAGATTGTGAAGGGCAGAAAACCAAATCTATCCTATTTTAGGATCTTTGGTTGCAAGTGCTATATCCTTTACAATGGTAAGTCTTATCTAACCAAGTTTGCTGCCAAATCCCAAGAGGGAATCTTTGTTGGGTACAGCAACAACAGTAAGACTTATAGGGTCTACAACTTGATTACTCAAGTTGTAGAAGAGTCAGTACATGTAGTTTTTGATGGAGCAAGGCTCATTAACAATGAATTGTCAAGAAGTGTTTGCAGCTCTACAGGTGTAACTAAGAAGATGGACAAGCTTACCTTAACAGAAGGTTCTTCTGCAAGTCAGCAAGTGGAAGATGGTGGCTGCTGTCCAGGGGGAGTACAAGATACTCCTGATGCTGAAGAAGACCTAGAGGTGCAGTTGAATGAAGAAGCTGAAGGTGTACAACCAGAAGACAGGCTGCCTCCAACAAATAGGCACTTAAGGGATCATCCAACCAATCAGATAATTGGAGATCCCAGACAAGGAGTGCAAACAAGGAGCAGGAATCTAAGTACAATTCTTTACTCAAGTTTCCTATCCCAAGTTGACTCAAAGAAGTTTGAAGAAGCAATCCTAGACCCTCTTTGGATTGAGGCCATGCAAGAGGAGCTGAATCAATTCAAAAGATGCAAGGTCTGGGAGCTAGTTCCTAAACCCAAGGACCACAACATTATTGGAACCAAGTGGATCTTTAGGAACAAGTTGGATGAAAATGGAATAATCATAAAGAATAAAGCTAGGCTTGTTGCAAAGGGATATAGGCAGGAAGAAGGTATTGATTTTGATCAAACCTTTGCTCCAGTAGCAAGAATGGAAGCAATAAGGATGTTCCTTGCCTATGCAACATTTCAAGGATTTAAGGTATATTAAATGGATGTTAAGTCAGCTTTTCTGAATTGAAATATGAAGGAAGAAGTCTATGTAGAGCAGCCATCAGGTTTTGTAGATTCTCTTAAACCTGACTATGTATATAGACTTAGAAAGGCTTTGTATGGGTTAAAACAAGCCCCTAGGGCTTGGTATGAAACCCTGTCTAGTTTCCTCATTGAGAACAAATTCTCAAGGGGGAAAATAGACAAGACGCTATTCCTTAGGGAATCCAGAGGCAAGATTATCTTAGTCCAAATATATGTAGATCACATAATATTTGGGTCTACAGAAAGTAGTCTTTGTAGAAAGTTTGCAAAACTCATGCAAGGACAATTTGAAATGAGCAGTATGGGGGAACTTAAGTTCTTCTTGGGTCTCCAAGTTAGACAGATTGAAGATGGATTATCCATATGTCAGTCTAAGTTCACCCTAGAATTGATAAGGAAGTATGGTATGGAATCATCCACTACCATGGAAACTCCTATGGGGACAACAATGTCTCTAAGCAAAGATGATGTAGGGAAACCTGTAGATGAAACTTTGTATAGAGGGATAGTTGGCTCCCTACTGTATTTGACTGCTAGTAGACCAGATATCATGTATGCTACATGTGTCTGTGCTAGGTACCAAGCTTGCCCTAAAGAATCTCATTTGACAGCAGTCATAAGAATTTTGAGATATCTTAAGGGCACTCCTTATCTAGGCCTTTGGTACCCTAGGAATGGAGATTTTGAACTGACAGGTTATTCAGATGCAGATTTTACAGGCTGCAAGGAAGATAGAAAAAGTAATACAGGAACCTGTCAATTTCTAGGTGGAAGGCTGGTGTCATGGAGTAGCAAGAAACAAACAAGTGTGGCTATCTCCACAGCAGAATCAGAGTATATTGCTGCAGTAAGTTGCTGTGCTCAACTTCTATGGATTTAACATCAGCTAGAAGATTATGGTATTCAAGTAAGTAGGACACCTTTATTTTGTGATTCTACTAGTGCCATTTCTATTGCAAATAATCATGTCTCCCATAGTAGGACTAAACACATAGAAATTAAATACCATTTTCTAAGAGAACATGTGGAAAAAGAAGACATTTCCCTAGAGTATGTTAAGACGGATAATCAGTTAGCTGATATGTTTACTAAGCCCTTAGATGAAACCAAATTCAATAAATTTAAAATTGAATTAGGTATGATAAACTTAGAATAGTTTACAAAATTGGCTAAGTAAAATAGTGTCGACACACAAAGTTGTCTGTGTCGACACATAGAAGTGGTGTCGACATTTCAGAAAAATGGTGTCGACACATCTAGGAAGTCTGTGTCGACACTTCAGAGAATTAGTGTCGACACATGAAGTGTAGGTGTTGACACATCCAAGGTGGTGTCTACACTTAGGATATACACAGAATTAGTCTAGTAGAGTCTCGACTAAGTGTCGAGCTGAGATATATAAGTGTCGACATATATATTCTGTCGACTATATTTGTGTCGACACATAGTTGTCGAGAAATTAGAAGTAAGTGTCGACACTTTTCAACAGTGTCGACACATTTCAAGTATGTTAACGCGCCTTTTCACCTTCAATTCTAGAAAGGTATAAATAGGTTTTCCCCATTGTTTGTCGACACGCTCACCTTAGTTTCGAGACCAAACTTGTGTGTTGACATCTCTCTTCTCTAAATTCAAAATTTCTTCAAACCCTAATGGTGCCCAAGCTAGAAGAGAACATTAATGAAGGATATGAGCTCGTGCGACACGCCTTTGATGACGCGGAACCCAAAATCCAAGGTGTGGTAACCCTAATTGCAGAGACATGCCTAGAGTATCTTGTTTCAGAACCTATCAAGATCTGGAAGAAGGAAGTACTCGAATTCTTGAGTGCAGCAACTCTTGATGAATCTGGACTCAAGATTAAGTCCAAAGTTCATGGGGCAAAGGTAAAGGTCTCACATAAGACTCTAAGAAAAGTTCTACATCTCCCTAGAACAAAAGAAGAGGAAGTTGTATCTGCTTCAAAGACAAGGGAGGCACTAGTATGGTGTGGACTTGATTCAAGCCTGAAAATAAGATCAATTTTCAACAGGAAAGGGATGAACATGCAGGGCAAGTTTTTATCTGAGATAGTTGGCAAGGTAATACTGAGCAAACCTGGTGGGCATGATAGACTTTCAGCTCACATGTTCAGTTTGATGACAAGGATAATCTTCAAACTTAATACTGATTGGTCAGCAGTCATGTTTGATAAGATAAAAGAGAGCCTGAAGAAACCCAATATGGGTAGAATTCTAAGTTTATACTTAGCAGGCAGTATTCCTGAAGTGATGAACCAAGCTGCAGGTTCAAAGATAAACCACATGAGGAGAATGGATGTAAGGATTATCTCTAGGTGGGATAGAGTGTTGACAAAAGAGATGCCAACTCCAGAAAAAGCAACACCTTAGAAGAAGAAGAAGAAGACAGCCATTGTGGCACAAGAATCCTCAAGTAGCTCAGAGGAGCAAGTGGTGTTTAGTTCAGATGATGGATAGGATGACAATGCTGGACAGTCACCAGCAAGACAAGAAGATGCTCAGAGGCAGGGAGAGCTACCATCAGCTAGCCCTATTCACATGGATCCACTCCAGGGGGAGCCTCTACATTTGGATGAGCCAACTCAACTAGAGAGTGAAAGGGCTACCCAAACTATTCTAGAGGTAATTACTGAAGTTAATCAATTAAATTTCCCTATTGAGGATGAAGTTTTGTCTGAACCATTACTTGATGTTGATCAGCAAACACAGATACAACCTCAACCACAAGATGTTGTCATAGAGGACACATCTATTGCTGATAAAATGGAAACAGATGCTCCTGAGATTAGAGATTCTTCTGAACAACCTCACCATGAGTTTACATTAGAAGAGATGTTCCCTAACTTATTACAAACTGACATTGAGGGAGAGAAAGCACCTGTTGAGGGGGAGCAGGTAGATCTTCAGGGGGAGCAGGTTAGGTCTCAAGAGGAGACAACAAGAATAAAGCCTGAGGAGCAAAGAATTGCTGAGGAGCTACCAAGGACTGAGAAAGATTTACATCCTAGTCCTAAGGATAGAGTAGACATTGTCAGTACTTCTGCTTTAGAGGATGAAGAGGCTGCTAGAGCCAAGAAAAGGAAGTTCCAAGTCTTCAAGAGAAGAAGCCAGAACTACAAGAAAGCACTGCATACAATTGCTCCACAGCCTGCCCCATCTACTGATTATAGTTCTCTGATGGTGGCATTGCAAATCAAGATGGATGAGCAAAGAAAAGCTTTAGAAAACTCTATGGATGAAGGGCATAAATCCCTGTAATTTGATCTGGCACAAGACATCAAATCTATCAGATTTGAAGTGAATCAACACAAGAAGGAAATGACTGACTGCTTCCATAAATGAGGAAATGCAGTGATCTATCTGGCTACTCATCAAGAGAACATCAAGAAACAGGTTGATGACATGGCAGTCAAACAAGGATATGTCCTGGAAAATCAGCTAAGAATGAATGATAATTTGACTGCTTCACATAATGCCATTATCACTGAAATGAAGAATCTAGCTACTGCCCAGACTGCACAAAGTGCTACTGCCAAAGCTGAGTTTGATAAGCAACTCCAAGAAAGCCTACTTGCCGTTCACACTGCTATTGCAGATTCTCAACAGATTATTACTGACAGGCTCCAAAGGTTAAAACCTTTTTATAAAGATGGAGTTAACTATTTGAATGCTCAAATCAGATTCCAAAAAAATGATCTCAGGGATCACATAGAGAGAGAAGTCATAAAGGGCGAGAGGGTATTAGTCAAAGCAGGCTCTGATCATGCAAAATGGATTTCAAACTCTATCAGAGCTACCCTTGGATATCCACCCTTATGTGATGATGATAATGTGGCAGAGTCTGGCATCAATCCTGCATACTTTGGAGGAGAGCAAGCTGAAGTGGCTCAAGTGATATACCCTCTTGCAGATTTTGACATGATACATCAGGAGGTACAATCTATGTATAGTCCTCCTGGGGGTAATCAGAATATTATTCTTGAGAAAGTTGTCCAGCCTGTACTAGAGGCAGTTCTAAAAGAACAAGAGGCCCAATTATCTAAGAAAAGGTTCAGAGAGCAAGCTGAATTAAGGCCAAATTTTGAGCAATGGAGCCCAACATCTAGAAATATTATTCTGACTGCCTGGAAGGCTGCTAAGGATAATTTCATAGAGAGGGGAAAATGGTATTCTGACCAAGAGTGGAAGAAACATGAGCCTAGGCAAGAGGCCATAGTACAATATAGAAGGAAGGCTAAGTTAGGGAAGCTACCTCCTAATGCACAGGAGCCTAGCAAGTATTTCCCTAAGCCTTATCACTATTTTGAGAGACAGAAGATAAGAGCTGAAGAACAGAAAAAGAAAGATCTTAAAGGGAAGAAGCCTGCTGATAACAATGAAGCTCCTATTCAAGCAAAGATTCAATCTGGAAAGAGGATTGTTATCAAGGAGCCAGAACAGCCATAGGATAGAATTTTTCTTAAGTTTACAATATTGTAATCTTTTGCATTAAACTCCATGTAAACTTCTGATTCATCAAACTTTTTGAAGTTGTAAGAACAATGTTATATGTTCAATCTATTATATTATTATTCTGAGATAATTGTTTATACATGTTATGTTTATACATGTTTAGTTCTTACCCTGTCATATAATATTATTTTACATCATACTGAGAATTTGTTATGTATGTGTATATCATTGACTAAGGGTTATGACTTCTCCAAATAGGTGGAGATGTACATTGGAATATATGTACCTGATTTGAAAAAGCCTCACCCTACTCAATGATATATATCAAGATGTATTTGATGTGCTTTGAGTTTATGTGTGCAGGTTAAGTAATTGCAGGGAAAGCATAAAAGATTCTAAGTCCATGTGTGGACACCTAGAAGAAAAGTGTCAACACTTAAGAAGGCTAGTGTCGACACCCAGTGAAGCTGTGTCGACACTTGGAGTAATTGTGTCGACACCGGGAAGGCAGAGTCGACACTAGAAGAAAAGTGTCGACACATACAGGTTGTGTCGACACACAGTGAAGAATTGTCAACAATATCTGTGTCGACACTTAGAGGCAGTGTAGACACCCAGAGAAACTTTGTCGACAGTAAAAGTGTCAACACTAGGAGGCTGTGTCGACACTCAGCAAACTTCAATAAAGTTCAAGTACATGTGTCAACACTAGGAGGCTGTGTTGACACTCAGCAAACTTCAACAAAGTTCAAGTACATGTGTCGACACAAGGAGATGTGTCGACACTCAGCAAAGTTTCAGCACAGAAGGCATGTGTAGACACAAAGAAGATGTGTCGACACTTAGCAAGTTTCAACACAAGAAGATGTGTCGACACAAAGGAGTTGTGTCGACACTTAGCAGAATTCAACTAAGCATTAAAAAAGAAGGCTTGTGTCGACACACAGAATCAGTGTCGACACATTCAGAAGAAGTAGTGTCGAGAAGCTGTTACAACAACACAAGGAGTTGTGTCGACACCAACAAGGTTAGTGTCGGCACTTAGTCTACTTGTGTCGACACTTAGTCTATTTGTGACGACACATAAATAATATCTGTCTCGACACTTTCAGACAGTTACAGAGATTTCAAGAAGTGACTGGATGACTTGACAACTTCCATTTCAACCGGTCAACTACAACTGTCAGAGCCATCAGAAAGTTGTTAGAAACCGGATCAGCCGGTCAGCATGGAGAAAGCTTATTTAAAGACCTTTCTCCTTCAACAGAAAGTGGATTGATCAAGGAATTAAAAAACAACACAACAAAGAAGAAGACCTTCAAGAGAAGATCTAAGAAGTTGAAGAGAGAGAGCTCCTTCTAAGAAGAGCAGCTGTTGAACCGGGCTGCTAAGTAAGATTCAGATTGAAATCAGAATCTCAAGACTGCAGTTGATTGAAGATCATATGCATAGAGATACAACCCTACTGTGTTCTAATTCATGAAGATTTGAAGAAAACCAAGGGAGGTTGATCTCTGCCAAGTTCTTCCAAGAACTCATCAAGAAACCAGTCAACTCATCTCTCTCTTTTAGAGTTGTGATTATATACTTTGTAAACTTTATTTTTTATAGGATCGTAAGGGATCTGAGCTGTAAGCCTATTATATAAAGGCTGAGTGTAGGAGATTCTATTCTCTTAGTGTAGGCCTTGATTGAAGGCTGGGGTAGGGCTGTTTAGCCTGAGTGTAGGTCTTGGTGAAGACTGAGTGGTAGGGCTTTGTGCCTGAGTTGTAGGAGTGGGGTCACTCTGAGTTGTAGGAACCTGTTTGGGGTTCTGAGTTGTAAGATCT
The DNA here is from genome assembly GCA_039583875.1 of Platanthera guangdongensis. Lineage (NCBI taxonomy): Eukaryota > Viridiplantae > Streptophyta > Magnoliopsida > Asparagales > Orchidaceae > Platanthera > Platanthera guangdongensis. The sequence continues at coordinate 17,128,426 of CM077160.1, read as the reverse complement.
GAGGATCTGAGGAGAAGATGAGAAGTTAGGCCGAATCTAGTACACTACTAGATAGGCGAAGGGGGAAAGTGGATGTACCCAGACCTTGGGGAACCACTATAAAATCTATGTGTACTCTGTGTGTGATTAATTCAGTGATTGATGTGTTATCTGTGATGAATTGCTGTAGAGAATTGCAAATACAGGTCTTATAATTTAGTGTTTCTGCCTTTAAAGTTAAAAAGATTAAGTTCACCTATTCCCCCCCCTCTAGGTAATTAGGCACTAGTTCTTTCATATTTGATGTTTTTTCAAGTTCAATATGTGCAGGATGTTACATAGAACAAGTTTAGACAGGTTGTCTAAGTGATTGTGACAGGTGGTCACAAGGAAGAAAGGTGGAGAGACAAAAATTTGTCTAAGTCCACAGGCGTTGAGTGAAGCCAGTTCACTCAATTCCAGATGTCAAGGAAGGAAGCTGTAAAGATAGAAATTTGTATAAGTACACATGCATTGAGTGAAGCCAGTTCACTCAATGTTAGATGCCAAAAAAAGCTGAGTAAAGCATGGACAGTCAAAGCCCAACCGTTTGCAAAGCAGATTTACGGCTAAGTCCATAGTCGTTGTGTGAATGCAGTTCACTCAACCCCATATCGCAAGAGGCGTCAGGTAAAGCTAAGTATGTCAAAGCTTCAGCATTGGCAAGGAATAAATCTGGCTAAGTCTAGAAGCGTTGAGTTTGGACAGCTCAATCAATGCCTGAAGAAAGAAGCATTGAATCAAGATCAAGCAGTCAAAGTATTTGAAGAATCTGTAAAGAATTCTGTCTATGTCCAGAAGCATTGAGTGGGGACAGCTCACTCAATGCCTAAAGAGGAGAGCGTCGACAGGACAATGTTCGGTCAAATCTTAAGAAGATATAGACATAAAAATATGTCTAAGTCCAAATGTGTTGAGTGAGGATAGCTCACTCAACGCAAGCTCATCGAGAAGATCGATAAAGTACAGAAGCGTTGAGTGAAAACAGTTCACTCAACGACTCACCAAGATGGCAGGCATTCAAAGAAGTGGTTAAGTCAGGAAACATTGAGTGATGAAGGCTCACTCAACACACTCAATGCCTAGCAGTGAAGAAGTATTGGCTAAGTTCAAATTTGTTGAGTGATGAAGGTTCATTCAACGCACTCAACGCCCATCAACAGAAAGTTTGTCCAAGGACAAAAGCATTGAGTGAAGGCTGTTCACTCAACGCACTCAATGCCTAATGGTACTGAGATATTGGCTAAGTCAAAATTCGTTGAGCGATGAAGGTTCACTCAACGCACTAAACGCTTGGCAGTGCATATTATCTGGCTAAGGGTTTTTGCGCTTATTTAAGGCTCAACGCACTGAATGCCTGTGATGAAACTATGAATTTGGCTAATTCCACATATGCTGGCATCAGCATGAGTCAACAAAATTCAAACTTGTTGCGGGAAGTCTATAGTACATGACAAACGGAATCGCATGCCTACTATATGAATTTTCCTGTAAAAGCAAATTTGCAGCCAACCTCTTCAGCTGGGCCCATGGGTCAAATAGTTGTTGGACGGCAGAAGATAAAAGGATTGAGATCGGTGGAAGCAAATCAACTTTTAGTGTTTTATCTTTTCGCAAAGAGGCGGAACTTCAACTTCTTTCTCTCGCCATTGTTGCAGAGCTTGAAGCTAAAGTTCAACCCGTTGTTCTAAAAGTTCAAGTAGTTAGTTGTTGTGATTTTCACCATCAACAGCAAGTTCAGAAAAATATTCTGAGAAAGAAGAAAAATCAGAGCTGTCTGATTTATGTAGTCAAGGTTAGCTGAGTCAAGAACATAAAAACTGTCAACTCATATGTCTTCATCAGCAAGTTCAGAAACCCGTGTTTCTGAGTTACTTCCAGCAAAAGCAGCAGTTTCCTGAAGATCATCTTTCTTATAGCTGTGAAGAAGTTCGGGTTGAGTTTGTCTCAGCTCAGGAAGAAGAAGGCTCGAATAATATTTCTCTGGAGTCAAATCAACATCAACACAACTCTTTACTTTTTCTAGGATCCTTTGGATCAGAGTGTATGCATAATTATAAAGGTTGAGTGTAGGATCATTTGTTTATCTGATGTAGGATCCTGTGTGGATCTGAGGTAGGGCTTTTGTGCCTGAGGTAAGGCATTTTGCCTATGGTAGGAGACTCATTCTCTCTGAGTGGTAGGACTTTTGAGCCTGAGTGGTTGGATCCTTCTGTGGATCTAAGGTAGGACCTTTGTGCCTGAGCTGGAGAAGAGTCATCCTCTCTAAGTTGTAGGTATAACCTCCTAGTATGAGCTGTAGGACTATTAATTTAGTCTAAGGTAGGTGATCTTTGGATTACTGAGTTGTAGCAGCAAGCTTTCTCTGAGGTAGGGCTTTGTGCCTGAGGATGGTCTTGGAGCAGACTAAGAGATCATGAGGTATCTGTGTTGTAAGCTCTTAGTAGCCGAGATTTGGAGAAGTGCCTTGTCTAATAAGCTATTAGAAAGGTGGAGGGACAGTGGATGTACCCATAATATGGGGAACCAAAACAAATCTTGTGTGTGTTTTTTTGGTGTGTATTGAAAGTAGAAAATAACTAACTCATAACACACTTAAAGAAGGAAAAATATAAAGAGACCAAAAACCTATTCACGCCCCCCTCTAGTGTTTAGCTACCTTTAAAACTAAAGACTTTATAGTTGAACCAAAGAAGTTTGAAGATGTCAACATAGATCCATTTTGGATTGTGGCTATGCAAGATGAACTGAACTAGTTCAACAGATGTAAAGTCTGGAAGCTGGTTCTCAAACCACATGGACATAACATCATTGGAAACAAGTGGATTTATAGGAATAAACTTGATGAGAATAGTGTTATTATCAAAAATAAAGCCAAGATGGTGGCCAAAGGATATAAACTAGAGGAAGGTATTGACTTTGATCAAACTTTTGCACTAGTTGCTAGATTGGAAGATATAAGACTGTTCTTTGTATATGCTGCACATAAATTATTCAAGGTCTAACAAATGGATGTTAAGTTAGCTTTCCTAAATGGTTACCTAAAAGAAGAGGTCTACGTTGAGCAACCCTCAAGTTATGTTAACTGTAACTTTCCTGATTATGTATTTAAGCTTAGAAAAGCTTTGCCTGGGTTGAAGCAATCCCCCAGGGCATGGTATGTGTAATGCCCCAGGTTCAAGAAATGCTTTTTGGAACGTACGGCGTGGTGGTAGAGCTACCGCTGGCGGTAGCTCTTGTTACCGCGCGGCGTTAACCCTACCGCAGGCGGTATCATAGTTTTTTCATTTCCTTCCAAATGCTTAAACTACCGTGCGGTGATAGTTTTCTACCGCGTGTCGGTACCATAGCAGTTATGACGTGTCCACGTGTCACCACCCAATTGGGTTTCTAAGTGGTGGTGTCCTCGAGAAGCCGAACGATTGGGCAACCACGTGGCGGTAAATTCCTACCGTGCGGTGGTAGCTCTCGTAAACTGAATTCTTGGAGGAATCGTGATCGTCCACTTGTTTTATTTGGAGATCCGATGGCTGTTGCATGCATCTGCGGGTATATAGCCGGGAATTAGGTTTTCCCAACTCATTTCTGCATTGGCTCTCTCTTTCTAAGTTCTAGAGAGAAGGGAGAGTGAAGAAGGACGAAGAAGGAAGAGATCCCGCCGCCGTTGGAGTTCCAAAGCTCCGATTCGCAAGCCGAGTCCGAATATGGGGAGGCAAGGTCGTTGCGGTAGCATCCATCCGTCTAGATCGTGGGTATGGCACCGAAGAAATTGGAAAGGGTAACGATTCTCTGTTTCGACATGTGAAGTCCTCTTCCTTTTGCATAGGAAACCCTCTCTCGCAATTGTGCGGTGAGCGTGAGGTATTCCTTCGGGTAGATAAGGATTATCACCATAGTTTTGCATATAGAGTTCGGAATCAAAGTACGGACATAGGCATGGTGTATGAAGCCCATCCGGACGGGTTGGTCTGGATTAGTGATGTTTCATTATGCATGTATTGCCGGAGAAGACTCTGTGCTATTTGTTTTTTGGGTTTCTATACGGTAGATTGCAGCAGGGAACTTGGGGGAATAACCCCAAGGAGCACCCGAAAAACTCGGCAGAAACACATTTTTGCCCGATACTGCGTGGCAGTAGTGTTACCACCGATGGTAGCTCTGTGAAAGAGCTGTTGTAAGGCCTGTCTCGCGGATACCTAGTGGCCAGTATATGGGGCTGCGTGCTTTGGGAGCCCAGCATGGTGGCCTGAGAGCCGACCTTGTGCATAACTGGGTTATGTACTATTGTATGATCGATATGTTTGGACTCGGGGAAGCTTGATCCATGCTGATGACTTAAATTGACATGGCGGTGTGAGCAATAGGTTGAGTGGAACCGTACCCGCTCTATGTAGTTCAGTTAAAGAGACCTAAGGTACGTGGCACTTACCATTGGCATAGAAGGACGAGTCTTAGGCTTCGGCCGGAAAGACTCAAATTCTCATGATGGTTGCCGTCCTGGGGGCGGTGGTGAAGACTCAGATTGGACTGGAGTCACTAAGAATGTGCCCTTAGAGTGCGGTGTATGTGGTCGTTTGTGCCTACGCCTGTGGTGTAGTGTGCTTAAATTACACTTTCAACTCCATGTTGGATTTTGCTAATATAATTGTAGGGAAGGTGCACCGCCTCTCCGAGTAATGGGTGGGGTCGTTATAATTTGGTCAGCTTTACCTGACCGTTGCTTTGTTTTGCCACCATGCGGTGGATTGTTCTTGCAGGAACAAGTGAGCCTAGTGGCAATTAGAGGGTTAAAGCCTCTGTTGCTCTGCTGGCCCTTGAAGGCCAAAGCAAAGTGTTTTCTATTAATACTATCATGTATGGCTGGCTTGTAGTGCCGAAGTATATAAAACACTTTTATTAAAGTTGAATGTTGTAAGGACATAAGGCTAAACTTTTGTGTCTGTTATTTCATACCTGTTGTGGCTGTAGTGGACATTCATGTTATGTTTGTGGGTTCTTCTAACTTATTTAAAAGCTTCCGCTAGAATACTCTGTGTTAGGTTTTGATTTTGTTTTTTAGTAATATGTTATTAATATGTAACTCTGCTAACTATCCGTGGAATATGCCGTGGGGTCCCAGCCGGACCTTTTGTTATATCCCATGTGACGGATGGGGGTGTTACAATTTGGTATCAGACTACGGTGTCGGCCTTTCTTATGAGAATTCGTGGTCGAATTCTTTTTAAGTGTTGGTGAGCACAGTCATTTGCGTCATCGTTATAACATGAAAATAACCCATGAATGTTCACTTAGGAATAAAAATACACATGTTTGAGGAACCTGCGTGTTCCTATGATTTCTTTTTGCATCCTGTTTGGTCACTTAATTGTGTGTTGTACGACTCTAGCTGACCAGGAGTGGCACAGGGCTGTCAGAACACCCGCCTTCTGAGGAAAGTAGTGCACCCAATGACGTGCCTGCAACCCCTCCTTCGACGGAAACAATAAGACTTGTGGCTGAGGCGGTGTCTGCGATGCTAAACGCCCAGCCAGGAAAGCAAGTGCAGCATCCTGCCCCAGTAGGGGAGCCGGTACCGGTTCGAGTAGCAGAACCGAGAATGGTGTAACAAGTGGTGGTAGAGCTTTTAATACCAAGAAGATCAACAGAGAAGCAGCTCAAGCATGTAATGAACTTTAATCCTCCAGTGTTTTTTGGGACTGGAACCCCATCCCAAGCCGAAGATTGGCTCTCTCGGGTGAAAAGAGTCTTGACGGCCATTGAAATAGAGGAATAGCAGAAGACCACCATAGCCACCTTCCTGTTGGATGGAGAGGATAGATTGTGGTGGGAAGAGTTTGAGCTGCATCTCTTGGTTGGAAGGCAACAACTGATGTCTCGATGGAGGAATTCTCGATGTTATTGTTGGCAAGATACCTTCCCTCGGCATAGAGGATCAATATGAAGAATCAGTTCCAGAGACTGACATAGGGAGATAATAGCTTTGATAACTATCTCCATAAGTTTACGCGGTTGGGTCGTTATGCTGGCTTTATTTTTGTCGATGATGAGCGTAAGACCAACTGGTTCTACGAGGGTCTGTGTGATGACCTGAGGCTACTACTTTCTGGGCCTATGACGCAAGGCTTCCTAACCTTGGTTAATACGACCCGATCATTTGAAAAAGATCTGAAGAGAGTCCAACGTAAGAAGAATTCGAGTGCGAAGAAGACAGAGTTCAAAGTGCCGAACTCAAAGTCTGGGTTCCATAAGTGGAACAAGAAGGCAAGGACTTCGGGTCCATCCACTTCTTCGGGTGTGTCTGGGGCAACTATAGGCCAAGCTCAGGGCTCTTGTTATAACTGTGGAAAGCCGGGACATTTTGCATGAGATTGTTGGAGCGGACGTCCAAAGTCCGAGAAGAGGCCTGGAGCAACTTATGAGGAGAAGGGAAAGACGGTGGAGTCAACCGCATCCTACTATGCTCCAGCAAAGCCTAGAGTGTACAACATTGGCCTTCAGGAGGACAAAAAGTAGGCTGACGTGGTGACAGGTATGGTTTCATTAATAGTGGTTTAGCTTTATATACGTGTTGCCTCATGCGTGTTCTCTTCTGACTGCTTATGCTAGGCTTCATTTTGATTTTTAATTTTCTAGCGAGAGCATTGTTCGACACGGGAGCTTCACATTCCTTTTTGTCCGAATAATTTGTATTGTGCATCGGAGTACCTTGTTCGATGGCAAGGGACAAATTGGATGTGTTGCAGCCTAATGGGTGTTTTATGTGCGCTGATAAAGTTTGTTGCGTGACGATACGGATTGGGAGTCAAGAATTTGACTTGCAAGCGTCACTACTGCCGATGGTGGAGTTCGACGTGATCTTTGGTATTGACTGGCTATCGGAGCAGCGTGCGCACATTGATTGCAACCGTAAGGTGATCAGATTGGTACTAGATACAGATCGTGAGACGACGTTCTCAAGCATGATGGGGTCGATCAAGACTTTCATGTCTGCTCTTCGGGTGGTTAAGGCAGTTCGTAGGTGTGCAAAGCTATTTTTCGCATTAGTGGAGGCTTCGAAGCCCAAGCCTGGTCTGGACAACATCCTATTTGTATCTGAGTTTCCTGACATATTCCCTGAAGATCTTCCTGGAGCTCCACCTCAGTGTGAGATTGACTTTACCATTGAGTTAGTGCCAGTTGCCAAACCTGTGTCACGCTCTCCATATCGGTTAGTGCCTAAGGAGATGGCAGAACAAAAAGTATAACTTCAAGAGCTGTTGGATCAAGGATATGTGCGTCCAAGTTCGTCGCCTTAGAGCGCGTCGGTCCTCTTTGTGAAGAAGATGGACGGAAGCTTTCGACTATATATTGATTACCGGGAGTTGAATAAGCTAACGAAGAAGAATAAGTATCCAATCCCAAGGATTGATGATCTGTTCGACCAGCTGGTCGGGTCAACTGTGTACTCGAAGTTGGATCTGAAATCCGGATACTATTAGCTGCCGATAAGGGAAAGTGACATTCCCAAGACGGCATTCAGTACACGTTATGGGGATTATGAGTTCACCGTCATGTCGTTTGGGTTAACGAATGTGCCATCCGTGTTTATGGATTTGATGAACAGAATGTTCAGAGAATACTTGGACCAGTTCGTGTTAGTCTTTATCGCTGATATACTGGTGTACTCGCAGTGCGAGGATGATCATTTCAAGCATGTGCATATGGTGTTGGATACATTGAGGAATAACCAATTGTATGCTAAGTTCTCTAAATGTGAATTATGGTTGTCCCCAGTAGCATTCCTTGGTCATATAGTTAGTGGTGAGGGTATTGCGGTAGATCCGGCAAAGATAGCTACTATAAGGGAGTGGCCTGTGTTGTCTATGTTGGCGGAAGTCCGGAGTTTTCTGGGGCTTGTCGGCTATTGCAGGTGCTTCGTGAAGAACTTCTCTCGGATAGCATTTCCCCTCACTACTCTGATAAGGAAGGATCATAAGTTTATTTGGTCGCCGGAGTGTGCACAAGATTTCGAAGAACTAAAGTGTCGTTTGACCACGACACCTATCTTACGTTTGCCTTGTGGTTCTGAAGGCTTCGAGGTTTGTAGTGATGCCTCTGGGAGTGGATTAGGCTGTGTCCTGCTTCAGCATGGGTCGGTGATAGCCTACGGATCACATCAGTTAAAGATGCACGAGAGTAACTACCCGGTCCATGATTTGGAGTTGGCGGCCGTGGTATTGGATCTCAAGCTTTGGAGGCATTATCTGTACGGGGTAAAGGTCGATATATATTCAGATCACAAGAGCCTAAAGTATCTGTTAGATCAGAATGACCTGAACATGCATCAACGTAGGTGGTTGGAGTTCCTTGGGGATTACACCTATAAGATTCATTATATTCCTGAGAAGGGGAACGTCGTGGCAGATGCTCTGAGTCGTAGGACTCCTGCACAGGCCAACTGGTTGCAGATGCATGATGAGCGGCTTATTCAGGACTTAGAGGCCTTGTAGATCGCTTGTGTTGTCAAGGGGTCTAATACAAATACATGTTTAAGTTGGACGGAGGTTCAGTACGACCTTGCGGACAGGATTCAGCAGGCTTTGGAGTTGGACGTGAGCTTGAAACGTCACTGGGAGGAAGCCATTGATGGGTCTAACGATCAGTTCTCTATAGATGATGGCCTTTTGTGGAAAGGTAGTCACTTGTGCATTCCCAATGTGGGGAAGTTACGGGATGAATTGTTGTACAAAGTGCACTTTACAAAGTACTCGATTCACCCCGGGAGCACCAAGATTTTTAAGGACATGAAGAAATCATTTTGGTGGCCGGGTCTGAAGAAAGATATAGCACTGTATGTGGCGAAATGTCAAACCTATGCCTTGGTGAAGACTGAACTCCAGAAACCTGGCGAATTCCTGAAGTCTTTGCCCATACCGGAGTGGAAATTTGATTACATCTCCAAGGATTTTGTGCATTGTTTGCCGAGATCGCACAATAGGAACGACGTCATTTGGGTGGTCGTTGATCGTTTAACGAAGGTGTCACATTTTATACCCAACATGAAGGATGATTCAGTGGAGAAGCTGGTGAAGCTTTATGTGGACAGCATAGTCCGATTGCAATGCTTGCCCCGGAGCATAGTTAGTGACTGAGATGGTCGGTTCACGTCTAATGACTGGAGGCTCATTCATTAGTTGTTGGGTACCAAGTTGTATTTCAGCACGGCTTTTCACCCACAAACAGATGGGCAAACTGAAAGGGTGAATAGGAAGATGGAAGACATGCTTCGTATATAGGCATTGGATTTTGGGAAAAGGTGGGAAGACCATCTTTACATGATTGAATTCGATCATATTAACATCTACCAAGCTAGCATTCAGATGGCGCCTTTTGAGGCTCTGTACGGAAGGAGGTGTCGTACACCATTGTCTTGGGTAGAAACGGGAGAATCGAAGTTGTACAAGAGAAGGACGTTGAAGATGCTACTTCAACGATACGGTTGATACGAGAATGGCTGTTGATCGCTCAAGATAGGCAGGCCAAGTACTTTAATGCCAAGCACCGAAACGTGGAGTTTGTGGTGGGCGATTGGGTGTGCCTCAAGGTAAAACAGTTTAAAGGCGTATCGAGGATTCGATGCTTAAAGAAGCTTATTCCGAGGTATGTTGGGCCTTTTGAGATCTTGGAGCGAATTGGTGAAGCCGCCTATCATTTGGCTCTTTTGCCGGTGTTGAGCAGTGTGCATGATGTATTTTACATCTCAGTGCTGCGGAAGTCTATCCAAGAGCCTACACAAGTGGTACCTGTGAATCAAGTGTCAATCGACAGTGGGTTGACGATGAAGGTCAAGCCCTTTCGCATTGAGGAGGTGGAAGTCAAGCAACTTCATAATAAAGCCATCAGAATGGTCAAAGTCCGTTGGGGCAATTGTGGCCGAGAAGAGTTATCTTGGGAGCGCGGGCAAACTATGAGGGAGGAGTTTCCTGAGCTTTTTCCCTAAGGTAACCTGATGTATTGCTACTCTTTCTGTTTTCCTGTAACTTTAAATTTCGGGATGAAATTTATTTAAGTGGGGGTGATTTGTAATGCCCCAGGTTCAGGAAATGCTTTTCGGAAGGTACCGCGTGGCGGTAGAGCTACCACTGGCGGTATATCAGTGTTCTCGATGCTCTTAATGCTCTCGATGCTCTCGACATCTCAGCGCATGCTAGCACTGGGCGGTAATGCATACCATGCGGCGGTAGTCCGCTCGAAGTTTTGGTCGGTGCACTCAGAGCTCGACATTCTCGAGAAGGGCAAGCGCTGGGCGATAGCGGTAGCGCAGGGCGGTAGCCCGACAATTTATTTGACAGAGCTCTCGGGTTGTTACCGTGAGGCGTTAACCTTACTGCAGGTGGTAGCGTAGTTTGTCGTTTACTTCCAAACACGTAAACTACCCTGCAGCGATAGTTTTCTACCGCGTGGCGGTAGCATAGTAGTTATGACGTGTCCACGTGTCACCACCCTATTGGGTTTCTAAGAGGTGGTGTCCTCAAGAAGCCGAACGATTGGGCTACCACGCTGCGGTAACTTCCTACCGTGCGGCGGTAGCTCTCGTAAACTGAATTCATGGAGGAATATTGATCATCCACTGGTTTTATTTGGAGATCCGACGGATGGTGCGTGCTTCTGCGGGTATATAGCCAGGATTTAGGTTTTCCCAACTAATTTCTTCATTGGCTCTCTCTTTCTAAGTTCTAGAGAGAAGGGAGAGTGAAGAAGGACGAAGAAGGAAGAGATCCTTCTGCCGCTGGAGTTCTAAAGCTCCGATTCGCAAGCGGAGTCCAGATTTTGGAGGCAAGGTCATTGCGATCGCGTCCATCCGTCTAGATCATGGTTATGGCACTGAAGAAATCGCGAAGGGTAACGATTCTCTACTTGGACATGTGAAGTCCTCTTCATTTTGCATAGGAAACCCTCTCCTGCAAGTGTGCGGTGAGCGTGAGGTATTCCTTTGGGTAGATATGGATAATCCCCGTAGTTTTGCATATAGAGTTCGGAATTGAAGTACAGACATAGGCATGGTGTGTGAAGCCCATCCGGATGGGTTGGTCTGGATTGGTGATGTTTCATTATGCAAGTATTGCCGTAGAAGACTCAGTGCTGCTTGTTTTTCGTGTTTCTACGCGGTAGATTGCAGCAGAGAACTTTGGAGACTAACCCCAAGGAGCACCCGGAAAAGTGGGCAGAAACACATTTCTGCCAGATACCGCGTGGGGGTAGTGTTATCGCCGGTTGTAGCTTTGTGAAAGAGCTATTGTGAGGCCTGTCTTGCGGAGATCTGTGGGCCAGTGTGTGGGGATGCATGATCTGGGAGCCCAGCTTGGTGTCCTGGGAGCCGACCTTGTGCATAACTGGGTTATATGCTATGGTATGATCGATATGTTCGGACACGGGGAAGCTTGATCCAGGTCGATGACTTAAATTGACATGACGGTGTGAGAAATTGGTTGAGAGAAACCGTACCCGCTTTATGTTGTTCGGTTAAAGAGACCTAAGGTGTGTGGCACTTAACGTTAGCATAGAAGGACGAATCTTAGGCTTTCGTCGGAATGACTCAAATGCTCATGATGGTTGCCGTCCAGGGGGCAGTGGTGAAGACTCGGATTGGACAGTATTCACTAAGAATGTTCCCTGAGAGCACGGGGTGTGTGGCCGTTTATACCTACGCCTGTGGTCTAGTGTGCTTAATTGCACTTTCATTTCCATGTTGGATTTTGCTAATACAATTGCAGGGAAAGAGCACCGCCGCTCCGAGTAAGGGGTGGGGTCATTATAATTTGTTCAGCTTTAGATGACTGTTGCTTTGTTTTGCCACCCTGCGGTGGATTGTTGTTGCAGGAACAGGTGAGCCTAGTGGCAATTAGTGGGTTAAAGTCCTTGTTGAAGTGCTAGCCCTTGAAGGCCAAAGCGAAGTGTTCTCTTTTAATACTATCATGTATGGCCGACCTGCATACCGAAGTATATAAAACACTTTTATTGAAGATGAATGTTGTAGGGCCATAAGGCCAAGACTTTTGTGTATGTTATTTAATTCCTGTTGTGGCTGTAGTGGACATTCATGTTATTTTTATGGATTCTTCTATCTTATTTAAAAGCTTCCGCTAGAATGCTCTGTGTTTGGTTTCGATTTTGTTTCATAGTAATTTGGTATTAATATGTAACTGCGCTAACTGTCCGTGAAATATGGCGTGGGGCCCCGGCCGGACCTTCTGTTATATCCCATGTGATAGATGGGGGTGTTACAGTATGAAACCCTGTCTAGCCTTCTCACTGAGAACAAATTCTCAAGGGGAAGGATAGACAAGACATTATTCCTTAGAGAAGTCAAGGGTATGATCATTCAAGTCCAAATTTATGTAAATGACATATATCTTGGGCCTACTAATGATGAACTCTACAAGAAGTTTGCAAAACTTATGCAAGTGCAATTTGAGATGAGCGACATGAGTTAACTCAAGTATTTCTTGGGTCTCCAAGTTAGACACTCAGAGGATGGTCTATCCATCTCTAAATCTAAGTTCCCCATCGAGCTAATTAAAAAGTTTGGAATGGAGAGTGCCTCCATAATGAAATCTCCTATGGAGTCAAATGTTTAAATAGACAAGGATGAGACTGGGAAACTTATTGATGAAAGATTGTATAGAGGCATAATTGGTTCCCTCTTCTCCCTAACTGCTAGTAGTCCATACATTATGTACGCTACAAATGTTTATTCTAGATACCAGGCATGCCCTAAAGTGTTTTATTACTCTGTAGTAAAAAGAATTTTGAGATATCTTAAGGGCACACCTGATCTTTGTCTATGGTACCTTAGGAATAATGATTATGAACTAATTGGGTATTCAGATGCAAATTTTCCAAGTTGTAGAGAAGATAGGAAAAGCATATCAGGAACCTATCAATTTCTAGGAAGAAGACTTGTATCTCGGAGCAGCAAGAAGCAAATAAGTGTTGTCATCTCAATAACTAAATTAGAGTATATCTCTGCTTGAAGTTACTGTGCACTTATACATTAGATCCAACAACATCTCCAAGACCACAATCTCAAGCTAAGTAGAACTCCAATGTTTTGTGGTTCTTCTAGTGCAATCTCTATTGCTAAGAATCCTGTGTCTCACAATTCTACAGAAGCCAAAAGAGACGTTGGGGAACTACGTCGATCGATTTTAGGAAGAGATCCATATGGTTGAGGAGGTTTCAAGGTATACCTTGATGCTCTCCTTTACCCTTGGCTTGAGGCAGGTGTTCTTTAGCATGGAGATGAAAAGGGTGCTGCCATTTCCTTCGAGGAGTTGATGGATAGGGCGTCAAAGGAGCTAGATATTTATATGGCCAATCCAATGTTTACCAAAGAGCTATCCAAGTTTGCCGAGGCGAAGGTGAAGGAGGCGGGAGAGGGAAGACAATGGGACGAGAGGAGGAGGGAAGAGCCCCGAGGCCAGGGGATCTAGGGTAAACAGTAATGTTAGGGGCATCGATAGTCGAACAATTGGTTGGGCTGGAGGCCCTAGGAGGGACCTTTCTAGGGGCAGGGGAGAAGATTTCAGGGTGGGAAGAATTTTCGCGGAGGTCAGGGGCGGTTCAACCCACCAGTGTGGATGCAAGGCTAGAGGGCACCTCTCCCACATCAGCATCAAGCGATGGTGATCACCCGGGGAGGGGAATGAGAAAAGGAGATGGAAGAAGAAGGATAGAAGGAGGTAGGGTGACATTGTCCTTTTGTGACTTCCTTCAAGAGGAGGGTCACGTGACGGCCACCTGCCCAGAGTTCTTGGAGCTGAGGGAGGCCAACGGTCAGGTTCAGCAACAGCCATCAGTAATGATAGAGGAAGTCCTGCCGGGAGGGGAGGAGGATATGTGCGAAGATAAGGCTTACCTGGGGGCCCGTAGAGGGATCAGAGTGATCCATAGGGGAGTGGGGATCGAAGACACCCGCAATGGGAGCTCCCAAACCATATTCTATAGGAGCATCGCCTAAACTTACCAAACTCCTCCCCTTGAGGATAATATTACCTTCGCATCGAAAGACCTGCTAGACTACAAGGACCCATTCTCCGACACTTTGGTGATCCAGACGGCCATCAAGAACTTCACGGTCTCTCGAATTCTGGTTGAAAATGGGAGCTTTGTGCATGTGGTCTTCAAGAGGCCTTCAATGAGATGAAGGTGGAGGGTAGGAGGGTGTTTGCCTCGGATGGTCCGTTGTTTAGATTTTCAGGGAAGAGGAAGGAAGTTGAAGGGGGAGTCAGACTTTATGTGACACTCTGGGGGGTGATGAGGAATTGCCAGTTCGTCATCGTGGATGGTCCAAGTTGCTACTTCAGGCATCCCATCATCAGCGCCTTTCGTTGCGTCCCATCCTTATTCAACTAGTGTCTCAAGTTCAATTATGGGGTGGTGGTGTCCAAGTCCGAATCAGAGGGGACCCAAGGTGGCAGGACAATTTTATGTGACCACAGTCAACACCATAGCTTGGATGGCAGAGGCGGAAGAGTTTGGGAGAGAGCTGGAGTCGTAGGATGAATCAAACGTGAGCGGGGGATGAACAGCTTAGGATTCAGAGATGATGTAGGTAGTGGTAGAGGGACAGAGAGAGGAGGAAGGAGTGGTTCATGCCCTAGAGGCTGGGGGAGTGGAGCTGCAGGAGAGCCAGGCAGAGGTGTTGGAAGTGGAAGAAGAGGAGGAGGAGGTACTCGAGCAGGGAGAGATGCTGAGAAGCGAGTGGGAGCAATCCAGGTTGATCGGCTCCCTTCATCCTCTTCTTCGACGGAGAGAACCTCAACAGAAACCCATGTCGTAAGTCCTCAAGGTAGTTTATGGAACATGCGGGAAGCTCGTGAAATCAGTCCCTGGCCTTCTCCTGCAGAGTGATGGCAAAAAGTCAGCACTTGAAGGTGTTTGATATGTGCTGGATGGAGAAGGCATCCTTGAACCATTAGACATGCTGCACTGGGTCATCCTTTCCCGTGTAGTACGACATCTCTGGCTCTATGAACCCATCTGGAACCGGGGCCGAAATGATCAACTCGCTGAAAGAGATCCCCCACCAACCTGGTGAATGGGTCCATCTCGTGCCCTCAACTCGCTGACCCTATCAGCACTCGCCTGCCCTGGTAATCGCTCCATACCGGCAAGATCCCTTTCTCCACTCTCAACCGGGACCTCCTTCTACTGTGCTATCCAGTAGCATTTTCGCCCAAGGACGGGGTCGTAGCCACCGGAAGTGAGGGTATATCCCACTTGGCCCTCGCAGCGAATGCAAGATGGATGGTCTGCAGGACCTCCCACTTGAAGTCTTAAAGCATACCGGCCACAACACCACTTACCGGGGTGGTGAGCCTCCCGAGCCAGCTCCTTCGTCCTCATCTCTATCCATGAAGCTCAGCTCAAGATTTTCTTACATGAGCTATGGTGAAAGTTTATAGTTGCCTACATAAATCACCTAGAGGGGGGTGAATAGGTGAATCGTGCGTCTTTTTGCAGAATAAAAATTTCAAATCAATGCACAGATCTATCTACCAATCAAACACAGTCAAGGCAAGATTTATAGTGGTTCCCGAACCTTGGGTACATCCACTTTCCCTCACCAATCTAGCAATACACTAGACTCGGCTACTCCACTATCTCGGATTGGAAATCAATCCTACCCTCAGAACAAAGTTCCTACAAACTCGATCCACAAAACAGATCTACACTCGGAAGGTTAAACTTCCTACAATCTCGGAGATAAAAACACCTACACTCGGAGAAAACTTCTACTACAATAATGAAATAAATTTGTTAAGAAATACAAACAGTAATCTCTTTTTCAGTTCTGCAAACTGTCGACCTGGATCTTCTTCTTCTTGGCGTTTCGGCTTTATCAGAATGTTGAAGAAAATCTCGGCAATATCAGATCTGGATATTCCGGACTTTACACGATCGAACAAATCAGAAAGGTGTTGAGCAAATCTCGATCTGTAAAATCTTCTTAATCTGAATCCTCAAAAGATGAAACCTTAGCTGGTCGGGAATCAGCAACGACGGCAGCAGAGAGTTTCGTTTCTTGGAGAGAGAAAGAGGAGACAGAAATCCTTTTGGAAAGTACGGCTGCAAAAACTTCTAGAATAATCTTCTTTGAAAACTTTGTTAGGGTTTGTCGGTTTAGACAAGACCTTTTATAGGATCAGAAAAGATTAGCCATAATTGCGTCATTATGAAAGACACGTGGACCTATCACGTCAAAGATTATGAATATGACCGTTATTCTGGACTTGAAGAATTTTCGGAAAAGTCCAAGTAAAATACTCGAGACAAGCAGAACTACTCGAGTATATGCAGTACTACTCGAGTAGGTAGAAGATGACTACTTGAGTACATCAGAAAAACTACTCGAGAGAGTATGAGAGCATTACTCGAGTACATGGAGTCAACTACTCGAGTAAGTAAGAATGAGAGCATTACTCGAGTACATATAGTCAACTACTCGAGTAAATAAGAATGAGAAAGACTCAGCTACTAGAGTAACAAAAATGACTTACTCGAGTACTTAAGTACTTACACGAGAGGTGAAGTAGATTACTCGAGTACATGAAATATTACTCGAGTATATAAGAATGAACTACTCGAGTATATAAGAAACTACTCGAGTCATAGACTTAGAAAATTTCTGGAGCTGGAAAACAATACTACTCTAGTATAGAAGGATAAACTACTCGAGATAATTAGAACTACTCGAGTATATAGAGATGACTACTTGAGTAATTCACTTAGAGAAATTTTCTGGAATGGAAATCTGGATTACACGAGTATAAACACTGAACTACTCGAGTAGTAGATAAACTACTCGAGTATATGATTTAGACTACTCGAGTAAGTAAGAACTACACGAGAGTCAGAATCCAATTACTCGAGACAGAAGATTGAACTACTCGAGTACAATATAGTACTACTCGAGTATTTGACTTAGAAAAATTTGAGAAGAGAAATCTGTAAACTCGAGAGGTAAAAGAAAATTACTCGAGTATATAAGATGAACTACTCGAGTCATAAGGAACGACTCGAGTATATCTTAACTACTCGAGTAAGTGAATTACTACTCGAGTATGAACTTAGTAACTTACTCGAGTAAGTAAAGAACTACTCGAGTACTTTACTTAGGAAAGTTTTCTTGACATAAATTTTTCTTATTCTAAGGTGAAATCAGTATCAAGTCTTTTCCCATAGTCCTAGAGCTTAAATATGAAGTGTATCCCAATAGAGAGGCTACACATGAGTCAACACCTTGGAACACACAATGAGGGATTACATTGTATGGTCATGTGTTTGGTGACCCATTGTAGACTGACATTGGTATACACTTCCCATAGGATTCCTGCAAACACATAACTCAAACCAAGCATCAAATACAATGTAATTCATCTTAGTTCAAGAGTGACTTCATCAAATCTGAGTTAGTGTGGATACAATACCCAACATATGGTCCACGCTCACCGCACCAACAATGATGAAACCAAAACTTGGCCTCAACGAGAGTTCGTACCCAAGGGTGTAGCTAACACATACATCTCCCGAAATTGTGCTCCTAACCAGCCACTCGGAAGTCCCACCATACACCCGGAAGGTCTCTAAAATGCTTCTCCTACCAAGCCAAAGCTGAGTTGGGCACCTTAGATAGCTTACACAACCAGACCAAAATAACACAAGGAGGAAGAAGGCAAAAGAACATGATCCCCTCTAAAAGTGCCCACATTGTCTATTTATAAAATTTCGAGCCTAGTCTGCAAACGACGTAACTTCGTCGCTCTGTTTTACAAAATGCAGACCAATTGGGTCTGCCAACAGCGTAACTCTGCTATTTTGAAATGCTATTTGTAGAGCTCTAGGGGCATCAATGTAATTTTGCCTCTGGGCCCCACCACTAGGCGAGTGGTCCATGAAGGTACCATTCGCCGGAAGAGGCGAATCCCGGGGTGAGCTGAGCATTCACCTCAACTGCTCCTCAATAGGCCGAGTGGGGTATTCACATGTTTTCCTCCCGCCCTTGCGAGAGCCTTATACTCACATTGGGCGAGTGCGGGTCTTCCTACCCATCTCTCCTACTTTGGGCTATTTGGACCTGCGTGAACCTGGCCTTGGCGGTGGGGCCCACTCAGCGAATACGAGGCTATACAAATACACTCTCCAATGAGGACTTATGTTTCTTTTTGGAGGCTTCTCCTGATGAAGTCTCCTTTTTATTTTTTGAAAAATTTTCATCGCCTTTTTTCATGAAGAAAATTTTAAAAATCTAGATTTAATTTCTCATGAAAATAGTAATAACAATTCAGTCACACACACACCTATTTTTGAAATTTTAGAATTAGGTAGAGATCGATTAAAAACTTCTTATGAAGAACCTCCAACTTTAGAATTGAAACAATTGTCTGATCATTTAGAATAATTATTTCTAGCGGAGGGTTCAAAGCTTCTCATTATTGTGTCGACATATTTAACCAATAAGAAAAAATTTAAATTATTAAATGTTTTAAAACTCTATCGCCACGCAATTGCGTGGAAAATAATGAATTTGAAAGGGATTGATCCCTCCTTTTGCACTCATAAAATATTTTTAGAAGAAAACTCGCAAAAAACTTTTCAAGCTCAATGTCTCCTAATTCCTAATATGAAGGAGGTGAATAAGGCGGAGGTGATAAAATTATTAGACGCGGGCATCATCTATTTGATTTCAGATAGAACTTGGGTAAGTCCGGTCCAAGTGGTGCCAATAAAACGAGGATTAACGGTATTGCTGAATGATAAAAATGAATTAATCCATACTAGAACTGTTACCGGATGACAGGTTTGCATCGACTTCCGCAAATTAAATGATATGACCTGTAAGGATCATTTTCCTTCACCGTTCATTGACCAAATCCTTGAACGGCTATCCGGACACTCTTTCTATTATTTTATTGACGATCTCTCGAGGTATTTCCAAATCCCAATCGCACACAAGGACCAAGAGAAAACAACCTTTACTTGTCTGTTTGACAGATTCGCCTATCAGAGGATACCATTTGGTTTATGTAACGTGTCGGCAACCTTTCAAAGGTGTATGCTGGTAATTTTTGACGAACTGGTGAAGGATATTATGGAAGTTTTCATGGACGATTTCCTGATTTTTGGAGATTCATTTGATTTATGTTAACTAATCTCTCACGTGTTCTCCAAAGATGTGAAGACATGAATTTAGTTTTAAATTGGGAGAAGGGTCATTTTATAGTACGAGGGGGTTTAGTGCTTGGACATACAATTTCAAGTAAGGGAATAGAGGTAGACAAAGACAAAATAGAAACTATAGAAAAACTACACCCCTCTTCAAATGTTAAGGTCGTTCGCAGCTTTCTTAGGCATGCTAGTTTTTATCGCCAGTTTATTAAAGATTTTTCTAAAATAACCAAGTCCCTCACTCATTTTCTAGAAAAAGATGCAACATTTATTTTTGATAACAATTATTTGCATGCTTTTTCTATAATTAAAGAAAAATTAATAAATGTGTCTATCATGATAGCTCCTAATTGGGATCTACCTTTTGAAATAATGTGTGATGCTAGTAGTTTTGTCGTTGGTGCGATATTAGGACAACACATCAATAAAAATTTTCATATTATATATTATGCGAGCAAAACACTAACCGCCGCACAAGAAAACTACACTACAACCGAGAAAGAACTACTTGTCATTATTTTTGCTTTTGATAAATTTCGTTATTATCTCACTTTGTCCAAAATTATTATTTTTACTGATCATTCGACATTGCATTTTTTACTAAAAAAAGATGCAAAGCCTAGATTTATTAGGTGGATTTTGATTCTCCAAGAATTTGACTTAGAGGTCCATGACAAAAGGGGAGCGATAACTTTAGCGGCAAATCACCTTTTGTTGGGTATTGTATCCACGTTAACCCAGATTTGATGAAGTCGAACTTGAACTAAGATGAATTAAGTTGTACTTGATGCTTTGTTTGAGTTATGTGTTTGTAGGATTCTAATGGAAAGTGTAGACCAATGTCAGTCTACAATGGGTCACCAAACACAGGACCATACAATGTAATCCCTCATTGTGTGATCCAAGGTGTTGACTCATGTGTAGTCTCTCTATTAGGATACACTTCATATTCAAGCTCTAGGACTAAGTGGAAAAGACTTGATGTTGGTCTCACCAATGAAGAAGAAAGTTCTGTCAAAGAAAATTTCCTAAGTGTTTTACTCGAGTAGTTTTATATCTACTCGAGTAAACAGCTGAGTTTATACTCGGGTGAAATTACTCTTACTCGAGTAAGAATGACAGATCCCGAGTAGTCTATTTATGGCTCTCGAGTAGTTAAGACAACTACTCGAGTAGATTCCCTCTCTTTCTCGGGTTTACAGAATTTTATTCTCCAAAAGTTTTCTAAGTAAAGTACTCGAGTAGCCATATAGATACTTGAGTAGTTTATACCTTCTTTCTCGAGTAATTGAAATCTGGCTCTCGTGTAGTTCTTCCTTACTCGAGTAGTCTAAGTCATGTACTCGAGTAGTTCATCTACTACTCGAGTAGTCCAGTATTTATACTCGAGTAACTAGAATTTCTTCCCTCAAAAGTTTTCTATGTCAATTACTCGAGTAGTCATTTTCATATACTCGAGTAGTTCTTATTCTCTCGAGTAGTTCAACTTCACTACTCGAGTAACCCATTATTCCAGTTCTGAAAATTTTCTAAGTCCCTGTCTCGGGTAGTTTCTCAACCACTCGAGTAGTTCATTCTCATCTACTTGAGTAGTATTCCTTATACTCGAGTAGTCCACTTCACCTCTCGTGTAACTATTCAAGTACTTGAGTATGTCATTTTGATAATCGAGTAGCTGATCTCTTTTTCTTCAAGTATATACTTGAGTAGTTCTCTTCCTCTTACTCGAGTAGTTTTCTATATACTCGAGTAGTTGTCTTTAGCCCACTCGTTTAGTTTGATAGAGTACTCGAGTAGTCATTTCTTTTTACTCGAGTATATTACTTCAATTTTTCTGAAAATTTTGTTAAGTCTAGGATAACAAAATTCTTAATGAGCCTTGACGTGATTGGTCCACGTATCCCTCATTATGAATTAATTATGGCAGATTATCTTCTATCCTATATAAAGTCTTGTCAAACCGACAAACCCTAAGCAAGGAGATTATTCAGAAGTTTTGCAGTCGAATTTTCTTAAGTTTTCTGATTTCCTCTCTCTCTCTCCAAGAAACGAAAACCGCCACCGCCGCTGATTCACGAACGGCTAGGGTTTTGATTTTAGAGGATTCAGATCAAGAAGGTCTTACAGATCAAGATTGTCGCACAACTTCTCATCTTCTGTTCGATCATGTGAAGCCAAGAAGATCCAGATCTGATTAATACCGAGATTTTCTTCACCTCTCTGATAAAGCCGCAAAGCCTAGAAGAAGAAGATCCTGGCCGATAGTTGCAGATCTGAAAAAGAAATATTGTTTGTATTTCTATACACAATTTATTTCATTCTTGTAGGAGAAATTTCTCCAAGTGTAGGAGCCTTTTGTCTCTGAGATTGTAGGAAGTTTTATCTTCCGAGTGTAGATCCGTTTTATGGATCGAGATTGTTTGAACGTTGTTCTGAGGCGTAGGATTGATTTTAAATCAGAGATAGTGGAGTAGCCGAGTCTAGTGTATTGCTAGATCGGTGAGGGAAAGTGGATGTACCCAAGATTTGGGAACCACTATAAATCTTGCTTCGTCTGTGATTGATTGGTAGATAGTTCTGTGCATTGGTTTGAAATTTTTATTCCGCAAAAAGACACACATCTCATCTATTCACCCCCTCTAGTGATTTAGGTAGGCAACTATAAACTTTCAATTGGTATCAGAGCCAGGTTGATCGTTAAAAGGTTAACACCTTGATCAGATCCTTCAATAGTTGTCTTTTGAGATCTACCAATAAAATGGACAAGGATAAAGATTTTACCAAGCTTCCTCTGTGCATCAGGAATAACTTTCTCATGTGGAAAGAGAGAATCAAGTTCTTTATGGAAGCTGTAGATCCAAGGATCTTCATGATAGTTGAAGAAGGACATTATATTCCCATGACCATCTCCACTATAGATCCAACTAAGAAAGTCCCAACGAAACTGATGGATCTAGATAAGGACGAGATTGCACTTGTGTTACTAGACAAAAAGGCCAAAAATATTATAGCAAGTGCAGTCGATGACTCAATGCTTCAAAACCTGATCCACTGCCAGTTTGCAAAGGAGATATGGCAGTCACTAGTTACCTTGATGGAAGGTACAAAAGAAGTGAGGGATGATAGAAGATCCATTCTAAATCACAAGTATGAAGCTTTTCGACAAGGAAACAAGGACACCATTGCTGACACATATGAGAATTTCTTCAAGATAGTGAATGGGCTAAGGGTCTATGGCAGAGTCTTCAATAATGGAGAATTAAATGACAAGTTCTTGATATCCCTAACTAAGGAATGAGATAACAAAGTCTGTGCCATCAGGGAGTTTGGAAAACTGGCCGAGACAGACCTAAAGAATCTCTTCGGGAAGCTTATGTCATATGAGCTTCAACTCAATACTAGAAAGGCTGAAGACGAGAAGAGCAGGTTTGCATTCAAAGAGAAGTCTATTGCTTTAAAGGCAGATACCTCTAAGAAGTCAAAGGTTGTTCCTCCTACTCCAGCACAAGAAGTTAGTGAAGAAGAAAACTCGGAGCCAAGAACCTCAGGCTCTGAGCTATCAGAAGAAGAGTTCTCACTACTCTCACGATAGTTCAAGAAATTCTTGAACAAGAAGAAGCAATGGAAAGGCAAGGATGCCTCCTATAGAAGATCACGACGTGATGGTGATCGTCAAAGAAATGGCTCAAGTAGCCACGACAGGTATGCTCCTAAGCAGAATAAACATATTTCTACTGACATTATTTGCTACTGCTGTAATAAGCCAGAACACGTCATCATTGACTGCCCTCACAAGAAGAAGGAGGTGGTAGAAGAGAGTAAAAGAAGTCCTCATACAATAAGAAGAGGACAGAAAAGAGCTTAATAGACAAAAAGGGCAAGTCTCTTAGTGACTCTGACTCATCTGAGTCGAGTGAAGAAGAAGAAGCCTATTTTGGGCTCATGGCTCAAACAGATGATGAACAAGAGCCCCAGTTCACTAGGAAGGTAAACTCTCACACTCCTCTTTCAGATTCTGAAGTTTCTGAGCATGATCGTGAGGACAGCTCTTTTGACGATGAGTCTGAACTCATGGGCCAATATAAGGAGTTGATCATGGCTTATGACAAATGTCGCCGAGTCGTGAAAACTCAGGGTAAAGAGATAAAGTCTCTTAAAGCTAAAGAGAGCATCTTGAGAGAGGAAGTCGCCAAGACTGACTCAATCAAAGAGAACTTCAATAATGCTATTGAAGAATATAAGAAGGCTCTAGAGCACCTTGACCTTAAAGAGAAAATTATCAAAGAGTTGGAAGAACAACTCGCCGTTGAAAAGAAACTTGTTGAAAGTTTCTCGAAGCCAAAGACTATTCTTCCATTCGTTGCTGAATTCTCAGCTAAGGCCAAGGGGGCTGGACTAAGCCATGAAGAAGCTCCTAGTAAGTCTTCTAGGAGAAATAAGGCTCAACGAAAGAATAAGGCTGCCAAAAAGTCCTTGGCCAAAGAGAAGGGGAAAGCCCCTCAAGATCAGACCTCTTTCAAAAAGGTCATATTTCTTTCAAATGAGTTTGATCTTGACTCATCCTACGGACACTTTTCTAGGCCTACCTGTGTAGATCCAAAGTCCCGTTATCAAGGATGGACTCGCCCCAGAAACTTTGGTGAAAGTGTCTTTAAGGCACCTTATGAAGAAGTGATTCTTCAAAGCTATGGCCCCTTCAATCATGGTCATAACTTCAAGAAGGCATCAAAGGCAAAGCCGGTTGTAGAAAAGCCAGTGAAGCAGAAGAAAACATGTGATTATCATCATCATGAATCTTCTTCCTCCAAGAATGCTGCCCCTACTAGACCACAATTCCAAAAGGTCAAGCAGGAGAACATAAGGCAAATATACAACAGATTTGACTGTTGGTGTTGTGGCAGAACTGGTCACTTTGCAATTGATTGCTTGTTTAATCCTAGAAATGTTGCAAGCCCTTATGTTGGCAATATGAGAAAGACCACTTCTAATGCTAATATTAGTAGGGGGAGTGTTCTAACCCGAGACCAAGGACTCAAACATATTTGGGTTCCTAAGGCAAACCGATTATGATTGAAGTTATGTCCAAAGGCCACCAAAATGCCAATCTGGTATTTGGACAGTGGATGCTCTCGACATATGACCGGTACAAGAAGCTTAATTCAAAATTTCTCCCCAATCATGAACGGACCAAAGGCCATCTTTGGAGGTTCGGACCGTGGAATCACTAAAGGATATGGTATGATTATGAACGGTAATGTATCCTTCTCAGATGTGGCTTATGTTTAAGGTTTGGAACATAACCTTATAAGCATAAGTCAACTCTGCGATAAAGGATATATAGTTGAGTTTCACGCTGATAAGTACTTGATAAACAGGATCTAGATAAGGACGAGATTGCACTTGTGTTACTAGACAAAAAGGCCAAAACTATTATAGCAAGTGCAGTCGATGACTCAATGCTTCAAAACCTGATTCACTGCCAGTTTGCAAAGGAGATATGGCAGTCAGTAGTTACCTTGATGGAAGGTATAGAAGAAGTGAGGGATGATAGAAGATCGCTTCTAAATTAGAAGTATGAAGCTTTCCGACAAGGAAACAAGGACACCATTGCTGACACATATGAGAATTTCTTCAAGATAGTGAATGGTCTAAGGGTCTATGACAGAGTCTTCAATAATGGAGAATTAAATGACAATTTCTTGATATCCCTAACTAAGGAATGAGATAACAAAGTCTGTGCCATCAGGGAGTTTGGAAAACTGGCCAAGACAGACCTAAAGAATCTCTTCGGGAAGCTTATGTCATATGAGCTTCAACTCAATACTAGAAAGGCTGAAGAAGAGAAGAGCAGGTCTGCATTCAAAGAGAAGTCTATTGCTTTAAAGGCAGATACCTCTAAGAAGTCAAAGGTTGTTCCTCCTACTCCAGCACAAGAAGTTAGTGAAGAAGAAAACTCGGAGCCAAGAACCTCAGGCTCTGAGCTATCAGAAGAAGAGTTCTCACTACTCTCACGACAGTTCAAGAAATTCTTGAACAAGAAGAAGCAATGGAAAGGCAAGGATGCCTCCTATAGAAGATCACGACGTGATGGTGATCGTCAAAGAAAAGGCTCAAGTAGCCACGACAGGTATGCTCCTAAGCAGAACAAACATGTTTCTACTGACATTATTTGCTACTGCTGTAATAAGCCAGGACACGTCA
This sequence comes from Platanthera guangdongensis, assembly GCA_039583875.1. Taxonomy (NCBI): domain Eukaryota; kingdom Viridiplantae; phylum Streptophyta; class Magnoliopsida; order Asparagales; family Orchidaceae; genus Platanthera; species Platanthera guangdongensis. Next base: position 17,102,998 of record CM077160.1, on the reverse strand, counting down.
TCATTGACTGCCCTCACAAGAAGAAGGAGGTGGTAGAAGAGAGTAAAAGAAGTCCTCATACAACAAGAAGAGGATAGAAAAGAGCTTAATAGACAAAAAGGGCAAGACTCTTAGTGACTCTGACTCATCTGAGTCGAGTGAAGAAGAAGAAGCCTATTTTGGGCTCATGGCTCGAACAGATGATGAACAAGAGCCCCAGTTCACTGGAAAGGTAAACTCTCACACTCCTCTTTCAGATTCTGAAGTTTCTGAGCATGATCGTGAGGACAGCTCTTTTGACGATGAGTCTGAACTCATGGGCCAATATAAGGAGTTGATCATGGCTTATGACAAATGTCGCTGAGTCGTGAAAACTCAGGGTAAAGAGATAAAGTCTCTTAAAGCTAAAGATAGCATCTTGTGAAAGGAAGTCACCAAGACTGACTCAATCAAAGAGAACTTCAATAATGCTATTGAAGAATATAAGAAGGCTCTAGAGCACCTGACCTTAAAGAGAAAATTATCAAAGAGTTGGAAGAACAACTCCCCGCTGAAAAGAAACTTGTTGAATGTTTCTCGAAGCCTAAGACTATTCTTCCATTCGTTGCTGAATTCTCAGCTAAGGCCAAGGGGGCTGGACTAGGCCATGAAGAAGCTCCTAGTAAGTCTTCTAGGAGAAATAAGGCTCAACGAAAGAATAAGGCCGCCAAAAAGTCCTTGGCCAAAGAGAAGGGGAAAGCCCCTCAAGATCAGACCTCTTTCAAAAAGGTCATATTTCTTTCAAATGAGTTTGATCTTGACTCATCCTACAGATACTTTTCTAGGCCTACCTGTGTAGAGCCAAAGTCCCGTTATCAAGGATGGACTCGCCCCAGAAACTTTGGTGAAAGTGTCTTTAAGGCACCTTATGAAGAAGTGATTCTTCAAAGCTATGGCCCCTTCAATCAAGGTCATAACTTCAAGAAGGCACCAAAGGCAAAGCCGGTTGTAGAAAAGCCAGTGAAGCAGAAGAAAACATGTGATTATCATCATCATGAATCTTCTTCCTCTAAGAATACTGCCCCTACTAGACCACAATTCCAAAAGGTCAAGCAGGAGAACATAAGGCAAATATACAACAGATTTGACTGTTGGTGTTGTGGCAGAACTGGTCACTTTGCCATTGATTGCTTGTTTAATCCCAGAAATGTTGCAACCCCTCATGTTGGCAATATGAGAAAGACCACTTCTAATGCTAATATTAGTAGGGGGAGTGTTCTAACCCGATACCAAGGACCCAAACATATTTGGGTTCCTAAGGCAAACTGATTATGATTGAAATTATGTCCAAAGGCCACCAAAATGCCAATCTGGTATTTGGACAGTGGATGCTCTCGGCATATGACTGGTACAAGAAGCTTAATTCAAAATTTCTCCCCAGTCATGAACGGACCAAAGGTCATCTTTGGAGGTTCGGACCATGGAGTCACTAAAGGATATGGTATGATTACGAACGGTAATGTATCTTTCTCAGATGTGGCTTACGTTTATGGTTTGGAACATAACCTTATAAGCATAAGTCAACTCTGCGATAAAGGATATATAGTTGAGTTTCACGCTGATAAGTACTTGATAAAATCTGTTGACAATATGGAAACGATTCTATCCGGCACTCGAAGTAGAAATATATTTTGTTTAAATTTCATTTGTATAGATTCTTCTACTCCAGTGTGCTTTTTAGCAAACGATAGTGCATCTCTTGCTGACCAATGGCACAAGAGACTAACATATATTAATTTCAAAACTATTAATAAATTATTGTCAATGAACTTATTACGTGATGCCCCAAATTTCAAGTACGTCAAAAATAGACCTTGTCATGCATGTGTAAAAGACAAGCAAACAAGGTCTGCCTTTAAAAGCGTTATTGGCAAGGATTCTAATAGATGTCTTCATCTAGTGCATATGGACTTGTTCGGTCCACTGTAAATTATAAGTTTGGGAGGTAAGGATTATACGTTAGTAATTGTTGATGATTACTCGGGCTTTGCGTGGGTGTTCTTTCTGAAAAACATGTCAGATACCTTCGACATCTTTACTAATTTTGTCAGGCAAGTCCAGAATGAATACAACTGCTCCATAGTCAAAATCAGAAGTAACAATGGAACAGAGTTCAAGTTTGGGGCCATGACAGAATTTTGTGAAAGCTTAGATATCTTTCATGAGTTTTCCTCTCCTCGTACTGGACAATAGAACGGAGTGGCCGAGAGAAGGAATAGAATGCTCATAGAGGCCTATAGGACCATGTTGAGTGATGCTTCACTTTCAGAGTACTTCTGGGCTGAAGCCATCAACACTGCATGCCACGTGCAAAATCAAGCACTCATAAACAAAAACCACGATAAGACACCTTACGAACTTCTAAAGGGCAGGAAACAAATTATCTCATATTTTAAAATTTTTGGTTGTAAATGCTTCGTGCTTAACAATGGTAAGTATCATACTACCAAGTTCAGCGAAATGAGTTTTGAAGGTATTTTGTAGGTTATTGTAGCCATAGTAAGACTTACAGGATATTTAATACAAAAACCCTAGTCGTAGAGGAATCAATACATGTTGTATTTGATGAGACGAGCTTGCTGCAAGGCAACTCTTCTAGTGTGCTTACTGAAGATGCAGGTACAAAGTTGAAAGAACTCAGCTTGGATGAAACATCCGAAGACAAAGGTGAAAAGTTCATCAAGATCACCACTCCAACCCCTATTGGAGAGGTTGATGATCCAGATGATGAAATTGTGTAAGTTGAAGAAGTCACTCCGGTGATAGAATATAATTCTGATGTAAGGACTCTAGAGCTCAGGCAACTAAAGGATCACCCCATGGACCAGATCATAGAAGATCCCCGGGATGGTGTCAGAACTCGTAGAGGTATAACTAATGAGAATCTATATTTAAGTTTTCTCTCGCAGGTTGAACCAAAGAAGTTTGAGGAAGCAAACTCAGACGCATCATGGATAATGACGATGGAAGAAGAACTAAATCAGTTCAAGCATTGCAAAGTATGGAAACTTGTTCCATGTCCCAAAGGTAAGAACGTCATTGGGACGAAATGGGTCTACAGGAACAAGATGGACGAGGATGGAACGATTATAAAGAATAAGGCCAGACTTGTCGCAAAAAGGTTATCGTCAAGAAGAAGGAATCGACTTCGACCAGACATACGCCCCAGTGGCAAGGCTGGAGGCAATAAGGTTATTCCTATCTTATGTTGCACTCAAAGGCTTCACTGTCTAACAGATGGACGTGAAGTTTTCCTTTCTTAATGGTGACATAAAGGAAGAGGTGTATGTGGAACAACCTCCAGGTTTCGTTGATTATAACTTTCCTGATTACGTTTATTAACTGCATAAAGCTTTATATGGTCTGAAACAAGCTCCTCGAGCTTGGTATGAGACGCTGTCTAGCTTTCTACTTGAGAACAAGTTCACAAGGGGAAAGATAGACAAGACATTATTTCTTAGGGAAATAAAAGGCAAGATTTTGCTAGTGCAAATCTATGTCGACGACATTATTTTTGGTTCTACCGACGACAACCTCTGCAAGAAGTTTTCAAAACTTATGCAAGGGAAATTTGAAATGAGTAGTATGAGCGAGCTGAAGTATTTCTTAGGCCTTCAAGTGAAATAATCTGAAGATGGAATTTTCATATCGCGGACCAAGTTCACCAAAGAGCTGATTAAGAAATTCGGAATGGAGAACGCAACCTCGATGAGGACTCTAATGGGTTCAACTATGTCACTGGACAAGGATGAAAAAGGGAAACCATTTGGTGAAACCAAGTACAGAAGCATAATTGGATCCTTTCTCTACCTTACTGCCAGTAGACCTGACATAATGTTCTCAACATGTGTCTGTGCTAGATTTTAGGTGAACTCTAAGGAATGTCACTATACGGTTGCAAAGCGAATTTTGAGATATCTTAAAGGTACGCCAAATCTTAGATTATGGTACCGAAGAAGTAATAATAGCGAGCTAATAGGTTTTTCAGATGCAAATTTTGCAGGGAGTAAAGACAACAGGAAAAGTACCTTCGGGACTTGCCAATTATTTGGAAGAAGGCTTATCTCCTAGAGTAGCAAGAAGTAGAACTGTGTAGCAATCTCAACGGCTGATTCAGAGTACATCTCTACAGGCAGTTGCTGTGCACAACTGCTATGGATAAAGAATCAATTTGAGGATTACAATATGAAGTTCCAAAAGATTCCATTATTTTACGACTCTTCCAGTGCAATTGCAATAGCCAACAACCCAGTCTCGCACAGCCGAACAAAGCATATAGAGCTAAGGTATCACTTCATCCGGGAGCATGTGGGGCATGGGGACATAGACCTTCAATATGTCTCTACAGACAGGCAGATTGAAGACATTTTCACGAAGCCGCTGGACGAGACCAAGTTCTCGTTCTTCAGAACGGAACTTGGAATGCTCAACAAAGAAGATTAGAGAAGCTGGACTTTCAAGAAGGCTCAAAGTTCAAGGATTAGTCAAAAGATGGAATTTTACAAAATTCTAACTCTTTGACTGAAGTAAGAAGCAACCTACTCGAGTAAGAAAATGACCTACTCGAGTAGTCCACTTGACATACTTGAGTAGCAGAATGACCTACACGGGTACCTGAACTCACCCACTCGAGTACCTGAACTCACCCACTCGAGTACCTGAACTCACCTACTCGAGTACTTCAGCATTCCTACTCGAGTACTTCCAGACACATCTACTCGAGTACCTCATTTCATCTACTCGAGTAATATCAACTCAGTCGAGTATATGCCGGGACATGATTCAAATTTTCTTATACGCAAGCCAAGGCTTATGCCACCTCTTCTAAGGTATGATTCAGTCATTTCTCAATTAATTAGACATAAACCTAGGGTTATATAAATTGTAAATTCCGGAAATGTCCTACACGAAATCATTTTCCGCTCTCGAGTAGCCGACTGTCTCTTCGCCTTCCTTCAACAAGTTGCAGAGCCGCGCCCTTTCCTTCTCCCAGTCGAAATTTCCAAGGGTTTCTTAATCATGGCCACCTCTTCCAAAATTGGCATTGGTTCGGAATTGGTTGCCACTGGGATAGCTGAACTTTCCGACGACTTCCATAACCTCATGATCTTACTCGACACCACCGGATTAACCTTCATCCTTCAAGAAACCTGTCGAATTCTCTTTTCTGAAGTTGCAGAGTTTTTCAAAAACGACAAAGTCAAGCGCCATGGAGCCGTTCTCAAGTCCAAGGTCCAAGGTATCAAAATCAAACTTACAAAGATTTCAGTTTCTCAACTTCTTCGATTACAAGCTATAGAAGTAGACGATAATCTTGGGGAAGAAGAATCTGCTAGAACCTATTTGTTCTGTGGTATTCCTACAGCTGCTCAGTACATCAAAAGGTCTTATATGAATGCTGAAGGAAAATTATTGGTTGATATAATTGGAAAAGTCCTTCTATGCAGAACAAATTCTATCAGAGATATTCCTCTTTATTTCTTTGACATCATGCAAGCAATAGTATGCAGAAAGAATTTTCAATTTGTCATGTTGATCCTGGAGAAAATTAAAGATAGCATTAAATCCCCAAATTATGCCAGAATCATATCTCTACTCCTCCATGAGATCAATCCATACATCTTCAGTTTCTCTAAAGGGACAACTCTTCACCACATGAATAAGGTCTCTATATCCTCCATACAAAGATGGGAATTAAAGCTACAGAATCCCTCTAAGGCTACAAAGGTTACAGAAATACCAGACATAGAGGGCAGGACCCCATCTCCCTCTCCATCTCAGGTCCCCTGCTCCTCTGGTGCACCTATTGAGGGGGAGCCTGCTCCATCTATTCCAGCAAGGATTCCTACACCTCCAGAAGTTACTCCTCCTCCACCTCTAACTCTAGAAGAGATTCCATCAGAACAACAACTTTAAGAAACACTCCTCTCCATAGAAGCTGCTATCAATGAGATGATAAAAGAACTGACAGCAGATTTACCTCCTCCTCCTCCTTCTCCAAAGGAACCCACAACTGATATACCACCAGAATCCCCTCCAGAACAATCGCCAGCACATACTCCTTCTCCAGCAAAGTCTCCTACTACACACCATGAGCAGGCTGAGACCATTCTCATTGATGATGAGCCATCACCTGAGCAAGCCGAAGCTCCATTAAGGAATCTGGAGTTCTCCATACCCACAGTCACTGATGAAGGGGATGCCCTGATTCATACTACAAGAGCAGAAAGCTCTATCATCATAACTGAAATAGCTCCATGGAAAGCTCCTCCTCCTCCAGTTGCCTCTTCCAGTGCTCCTCCAACTGATGCCTCTACTAATGACTTGATGACTCAAGTTGTCCTTCTGCTCCAAGAACAGAGAACATACTTTGATGCTTCACTCAAAGCTGTTACTGACAAAGTCACTGCTCTAGAGACTGAGATGAGCAGAGGATTTGCAGAAATCCAACATAATACTGACCAGCTCAGACACCTTTTCCAAATTGTTGGGAAGGCTCTAGACCACACTATCACTAGTGTTGGTCAAGTGATGGAGCAAGGTGTAACTCTTGCTAATAATCAGATTGAATTGGACAAAAGAGCTGAAGCTACAAAGATGAAGATTTGTGAAGAGGTTGGTACTTTCAAAGAAGATGCAATCTCTCAGCTAGATGTTGAAGTCACAAACGGGAAGAAGTTGGTGAAAGAATATTTAGAAAAATCAGATGTTGCCATGCAAGAGCTCTCGAAAGCCAAAGTGACAGAAATTCATGATGATGTCTTAGCACAAATTCAGAGTGTCAAATTTTATACTTATGACACTACTGTATGGATGCACAATCAAATTCTGTCTGAGTTTGCTGCTAATCCAAACATCATTCCTCATCATCTCAACCCTCTAGCTGCTGCTACTCCTGCTCAAGCTCCTCAACGTACCTTCTCTCTAAGGCCTGATGACTCATTTGCTCCTCCTAATTCCTACACTCAGGGTTGGGAAGATGACCCTGCAGATATCTTCCTTCAAGCTCCTCCTGAGATCCAAACTTCTAGAAAGAAAAGAAAATATGGTGAAGGTCCCTCTGCCAGCAAGTCCATTCCAGTTTCTGATGCTGATAAGTGGAAAGCTCCAGAATTTGCAGAAATCTGGTCTCCTACCTCTAAGTCCCTCATCTTGGACACTCTCAAACTTGTTATGGACTACTATGAAAGCAGGAACATTCACTACAGTTCTCAGGAATGGGAGTTATATGAGAAATCCATGACCAAGAGGAGATTATATGATAGAGAATTTGGAAGAAATAACCCTTCTCCTCCAAGTCCTCCTAAGTACTACCCAAAGCCTTATAGCCACCAGAGGAGACAATAAGAGAAGCAAGATAGGAAGCACCACCAAGTCTAGCTACAAGAACATATGAGGTGTGAAAATGATTGTTGTTGATATGACTTTTTTGGATAATCTCATTTATATAATTCTAAGTTTTTGATCATATTGTCTTGTTCATAGTCATATGCTTGCTTACACTGATTTATCTACTTACCATTTTTTATGTCCATAATTCATCTTAGTGTAAAGGGTTCTGAGTTCTACAAATAGGGGGAGATTGTTGGGTATTGTATCCACATTAACCGAAATTTGATGAAGTCACCGTTGAACTAAGATGAATTAAGTTATATTTGATGCTTTGTTTGAGTTATATGTTTGCAGGATTCTAATGGGAAGTGTAGACCAATGTCAGTCTACAATGGGTCACCAAATACAGGACCATACAATATAATCCCTCATTATGTGATCCAAGGTGTTGACTCATGTGTAGCTCTCTATTGGGATACACTTCATATTCAAGCTCTAGGACTAAGTGGAAAAGACTTGATGCTGTTCTCACCAATGAAGAAGAAAGTTCTGTCAAAGAAAATTTCCTAAGTGTTTTACTCTAGTAGTTCTATATCTACTCGAGCAAACAGCTGAGTTTATACTCGAGCGAAATTACTCTTACTCGAGTAAGAATGACAGATCCCGAGTAGTCTATTTATGGCTCTCGAGTAGTTAAGACAACTACTCGAGTAGATTCCCTCTCTTTCTCAGGTTTATAGAATTTTCTTCTCCAAAAGTTTTCTAAGTAAAGTACTCGAGTAGCCATATAGATACTCGAGTAGTTTATACCTTCTTTCTCGAGTAACTGAAACCTGGCTCTCGTGTAGTTCTTCCTTACTCGAGTAGTCCAAGTCATGTACTCGAGTAGTTTATCTAGTACTCGAGAAGTCCAGTATTTATACTCGAGTAACCAGAATTTCTTCCCTCAAAATTTTTCTTTGTCAATTACTCGTGTAGTCATTTTCATATACTCGAGTAGTTCTTATTCTCTCGAGTAGTTCAACTTCACTACTCGAGTAACCCATTATTCCAGTTCTGTAAATTTTCTAAGTCCCTGTCTCGAGTAGTTTCTCTACCACTCGAGTAGTTCATTCTCATCTACTCGAGTAGTATTCCTTATACTCGAGTAGTCCACTTCACCTCTAGTGTAACTACTCAAGTACTCGAGTATGTCATTTTGATACTTGAGTAGCTGATCTCTTTTTCTTCAAGTATATACTCGAGTAGTTCTCTTCCTCTTACTCGAGTAGTTTTCTGTATACTCGTGTAGTTATCGTCAGCCCACTCGTGTAGTTTGATAGAGTACTCGAGTAGTCATTTCTTTTTACTCGAGTATATTACTTCAATTTTTCTGCAAATTTCGTTAAGTCCAGGATAACAGAATTCTTAATGAGCCTTGACGTGATTGGTTCATGTGTCCCTCATTATGAATTAAGTATGGCAAATTATCTTCTATCCTATATAAAGACTTATCAAACCGACAAACCCTAAGCAAGGAGATTATTCAGAAGTTTTGCAGCCGAATTTTCTTAAGTTTTCTGATTTCCTCTCTCTATCCAAGAAATGAAAACCGCTGCCGCCTCTGATTCCCGACCGGCTAGGGTTTCGATTTTAGAGGATTCAGATCAAGAAGGTCTTACAGATCGAGATTGCGGCACAACTTCTCATCTTCTGTTCGATCGTGTGAAGCCAAGAAGATCCAGATCTGATTATTGCCGAGATTTTCTTCACCTCTCTAATAAAGCCACAAAGCCTAGAAGAAGAAGATCCTGGCCGACAGTTGCAGATCTGAAAAAGAATTATTGTTTGTATTTTTATACACAATTTATTTCATTCTTGTAGTAGAAATTTCTCCGAGTGTAGGAGCCTTTTATCTCCGAGAATGTAGGAAGTTTTATCTTCCGAGTGTAGATCCGTTTTGTGGATCGAGATTGTAGGAACATTATTCCGAGGCGTATGATTGATTTTCAATCCGATATAGTGGAGTAGCCGAGTCTAGTGCATTGCTAGATCAGTGAGGGAAAGTGGATGTACCCAAGATTAGGGAACCACTATAAATCATGCTTCGTCTGTGATTGATTGGTAGATAGTTTTGTGCATTGGTTTGAAATTTTTATTCTGCAAAAAGATGCACATCTCACCTATTCACCCCCCTCTAGGTGATTTAGGTAGGCAACTATAAACTTTTAGTTTTCTTGGTTGGAGAATCACAATTTGGAGGGTCTTATAGAGAGGTATATTGATGATACTTTTCCAAGGAGCGCCTCCGTGCATTATATAAGGTCATAACTCTCCACACTCCTTGGTTCGCCCATTTTGCAAACTACATTATTGCGAGATTTCTCTGAATGGATATTTTTTATCAAAAAAAAGAAGAAATTGGTTTCCGATTTGAAAACTTATTTTTGGGAGGATCCATTTCTTTTTCGAGTTTGTGCGAGCCAAGTGGTGCGTAGGTGTGATTCTCACGAGAAGTACGCTCAAATCTTAAAACTTCACCAAGCTTAACCCTTTATTTCCAAATCCCGAAGTTTTCTTTCCTACAAATAGGGATCTTCATGGCGCTGAACTCCTTATGGTTCTCAACTGAACCCATAGTGATTATCTTCATCTACACTTGGATATCTGTTCAGACTGTTGAGTCCTTTTTGAACAACCTCACTCTGATATCACTTGAAATTCTTTGTTTCAAGAGTATTTATACTCCTAGAGGGGGGAATAGGTTTTCAAGTCTTTATGACTACTTTTTGATTTGGTGTGTTAAGAGTTAGATTATTGTTTTAGCTTTCAGGAACAAAGATCAGCACACTAGTATTTATAGTGATAAAAGGGTCAAGTGACCAAGAGGTCATTTTGACAAGCACTAGGAGTGGAAATATTTATTGTCTAAACTTCTTATGTTTAAGTACAGACTCACCAGTATGTCTGGTAGCAAATGAGAAAGTTTCTTATTATGTACAATAGCACAAGAGACTTGCTCACTTGAACTACAGGACAATTAGCAAGCTCTTCGGTGAAAGGCTTGTGAGAATTGGACCCAATATGAAATGCACCCATGAGAGCATTTGCTCTGCATGCCAAAATCGCAAGCAGACAAAAGAATCATTTAGGAGCATTGGGGCCAAAAAAATCTTGTTTATGAGATATAAATCATCAGTAACATGGTATAGTGCAATCCAACAATAAGCATGAAATATAACGTGGTTTATGAATCAAGATAGCCTATTGTGACAAAAGTATCACTCCCCCTACAATTGTGCTTCTCCTATATTTGTGCTCCCCATACATGTGTGCACCCCTTACACATAATCTTCCCCTAGGTGATGAGAATATGACTTACTCATAATCACACGAATCTCCCCCATTTGATATTATCGAAAGGTTAGAGAATTAAAGGTAGTTGCTTCAGATTAAGCAAAGAGATGAAGTTTTGGCAAAGTAAGCACCAATGTATGGGAAAAAATATGAGTTGGGTATAATGATTACAGACCTAACCAACATAAGAAAATTATTTTATTTAAATAATGGCAGAGCATAAGAAATTATTTTGACAAAGCATGTGAATCAAAATACCCAAGATTTGGGGTACAATATCAGGTGATTTATTGATTTAACGCAGTGTAGTTTTGTAAGTGTCATGAATAGTAACCGTGTACTAGTACAATCATGCATTAAATAGGAAGTGATGTTTTAGTCCAATTCTTATTCATGGAACTGTTAGATAAAACAATGACAGGTGTGTTGAAACCGAAAAATCGGTCTCTGTGGAGTTTGGGGGTCCCAAAAAGGAGTATGGCCTCACACTTACTTCTCTCAAGCTAGCAAAGTAGACCAAAGACTTAGAAACCCGGGAACAGAACTGAGATCTCAGCAGGGAGGTCCCACCATACACCCGGAAGATCTAAGAGCGCTTTCGCTCCCCAGCCAGTGCAGAGCTTAGGCACCATGGAGAACACTCTACGCTCGCCAAGAGAAGCCTGACGAATGAGGAAAATAGAGAATTTATCCTTCCAAAGGTGCCTCCTCAGATCTATTTATAGTTTTCCAAACTTTTCTACCAACACCGTAACCCCGCTATCACATTTCCCAATAAGCAGCTCAATTGCGTCTGCCAATAGCTTAACTCCGCTGTCAAAAAGAACTATTTGCAGACCTCTCGGGGATACCTAGTTCATTTCCCCTATGGTCCTCATCAGGCGAGTAGACCGAGGAAACACCTCTTTCCCAAAGCGACGGATGAGGGGGGAGCCTGGCATTGGTCTCCTAACCTCACCAATGGGTGAGTACGAGTTCTAACCTCCACCCACCTGAGGATGTGAAAACCCTTCTACCTGTGCATTATGGCGCGAGCCTTGGGCAATTGCGTTATGAAAACCGCACTCACCCAAGGGTCTGGCTGTCGCTCTTGACTTGGGCGAGAGCTCATTAATGTGATGGTCGAGTGCAGGTGATCCTACCACACTTGCCTATCAGACTAACTTGAACCCAAAATTCTTCCTGCCAAGCCTTGAACTCGTAGGAGGGTCCCACTCAGCGAATATGGGGTTGTTCACAATCCCTGCTCTTTGCGCTCCTAGTCTTACCCTCAAAAAGAAAAGTCTTACCCATAGTATTCAGTGAGTACTTGCTGACCTGGAGGGAATCTTGGTGGGCCCCTCCACCTTATTATATATACTCGATTACAAGTAGATGATACATGCCCTTTCACACCTTCTCAGCTTTCTTTTTCTCGTTGTCAACTTGATGTCGCTCTCTAAACAAACTCAGGCTTGCCTTGCTGCTGCGAGAGTTGAGGCAAAATCTGCAGTTGTCGTGTTCGCTCCCTGGCATACTCGAACGTTTCCAAGCTCATCCCCTAAGATGAAAAAGGCTAAGATAACGAGCCCATCCTGCTGACTCCATTACGATCCTGGATCCGTCAGGTATCCTCAATTGCTCCTCCTCTCGTAGAACCTCCAACGGAGATGAGTATCATGGAGGAGACGGTGAATGCTGAGCCGCACTCTCTTGAAGTTGGGAGCGAGAATCCGGCCCGTGAAGTTAATTCCCAAACTAACCGAGATGATCTTTCGTGAATCTTCGGTAAGTCACCTTCGGCTCATTCCTCTCTTATTAGTTTGCTTACTTGCATCTTCCAAAGCTCCCTCCTTTGGGACCACGGGACTAGGCACTTTAGTGCCTAAGTCCCCTGCTCGTCTGACGCCCCTAGATCCCACCTCAGGCTTACTACCCCCGACGAATGAGGTTCCCAACCTTCCACCTCAAGACAACATTCCTACCGCCGATCAGACTATTTTGCACCCAAGGATTGGGAAAGCGCACATTTCCTTTGACACTCCCTTCGAGGGGCGCCCCTGCACTTCCCGCCGATACTCTGTCAGGTGGGCTGAAACCACACCAGGTAAATAATTGTACTCGTCTCACCCTTGTTATAATGAGATAACACTCGACTGAACTTACCTACTATAGGCTATCGTGAGATCTCATCGACTGATGTTGAAATCGATGAGGAGGAGTTCTCTCCCCCCCCCCCACCCCCATTTCCTGACTCCATCACTACCATCTTGGGTGATGTGAAGGACGTCAAGGTGCTAAAGCGAACTATTTCGGAAGCATACACTTATGTTGCGTGAGATCTACAATCGGGTTCAGGAGACCAAAATTATGTCGAGGAGCGACTACTCTGCCTGGAGAAAAACTACACACAATTGATTGCTGAGTTGGAGGGGGGAAGCTGACTGCAGGACGAACTTTCTCGGGATTCACGTTGCGCATGCCGAAGATCAGTTGAGCCTAGCACAACAAGAGCTGTAGACCATTTGCTCACTTCAATTCTCTCGCATGTTGTCTGAAAGTATCTAGTGTCTACCTAAATCACCTAGAGGGGGTGAATAGGTGATATTTGTGACTTTTCGGAAAATAAAAATTATCTAAAAATCAAGCACACAAACACAAAAAATTTATAGTGGTTCCCCGAGTTAGGTACGTACACTGTCCCGCCTCACCTATCAATCACAAAGGGAAGATTTGGCTACTTCACCAAACTCAGATTATCATAATCTTACAACTCGGAGCAACGCTCCTACACCTCGGAGAACAAGCTCTCCTCCACCTCGATCCGCAACCAGATCTACAACTCGATCCACACACGGATCTACAAACTCGATCCACTAACGGATCTACAACTCTCAATCCACTAACAGATCTACAAACTCAGAGAAACAAACTCCTAGAAAAGAAAATAATATTACAATATTACACATAATTATAAGTCTTGATCCGACGTTCTTGAAAGGGTTGAACTTGAATCTAGGAGAAATCGGAAACTTGAAATCTTTGGATCTTGAATCTTGAACCTTGGATCTTCAACCAACTTGGACTGGAGTAAAATAAATCTTGAAAGAAGAAACGATCCAATCGATGAAGTCGGTTAAAAAGACAATTGCAAAATATCGGCGGTCGATCGGAAGAAAATCACGAAAATACGTAGGAGCAGCTGATGGGTTCGATATCTTTGGAAGCTTTTGAAATTAGGAATTAATTAGGGCAAGATACTTCATGTCAGAATCATCCCAATCATATATATATAGGAAGAATCAAAATAACGGCTAAAAAAGATTTCCCAAAACGAACCCTAGAAGAACACTTTGTATGGCCGTCGGTTTCGAACTAGAGGAATTTTTGGAAAAATGGCCTAAGTCAAATTCGGCGAAATACGTCGAATATCGATTTTGATACTCGCCAAATTTACAAGTGATATTCGTCAAATTTTCCTTGGCCAGAAATCCATAGTGGTCGACATATGGCTCGACACATTCGGCGAGTTTTGTCAGGGATACTCGTCGAATTCGGCAACCATCACCAATGATACTCGGCGAATTCAGCGAGTATCACCAGTGATAGTCAACGAATTTTCCTTGTCGAATTTTTCGCTTTTCTGCAAATTTTCCCCAAGTATATACTACGAATTCGACTGGTATCGGGAAGTATACATGACAAATTCGGCAAGTATCAAGGGGATACTCGACAATTCGACGTGTATGACTCACCATACTCATCGAATTTTACTTAGGTAAAATTCCTCTTTTCTGAGACCTGGACTTTGGCCTTTCTTGAACCTTGTCATGTACTTTGGATAAAAGTACACACCAATAGATAGATTACACGTGAGTCAACACGATGGCCTACATAATGAGGGATTATGTTGTGTAGTCCTGTGTTTACTGACCACTGTAACCAGACATTGGTGTGTACTTAGAAAAGTAAACTTGCAAGTACAAGACTAGAATACAACATCAAATACAACCTCAATTCATCTTAGCTTGACAGTGCTCTTCTTCAAATCAGGGTTATTGTGGATACAATACCCAACAGTCTCCCCATATTTGAAGAAGCCAAAATCCTACATGCTAAGGTGAATTGCACATACCAAATTACAAGATTAAGACATGAAAAGATGAATGAAATTAAAAAGATAAAAGCGCCCATTCCAAGACAATTAGATAAATCATATATATATATATATATATATATATATATATATATATATATATATATATATATATATATATATATATATATATATATATATATATATATATATATATATATATAATGTTTAGGTTTTGGGAGTACAGCCCACAACACTCAATAATTAAAATATATATTAGAAATCAGATCTGCTTGTTCTTTCTCTTCAAAAGCTGTCTATCAAAGTATTTTGTGGGCTTCAGATAGTATCTGGGAAGAGGAGGAGGCATTGGATTAGCATTCTTGTACTTCTTGAAATAAATCCTCCTCCTAGTGCAGGCTTCCTTATATTTGTTCCATTTTTCTTGACTTTAGTGGTCCTGATGTTTCTCCACTCCTAGCTCGTACAAAGAAAAAGTATCAAAGACAATTCCTTTGGAAGTAAGGCTCCAAACCTCTTCCAATTCTCTTTTGGGATCTACTCTGACTGGAACTGGCCTGACTTCAGATGTCCCTTCCCCAAATTTTCTTTTCTTGAGAGCAGCAGCCTCTAAAAAAGTAGCGGCAGTAGCAGCCTGAACATCAGGAGTCGTAGCATCAGCAACATGAACTTGAGAGAAGTTCTGTGAGTCTGTTTATTATTAAGTGTAGTTTGTAGCCGGATGAACATCATCATGACCAGGATCGGCAGGATGAATGTCAACATGACCAGGCTCAGCCAGAACTTGAGAAGGGAATAGCTGTCCATGTAACCACACGTTGTTGTCATAGCTATAATCATTGGTTTGTTTGAATTGATCGAGCATAGACTTTTCAACACTGGTAACCTTAGTTGTAAGGGCTTCCTCCCACTTTTTTCCTTCTCCATTAATTGCATTGGCATAGGTTTTCAAGGAAGAATCATAATGTGCCATTGACCTATTATGGGCCTCGATCAAAGAGAGAGTGTTTGTGTCAATAGTTTTAAGTACTCCATCGTTGTGCTTAAGTCCTCTCATCCGAAGAGTCACTGCAGTTTTAGCCTCTACAAACTTTTCTTCAAACATGGCATCAAGCTTATTAAATTTCACTTGAACTTCAGCAAGGCCTTCTAGCATAAATTTCTAAGATTATTTAACTCGTTTGTCTACTTTCTCCAACGAGGCATCGAACTGAACCTGTGGTTTTGCCAGCATAGCTTCAACAGCTTTCAGAATTTGATCACCTGAACTTGAGCTAGTAACACCATTCAGCACATGTATAGAAATATTCATAGAAAGTAACACTGGTACACCAGCAGCTAGGACAGGAGCATGCTCCTAAGCATCTCCTTCCTCATCATAAATATCAACTACTTCTTTCGGCACCATCGGTGTCCTGCCCAGTCTCTTATCCAGGTTGCAGATGAACCGGCAACCTCAATAGACATAGAGATCAGAGATGAATTCTCCTCCCCCACAGAAGATAAAACCGGGATGGCCTTTGGGAGAGTTGTTATCAAATCCTAACACGGCACTGGAGCCTCCAAGGCAGAAATAACAACATCGGTAGCAAACTTGGTAGCATCAAACATATTTTCATCAGCAGCACTCTCTAGTTAATAATCATCAACAGTCAATTCTTCACCATCAGTAACCTCATCAAGATTCTCAGCTTCCTCATCATGCTTAAAAGGAGCTGGATCCTCTTCTTCAGCATTCTCAACTGATTGAACCTCAGTAGCAATAGCATTACTAATAGAAGCAACCTCTGCTAGAAGATCAACTAGCTCTGAGTCGGTAAACATTGTTTCTTGTGCCGCTGGATCCGGAGTTGAATCTGGAATCACTGGAACTGGAACTGAAACCATTGGAACTAAAACTGAAAGAGAAATTGGCTTCCAACCAATTCTTACACTCAAGCCATCAGGGATCTCACTGGGGTGTGGAGTAGGAATCCTATCATCAGGAGCATGTTCTTCCTCCTCCACTTGCAAACCTGGGGCTCCCCCTTGCATGATGGTCCTCCTATCCCATCTTGAGAATATTGAAGAGTCGATTTTCCTCAAATGATGGATAGGAACTCCTTTGGTCATATAAACATATCACCATCTAATTGATTCAGGTATAGGCTGATAATCCTGCCAAAGTTGGGAGTGCATAGGCTGTCTTTGATTTTGGCAAACATCAAAGCACCCCAATCCAACCTCTTTTTGCAGATAATAGCAACGAGAACTTTAAACATTTTTGTAGATAGAAAATCACGAGATCCAGTCTTGCATATCAGAACTTTGCGAACTATGTCGGAAAGAAGTTTTACTTCTTCGTTCATCCCCTTGCGATTGACTGCTTTTGAACCTCTGGGCAGTCCACAAAATAATAGGGCTCTAGAGAAGTCATCTCCATTTAGATAAATTGCCTCTTCACAGACTGGAAGCTGTAGATACCTGGACAACATAGAGTCTTTTACTTTGACCTTGGACTTCTGAATCTTGCTTCTAATAACAGTGTCTTCATGTCTGAGCTTTGAATGATAGAAGAACTCAAGAAATTCTTTGTCCAGAACTTTGCATGGTTGTTCTAGGACAAAAGATAGTCCAGCAATTTCCAGCATAAGAATGACATTGCGAAACCCATCAGAAGCACGAGCAAACCCGGTGCAGACAAGCTCTCCTTTTCCAAGCAATCCACTCGTACTTCGAGGAGCCATAGAAAATCAAGGAAAACTGAACTTCTGGAAAACGGATTGAATCTCTGTAGAACAAGGTTTCTCTTAACTAACGCTCACTAAATTCAATTCACTTCACTGCACTGAACTGAACTCTCACTGTTCTGCACCTCTATAGGCAATGGCGATTTGATCCAAGCAAGGTCACTGCATAGGAATCTATTAACGAACACTGTCATATTCGTTGAGTCCAAGGCATTAGAGTCGGCGAGACAGTAAAGTCGGGATTGTCGAATCAGCTAGAGTCAAGCAGTGAGTGGAAGTGGAAACGGCAAGTCCATGGGAATCAGTAAATTAGGGTTGCCGAAATCGTCCACAGACGACTAGGGGGTGGACACCAACAGTTTTTTCAAGGAAGAAGGCAATGCTTAAAGTCGGGAGCCGGAAGGTCGGGAAAGCATAATTCGGCGAATCGGCAGATTATCGACGAAAAGACCGAGCGGCTGCCCTCCCTCACTGTATATATATATATATATATATATATATATATATATATATATATATATATATATATATATATATATATATATATATATATATATATATATATATATATATATATATATATATATATACGAGTGCCCGACACGGGGCTCCGCCGCTATGGCTACGCGCCACAGTACCTGGCCCACGACGGCGGGCTTTGCCGCCCCCAGCGGGTCACCCCGCGACAGTACCCTAATCTAGCGACGGCGGGAGTCGCAAGCCACCGGGCTACTGCGGCTGCATTGAGTGCACTCAACGCCTGGGGCGCTGAGTTCCCACTCGCGAGTCTAGGCATTGAGTGGGCACTCAATGCCTGGGGCGTTGAGTCCTGACGTTGAGTTGGCACTCAACTCATGGGGAGTTAAGTGCCCACTCAACGCCACGGGCTGCTGCGGCGGCGTTGAGTGCCCACTCAATGCACGGTCTACTGCGGCGGCATTGAGTGCCCACTTAACGCCACAGGCCAATGTTAAAAAATTTTGGTTCAATACAAAATTGTATGAAGCGCACATGTATCTAAGGCCCCCAAACTTCTTGAACTGTCCCAATGTTAAAAATGAACTACAATTAGAAGGCTAAAAATTGAACTGTCCCAATGTTTACATCCATAAGAAAGTAACTTCTTAGAAACGACAAAAAATTCAATGTGGTATGATTTCTGCAGGCAATCTGAATGTTAAAAATGACAAAAATGGCAATACAAATTCTTCAAAATGAAAATATATCAAAATGAAAGCAAAACTGGTTTTGTAAAACTCAAGCACAATAAAATTGATTTTACTATTCACTTTCTCACTTTCTAATAAAGTGTTCATCCCTCTCCCGCTCATCGAATGTAATTTAAATGGAGTTTTTTTTAAATGAACACGTCAATTGTTTTCTTGATAAGACTAAATAAAGGAGGAATGTGTGTAGATGAAGAGAATTGAAAGTGCAGTTAAGGAAATAAAAAAAGTCTAATTAATTGGGATGCCAAAAATAGTTGTGGCTTTGATGAAGTGCCCAGATGCATGCGAAGGTCTTAAATGACGATGTTCATAGAAGGAGAGGTAGCAATGGAGGAAATCAGTGCAATTTGTTGGCATTATATTCGTTGGTCCTATTTCTCCTCAAAAGTGGGCACCTTTGATGAGATGAGAAACATCAAACAATATTGATTTGGTTTAGGTCTTGCATGACCAACACAACCAAATCAGCGTTGAAAAATATTTTACAAATTGAATGTTAAACGGGATAGGGGTAGACCACAAAAGCCGTGGAATTAACTATATGGAAAGACTTGGAATGTAACTATGAGGAAGGACTTGGAGTGTAACTATAAGGAAAGACTTGGAATGTAACTATAAGGAAATACATGGAATGTAACTATAAGGAAAGACTTGGAATGTGACTATAAGGAAAGACATGCTTGCATTAGTGATATTATGACTAAAGATAGGGTGCAATGGTGACAAATGATCCATATAGTTGATCCAACTATTGTGGGGTAAAAGCTTGAATGTTGTTGTTGTACGTATAATTTCCTCTCCACGAAAAATTCAGTAAATCATAAGGTTTAGCTAACTTAAAAATCCAAACTCCACAGCTTGTTAAATGCTTGCATACCTTTTTCAAATTGAACACAGGTTGTAATAACAAAGAAATCAGTGCATGAACAACACAACCAAAATCGGTGCAGAGGTGAACACATTTTGCAGTCAACTTTGATTCAAAATGACAGAAATAACAAAGAAATCATTTCTGCAGTCAACATTGATCAACATTGATATTCACATTCAAGAGCTGGATTGATTTTATTCCACATTGATAGATAGAAATCACAGTAGATGAGGGTGACAATACATTTAATATAACTATGATAGAAATCTGCGCAATATATGAAGCTCCTTCATAAAATTTCAGAAGAAGGGTTACATAGAAACAACATTGTTGGGAGGAAGTGTTACATAGAAATGTGATTTCAGTGCTATGAATGTGATCTCTATTGTGAAGAATCACAATATTGGGGGTTGAGGTGGTAACCCTTCTTCAGCATCTTAACAATAGATTTGTACATGTAACACTTCTTCACAATAGAAGTCACATTCAATGCTGAAAATCACATCACAGTCATAGCTAACATAGAAATCACATTTGACGCTAACATAGAAATCACAATATTGGGGGTTGAGGTGGTAACCCTTCTTCAGCATCCTAACAATAGAAATCACATAAACACAGAAATCACATGAACAACGCAAGTGTAGGGAAAAAATCACATAGAGATCGGCGACATTGTACTAACATAGAAATCATTACATAGCTAAAAAATAACAATAGAAATCACATAAACACAGAAATCACATGAAGAACACAAGTGCAGGGGAAAAATCACATAGAGATCGGCGGCAGTGTAGTAACATAGAAATCATCATATAGCTAAAAATGAGTATGAGTATGAGAAATAATCACATAGAAATCACTAACATTTATAACATTTCTAACAGTCAATGGAGGATTACTAACATTTCTGCAGTCTGGCGGCAGCAGTGAATCTGGGGAAAAAATACAGAAACTGCTCCTATGATTGCAGGGAAACAACAGTGGAAATATAGAGAAGATAGAGGGGTGGTTAACAAACCATGGGAGGATGCGTGGTGAAGAAACTGCGGAGGTGAGCGAAGTAAATGGCAGATCCCCTCTTTTGATTGGTAGATGCAGAATAAATGCCCCAGCGTAACTGTGGAGGTGAGTGAGCGGAGTAAATGACAGAGGTGAAGAGCAGGCGGGAAACAAACGGAGCGACGATCAAGAAGAAGGGTTACCTGTAGAAGGGAAATGGCCCGTTGGAAGATCAAAGTGGAAGAACGAAGTGGAAGATTTCCGTGGAAGGGGAAGTCGTCGTCGGATGAAGCCCTGTAGGAGCGCGATTGGGATGGAAGAGCAAAATAGTGGCTAGATGACCTGGCGGTGGGAGGGTAAGCGGCGCAGGATCGACACAGCGGCGGGAGGATTTTCAACGACGGGATTGAGGGGGTAAAGGCTGGCCGCGATTGTGAAATGTCAAGTCAATTTCGCATGTGCAGACAGCGGATGGCAGTACACCTGCGATTGTTTTTGAATATTTTGTTTGAGCCTGGGTTTGGAATCCGATTTTTGGCATTTTGTGGATTCAAAATAAAGTAGGATGGATGGTGCTGATTTTACAGTTGGTGCATATTCAATGTTTAGGATTTCATCTAATTTTGTTTTGGTTTTCAAAAGTACTTCTTTATAAAAGGCTATATATATATATAATTTTAAAATTGTTATAGAAGGCACGCACCTCAATATTTGTTGCCGATTCTACAGATCCAATATAGAAATTTGAAATTTTGCCCAAAGTGTGCAAACTTTCGGTTGTTGGAGGAGTCCAATTCGGCGCTTATTATATGAGTATCCGACGAATCGGCCGATATTCACCAAATATGCCTTGTGCAAACTTTCTGTCTTTAGAGCCATTCCTCAAGTGAAGCCCTGCATCCTTGGTCTTCTTTATGAATCCTTTTTAGCATTCCGAGTTCCGTTTTGAAAAATGAGAACTTGGACTCGTCCAGCTGCTTTGTAAAGATATCTGTGTCCTATTTATCCGTCGTGACATATCTAAGGGATATGTCCTTATTCTCCACATGCTCCCGGGTAAAGTGGTAGCACACTTTGATGTGCTTGGTCCGACTGTGGGAGACGTGATTGTTCGCAATAGCTATTACGCTGGATGAGTCGCAATACATCGGAATTTCTCTGAACTTCAAATTATAATCTTCAAGTTGATTTCTTATCCATAGAAGTTGTGCGCAACATCTACCCGTAGACATTTACTCTAACTCAGTAGTAGATGTTGCCACACAATTCTGCTTCTTACTGTTACATGAAATAAGTCGTCTTCTGAGGAACTGGCACGTCCTGGAAGTACTTTTTATATCATTCCTGCTACCTGCAAAATCAGCATCTAAAAAGCCAATTAGTTCGACATCATTACTTCTTGGGTACCATAAGCTAAGATTAGGTGTACCCTTAAGGTATCTTAAAATTTGCTTTGCAGCGACGTAATGAGATTTCTTAGTGTTCATCTGATATCTAGCGCAAACACATGTTGAAAACATTATATCGGGTCTACTAGTAGTCAGATAGAGCAAGGATCCAATTATGCTTCTGTACTTGGTTTCGTCAAAAGGTTTCTCATTCTCATGGTTGTCCCGAGACACAGTTGAACCTATTGGAGTCCTCATAGATGATGCACTCTCCATTTCGAATTTCTTAAGAAGCTCTTTGGTGAACTTCATCTGAGAGATGAAAATTCCATCTTCAGATTGCTTCACTTGAAGTCTTAAGAAATACTTCAGCACGCCCATACTGCTTATTTCAAACTTCCATTGCATAAGTTTGGAAAATTCTTGTAAAGATTTTCTTCTATAGAGCCAAATATGATATCGTTGACATAGATTTGCACTAGCAGAATCTTGCCTTTAACTTTCCTAAGAAATAATGTCATGTCTATCTTTCCCCTTGTGAACTTGTTCTCAAGAAGAAAGCTAGAAAACGCCGCGTACCAAGCTCGGGGAGCATGCTTTAACCCATATAAAGCTTTATTTAAAAAGTAAACAAAGTTAGGGAATTTAGAATTGATAAAACCTGGGGGTTGTGCTACATATACTTCCTTTTTCAGATCCCCGTTGAGGAATGCTAACTTCACGTCCATTTGGTAGACAGTGAAGCCTTTGAGGGAAGCATATGCAAGAAACAACCTGATCGCCTCGAGCCGAGCTACTGGAGCAAATGTCTCTTCAAATTCAATCCCCTCTTCTTGTTTATAACCTTGAGCTACAAGCCTGGCTTTATTCTTGATAATCACTCTATGTTCATCTAGCTTGTTTCTTAATATCCACTTGGTGCCAATCACGTTCTGTCCCTTTGGCTTGGGCACTATCTCCCAGACTTTGCATCGTTCAAACTAGTTGAGCTCCTCTTACATTTCCATGATCTAAGAGGCATCTTTGTTTGCTTCCTCGAACTTCTTCGGCTCAACCAGAGACAGAAAGCTGAGATGCAAAATTTAATTAGTTGTACCTCTTCTAGTTCTAATGTCGTCGCCTGGCTCTACAATGATCTGATTAGCTAGGTGATATCTTAGGTGCCTGAGCCCTAGATTCTGTGCTCTCCCTTTGGCTGGCTCTACAACATCCGGTGCCGCCTCTCTAGGTTGGTACAATTCTTCCTCTCGGGGTTCTTCATCCACCAAGCCTGGATTGACGAGCTTGACTGAGCTTGGAGCATCTTCCTTGACAGCTTCTTCCAATCTTAGCTCCTTGAACCTAGTACCTGCATATACACCAATAACACTAGACGATCTACTATGTAGCATGCTAGTCTCATCAAATATAACATTTATTGACTCTTCTACCACCAGAGTTTTCTTATTGAAAATCCTATATGCCTTACTATGACTACTATATCCTACAAAAATACCTTCGAAAAAATTTTCACTAAACTCTGTGCGGTAATACTTCCCATTACTAAGTACAAAACATTTACTTCCAAAGATTCTAAAGTAGGACACTATCGATTTTCTGCCCTTAAATAGCTCATAGGGGGTCTTACGATAGCTTTTGTTGATGAGTGCTCTATTTTGCATGTGACAAGCCGTGTAGACTACTTCAGCCCAGAAGTACTCCAGAAGTGAAGCGTCATTCAACGTGGTTTTACATGCTTCAATTAGGGTTTTGCTGTGGAGTGCGTGGAGAGGAAAACTCATTAAAGATACCTTGGCTTTCAAAAAATTTTATCATGGCACCAAACTCAGACTCTGTTCCTTGGTCACTCCTGATTTTGACCACTGAGCAGTCCAATCAGTTATGAATTTGCTGGACAAAATTAGTGAAATAATCGAAGGTGTCTGACTTGTGTTTCAGAAAGAACACCAAAGTAAAACGCGAGTAGTCATCAAGAATTTCTAACGTATAGACCTTACCTCCTAAGTTGTGAATAGGCATAGGACAAAATAAGTCCATATGAAGCAAGTATATGCTTCATGAAGAGTCTTTTTTCAGCAATACCCTTGAAGGTAGCCCGTATCTGCTTACCCATTTGACAGGAGTGACATGGACTCTCTTTAAGGTACTTAATGTTGGGGGCATCAAGCACTAAGTTGTGAGAAAATAGCATATTTAAGGTTTTGAAATTAATATGTGTTAATCTCTTGTGTCATTGGTAAAAAAGAGACGCACTATATTTGCATTAAAACATACTGGTGTAGAATTATCTAAGCAAAGGAAATTTAAACACAAAATATTTTTGCTTCGAGTGCCTGTTAAGACCGTTTCCAAATTTGCAGATGACTTTATCAAACACTTGTCCTTGTAGAACTCAACGATGTAGCCTTTGTCATATAGTTAACTTATGCTTATGAGATTATGGTGTAATCCTTCAACATAAACCACGTCTGTGAAAGAGACTAAGCTGTTGGAAATCATACCATATGTTGTTCCCCTATCTGAACCTCCAAAGATGAATTTTGGTTTGTCTTTGACTGGGGTATAGTCACGCAAAAGGCTTCTTGTCTCGGTCATGTGCCGAGAGCATCCATTGTCCAAATACCAGATCAGAGTTCTATTAGCCTTTGGACGTACCTGCAAAAACAAATCATTTTACCTTAGGAACCCAAACATATTTGGGTCCTTGGTTCCTGGTCAGCTAAACAACACTAGGAACATTAACCTTGTGAGTGGTCGGTCTCGCATAGCTAACTCGTGGGGTTACAAAATTGGCATGGTTGTACCAACAATCTACGCCAAAGTGGTCAATTTTGCTGCAACACCAACAGTCAAACCTATTGTACCTCCTTTTGTACTCCTGCTTTACCCTTTGAATGTGAGGTCTAGCATGGGCAACATTCTTAGAAGTGGAGGCCTCCTGGTTACGACATACATAGGGTCTTCCCATCTCCTTAGCCTTAGGCACACCAATTTTTTGCTTGTGGTGCCTTCTTATTGATATGACCATGGGCATATGGATAATAACTCTTCATTCAAATCTCCTCAAAAGGTGCTTTGAACACACTAACACCAACGTCACAGGGATGGGTCCATCCCTAGTATCTATTCTTGGGCTCTACATAAGTAGGCCTAGCATGATGACCATAGGATGACTCAAGGTCAAACTTGTTCGCCGGGAAGATTACCATTCCTCCTTCCTTTGGCGCTAGCATACTTGGCAGCCTTACCCTTTACACTGAGATGGCTAAGACCACTACCATTCTTCTGAGCTGAAAACTCATCAATGAGAGGGAGAACAGTCTTTGGCTGGTAGAAACTCTCAACAAGTTTTCTCTCCACCGCGAGCTTTTCTTCTAGCTCATCAAGATATTTTCCCTTCAGACTTAATGTCTCAGCAGAGACCTTGAGTTTCTCTTTCAAGGAGTGGACTTCATCTCTGAGAGGAAGTAATTGTGCAATTTCTTCCTTCAGATTTGCTTCCACTGCCTTGAGGGAGGAAATCTCTTTTACCTACTTTCGGACTACCTCACGACACTTGTCGAAAGTGTTGGGTCTATTGATCCCAATGTCCTATATTTGTAAGAAGTCAAACTGGTCAATGACATACACACATATTGTATTTGATGTGTACTTTAGTTCATGCATGCAGGTCATCCATGATTGTACAACTGAAGAAAATGAGTATGCTGGAAAACTCAGAATTCATCGAGCTCAGCTCACAATTCGTCGAGCTCAGCTCACAATTCATCGAGCTCAGCTCACAATTCATCAAGCTCAGGTCGGCATTCATCGAGACAGGTGAATAAAAAGAGTATGCTGGAAGATTAAGAATTCATTGAGCTCAGCTCACAATTCGTCAAGCTCAGCACGCCATTCGTCGAGCTAAATTCTGAAGTGTGGGACTCGGAATTCATCAAGCTCTGCTCACCATTCGTCAAGGTAAATTCAGAATTTGGGATTCAGAATTCGTCGAGCTCCGCCCATAGATCATCGATCTCAGTCCAACATTCACCAAACTAAAGCAAGAAAAACTGACTAAGGCAAAACTGCTGAGACAGATGAGAAGAATGTCTTAGCTTAACCGCTGAGACAAAACTAGTTGGATTTCTCTAAGTCCAGAAGCATTGAGTGAAGCAAGTTCACTCAACGCTTCTAATGAAGAAGGAAGCAATGAGACAGTTGAGAAGAAAACCACTGAGATAGAAGATAGTCTCAGCTGTGAAGCAGAAATCAGTGAGACCACTGAGACAGAGATAGTCTCAGCTCTGAAGCAGAAACCACTGAGATCGCTGAGAAGGAACCGCTGAGACAAAGTCTGCAGAATTTTTCTAAGTCCAGAAGCGCTGAGAGGGGCAGATTCACTTAACGCTTCTAATGAAGAGCCAAGACAGTTTGTGTTGAGTGACTTAACATCACTCAACGCTTATTGAAGATATGAAATTTTGTCTAAGTCCAGAAGATGATAACCACTACTGACGTCACAAAAAGTCAATAAGTCAAAGTTTCTCATGCCGTTGTGGGAAAGCTACAGAAGCACAGGATGACCACTGCTGACGTCACTAGAAGTCAACAAAGTCAAAATAATTCAAAATGTTGCGGGAAAGCTGCAGTAGCGCCGAAAGTTTATCTGTCCTTTTCTGAGGGAGGTGGCGTTCACCATCCTTAGCTGGGCGCACACTCAAATTGTGTCATTGATTCAAATCAACACACATATAAAAGGAAGAAAGAAAAGGGGATTAGGGTTACGGAGAACCAACGGAGAACACAAGAACGAAATACAGAAGATAGAGGAGTTTGGTCTTCATCTTCTAAAACAAGCTTGAAAGTAAAAGTCCAGCAGAGAAAGCCAGCTGGCAGGAAAAGTTAGTTGAAGCTCTTTCAAGTTCAGCAAGTTTGTTCTCTCCAGAACAAGGTAGCTGATTCTTCAGATCAGCAAGGAGATAGCTGTGTGGAGGGCAATCAGCCTTCAACAGCAGTTAGATGTCCACCTGTGCAGTAAAGAAACAGTTGGATGTAGAAGAAGACTCATCCCTTCTACAGTAAGAGGGCTGGACGGATATCTGCTCAGTCCAGCAAGGTGGACTCAGATTTTAATCTCTGAGTCGGTTGTTTTATATTTACTTCATCTTGTATAAGCTACTGTAGGATTCAGTTTATCTGAATCTGAGCTGTAGGGTCGTTTGGCATGAGCTATAGGTGACTAATTAATCACTGAGATAGGTGCCCTATTGGGGTACTGAGGTAGGATCCAAGTGTGGATCTGAGAGTAGGGATGTCCTCCCAGCCTAAGTAGTAGGCATTAAAAATAAGGCGGATGTAGGTGACTGGTGAGTCACTGAGCTGTAGGTGACAAGTATGTCACTGAGTTGTAGGCCTTGAAGGAGGCTGAGTTGTAGGTGCCTGGAAGGGCACTGAGGTAGGTACTTGTATATGTACTGAGTTGTAGGAGTGCTGCAGCACTATGAGAGTAGGGATTTGTGCCTAAAGTTGCAGGGCTGAGAAACCTGAGCTGTAGGCCTTAGAGATAAGGCTGAGGTAGGTGGTCAGTGGACCACTGAGCTGTAGGACAACTTCAGTGCTCTGAGGTAGGAACCTTTATGGTACTGAGGTAGGATTCTGAAGAGAACCTGAGTGTAAGGCTGAGGGCCATAGGCGTAAGCTCTGAGGAGCATATTTCTGGAGTTTGTGCCTAGTCCAACAAGATAGTTGGATAGGTGGGAGGGTAAGTGGATGTACCCAATTGGAGAACCATTATTAATAGTTTTATGCTTGGTTGTGTTGTTATTTATCTTGTATATTGTAGGTACTAAGGACAAGCTCTATATCACTTAACTAGAAAACAACAAAAAGACTAAAAAGATTTTAAATACCTATTCACCCACCGACCCACCCCCCTCTAAGTGATTAGCCAACCTTACGTTAAATAACTCTCAAGTGTTATCAGAGGGAGGCTACTCAAAAAGGATCTAACAATCTGAGTATACCTCCAAGGTTAGCTATAAGATATAAGTATGCGGTCTGGTGTAAACTACAAGGAACTGGGAGCCATGAAATTACCAATCCGCAGAAAGGAAGGCTTTGTCCTCTAGAAGGAAATGGTCAGACTATTCATGGAAGCTGCTGACCCTAGGATTTACATCACAGTTAAAGAAGGACCCTTCATCCCTATGAAGACCTTAGCTCTGGATGCCAACATCTAGACACCTAAATACTATGAGGAAATGAATAAAGATGAGCTCCTACTTGCCTCCATGGACAAGACAACTCAAAACTTCATTGCTAGTGCAATAGATGATTCAACCTTCCAGAATCTGGTGCACTACAAGACCTCTAAGGAGATGTGGGACACCCTAGTTGTTTTCATGGAGGGCTCAGAGGAGGTGAAGGATGACAGAAAATTCATGCTCAACCAGGAGTATGAGGCCTTCAGACAAGGAAAGTCTGAGGGCATTGCTGAGAGCTTTGAGAGATTTTTCAGAATTGTGAATGAATTGAGAACATATGGAAGGGTTTTCAGCACCTATGAGCTGAATGACAAATTTGTCAGGTCCCTATCAAAGGACTGAGACACAAAGATTTGTGTCATTAGCGAAGTGGGAAAGTTAGCAGACACTCCTCCTCCAACTCTGTTTGGAAAGTTGTTGTCAAATGAGTTGCAGCTTGCAGCAAGAAAGGAAGAAGAAAAGTGCAGTAAGCCACATGCCAAGGAGAAGTCTGTGATATTCAAAGCTGAAACCCCATCCAGGAGCAGAAATAAGAACTCTCCACTTAGGAAAATTACTAAGTCAGATTCTGAGAGCTCAATGACCAACACATCAGACAGCCATACATCTGATGAGGACCTTGCTGCCTTTTCCAGGCAGTTTTAGAAATTCATGAAGAAGGGGGCATTGGAAGAACAGAAGGCCATCCTCTTCCTTACAGCATAAAAGGAAATCCTCTAAGGAAGACAGGTATGCTCCTAACTCTAGCAAATAGACTTCCTCTAATATTATTTGTTTTTGCTACAACAAACCTGGGCACATTATTGTTGACTGCCCAGTGAAGAGGAAAGAAGAAGGAGTGAAGAAGCACCACAAGAGAAAGAAGAAAGAGAAGTCCCATATGGCCAAGAAGGAAAAGACTTTGTCTGACTCATCCTCTAGGTTAGACAATGAAGAAGAAGAAGCCTACATTGGGCTAATGGTTGTTGCTGAAGGAGAACCTGAAGAATACCCTGCTGCTAGGATAGTGCTCAGAGCCCCTCTGTCACATCCAGATAGTGACTCTGATGTGAAGTCAGCCTTCCTGAATGGAGATTTGAAAGAAGAGGTCTATGTAGAGCAGCCTCTAGCTTTTGTAGATTCTAACTCTCATACTGCTGTGTATAGACTTATGAAAGCTCTATATGGGCTCAAATAAGACCCTAGAGCATGGTATGAGACATTGTCTATCTTTCTCATTGAGAACAAATTCTCAAGGGGAAGATAGACAAGACCCTATTCCCAAGGGAATCTAAGGTCAAGATCATCCCAATCCAGATTTATGTTGATGACAAAATATTTCGCTCTATTGATGACAACCTATGCAGGAAGTTTGCAAAATTTATGCAGGGGAAGTTTGAGATGAGTAGCATGGGTGAACTGAAGTTTTTCTTGGGATTCCAAGAAAGATAGACTGATGATGGTCTATCCATATCCAAGTCAAAGTTCACTAGGGAGCTATTCAAGAAATATGGTATGGAGAATGCTTCCACCATGAGAACTACCATGAGCTCAAGTATGTATATAGGCAAAGATGATTCAGGAAAACTTGTTGATCCAAATTTATATAGAGGTATAGTTGGCTCACTTCTCTACCTCACTACAAGTAGGCCTGACATTATGTATACAACATGTGTCTGCGTTAGGCATCGGGACTACCCTAAAGAATCTCACTACACTG
The DNA here is from genome assembly GCA_039583875.1 of Platanthera guangdongensis. Taxonomy (NCBI): domain Eukaryota; kingdom Viridiplantae; phylum Streptophyta; class Magnoliopsida; order Asparagales; family Orchidaceae; genus Platanthera; species Platanthera guangdongensis. The sequence continues at coordinate 17,073,053 of CM077160.1, read as the reverse complement.
CTGTGAAAAGAATCTTGAGAAATCTTAAGGGCACCCCAGATCTTGGACTATGGTACCCTAGAAATGAGGAGTTTGAACTAATTGGCTATTCAGATGCAGATTTTGTAGGCTGCAAGGAGGACAGGAAGAGCACTTCTGGCTCCTGTCAATTTCTAGGTGGAGGGATTATCTCTTGGAGCGGCAAGAAGAAAACGAGTGTTGCAATCTCAACAACAGAGTCAGAGTATATTTTAGTCAGGAGTTGTTGTGGATTCAGCATCAACTTCAAGACTACAACATTCAGATAAGTAGAACTCCACTTTTTTTGTGATTCTACTAGTGCAATTTCTATAGCTAGGAATCCTGTCTCCCATAGCAGGACTAAGCATATAAAAATTTGGTACCATTTAATTAGAGAACATGTGGAAAGGGAAGACATCAGTCTTGAGTTTGTCTCCACAGACAAGCAAGTGGCTGATATCTTCACTAAGCCACTAGATGAAGTCAAGTTCAACACCTTCAAATTTGAATTGGGTATGTTGAATCTTGTGTAGCTTTAATTCTCTCCTCTACCATATACTGCACTGTCTATTTTGCAGGTAGTACAAATCCTTCCTCAAGATAATGAAGCTAGTGTGCAACTGCTGATGGGGAGAAAGACCAACAACTACAATGCATTGAGTCAAAGAGAGGAGATCAACTCCAAACAGATAGGGGGAGAAAAACCCCGACAAATATCTCCATATTGCAGAAGTCAAAAAGGGGGAGAGTAAGCCAAGATGCAGGAATATCAAAGCCAGGTGCAGCACTGGAATTGTAAGGGTGGCAGCATGCCAGGGGGGATTACAGCACTGGAATTGTAAGGGTGGCAGCATGTCAGGGGGTGTAAGTAATTCTCCACACAGGCTGGAGAAATGTTGTAACATTTCCAAACTCTAATGGTGTTACACAAGTTTTCAATTTATATGTTGAATATGCTGTGTATGCCAATGACCTGTATTATTGATCATGAAAAGTTTTGACTTCTTCAAATAAGTGGAGATTGTTGGGTTTATTGATCCCAATGTCCTAGATTTGCAAGAAGTCAAACTGGTCAATGACATAGACACATAATGTATTTGATGTTTGCTTTAGTTCATGCATGCAGGTTGTCCATGATTGGACAAGTGAAGAAAATGAGTATGCTGGAAAACTCAGAATTCGTCGAGCTCTGCTCACAATTTGTCGAGCTCAGCTCACAATTCGTCGAGCTCAGCTCGGGATTCATCGAGGCAGTTGAAGAAAAAGAGTATGCTGGAAGATTCAGAATTCGTAGAGCTCAGCTCACAATTCGTCTAGCTCAGCTCTCCATTCGTCGAGCTAAATACTGAAGTGTGGGACTCAAAATTCGTCAAGCTCAGCTCACCATTCATCGAGCTGAGATCACCATTCGTCAAGGTAAGTTCATAATTTGGGATTGAGAATTCATCGAGCTCAGCCCACAGATCGTCGATCTCAGCCCAACATTCATCAAACTAAAGCCAGAAAAATTGACTAAGGTAAAACCGCTGAGACAGCTGATACTGCTGAGATGAATGTCTTAGCTTAACCGCTGAGACAAAACTAGTTGGATTTCTCTAAGTCCAGAAGTGTTGAGTGAAGCAGATTCACTCAATGCTTCTAATAAAGAAGGTAGCGCTAAGATAGTTGAGAGGAAAACTACTGAGACAGAAGATAGTCTCAGCTGTGAAGCAGAAACCGCTGAGACCGCTAAGATGAAACGGCTGAGACAGGAGATAGTCTCAGCTGTGAAGCAGAAACCACTGAGTCCGCTGAGAAGGAACCACTGAGACAAAGTCAGTAGAATTTCTCTGAGTCCAGAAGCACTGAGAGGGGCAGATTCACTCAACGCTTTTAATGAAGAGCCAAGACAGATGGCATTGAGTGACTTAACATCACTCAACGCTTATTGAAGATCTGAAATTTTGTCCAAGTCCAGAAGGTGATGACCACTGCTGACGTCACCAAAAGTCAAAAAGTCAAAATAACTCATGCCATTGCGAGAAAGCTACAGTAGCAAAGGATGACCACTGTTGACGTCACCAGAAGTCAATAAAGTCAAAATATTTCAAACCGTTGCGGGAAATCTGTAGTAGCCCCGAAATTTTATTTATCCTTTTCTGAGGGAGGTGGCACTCACCATCCTTGGCTAGGCCCACACTCAAATTGTGTCGTTGATTCAAATCAACACACATATAAAAGGAAGAAAAAAAGGGGATTAGGGTTACGGAGAACAAACACAGAACACAAGAAGGAAATATATAAAATAGAGGTGGCTGGACTTCATCTTCTCTAACAAGCTTGAAGGCAAAAGTCCAGCAGAGAAAGCCAGCAGGTGGGAAAAGTTAGTTGAAGCTCTTTCAAGTTCATTAAGTTTGTTCTCTCCAGAACAAGGCAGCTAATTCTTCGGATCAGCAAGGAGATAGCTGTGTGAAGGGAAATCATCCTTCAACAACAGTTAGTTGTTCACTTGTGCAGCAAAGAAACATTTGGTTGTAGAAGAACACTCATCCCTTCTATAGCAAGAGGGATGGACTGATATCTGCTTAGTCCAGTAAGGTGGACTCAGAGTTTAATCTCTGAGTCAGTTGTTTTATATTTACTTCATCTTATATGAACTCCTGTAGGATTCAGTTTATATGAATCTGAGTTGTAGGGTCATTTGGCCGGAGTTGTAGGTGACTAATTAGTTATTGAGGTAGGTGACCTATTGGGGTACTAAGGTTGGATCCAAGTGTGGATCTGAGAGTAGAACTGTCCTCCCAGCCTGAGTTGTAGTCCTTAGAAATAAGGGTGAGGTAGGTGAATGGTGAGTTACTGAGTTTTAGGTGACAAGTGTGTCACTGAGTTGTACGCCTTGGAGGAGGCTGAGCTGTAGGTGCCAGGAAGGGTACTAAGGTAGGTACCTATATATGTACTGAGTTGTAGGAGTGATGCAGCACTCTAAGAGTAGGGCTTTGTTCCTAAGGTTGTAGGGCTGAGAATCCAGAGCTGGTCAGTGGACCACAGAGCTGTAAGAGCACTATAGGGCACTGAGGTAGGAACCTTTGTGGTTCTGAGGTAGGGTTCTGAAGAGAACTTTAGTGTAAGGCTGAGGGCCTGAGGTGTATGCTCTTAGGATCATCTTGGTGGAGTTTGTGCCTAGTCCAACAAGATAGTTTGATAGGTGGGAGGGAAAGTGGATATACCCAATTGGGGAACCACTATAAATAATTGTGTGCTTGGCTGTGTTGTTATTTTTCTTGTATATTGCAAGTACTCAGGACAAGCTCTAGATCACTTTGCTAGAAAATAGCAAAAAGACAAAAGATTTTAAAGACATGTTCACCCCCCCTATAGGTGATTAGCTAACCTTAAGTTAAATAATTTTCAGAAAGCCTTTAAAAGGTGCTCGTGCTGATCAATTAATATTGATTCATATTGGTTGAGTTTGTGCCTAGCTCAGGGGCACGAGATCTACCCCTTTCATCCACCTCATGCGAGTGGCCACGTTCTTGCAGTCATGGTCTGCAGAAAAGAACCAGGATTCCTTCTGAAGTCAAGCGGCCAAAAGGGAAAACAAGACGTGACACCCGCTTAGTAACTTTCCAAGAACCCTAAAGCTACCACCCTCACCAAAGGAAAGGAAGTCAGTATGGTGCCTCCCGCAAGCACTCTCGTCATAGGCGAGATCACTGCTAAGACCCCCAATGAGGTCTGCGGGACCTCGGCGGTGCTAGAAAGGAAAGTGGTGCTGAGAGGCCACCGAAACATTATCCTGGGTGAGAAATTAATAGAAGATGTATGTGATACCCTTCTGCTCTAGGAAAGGGAGGCCAACAGGGCCTCCAAGTGTACTATACTCCCCTCCTAGCAGGAGGGCGAGACCGTCTCTAATCAAGCCTATACCTTCTCCTTCAGACTGTACGTGCGGTGCAGTGCCACCTACTATGATGATGCAACCATACATGCACTCGTGTATGATAGCAGACGAGCCCAACTCCGTGCCATCAAGCTTGCTCACTTGATGGTTCGCCGCAACATTCGCCTATCGCAAAACCTAGCTGATGTTTGTGACTCATGGGGCGTTCTATCTGTGGAATTCATGGTACTGAAGCAAAAGCTGGCTACTGACGAGCAAAATCTTGTCGGGCGAGTGGGTGAAATAGTAAGCCTTCTCTCACCCAACACACTCGCTACTTTCCATCTCGCACTGCCTCAAACTTTTTGCTTGATGCCATGACCGCTACTCTACTACATGCGCGCATCCCCATCTTGAGGAGGAGAACCGGGTGCTAAAGGCCCAAAATAAATAATTGGTCGAATCACTAGTTCCCCCTCTTCTGGAAGAGAAGAAGCTCCAATTGTACGAGATTGAGCTGATGATGCAAGAGAACAACATTGTCGTGACAAGGCCCTCACTCGAAGTGATGCACGGAGCCAACTTGCTGAGAGGTGAGGGTACAGGCATAATCGCCGATGACATGGTCCCAGAATTGTTCCTGCCAATCGTCAAGCCAGAGGACAATGTCGACGACACCCCTGGAAAGAGAGATTAGTCGGCCACTCTGCAGTGAAATCTCTGCTTTTTCTATTTTTCCATGTAGTTTTTTCAATTTTCGAGTAGGATCCCGTTTTGGCGAGATGTAACTTTTATTATTGAAATACAAACTAAAATTTTGTGTTGTGAAATGTTCTTCTATCTTTACTTTAGCTCAGGTTGATCTGTTGTACGTCAACGCACTCGGCTCGAGCTTTGACCTTGGTAGCTCTTAGGAAAGATCCCTTGCGAGACCTTAGCCCAGCATCTCGCCACAACAACCCGTACAGTGTCTATTTTGTGAACTTGATGCTGAGAATTTGGTCTCGCATTCGCAACAGCCCACACTCAGTCTCATGTCATTCTCTCCCCATCGGCTCGCGCATAACTATAAAGTTCGTGAAATTCTTTGTTTTAAGAGTAGTTATACACATAGAGGTGGGGGTGCATAGGTTTCCTAGTCTTTATGACTATCTTTTTCTTTTGGCGTGTTGTGTGTTAAGTTTTTTTGTTAGCATTCAAGAATAAGACCCGACACACCAGGATTTATAGTGGTTCCCCAAGGTATGGGTACATCAACTTTCCCTCCCACCTTTCAAATAGTGTGTTAGACACGGCAATCTTCTCCAAACTCAGTTCAAAGAGCTGACAACACAGATCCAGTAGGATCTCTCAGACTTCCACCAAGTCCAACCAAAGTCCAAAGCCCTACAACTCTGAGATAGTATATCCTACACCTCAGTGACCCTTCAGATCATCAACCTCAGACTTAATCAAAAGTTCTACAACTCAAGCTAGGAGGATAGCCCTACACCTAGAGTGTGCAACTCTCTTGTAGCTCAGATCTGATTCAGATCCTACCTCAGGCCAAAGGCCCTACCTCAGATTCTCAACAAAATCATACCTCAGGCACACAGACACTACCTCATATCCACAATAGGATCCTACAACTCATCCTTTATATCTTAGGCTTACAGCTCAGATCAATTAAGATCCTACAGAAAGAAAGATTGTTGTTTATGATTGACTCCAGAGAGAATGTTCTTTGAGTTTGCCTTTATGGCCTGAGTAAACTCAGCCCCAACTTTGAATCCAGAGAAATTATTCTCTGAACCTTATTCTTCCTAAATTGAGAAAGCTCAGTCCTATCTTCTTCAGAGCACCAAGAATAGATCTTCAGGATGTTTCTGCTTGTGCTGAAAAGATATGTACATAGCATTATTCCTTCAAGCCTTTTACGTGGTTGAGATGATTATAGTGGACTTAATGAACACCAGGAACTTGGCTTTGCTCTGCTTCTTTTTTTACTCAAAAAGAGAACTTTCTAATCTTATTATTAAAGACAAACTGATTCTTCAGTTCTCTACTGCTTTAACTATCAAACTTTTGCTCTGCTTCTCTTTCGAAGTCAGAAAGAGACCTTTTTGATCTTGTTTTTGAACATAGATTTATTCTTCATTGATTTATTTCTTCAACCGCCAACTATGTATGTGATTCATAGACTAACTTTAAGTGAAAGTTCTTGAAAAACTTCAACTTCATCGAGAGGAAGAAGATGAATAGAAAGATCTTTGTCTTTTCTTCCCTTTGTTCTCTCTCCGGTATTTTCTTCTTTCTCGTGACTCTGCTTTTGAATCCCGCCGTCCAATGGCTCTCTGTGAAGTATTGTCCAGTCGAAGTTAGCAACTACAACACATTTTTTGCAATAAATGTTGTATTATAGGCAAGCGGTGCCTTTTGTCGTAAAGCGTGCAAAACCTGTGACATTTGAATTCTTGATGACGTCAGCATGACTCAGTGCTTCTGGACTTAGTAATTTCCAGACAATCTGCATAGGCGTAGAGTCAAGCCTTGTCATCCAATGCAAAAGTACTTAGCTAAATTCTACATCTTCAGGCCATGAGTGATCCTTCATCACTCAACGCTTTCTGACTTTTGTAGTATAATTGTTAAGGCGTTGAGTGACCCTTAATCACTCAATGCTTCTGGACTTGGTTGAAATTTCTCTGCATGAAGGTATTGAGTGAGGCATCCACACTCAATGCTTTTTGGCTTAGCCTGACTTCTTGATAAGCCGTTGAGTGGCCCATCTTCACTCAATGTTGTTGTACTTAGACAAGAATCCTGTTGAGTAGGTTTTGATTTACTGTCTTCACTGAACGCTTCTGTCCTTTAAACAGATTTCTTGATGAGGCGTTGAGTGGCCCATCTTCACTCAATGCTTCTTACCTGGATAGATTTCTTTATGAGTAAGCATGATTGAACTGTGTTCACTCAACGCTTCTATCCCTAGATAGATTTCTTATCGGCAACACTACGGCTTTGACTACATGTAATACTATCAATGCATTTAGGTTTCTGTTGTTGAGTGAAGTGAGTTCACTCAATGCTTCTATCCTTCGATAGATTTTCAGCCTGTCTAGTAACTTGTATTAAGTATAACTGTCATTATGACCCTGATAACCTGTCAAATCATTGTAACAGAATACAACCTGCATATAATGAACTTTGAGCATATATTTGATTTATTCATGCAAATACTATGACTTGTGGGCCTTCTTCAAATCTAGGACATTATGATCAATGGACCGAACAATCTCCCCCTATATGAAAAATTCAGAACCCTAGTCAATGATATACACTACCATATACAAAGGATAAGCATTCACAAAATTTAAGAGCAAAAAATGATACACACACAAAAATATGATTATTATTAGAGGCAATAGTCATAAATATATAATATGCTTAAATTAATGTTCACTTTCCTACAGCCTTTAGGAAAATACAAAAAACATGTCATGTTTTTGGTTCCTTTATCACTATCCCCTTACTAGGTTTCTGTGTATCATTTTCGTTATCTTCAGTCTTCTTCTCCTTTTGTCTATCAAAATAGCTGCACGGCTTATGAAAGTACTCGATGGGCTCAACAGCATCTGGTGGCACAACACCTGTCTTTTTTTTCTCTTCTAAACTTCCTCCTGGCCTCTTCATTTCTTTCAAACTTAGCCCATTCTAGGGAGCTATAAAGCTTTCCCCTATCAATTTTATGCTCTTTTATCTAATCCCAGGCAGACAAGATGATAGCCCTTGATTGAGGACTCCACTTCTTAAAGTCTGCTCTGGTCTCCATCTACTCTCTATACCTATTCTTGTTGAGCCTGATCTCTTCCTCTTCTTCAGCAACCGACTTGCCTCTGGTCTACCTATCAGGTCAGCAGTGGGGGCTGAATGTGGGAATTCCAGTAGTAGTAGAGGATTTAGTCCACTGAGCACCAACTTGATCATCATATTGATCTCCCCTCTGATCACCATACTATCCATACTATCCATGATACAATGCTTTTTGAACGGGGTCTGGAACAACATGAATGTTTTCATATGTATGTTGTTCAAGGCCAAATGAACCTTTGATTACATTGGTTATGCAAACATCATTCTCAGTGTTAGCCTTAATCATTTCCTTCTCCTCCTTTATGACTTCGCCAGATACAGCTGCAGTTTGGGTGTTATTGGCTATAGAGAGTGGTGTAGGGGTCATTCGGAGAGCGTTACGGACACAAGTAACCCAACCAATCCCAACACGCCTTAGATATACCACTCCTACACAAGCATCTAGCGCCTCGTTACAGTTTGGATCAAACGCAACACATAAAATAACAAGGAGGAGTGATCGACTCTAAACAATGATCAAGAAAAAGAGTCGGATGATTCCCCAAATTAACGCAAAGGTTGCCACTCCTTTTTGAGAGCAAAATATAGGCTATAGGCCAAGATTCACTCAAGCAAATTGGATCTACCCGATCTGGATTTAAAGAAGTTCGAAAACGATGAAATCGAATTAGAAATTGCGAGTGATTGAATTTAAAAATCACGGAAACAATGGTTGTTCAACCACCACAATACTAGCAAGAAATCACAAAGATTAGAGGGGAGAAATTACCCAACCCAGTTTTCATGAACACACTTGATAAGGTGGGAGAATCACTCTCTCCACAGATCCACCGGCGTCACACCGAATGGGGCTGCAACCTTCTTCCTTGGAGTCGCACCGAAGGAAGCCACGCCGGCGTCGCACCGATGAGGGGAAGTGGGAGCAAGGGGAGGCTTCACACCACAAGGCCGGCGGCTTGGAGTCTCTCTTTGGCCGAATTTCTCACAATGACGAATTTGTTTTAGGGTTAGAAAATCTTGTCTAATATTCTCATCAAGGGTTGTCCTTAAATAGGAGTTACAACACACATCTAGCCATCCAATATGGAGATGAAATCTCATCCATCCGGAAGGCTAAATACACACCAAAATATTTAAATGCAGGAAAAAACAAAATAAAAGGTCCTCTGATGAATATAAAATTATTACCCAAGCATGGAATAATTTTATATTCAAAAAAATAAAATAACATAAGTGCGTAAATTAAAATAAGCCTTCAAGTTGGCTTAGCACGCCGCGGGCGGAGGTTATAACGCTGTCTTCCGTTAGCATCATCATGTCTTCCGTTAGCATCATCATGGCTCCGAAAGTCTTTATGTTGTAACGCCTCGGCAACCGGATCATCATCAAGTAGTGGTGGTGAGGCCGCGGCATCAATCCTCCCCTGCTCAAAATCACGTATCTCTGATGCGTGGTCCAAGAAGTAGTGGTGGAGAAGAGCGGCATCCAAGCGTCGAAGCTCCATCTCGAGGACCCGTGAGTCGTCCGAAGGGGGGCGGTCATGCCAACGGATGTGGAAGCGGTAGGTATCACCATCGCTAGTAGCAAGTGCCTCAGCCGCAAGTATCCTTTATACGGAAAGAAATGTCTTGGGAAACCTGGGGAACATGTTAGCAGTAGGAATAAAGGAATGCAACTCAGCATCTGATGATATACCTGTGGGGACCGTAAGAGAGAGATCATCCAAACTACCACTCCCCCAACCCATTAGAAATTTTAGTGGAAGGAGAGGACGACAAAGAAGTCAACTCTTGTGGAGGCGAAACAAACAACGTTAAATCCGAGACATTAAAAATAGGGGAGATTCCCCAATCAGCAGGCAAATACAAAACCAAAGCATTGTCACCTAGCTTCTTAATAATCCGAAAAGGGCCGGCGCTCTTTGGTGCTAACTTTTTAACGGTGCTCGTGGGCAGTCGTTCGGTTACTAACCGAACTAAGACCAGATCACCAACATTAAAGTTTGACACTCTCCTATATTGATTAGCGTGCGCTTGATAAGACTCGTATTGAGTAGCCAAGGTAGCCCATATACGAGCATATAGGTCATGAATGTGTTGGGCAAAGGATTGTGCAAATTGACTTGCTTTGTACGTTGGAGGCAATAGAACCAAGTCAAGCGGCACAGGGGCCTTGTACCCGTGGACAATCTCGTTGGGAGACAACCCCATGGACCTATTTTTGGAATTATTGTAGGCCAATTGGACATGGGGAAGAAGTAAGTCTCAAGTGCCCTTGTGATCGCTCACAAGACATCTAAGAAGATTCCCCAAGCTTCGATTAACCACTTCCGTCTGCCCATCAGTTGTGGATGGTAGGCAGCGGAAAACAATAATTTAGTACCCATTAAAATCCAAAGTGTTTTCCAAAAATAACTTGTAAACTTGACATCCCTATCCGAGATTATTGTCTTCGGCACTCCACGGTGACTAACAACGTCCTTAAAATACACATTTGCCATGTGACACGCGTCATTGGTCCAACTACACGGAATGAAATACTCCATTTTAGAAAATCTATCCACCACTACAAAAATAGAATCGTGACGGCGTAAAGTGGTGGGTAGGCCTAGAACAAAATCCATACTCACGTCTTCCCATGGTGTGGAATGGATAGGCAAGGGCATATATAATCCTACGTTGGTCTTGGTGCCCTTGGATTCCTGACAGGTACGACAACTACTAACTACCCTTGCCACCATCGCCTTAAGTTTTGGCCAATAGAATTTCTCCTCAACTAGCGTAATTGTCTTGTCCCTACCGAAGTGGCCACTCAACCCTCCACTATGCAACTCCCAAATGATATGAAGTCGTAGAGAGGACTGCGGGATACACAACTTCCCATTCCTAAAGAGGTAACCATCTCTAATAACAAACGCAGTTATCATCGTGGGGGAGCAATCCTGAGCGGACAAACAGAATTCCTTAAAATCTGGGCAGGTAGCGTACTCATCTTTAATGCATTCAAAACCTACAACGTTAATCTCCAAAGTGGAAAGCAAGAGTGTAAGGCAACTAAGAGCATCCGCAGCTCGGTTATCTGACCCCTGAAGGTGCTTAAGGTTAAATGTGTAACCTTGTTGGAAAGCTACCCACTTAGCGTAACGCGAGCTGATTTTATGCTGGACATTGATGAAGCGCAAAGCTTCATGATAGGAGAGGATCACAAACTACTTGGAGAGGAGATAGTGCCTCCAATGGTGCAAACACCGCACAACCTCATAAAACTCCCTATCATAGTTTGAATAATTTAGCTTAGCGCCGGTTAACTTCTCATTAAAGTAACTAACTGGGTGCCCCTACTGACTCAAGACACCTCCAACACCCACCCCAGAAGCATCACAAGTTAACTCAAAGACTTTGGTGAAGTCTGGTAGACGCAAGACAAGTGCCTCAGTCATAAGCTTCTTAATGCGATTGAAAGCAATGGTGGCAGAATTCATCCAAGTGAACTCGCCCTTCTTCATGCACTCCGTAATGGGGGCCATGATGCTACTGAAGTCTCGTATGAAACGGTGATAGAAAGTAGTTAATCCATGGAAACTACGCACCACACGTAGGCTAGTCGGTTCGGGCCATTCCCGTATCACTTGAACTTTACCAGGATCAACTCGTATGCCCTCATACCCGACTATATAACCCAAAAACTCTACCTCTGACGCGTAGAAAGTGCACTTCTTAAAGTTTAGAAACATTGTTTCCTTCCTCAAGGTGGAAAGAATCGCTCTCATGTGGGAAATATGCTCGTCAGTGGTGGTGTTGTAGACTAAGATGTCGTCGAAATAAATGACCACAAACTTTCCCAAGAATGGCTGAAAGACATGTGTCATCATCCAGGAGAAGGTGTCGGGGGCGTTGTATAACCCAAAGGGCATCACAAGCACTCATATAACTCGTCCTTAGACTTAAACGCAATCTTCCATTCATCTCTCTCACGGATCCTAATCTAGTGATAGCAACTCCGTAAGTCCAACTTCGTAAAGATAGTGGCACCAGATAAGACATCTAAGAGGTCATCTAACCGCAGAATAGGAAACCTATACTTGATAGTAATCTTGTTGATAGAGCGGCTATCAACACACATCCTCCATGTACCATCCTTCTTGGGGGCAAGCAAGGCTGGTACTGCACATGGGCTCAAGCTAGTCCTAATGAACCCCTTCATCAACAGGTCCTCAATCTGGGTCTGTAACTCCTTATGGGCAGTGGGATGAAGTCTATAATGGGGATGATTGTGTAGGGATGAACCGGTAATAAGGTCTATCACACGTTGTATATCCCTAAGTGGTGGCAACGTCGAAGGTAACTTATCCGGGTAAACATCCTTATATTCTTCCAACAATGCACAGTGCTCACTAGGTAAGTCATCCAATACTCCCAAATTAGTCGTTGCACTCATAAGTACTAAAGCATACAACACTCCATCAAGGAATGAATCCTTCACGAATTCCTTCTTACCTCCTAGACTCAATGTTTTCCTCTCGATTGGGATAGTGGTGTCCTTAGCCACAGCTACTGGTTCATTCGGAACTGTCGGCCTCAACGTAACGACCTTGCCATTAAATTTAAACACGTACGTGTTGGATCTCCCAAAGTGTGTCACTTCACGGTCGTATAGCCACAGACGGCCCAACAACACGTGACAAGCGTCCATTGGAAGGACGTTAAACTACACCTCGTCAGTATAGGATTTGATCGAGAGGGATACTAGGCATCGCTTGGTGACCGGAACGGTAACCTTATTTATCCAAGCTACCTGATACGGAGTCGGGTGGGGATGCGTGGTCAAGGCCATTCGTGTAATGACATTTTCAGAAATGACATTCACACAGCTACCACTATCAATAATCAGTTTGCAGAGCTTCTCACCACTCTTAAAAATCAGATAAAATATGCTCGTCCTCTTCCAATCATCTAACGGACGAGGAGTGGTCAAGATACAACGCATCACCATAAGGTGGTGATCGTCCTCTAAATCACTTGGGACCCCATCTGGGTCACTCTCCTCTGCAGCCTCATAAACGTAATCAGCCAGATTGGTAGTCGACTCTAAAAGGACTATAGCCTTAGTTTTCGTTGGGCACTCAAAGGCATAGTGGCCTTGAATGCCGCAAGAATAGCATGTGGCATTGGTCTTACTAACCTTCCCTATGGGGATACGCTCACTCGCAAGGTTCTTAGTGTTCCTAGCCGTGATCACTATCGACTTTGACTCGGTGGACCTAAACTTCCCCTTATCTGAGTATGTGGAGGAAGACGCTCCAGTGGTGGTCGTATTCTTCACATGGAAATAATGGGAGTGGGCCGTCGAGGCTAGATGTTTTTCAATGTCAAGGGCGGCATTGAAAGTCGTGTTCAGGTCCGTATGACCATATCGCAAGAGCTTCCTTTGAATCTCGGGTTGAAGCCCTTTACGAAATCTAGATAAGGTGACCTCAGGGATCTCCCTAAGATCACAACGCACCATACGGTCCTTCAACTCTCCCATGTATTCGGCTACCGAATTTGAGCCCTGCCGCAGGGTGGCAAGCTCATCGAATATTTGTGTTCGGTTGTACGCAGGGACGTACTGATCGGTTAGCAAATTTTTCATCACCGGCCAACCTATAAGTGGGGCTCCATGTCCGGTTCCTAATCTCCGCTCCTCATTCAGCCAATACGTCTTCGCATGGCCTGTTAACTTCATCCTGACAACTTGGACCTTTTGAGGGTCCATGAGATTTTGCCATTCGAAGTAACATTCCATGTCCACAGTCCAATTAAGGAAGATTTGGGGATCTCCCATGCCATCGTACGTGGGGGCATTAATCTTAATGCCCCTAGTGATATCAAAACCTCTCTCGTGGCGGTGTTCTCGAGGGGGTACTTGGGGAGAGTCATCATCAGAATCCGAATCAGATATTTGTTGGCATCGGTGGGGCTGCCCAACGTTAACGGGTGGCGGTGGAGGCCCTCCTTGATTCAAAAGGGGTTGTCCTAACATGGCCCTAATCTCAGTCATTTCGTTACGTAGACCCTCTATAGCATCAGCGTTGGGGTCCCCTTGCTCATTCGCAGCCATCCCAGACGATGAAGGGGTAGTGTATTCCGTTCCTAGTCTAGTGCGCATGCAGATTTATAAAAAATTTTGGAAATTGATTTTTCCTAGGGCTGACCCTATATTGAAAATAAGATATTTTTATAATTTCCCGACGTGATAAAAATGTAGATCGTTAAAAAGTTTGTTTTTGAAATTTTCGCTGAAAATTACAAATTTTAGAGCGCTATTGGCAGACCAGTAGAAAAAAATGATTTTTTGCTTCTTTTTTTTGACTAATTTGTGGCAACGAAAGAGAGCGAGGACGTTTGCAATATAGAAGTTGAAACAACCTCGCTTTGATACCAAATTGGTATAGGGGTCATTCGGAGAGCGTTACGGACACAAGTAACCCAACCAATCCCAACACGCCTTAGATCTACCGCTCCTACACAAGCACCTAACGACTCGTTACGGTTCGGATCAAACACAACACATAAAATAACAAGGAGGAGTGATCGACTCTAAACAACGATCAAGAAAAAGAGTCGGATGATTCCTCAAATTAACGCAAAGGTTGCCACTCCTTTTTGAGAGCAAAATCTAGGCTATAGGCCAAGATTCACTCAAGCAAATTGGATCTACCCGATCCGAATTTAAAGAAGTTCGAAAATGATGAAATCGAAATAGAAATTGCGAGCGATGGAATTTAAAAATCACGGAAACAACGGTTGTTCAACCTCCACAATACTAGCAAGAAATCACAAAGATGAGAGGGGAGAAATTACCCAACCCAGTTTTCATGAACACACTTGATAAGGTGAGAGAATCACTCTCTCCACGGATCCACCGGCGTCACACCGAATGGGGCTGCAACCTTTTTCCTTGGAGTCGCACCGAAGGAAGCCACGCCGGTGTCACACCAAAGAGGGGATGAGGGAGCAAGGGGAGGCTTCACACCACAATGCTGGCGGCTTGGATTCTCTCCTTTGCCGAATTTCTCACAATGAGGAATTTGTTTTAGGGTTAGCAAATCTTGTCTAATATTCTCATCAAAGGTTCTCCTTAAATAGGAGTTACAACACACATCTAGCCATCCAATATGGAGATGAAATCTCATCCATCCGGAAGGCTAAATACACACCAAATATTTAAATGCAGGAAATAACAAAATAAATTTTCCTCTCATGAATATAAAATTATTACCCAAGCATGGAATAGTTTTATATTCACAAAAATAAAATAACGTAAGTGCATAAATTAAAATATGCCTTCAAGTGGGCTTAGCACGCCGCGGGCGGAGGTTATAACGCTGTCTTCCGTTAGCATCGTCATATCTTCCGTTAGCATCATCATGGCTCTGAAAGTCTTTATGTTGTAACACCTTGGCAACCGGATCATCATCAAGTAGTGGTGGCGAGGCCGCGGCATCAGAGAGTCTTTTATCCAAGAAAATTGAGTCCCTTAGTGACATGATTCTTGACCTCTAACTTGTGATCTTCAAGAATTTGAGTAAAAGCATCCATTCTCCTGTCTTTTGTAGTCTTGTGGGCATCCATCAGTATCTTTTGAGCATTGTGGTCCATCTCAATAATATTAGAAGTAATATTCTGGTTCTAGAGAATATCATTTTGTGAAGTCTGATTTATTGAAGCTTGCTTTCAGTATATGTTACAGCAGGAGCAGCCCTAGTGAAGAATGCGACTGTGTTGGCTTTTAGCAGGTTGACTTCAAACCTGATGGAATTGATTTCAGTGGAAAGATCCGGTCTTACTTCCTTGATGAAATTATCAATATAGTGCTCCAACTATCTTCTTTGATCATTAAGCAAACCCTTCAGTGGAGCTAGGAATGTAGGTGACATCTGTTCAGCTTGATGAGATGTACCATATTCAAAGACATCTTCATCCATGTCCATGGCAATATCTCTTTCTTTTGAGTCAACCATCAGGTACTCTGAAGAATATGCATCAGCATGGACATCAGCATCAGTATTACCCTTGTCAAACTCAGAAGAGTCTATGTTATACACTGTTTTTGGAGCAGGGAGTTCAGTGTGAATCTCCCCCTCAACCTCAGCAATGTCCTTAGGGACATTCTGGTATTCTACAGTAATGTTGTGAACATCTTCTTACACTATTTTTGGAGCTTGTTCAGCCTCAACAGGAGAATTTGAAACCTACCACACAGGCTCATCAGGAATCTGATCTATTTTGTTCTAGAGATTCTCTAGAAAAGAGTCAAGCTTCTCCTGCATACCGGACTGAACTTGCTCCCCCTCAACAGGAGCATCTATCATGTTATACTCCCCCTTAATATTTGCACAGATGTTTTCCACTACTTACCCAATCAGAATTTTTAGAGCTTTAGCTGGAATATCTTCAGACTAAGATCCACCTAGTTGATTTCTTGCTTTAAGTTCAGGGGAAATTGGAACATGAGCACTTATATCCCTTCTTATCTCCTCAATAGACTCAGACAGTTAGGTATCATGTGGCAATTCCTCACTTTTCTCAAAAGAACTACTTTCTATTGTTTCCTCAGGGACTGCTATAGCTTTCTTTTTCTTCTTCTTAACACTCTGTTGATGTGGCAGCAGAACTCTATCCCACTCAAACATCTTGGAGTCCATTCTCCTCATGTGACAGATCTTTTTTCCTAGCCTCATGTTGAGGATCCCTGGAAGAGTATTATGTAAATACAGAGATAAAATCCTTCTTCAGTTAGTTTCTGGGATGCATTCCACTATTCTACCAAACAACACATTTCCCTAGTCTGTTCTCTTAGATAGAATTATCCTGGTCATGATTTCAAACATCTTTCAAGATATCATATCATGAGAACCTGTCTTGCAAAATAGAGCTTTTCTGACTATATCTGCACGAAACTTTCCTCTTAAATTCAGCTCCTTCCTTAAATCTGATCCAGTGGCATGCTTAGAGACCCACACCACTTTTGGGCTATGTTCACATCATCCTGATATAAGTCTCTATCTTCATCAGACTGCTTAACCTTGGGTAGTTACCGTGCTTTGTACAATCTATTGGGAGTGATTTTGACCTTATACCCACTGATGCAGGATTTAATTTTGTTTGATGAAGAGTCCATAGTGGCATTGTAGTATAGTTCAGAACTTCTCCCTTCCATATCAAGATAGGCTCAGACTGAACCAAACTTAGGTCAGCAACATCCAGTAAATGTAGAACCAGTAGAGCTTCCTATGGAGCATCCTTGAAACTGTTTCCCACGAGTTCTGAGCCCTCAAAATAGGAAATCCATTCCTTTCGGTGCCATTAGTTTCTGAGTTTATAAAGGTTTATCGAGCTTTCGTCGCCAGGAGATAGTAGGTCGAAAGAGCTAGGAATAATTTTTTTAATCTAAGCACAAACACTTCTATTTATACATGTCACTTATTTAAGAATGTGGAGAGATGCGTGTAAAGCCCCTAGCCAATACAACGTGACAATGTCACAGCTCCTGCTCTAGGCGATGCTACCGGGTTGCAGCCCAAGCACCCCAACCTCTCTCCAGCCCACTGGTGGGTTGTTGGTGGCCACAACCTCCCTTTGATGAGTGAACTCGATAGTTAAGTTGGGTCGTACGAGGACTTCCCAAGAGGTCACCCATCCCAGTACTACTCTCGCCCAAGCATGCTTAACTATGGAGTTCCTTCACCCATCCATAGTTAAGCTGGCTTGGGTGAGAGTAGTACTGGGATGGGTTACCTCCTGGGAAATCCCCGTACGGCCCAACTTAACTGTCGAGTTCGCTCATAAAAGGGAGGTTGTGGCCACCAATAACCCGCCAGTAGGATGGAGAGGGGTTGGGGTTCTTAGGCTGCAGCACAGTAACGCCGCCTAGAGCGGAGCCATGACACTGTCACGTTGGATCGGCTAGGGTCGTTGCAATAAAAGTTCCGCAGGCGGGTTGTGGGTGGCCACAACCTCCCTTTGATGAGCAAACTTGACAGTTAACTTGGGCCGTACGGGAACTTCCCAGGAGGTCACCCATCCCAGTACTAATCTCGCTCAAGCACGCTTAACTATGGAGTTCTTTCACTTCTCATCACCAATTGAGATTATTGTAACACCCCAAAATGAGTTGGCGGGTTGAAAATCATCGAGCGGAGCTCGACGAAACATCAAACAGAGCTCGACGAAGAGCGTCGAGTGGAGCTCGATGAAGGGATCATCGTCGAGTGGGGCTCAATGAAAATTCTATGCCTGTTATGATGGCTAGATTAACGAACTCAGCACCGTTCGACGAAATCTCACATGTTCGACTAATTCCGTTTGACAAAATGTTGAAATTGGATACTTCTTAGGCGGTGATTCGTGTTAGGTTGGTGTTATCCGGCCACTGAAGCGGTGCTTGGTTGTTCAGCCTTATCCCGAGCCGTTGATGTGTTTTGAGGGGAAGAAATCATGGGGCTGGTAGATAACCCGATGCCTTATCTGAAGAGGAATGGAATTTGGGAATCATTATGTCCTTTTTCTATTCACTTTCTTCCCGAGTCCTGGACTAGGAACTCTTGGCCCTTAGCGTTGAGTGCTCTGGTTGAGGTGCTGGAGAAGGTCTTGAGGCCAGAATCAAGAGCCGAAGTGAGAATCACGTAGAGGAAAGTGCGACGATCATTTCCGTCTGCGTAAAAAGGCTTTGTCATGGCTCCAAAGAGATTTTCAAGCATAACGATCTTTCTTCTTGGACAAGTGAAGTCCAAATTTTGCATGTGTATGGAATCCTCCACCAAAAGGTGGACTGTTAAGTGGATTCCGTTGGGTTGAAACTCGTATCCCCAAGTCAGTTTGCATATAGATCCGGAAATGTGGAGTACGGAATAGGCATACTGTGTGAAGCCCATCTATACAGGTTGGTCTGGATTGGTGATGTTTTCTTTTGCGAACCAGAGAATACTCCGCATATAAATGAGTATTTTACAGATTCTGGGGGTTATGCCTGCGAAGTGGAGTAATAGGAAGTACTGGAGAAGATCTCCAGGAAAATAACCGAGTGAAATCACAGTTTTGGTAACTTTTGATATTGTCGGGCGATAGTGGGTGTCGCCGACGTGCCATCAAGACTAAAGTCCATTTTTGATTGTGAAGCCAGTCCTTAGTGGACAACATGGCTATTGTGAGCTATGAGCTCTTAAAAGGCTTCGTGCCAAACAGATAAGGGAGAAGTCGACCAGCGTCATTTGTGGCGATTTGAGCAATGGGTAAAGGCTGACCTGTCTCTGTATTATGGTTGTCAACTTGAGTTGCCAGGGTTATTGGGCATTCGTTGTGACACATAATGAGAGTCTTAGGCCTACGTACCATCAAGACTAAAGTCTCCGGCTGTAGGCCGTAGAACATAATGCTCAAGTTTGCCTCTAAAACACCAATAATGTGCCCTGAGTGCACGGAGCATCGGGCCGTGTGGTCGTTATAAATTGGTCAGCAGAATGTTGACTGTTGCTTTGTTTGCCACCTTCTGGGTGGATTGTCTCTGTGCAGGTGTTGGAGAGCCGAGCGGGAAATAGCGGGCTGAAGCCCATGCTACTATGCTGGCCCTCGAAGGCCGAGTGGAATTGTTTTATCGTGTTCATGTGTGGTTGGCCTGCGTGAGGATGTTTGTAATCCATGCCTGTGAAGTTTAACTGTAAGGCCTTAAGGCCAACAAGTTATGTATTGTGTAAACATTCCTTGGAGATATATACATGTGGTTGTTTATATATCGTGGACATTCATGGTTAATGAGTTCAAATATAACACCTAATGCTTCTGCTAGAATGCTCTGAGTTAGGATGTGTGTACTGGTTTTGATATTCATAAGTAATGTCCCCGACTGTCTGTGGAATATGGCATGGGGCTCCGGCCGGACCTTCTGTTATATTTTATGTGACGGTCAGAGATGTTACAATTTGGTATCAGCTTGTCTTGGTCTTCCTCCTTCAAATTCGTGGTCGAATTCTTTTGAGGGGTGGCGAGCACGTGTGTGTGCGACCTGTTATAACATAAATGAACTCAAGAATGTCCACTTAGGATTGAAAATACACATATTTGGGGAACTTGTGCATTACTGGTATTTCTTTTTGCAATATATTAGTTTGTTAATTGTGTGTTTCATGATTGTAGGCGACTAGAGTGAATGAGAGGCAGCAAGAACCCCAGTATTTGATGTGGAGTCATACGCCAGTTGAGGTGCCAACACCTCCTCCTTCGGTAGATACAATCTGGTTGATCGCTGATGTGGCTTTGCAATGATCAAGGCCCAACATGAGAGGCATGAACATCCCTCTGTTTCAGTGGTGAATGAAATTTCGGTTAGTGTACTTGAGTAGATGGCAAGGGGAAGAGCATCGGTTCTGCCGTTGAATATGTGTCTGAGTCAAGGAGTGTACACGGTCGAGGAATACTTTCATGAATTTGTTGCGCTGAGACAACATGCAAAGTTTGTGTTTGAACCCGAGGAGACTAAGACCAACAGATTTTATGATGGTCTGCGCGATGAACTACAACGTCTATTGGTGGGTCCAAAGTTCATTGGATTTGATTCCTTGGTAATGATTGTTAGGTCTTTGTAAATGGACTTGAATAAGTTCATGGCAAGGCACGGGTTCAATGTGCCGATCTGTGCAAATATGTCAAAATCAAACTCTTGCAAGTGGAAGAAGAAATTACATCTATTGGAATCGACCTCTTCCACAATCATGGGAACAAAGAAAAGTTGTGGTCCATATGTTTGCTTTTCTTGTGGTAATGTAGGAGATCATGTCTGAGAATGTCGTGGTGATGCGCCAAGGATAACAAAAGCTAAGGTTGGAGCAATTGCAGGGCAAACTCAACACATTTGCTACTCATGTGGCAAAGAAGGACATAAAGCCCGAGAATGCCAAAGTGGCCCTTAGACAACACCAAACAAGAAGGGAATGTTTATGTATGTACATAAATAACTGTAATTATGTACCGTATAGTTCCTAGTAAGGAACGATGTATACAATAATACTTGTGTTCCATATATAAACATAGTTTGATGAATAATCAAGAAGTCATTTTCTTACGGCTTAATATATGTAAGACCCCCCTCCTGAAACACAAAACACGGCACGAGGGGAGTCTTATGCCCAGAGCGGCCGCCTTGCAGTAGTGCTAGCACATGGGCTAACCTGTACCACAAGACGCCTATCTCGCCGGCTATAACCAATATCAATCAATGCCAACCCAACCAAGAAAATAAAATAAAAGTCAATCCACACATAAGTAAAATAGTCCAAAAGTACATCAAGAAAAAGAAGCTACAACATGCTTCAAAAATATCAGAGTACGGGTAAAACTTGCCTAAAGTGCTACATCAAGAGGCTCTCAAACTCACTTCGGTGACTGACGGTAGCGACGACACCATCCATTCAGGCTCTATCGTTCCGGCCTGGCTGTCCTGCTGCAAAATCTGTGGCTGCTCTGACTGCGGGGTTTCCTCCTAAAAGGAAGACGTAGTAACCATTAGTCATAAAGACTAAGTGTCTATCACATCCGCTCCCCCGACGACTCCTCCGCACCAGGCGGAGAAAGGAACAATGTTACAATATATATAAGTAGAATAGAAGTACAAACAGGTGGTATAGAGTGAACAATATCAATGTATATAAGCAGCACAACAAATGAGTAAACCATCTACACTAGCAGTTCTACCATCTATAGCAGTATAACAAATATAGAGGTACAACAGAAAGTAACTCAACTTATATGAATGCCCATACAAACATATAAGTTGAGGATCGGCTCAGCAGTATAGTAACTCATCGTATAAGAGTACTCATACAAACTTATACGATAAGGATCTGTGTATGCAATGTAATGTAATGATATGAATGCAATGTAATGAGTCACCAATGATCACGCACATGTAATTGTTCTGTCGACATAGACTTGTAGTTCCCACTTTTCGAGCAGGTAGCTAACCTCCCAGGCGTCAACCATCGTGGTCAGGCGGTGACAGTGGAGCGGGCTTCTCCACTACTAGGAGGGCATCCACACTACCAAGTTAATGCCTCCGTATGCCTCAACGCTAAGAACACAACAGCGGTGCTCCCATGCGTACTACGACTCAGCGGGAGTCTCGGGTAGATGTGCACCGAGAACCAAGCCTCGAACTGGCCCATATTGTGACCCGGATGGAGCCTCGGAAAAAGTACGAGTACCAAGCCCAACCGTCCATTTGGCACGGAAGGAGCCCCGGGAATGAACACCGAAGATCAAGCCCAACCGCCCAAAGTTTATTTGTCAACTCCCGTCGGTGTTACGAATGGCGAGCCCGTAGACCTACCACACTATCCTTAACTCAAGATTACGAAACCGCATGTCGACTCACACCACATGCAATTTCACATCATCGTGGCATGGAAGGAGCCTCAGGAACGAACACCGAGGACCAAGCCCAACCGTCCACTTACGTTTCTTCTCAACATTACCAAACCAGTGCGTTCAAAACCCCCGCACTTACACCCTTTCACGACCGCATGCCCCAAGGTACTTATGGGTTCATTATTATTGTAAGGCTATTTCACACATTCATCATCTAAGGCCACGACCATTTGTTCGTAACAGTCATCACCAATTATATACAACATGTTCAAGCCAAGCTCATCATTATTCAACACATTACCACTGTCAAGTACGTTCTCAATATTTCATATATTTAAATCTTTTTCTAACCTCCACCAAATCAACTCGGTTGAGTGCGCCTTACTACACCATTTTTTTCATTAAGGATCTAACCAACAAATATCATTAACATATTTCACCCCAATCTGTTGGATCTCTAGTTGGATTTGGGCTAGGTTCACTAATTAGGATGTCTGACCCATAATGTATAGCTAGGGTGGCGTGTTTTGAGTCCTAGAGTCTAGCCTAAGTCATTAGGTTCAACCCTACATGGACCAGCCAGCAGAAGACCTCAGATAACTAAAGACTTAGAGAAAATCAAGTTCAGTATATAAGTTCGACATTCGTCGAACTCAGCTCAACGATCGTCGATCAGTGATCGACGAACTCAGAGTTAATTCTCTGAGTTGAGCTCGACGATATTCGAGCTCAGGTAGACGAAGTCTGGATTTCAACTTCAACACATTCATTCCAGAATGCTTTCTCTAAACTCATCTCGACGAAGGTAGATTATCAGCTCGACGAACTTGTAGCGCAGAATTGGCAAGCTATTCACAGAATGCAGGTCGCTGAGCTCAAGTCAACGAACTTGGATCTCAGGTCGACGAACTTGGATCTCAGGTCGACGAACAAGTTTTCTCAGGTCGACGAATAAGATTTCTCAGCTTGACGAACTTGGATCTCAGGTCGACGAAATCTATTCTATGGTCGACGATTTTTGTTGCAGTTCCAGACTTACAGTTTTCCGTATTTTCTGTTCTTTATTCCATATTATTTAGCAGTGATTTCCTGAAGTAATTAATGCTTATATTCTCTGAATATATCTAGTACTGGCAGCATTGATTATGATCTTCATCAGGATAATTACTTGCTTAATTAATCGAGACAGTTGGGGAGACTCATCAATGCAAATATTCTC
This sequence comes from Platanthera guangdongensis, assembly GCA_039583875.1. Taxonomy (NCBI): domain Eukaryota; kingdom Viridiplantae; phylum Streptophyta; class Magnoliopsida; order Asparagales; family Orchidaceae; genus Platanthera; species Platanthera guangdongensis. The sequence goes on along the minus strand of CM077160.1, from coordinate 17,049,724 downwards.
CAGCCGATTTTCATTTTCCAAGCCTTCAGTAATTAATACTTGAGAATTCAAAATTCAAAGGAGAAATTGAATAGAGAATATAAAAGGGATTTTCTTTTTTAGAAGATATACGGCAGAGAGTGATACAGAACCAGAGAACATACAAAAAATCACTCAGACATTCTCTGTGCAGAAAACACTTTGTTTTCACCTTGATTTCTATGAAGAAGAAGAAGAACAACAAACACTAAATCAAGAGTCTTCTTCAACTCCAGGAGCTTTCAAGGACAACAATCACTATCTGTCAGAAGTTCCTGGCTTACTACAAGTCAATGCTGAAAACCTACTACACCATGTGCAAGGATTCAAGTGATTTTTGGAGAAGCCTTGATAACAGCAATCCACTTGTCTTCTCAGTTGTTTGAGAAAGAGAAGACACCATCAATCTCTCTCCCCCTCCTATATAAAGGGTTTATTAACTCCCTTCAAAAGTTTATTTTGGTTTTTGGGCACCTGATGAAAAGCTCAAAGATGGCAGTCACCTGATCAAAACTTGCTAGTGGATTCCTACTAGGGTGATAGAAGAGTGGATGTACCCAGGTTGGGGAACGACTATAAAATTTCTTGTGTTGTCTGGTTGCCCTTTTTCTAGTTGTTCTTGCTGTGGCTATGATAGGATAGTTGTGATGTGATATATTTCTATGCTGAGTTAGATTAGAACTTTCTGTTAATATTGGTATCAATAATTCATTACTCTGATATAAAATCTTAAACAGCCAAAAAGTTTTAAATACTCTATTCACCACCCCCCCCCCCTCTAGAGTAAATCAGATCTAACCCTCATCTTTCAATTGGTATCAGAGCAGGTTCCTTTGGTTGTACAAGCTGACACTTGAACCAAAAGATTCTTTGTTAGATCTGATCCTAGTTTTATTTATTTCACAGCATGGAACAGAACAAAGACTATGCAAGCACCAGACCTCCAGTCTGCAATTTGAATAAATTTGCAATCTGGAAGGCAAGAATTAGGCTTTATATGAATTTTATTGATGAGGACATGTATAATTCTATTTTGACAGGTCTTCTTCATCCAATAGCTGCTACATCAACCTCTATGTTAAAGCCAAAATTTGACATTTGTGGAGTTCGGGGTCACAAAAGAGGGGTGACCGCGCACCTACTACCCTCAGGCGAATGATCTAGGCACAAGACTAGGAATACAAGGGACATACCCAAGGTCTCAGCGTGGAGGTCCCACCGCATACTCGGAAGACTAACAAACTCTTCCCCTCCCAAGCCAAAGACTGAGTTAAGATACCTTCAGAGGGCACTCTTGGCCAACCGGAAATCTAAGGAGGATCTCAAGACCAACTCTCTCCTATCTAGATGTGTCTCCTTGGGTCTATGAAAAATGTTCCTCACCCGCCCTTCCAATGGAGAAATCTCGCCGAGCAATTCTTCTTTACGTAGCCTCAATTAGGTGCCCAACAACGTAATATAGGCCTTCTAGGGAGAACACAAGGCATCGCAAGCATTTTAATTTAAAAGAATATAAATTCCATACTTCGGCACGCAGGCCGGCAACATAAGTAAAATAGGCCTTCGAGGACCGACACAAACTTGGGCTTAAGCCCGCTATTGTCCGCTTGGTACTGGAGCAACTGTACGCTGACGTCTCGACAAGCAGCGGCAAGCTAAACATTGGTCGACTGAAGGCGACCCAATAATATTGCACCCACCCTTTTTCGGGGCTATGCCATTTATTCCCTACAAATAGATAATACGCAACTTCCTCGGAGTTTTCTCCGGGAACCCCAGAATATCACCAATCCGGCTCACACGACTAGATGGGCTTCACACAGCATGCCTAAATCCATACTCACCCTTCCGGATACTAAATGTAATTAATTATGGGGATGTACATATCAACCCGTCGGAGAGCTCCCTTCACCCACCCAATAGTGGAGAGAGGATTCCATGAAAATATGTTAATTGAGGGCTTCACCTGCCCAAGAAGAAACTTCGTTACCCTTGATGCGTGTTTTGACGATAGCTTGGGGAGAGGAGCTCCTAGCCGACCTTGCTCTAGGCGACTGCGGCGGTGAAGGAGAGCTAGGGCTCGGCCAGCCTTGATAGGGCTCGAGTAAAGTTTGGATCTATAACTTTTGGGTGGTCGGAGTTTGGAGATAGCCGGTTTGGTAGACAATCTCTCGAGTGTGGAAATGGTCATTTCCACACTTATAACAAGGACAACAGATAGTATTTCTTCTACTAGAATGATTAAAAGCAAAATCAAGAAAATAATTCACTCCATTGATGTAAGTAGGTTGCTGCCGATCACCGATATTCATCCACCTTTTATCCATTGCACTATATATCAACAAAAAACACATTTAATAGAAAGATAATATTAAGGATTTATAGTACAAAGTAACAAAAAAAATTTCACAAAATTATTGAAGAAAATGGTTAGATTAAGAATTTGCCTTATTGCTTCTTCTCCTATCATATAACATGATATTAAAAAATAAGTTGGGTTTCATTGTTTACAATAGAAACTTATATCAGAGAGAATGTATTTGATATTCCTCAAACAAAAATAAATTTTTCCTTACATATAAGGTTCACGAAAAGTTTCAATTTGAAGGTTAACTAGGTTGAAAAGTTGACATAAAACAAAGTGAAAAAATCAATTCGCCAATCTCTCCAATAACATTCAACGACAACATTTAAAAAAATTACCAAAAACATCAACACATGGAGTTTTTCAAAAACCTACCATAAAATAGAATTGAATTTAATAACCAACTAACATCAACGTATGGAAATATTAATAATTGTATCACAAATTTGACATGATCAATTGTGTTAGGCTTACTTTCTTCCGACATCACAAATATTTTAATGATGGTTAGTCGAATTGATTTAAAATGAGCACTGAATCATTAAGTTTTCTAAAAAAAATTCAACACTCTAAAACTAACCGAACCCACAGACATGGAGGTTAAACCCAAAAAAACAAAAAACTCTGAGCCTAAATTATAAAGCTGCATATATTCACCATTAAAATTTTGTTGAATTGAAATTCAAATCAATATTCAAATGTACATGAAATTAAATATCATTTGACTATAATTTTATGATATTGAATTTCGAAAATATGTAGCATTGAAGTTATATGGAGACAGTTATAAAATCGCGATTACGATTTAACAATTCCAAATCTGTAGAAATTTGAATTAAACAAAATCAGGCATTTAAAAATATCATCATTAAAAATTTTCAATAAATAAAAATACCAATATTAAAAGCATACATCAGACACAACATCAAGCATTGAAAAATATCAATTTTAAATGTCTGGAACACGCTTGCAATATTCATTCCAAAAAAAGTAAAACTCCAAGATTGGTTTGAGGAACTTACCAAGAAAGATATCTATATATAAAAATTAGAAAAATTGGTCGTGAAAGCCACTAAAAAGAATAACCACATTAATTACGGTTTAGGTTGCGCAAATACAAAACAATAGAAATTTGATCTCAATTAAAATGTTTAGATTTTCGTTTGACCGGGGCACCATGTAAAGCGTTAAGATTTGTTATAATATTTGCAATTAAAAAAACTATTACAAATGAAATAAAATAAGCATAATCAAGCTAGCAACAATAAGAAATGATGAAATTGGGAGGTAAATGTAGAAATTTTGTTTCAATTTTCCATTTCTTCAGTAGAAGTATGAAATTGGGTGCAATGCTTGTTAAAAAAAACTATCATGTCATGAACTCAATTTTTAAAACTATAACAATATCCCTTACAAATGAAAAAACGTGAACATAAGTGGACAAAAAGTTGTTGATTAAGGTATTTAGTTATACTATTATACATTTGAAGAATAAAATAGATTCAGGAACCATACAATAATCATGAAACTATAAATAAAGACAATGATTTTACAATTTTAACAAAGAAAATGTAGATTTTCAATTTCTATTGTAGCAAAAAATTGACATAAACAAAAATGAAGAGTGTCAAAACTTGGTGGATAGTGTTCAACAAAAATGTAAAACGAAGGGTTGCCTTTGTAGACGATTGCATAGTCTTACCCCTAGCAACATAAACAGTGAGAATCTTATGAACGAAACCAATGGACAAGCACACACAATATCTGAGCATCGATAGGGAAGATACAGTTGTCAAGGAAGAGCACATGAGGGAGGGGAAGCGAGATTTTCAAATCCCGGAAACTGATCGCAGGCCCTCATCACTGACATAATTGGCGTGGATGAAATTAGGGCACGATTTGCTATAGGAAGATGGGATGGAGGTCGGACTGCTCGTCATCACCCGACATCAAAGAGGGTCATAGGGAATGATAGAGAAGATGAAATTTCATACACAAGCACGTGCCCTATGACAATTAGAGGCGGTGTTTGGGGAAACTTCCGATTAGAAATGCAAATGAGAAAAAGTTTAGGGTCTTTTCAGTTCGACGGAATTGAAATTGATGAATTGGAATTCAACAATTCCAAAATCCGAAGGAATTGAGATTTTGCCAATTATGATGTTCAGCTGCAAGATGGAATTGGCCAAAACTCATGGAATTGAAAATGAAAATATCATATTATGGAGCACAAATATTCTCAAAAAAAAATTTCAAAATAATATCATATATATTCTAAAAATTTTTATCAAAATAATCATATACAAATTTTCAAAATAATCTCATTAATCAATAAGAAACATGAATAAAATTTCATTCACTGTTTGCATTTATAAAGGTCTGTCAAAACTGAGTTGGATTGAAAATATCAGTATAAAAAAATAGAAATTTTGTATGATAAAGTTCTGCCAATAGTATACTTACACAAATTATTTTTTCTATATGCTCGTTTTCCACTGAATCGGAAATAGAGTAGACAGCAGAAACCCTGCAGACGACGTGGAAGATGAAATCGGAGAAAAAACTTCACGGCACCAGCAAAAACACTAGACACCGTAATCTATAGAAAAAAATGAAGAGAATAGGAGAAACAAACTAGAAGAGGAAGATAACAGGAGAAACGAAATGAGAAGAGGAAGACATGCGTCACTGCCGGCTAAATCAGTGGCACGAATGGCACTACGAAAAGGGGAAGGAGGCGCGAGGGCGGGGTTGCGCACGTTCTTCAACCAAAATATGAGGGTTGGGACAAAAATTGAGATTATGCTATTTTGAAAACCCACGGCTTTCATCAATTCTGATTCTTACCCCATTTCTTTTCAACCGATCGCTTGGAAAAGATCTATTAATGGTGAAACTCAAAACCAAATGAGAAAAACCCATGAACAAAAAGGACCCTTATCGTTACTTGTCCTCGCAAAAAAATGATCGCACCGTGGCATGCTTCGGTGAAGTGGTAGTCACAAATGGAAGTTCACGCCGGCTTTGCGGATTCGTCAGCGTTTCGCAATCCTTCAATTGTTGTCGCACGAGATGGTTCTGAGGACAAGGAGACATGTGATTTTGGAGATGTGGAGGTTCCGGTAGAGTTGGGGAAACTGTCAATCCAGAGAGGCAGAATGGTGGAAATGGTAGAAACTGGAACCGCCAGATAAATTTAGGGCCCTAAATTTATTATTTTTCTATTTTTTTTAGAGAGAAGTTGGTATAATGCAGTTATGTTCAATTAATTTTGTTAATATATAGACACCCTAAATTTAAATTAAACTTAAAAATCTAATTTTTAATTTCTATTCAAAGTCTTTAGGCAGCCCAGCCCTGCTCGTTCTCTTCTCACATCATTCAAGGTTTTTGGAACTCAGTCACACGCCTCTCCTTCTCTCCCCCAATAGCCGATCTTTTTGAACCCTATCGGCACCGTAAAGCACTACATCCTTTCTCGTCGACACCAACATCAATGGGAAGGTATTTTGCGCCATTCGCGTTGACATTTCCAGCCTCCCGGAACGGTCAATAAGCCTTATTTTGCTTGATTTCAGTCCAATTTGTGAGAAATTTATGTGTGATTTTTCTTATTTTAGTCTTCTATTTTAGTGTCCCTTCATAGTTGAATATTTGCATGCATATTGATTTTTAGGTTTTGGTAGAGATTTTTTTTTTTGGATTTGAACGAATGCTCTCTATTTTATGGCTTTTGGGGTAAATTCTATCCTCTCTACTTGAACACAATATATGCATAAGTACTTAGAGTTTACTCGTGCTGTGCTATATGATGAAATTGTGTGCCTTTTTGTTGCTTGCTAGAAAGATGAGGAAAAGTGATCAATATGATCTATTGTGATAAAGAAAGGTAACTAAGTAATATTTGGTTATGTTTGATACCTTCACAATGATTCTTGAATATGTATCTTTGATGAAACATGTTAAAAAAATCATCTTATATTTGTAAATGAGTTGTGCTTCTGATAATTTGAAAGTCATAATTTCTTTAAAATGAGTTTTATTTGCCCTTTAGATGCGTTGTTTTTGTAACTGTTAAATCTTTTTTTAACTATGATAAAATAGGCTGTTTAAGTATGCAAATATTTGGATTTATAAGGCTCATTTAAAATAGGAATCTATTTATTTAATTTATAATCATTTGCATACCAATTTTTTTCATTTAGCAATTTGGTGTGTACATAAAGATATTATGTTGTACATATATAGTGATAGTGAAGTATACTTAATCCTTGGCTGCCCATAGCTATTATTGATGTGGCCATAACATCACTCCTTTTATTTTGGAGGTAAGTTATGTTTATTTGGGAGGGATCATAGTAGTCACTAATTATTTAGCCAGAATACAAGCTAAAAGTTTTTGTGACAAAAAACTTTTATCACTAACATTTGGCAATTTGTGAAAAAATTTTATTTACTCACTAATTAAAACACATTTTGAGACAATTTTATTTACTCACTAATTTAGGAAAGAATTAGGATGGGGCTGGAGATAATCTAGTCGAAATTAATTAGTTTACATTATATGTTTAATGATGTTCAGTGGGCTTCCGCTGTCTACCAGGATCCAGGATACAGTGAAGTTCTGGACTGCTGCCTACACCAGTAGCGTGTCGTAGAACGGATCCTCATGATCCGGTATGTTGAAAGACTTTGTTTTCAAGGTCAGTTAACACCAAGAGGTGGTGAATAGTTTTTAGGACTCTTTTTAAATTACCTAGACCTATACCTTATTTTGTTATGCTTGGTGATTAGTTAGTTTTCGCTTTCAAGCACATCAACCAGACGATAGATATTTTATAGTGGTTCCCCAGAGTATGGGTACGTCCACTGTACCTCTGCGCCCATCTAACTGTATATTAGACAAGGCTCTTCTCCTTAATCTCGAATACAAGGAGCTTACAACACGATCCCATAGGACCACTCAGTCTTCTTCAAGACCTACAACTCAGGCAATATGCCCTACCACTCAGATCCCAACTAGATCCTACCTCAGCCTTTTATAACGCAGGCCTAACACTCAGATTCATACAAGAATCCTCCACCCAAATCAACTACAGATCTTACCTCAACTTTATAATGCTGGCCTACAATCGGATTCACTAAGGAATATTACACTCAGATCCAGGATTGGATCCTGCAGAAAATAACAATGATTTGAAACAATCAGACACTAGAGAAATATCTACGTGTCTGTCTTCCTGGGCAAAACCTGAGTCTCCCCTAACCTCTTCTTCACAGCAATATGTTGACAGATATCTTCAGATGAATCACAGTTTGTTCTGGAAGTAGCTTGCAGAAACCTCTGCCTCTTCTTTTTCAAGAATTAGTCCAGACCTTGTTATTGCAGATGAATATTGCAGCAGCTATCACTTTTCTCTTTCAGGTTGACTGAATCTGAACAAGACCTTTAGGCTCGGTAGCAATGGCGAGGAAGAAGACGATATACAGCTGCAATGCGAAATCATAAAACACTAATTGCTTGTTGTCGACTCAGCAAATCTTTTCCTTTTATTGACCCTCGATCAATGGCTCTTTGCACTGTGGGCCCAGCCTTAATTGCCAATCTTCCACCTTCCATTTGCAGAATACAAAAAAAGCTATCCCCGACACCATCAATGGCTTACTCCATCTTTCCCGAAAAAAATTTGAACTGCGATGTCTTTGTTGACTTTTGTTGGCTCATACTGACGTCAGCCATTCTGGACTTAGCCAAATTCATGGAATTGCTCCAGGCATTGAGAGCGTTGAGTGAATGTCCATCACTCAATAATTCTAGACTTAGTATTTTCTTCAATTCATCCAGGCATTGAGAGGATTGAGTGAATGGGCTACACTCAAGAATTCTAGACTTAATCATTTTCCAGTTCATTCAGGCGTTGAGAGCATTAAGTGAGTAAGCTTCTTTTAAAACTTTTTGCGTTAGCTTAATCTTCTTTAGTTTGAAGGCGTTGAGTGAGTTGGCCTCAGTCAATGCTTTTAAACTTAGGCAATTTTCCTTCTGTCTGATGGCGTTGAGTGAGCTAGCATCTGAAAGATATGGTACCTAAACACCTAGAGGGGGGGGGGGTGAATAGGTGACCTAATCCTTTTCTAACTTTGTTGGCAGCCAAACAGTTATATCACAGATTTCTAACTACTTTTGCACAGCAAACAGCAATAATAAAACATACACAGCTAATCCACAGCACAATCACAGCACAGCACACAGTGTTTTATAGTGGTTCCCCAAGATATGGGTACATCCACTTTCCCCCTTCGCCTATCTAGCAGTGTACTAGATTCGGCCAAACTTCTCCACTGTCTCAGAACCCAAATTGGTTCCTACACCTCAGGCCCAAAGCCTTACAACTCAGCTTTATCCCAAAGCCTACACTCAGCCAATCAAGGCCTACACTCAGCCAACCAGGCCTACACTCAGTGATCTCAATCTCCTACACTCAGGCTCACAAGCCCTACCCTCAGAATTTATAAATATAGGCTTACAATTCACTCAGATCCAAAGGATCATACAAGTTAAAATGTATTACAAATAATAACTCTACAACTCAGAATTAAAGGAGGGGAGTTGAGAGATTCTTGATGAGTTCTTGGAAGAACTCAGGTGGATTCACCCTGACTTAGCTTTCTTCAAAGCTTCTTGAGTAGAACTGAATAAGACTGAATCCTCTGCAGTTGTTCCTTGACCTCTGCCACTTAAGATCCAGAATTAAATCTGAATCCTTCTTCTCAGCCTAGTTCCAGAGGCTGATTTCTTGGATGGAGCCCTCTCTCTCCAACTTCTTAGATCTGCACTTGAACTGCTAGATCATCTTGTGTTGATACTCTTTGTACCACTTTAATAATTACTTCAACAAGGTGATCAACCTTAACAATAATCTGATCAACAACTTCAACAACTCTGAACAACAGTTTCTGTAAACTGTAGGTGCCTATTTATAGGCTTTCTTCATGGTAACCGGCTGGACCGGTTCATAACTGACTTCTGATATCTCTGACAGGAGCTGTAGACCGGCTGGAACGGCAGCTGTTAAATCATCCAGTCACTTCTTGAAAATCTCTAACTGTCTGTAAGTGTCGAGACTTTCTGTCTTTAAGTGTCGACACTTATAGTCCAAGTGTCGACACATGTTGTGTAAGTGTCGACACAAGTATACAAGGTGTCGACACAACTTCTTGTATGTCTTGACACAGATTCTTCTGCATGTGTCGACACTGAAATTGAGTGTCGACACAAGTACTTGTTCTTCTAGCTTTTGCTGAATTCTTCTATGTGTCGACACATCTCCTTTATGTCGACACATCTTCTTGTGTTGAATCTGTCAAGTGTCGACACTGCTTCTTGGTGTCGACATATAGTCTTCTATGTTGAATCTTGCTGAGTGTCGACACACCTTCTTCTTGTTGAGACTTCAGCTGAGTGTCGACACATTCCCATAGTGTCGACACTTGTACTTAGAATAATTTGTTGTTCTTTGTGTTCTTTACTAAGTGTCGACACAGCTTCTTGTGTCGACACTTTCTTCAAGTGTTGAGTCTTTAGCTAAGTGTCGACACATTGTGCTGGGTGTCGACACTTACATCAAGTGTTGACTCTACTGGTTGTGTGTCGACACATTGTGCTGGGTGTCGACACATACTTCAAGTGCTGACTCTTCTGCATAGTGTCGACACATTGTGTTGAGTGTCGACACTTGTACTTAGACTCTGCAGACTTTTGCTGAGTGTCGACACAACTCCAAGTGTCGACACTTTCTGGTGTAGACACAGCTTCACTGAGTGTCGACACAGCTCCTTGTGTCGACACTTTCTGTCTGCACTTTTCTTCACTGAGTGTCGACACAGATCCAAGTGTCGACACTTTCTGTCTGGTGTCGACTCTGCATCCCAGGTGTCGACACAATGACTCCAAGTGTGGACACTGCTTGTCTGCATGTTGACACAAGTCTTCTTAAGTGTCGACACTTTCCCTCTAGGTGTCGACACATGGACTTAGAAACTTTTTGCTTCAGTCCAGTGATTTCTTAACCTGCACAAGTAACTCAAAGAGACATCAAATACAATATGATGTATATCATTGAGTTGGGTGAGGCTTCTTCAAATTAGGTACATTTGACCAATGTACCCAACAATCTCCCCCTATTTGGAGAAGTCATAACCCTTAGTCAATGATATACACCATTCATAATTAAAAATTACAGAATGATGTAAAGCAGATTATAAACAGCAGGGTAAACATAAACATGTAATATTTCACACATGTATACACATTCAACATTGTAGAACAAACAAGAAATAGACATATTCTCAGAACAATCATGAAATATATTTATCATATATTGTTCTAACATTTTTCTAATACATCTTCAATGGTTTACAAAAATGTTTTTCATTCAAAAGATTACAACAATCTTCAAGTCAATTCCTAATCTATTTCTGGTCTGGTTCTTTGATAACAATGCCTTTGCCAGGTTGGACTTGAGCTTTGACAGTGGTTTCAGCAGTTTCAGCAACAGCAGGCTTCTTGCCTTTTAAGTCCTTCTTCTTCAGCTCTTCTGCTTTGATTTTCTACCTCTCAAAATTGTGATATGGCTTGGGGAAGTACTTGCTAGGCTTCACTGCAGTAGGAGGTAGTTTTCCCAGCTTTGCCTTTCTTCTATATTGAACAATGGCCTCTTGTCTTATTTCATGTTTCCTCCATTCTGCTTCAGAGAACCACTTGTTCCTTTGATGAGCATTGTCCTTGGCAGCTTTCGAGGCAGTTAAAATTATATTTCTAGAGGTAGGGCTCCACTGTTCAAAGTCTGGCCTTTGTTCTGCTTGTTCCCTAAACCTCTTCTTTGACAACCTTGCCTCTTCTTCTTTCTCTAATGCCTCTTGCATAGCTGTAGAAATAGGTTGAACAACCTTTTCTAGAACAACATTTGACTTCCCTGCAGTTGGGCTATACATCTGGTGAATATCAGCTTGCACCATGTCAAAATCTGGTGGAGGATATATGACCTGAGCTACCTCTAGTTGCGCACCTCCAAGATATGCACTTTGAATCCCAGATTCAGCAACATTGTCATCATCACAGAGTGGAGGATAGCCCAGTGTAGCTCTGATGGAATTAGATATCCATTTTGCATGGTCAGAGCTAGCTTTGACTAAAACTCTCTCCCCCTTTATGACTTCTTGGGCAACATGATCTCTTAAATCATCCTTCTGGAATCTGATTTGACTATCTAAGTACCTGATTCCATCTTTAAAGTAAGGTTTTAGCTTAGTGAGCTGTTCAGAGATGGCCTTCTGGGAATCTTGAATTGCAGTCTTGACAGCAGTAATCTCAGCTTGAAATACTTTATCAAAGTCAGCCTTAACTGCAGCAGCAGATGTAGAAGGTTCAACAGTCTTATTCTTCAATTCAGTGACTATAGCATTGTGAGATTGTGTGAGATTGTCATTCATTCTGAGTTGGTTTTCCAGCACATATCCTTGCTTCAATGCTATATCATCTACTTGTACTTTTATCTTCTCTTGGTGTGTTGCCAGATACACCACTACATTGCCACCCTTGTGGAAGCAGTCTGTCATCTCTTTCTTGTTAAGGTTCATTTCAAACCTTATAGACTTTATTTCTTGTGCAAGATCAAACTGTAGGGTCTTGTGCCCTTCATCCACATATGTCTCAATTGCCTTTCTTTGCTCATCCAATTATATCTGTAGTGCAACCATTAAAGCACTATAATCAGCAGTTGGAGCTTGCTGAACTATAGGCTGTGGGGCAATGGAATGCAAGGCCTTCTTATAACTCTGGCTTCTCCTCTTGAAGACATAGAGTTTCTTCTTCTTGGCCCTAGCACTCTCCTCATCTTCAGAGGCAGAAGTGCTGGCTATCTCAACCCTATCCCTAGGGATTTGAGGTTTTTCAGCTTGCACATCAAGTGTCTTCTCAGTTTCTTGACTTAAAGGCTCTTCCAGAACTTGCATTTGCTCCCCCTCAGCAGCAGCAGTATCTTTTCCAGTAGCCTCTTTGTCCATGTCAAAATCAACTTGATCTAGATTGAGAAATAGATCTTCCATGGTGAACTCTTGAGGTGATTGAGCTGGAGATATTCTGTGCTCTTCAACCACTGGAATAGCAGATGTGCCTTTGATAACAACATCTGGTTCTTGGCTAGGCAGCTGAGTTTGCTGAGGAACATCAGACAAATTAGCATCTTCTATAAGATATTCTAAAGTTTTTAGGTCAGTGAGTACCTCTTGGATGATGATGGTGGCTTGCTCACTGTCCAGTGTAGATAGTTCCTCGACAACTGGTAGCTCCCCCTGGCTGTGATCCCTATGGATGGGGCTAGCTTGAGGCAGCTCCCCCTGGATCTCAGCTATATCTTGAGCAGTAGGGGTCTTCTCTGCAGCCACTTCCTCTTGATCATCAGGAGTGAAAACTACTTGTTCTTCACTCCCTGAACTGCTGGAGGACTCCTGTGCCACAGGAGCTGTCTTCCTTTTCTTCCTTGGAGGAGAATCTTTCTTAGTAACTGTCTTCTCTGGGGTAGGCATTTCCTTGGACAACACCCTGTCCCATCTGGAAAATATCCTTTGATCCATCTTCCTCATGTGGTTGATCTTACTTCCTGCAGCTGTATTCATTACCTCTGGTATGGTACCAGCTAGGTAGAGACTAAGTATTCTGCCCAGGTTGGGCTTCTTCAGACTCTCCTTGATCTTGTCAAACACTATCATTGACCAATCAGTTTTAATAGTGAAGATAATTCTTGTCATGATTTCAAACATGTAGGCAGACACTCTGTCATGCCCTCCAGTCTTGCTGAGTAAGACTTTTCCTACAATTTCAGACATGAACTTTCCTTGGTTATTCATGCCTTTTCTGTTGAATACAGATCCTATCTTCATCTTAGGATCAAGACCACACCAGGTTAAAGCTTCCCTGGTCTTTTAAGCAGTTACTTCTTCTTCATCTTGTGTTTTAGGTAGCTGGAGTACCTTCCTCAGACTTTTTGGTGAAATCTTGACCTTAGATCCATGAACTCTGGATTTGATTCTGTATCCAGATTCATCTACAGCAGCTCCATTAAGGAATTCAAGAACTTCCTTTTTCCAAATCTTTGTTGGTTCTGAAACTAAGTATTCCAATCCAGAATCGTCGACTAGGGTTACTACCGCCTTGATTTCCGTATCTGCATCATCGAACGCGCCGCGCACTAGCTCATAGCACTCGTTAACGTTCTCCTCAAGCTTAGGAGCCATTAGGGTTTGGAGAATTTGTCTTTAGAAAAGAGAAGTGTCGACACAATAGTTTTGGTCTCGAAACTTTGAAAGGGTGTCGACAAACAAAGACAGAACCCTATTTATACCTGTCTAATTTTGAAGATGAACAGGAGGGACAGCTATCTTAGGATGTGTCGACACTGGCAATAAGTGTCGACACTGACTTATAATGTCTCGACACACATGTGTCGACACAAGTTTAGTCAACAGATTTTATGTGTCGACACTTGGTTATGTATCGACACAACATAACTCGACACATTGTCGAGACTTTACTTAGAAAAATTATGAGTAAAACTTAAGTGTCGACACCACATTGGATGTGTCGACACCTACTAGACATGTGTCGACACTAACATTCTGAAGTGTCGACACCAACATCCTAAATGTGTCGACACCTTTTTCCTGAAGTGTCGACACCACTATTCTGTGTCGACATAGACTTGTCTATGTGTCGACACCTTTTGACTTAGTCATTTTGAAATCTGTAAACTTACTCTAAGTTTATCATTCCTAGTTCAATTTTGAATCTATTGAACTTAGCTTCTTCTAGTGGCTTAGTAAACATATCAGCTACTTGTTCATCTGTTTTAACATATTTTAATAAAATATCTTCTCTTTCTACATGCTCCCTAAGAAAATGATATTTAATCTCAATATGTTTTGTCCTACTATGGGATACAGGGTTATTAGCTATTGAAATAACACTTGTAGAATCACAGAAAAGTGGAGTTCTACTTAACTGAAATCCATAGTCCTCTAGCTGATGTTGAATCCATAGAAGTTGAGCACAGCAACTTCCTGCAGCCACATACTCTAACTCAGCTGTGGAGATAGCCACACTGGTTTGCTTCTTGCTACTCCATGAAATTAGTCTCCCACCTAGGAATTGACAGGTTGCAGTAGTGCTGTTTCTATCCTCTTTGCATCCTGCAAAGTCTGCATCTAAATAACCTGTTAGATCAAAATCTCCATTCCTAGGGTACCAGAGGCCTAGATAGGGAGTGCCCTTTAGATACCTCAATATTCTTTTGACTGCATTCAAATGAGACTCTTTAGGGCAGGCTTGATACCTTGCACAAACACATGTAGCATACATGATGTCTGGTCTACTAGCAGTCAAGTATAATAGGGAGCCAACTATCCCTCTATACAAGGATTCATCTACAGGTTTCCCTGCATCATCCTTGCTAAGAGACATACTTGACCCCATAGGAGTCTTCATGGTGCTGGATGAATCCATACCATACTTCCTTATGAGTTCTAGGGTGAACTTTGACTGACAAATGGACAAACCACTCTCAGTCTGTTTAACTTGGAGACCCAAGAAAAACTTCAGCTCTCCCATACTGCTCATCTCAAACTGACCTTGCATAAGTTTTGCAAATTTTTTGCAAAGGCTGCTTTCAGTAGACCCAAATATAATGTCATCTACATATATTTGGACTAGTATGACTTTGCCTCTAGATTCCCTAAGGAATAGAGTCTTATCTATTTTCCCCCTTGAGAATTTGTTCTCAATGAGGAAACTAGATAGGGTTTCATTCCAAGCCCTAGGGGCTTGCTTTAACCCATATAAAGCTTTCCTAAGTCTATAGACATAATGAGGTAGAGTTGGATCAACAAAACCTGAAGGCTGCTCCACATAGACTTCTTCTTTCAAATTACCATTTAGGAATGCTGACTTGACATCCATTTGGTACACCTTGAATCCTTGATAGGTTGCATAGGCCAAGAACATTCTTATGGCTTCCAGTCTGGCTACTGGAGCAAAGGTTTGATCAAAATCAATACCTTCTTCTTGTCTATATCCTTTAGCAACCAGTCTAGCTTTATTCTTAATGATGACCCCTTGTTCATCCATCTTATTCCTGTAGATCCACTTAGTTCCTATTACATTATGGTCTTTAGGTTTAGGAACCAGTTCCCAAACCTTGTACCTTTTGAACTGATTAAGCTCTTCTTGCATTGCTTCAGTCCATTGTGGATCCATTATTGCTTCTTCAAATCTGTTAGGTTCAACTTGAGACAAAAAGCTGGAATAGATTGCAGCATTCTGATTTCTGCTCCTTGTTTGAACTCCTTGTCTTGGATCTCCAATAATCAGCTCTACTGGATGATCTCTAAGATGCCTGTGGGCTGGAGGCATCCTCACTTCAGGTTGAACCACTTCAGCATCTGCATCATGCTGTATACCTTGGATTTCTTCAGCAATTGGCACATGTAGTTCTCCCCCTGGACAGCAGCTACTCTCCTCTCCTTGCTGTCTTGCAGCAGGCACTTCTTCTATAGTAAGCTTGTCCATTTTCTTTGTCAAACCTGTGGGGCTGCATACACTGCTAGACAACTCATTATTAATAAGTTTAGTCTCATCAAAAACTACATGCACTGATTCTTCTACAACTTGTGTAGTCAAGTTGTAGACTCTATAAGCCTTACTATTATTGCTGTACCCAACAAAAATTCCCTCTTGGGACTTAGCAGCAAACTTAGTTATGTAAGACTTCCCATTGTTAAGTATGAAGCATTTGCAACCAAAGATCCTGAAATAGGATAGGTTTGGTTTCCTGCCTTTCACAACTTCATAGGGGGTCTTGTTTAGCCCTTTAGTGATGGTAGCCCTATTTATAACATGGAATGCAGTGTTAACTGCTTCAGCCCAGAAATACTCTGGCAGTGATGTATCACTTAATAGGGTCCTACCAGCCTCTATCAAGTTTCTATTCTTCCTCTCAGCAATGCCATTTTGCTGAGGTGTTCTAGGTGAAGAGAATTCTTGAAATATCCCAAAGTCTTCACACAGTTTTGTCATGTTATCAGACTGAAATTCAGTACCATGGTCACTTCTAATCTTGACCACAGTACTATTTAGTTCATTCTGAATTTGCTTGACAAAGCTATAGAAGACACTAGGTGTTTCAGATTTCTGTCTTAAGAAGAACACCCAGGAAAACCTTGAGTAGTCATCTACAACTACAAGGGTATAGACCTTCCTACCTAAGCTGTGAACTGGCATTGGACCAAAGAGATCCAAATGCAAGAGGTACAAACACCTCACAGCATCTTTGTTTTCTATGCTTTTAAAGGTGGATTTAGTCTGCTTGCCCTTTTGACAAGCTGAGCAAATACCATCTTTGACACACTTAACTTGAGGACCATTCCTCACTAACTCTTTGCTAAAGAGTTTTCTAATAGTCTTGTAGTTAAGATGGGCAAGCCTCTTGTGCCATTTGACACAATGAGATACTGTCTCATCAGCTACAAGACAAACTGGAGAACCATTGTTCTCAACCATAATGTCTAGGCAGTAGACATTCCTCTTCCTATAACCAGTCAAAATGATCTCTTGATCACTTGACCTCTTGATATGACAACCATTTTTAACAAATGAGATGTCATACTCTACATCACTTAATTGACTTATACTTATTAGGTTGTGTTTCAACCCTTTAATATAAGCCACTTGAGTAATGGTAACTAAGTTTGAAGAAATGTTACCAAACCCTTTGATGATTCCTTTTTCAGAACCACCAAAGGTCACTTTAGGACCATTTTTGATTGGAATGTAGTCCTTCAGTAGTCACCTAGTTCCAGTCATATGTCTGGAACATCCACTGTCCAAGTACCATGTAGGGGTATGGCCACTTGGACTCACCTGCAAAACAAATTAATGAACCTTAGAACCCAAAGTATTCTTGGGTCCTTGGTGATTGTTAGTTTGCAATTTGACAAACCTACCTACTGGCATTCCAACAGGTAGTTTGGAACTCACTTTGGCACTCACATTGTGCCAACAGTCCACTGCAAAATGGCCAACTTTGCCACAACACCAGCATTCAAACTTATTGTACCTTTGCTTAGGTACTGCCTTGGCTGTCTTGACTACAGCAGGCTTGTTGAATGTTGGGGCTTTGCCCTTGCACTTAGACTTGGACTGCTCAGTCCCTGCAGGTCTAACAAAACCCAGTCCAGTCTTGCCTTTATGATGAACAAATTCATCAATTAAAGATAGCACTGATTTAGGTTTTGAAAACCTAGCAACAAGCTCTCTCTCTTTCTGAAGATTGATCTCCAGTCTCTTAATTTGATCATTCTTATAGGTGATAGTTCCCATCTGAATCACAGTAATGTGTTTCAGCCTGGCTACCTCATTCAGTTTTTGATCAAATTGCTTCTCAAAATCTGTTGCAGCAGCTTTAAGATCAGCAATTTCCTTTGCCTGACTTTTGGCAAGGGACTTGCTTTTCTTGTAAGCTTGCAACAGCACTCTATATTCATCTATAAGTTGATGAATATCATCCTCAGACTCAGATATATTCTCATCACTTGATGAAGAAGAATCTGATTCTAAACTAGAACAAGAACCTGAATTTAAACTTGAACTTTGTACCTGACTGGGTCCTGGCTGCTCCAGGATTTTGGCACTTTCTTTCAAAGCCATTAGCCCTTGGCAATGACTGTCTTCTTGTTCATAAATTGACTCCAAGATCTGCATGAATTCTTCCTCTTCTTCTTCAGCAAACAGCCCTATGTAGGCTTCAGCCTCAGACTCAGTTTCTGAAGAAGAGATATCTGATAGAGTCTTCTCCTTCTTAGCAACAAAAGACTTTTCTTTCTTCCCTTTGAAGTGAGTCTTTTTCCTGTCACCAGATTCCTTTCTCTTCTCTGGACAATCTGCAATAACATGGCCCTGTCTATTGCAGCAATAGCAAACAATCTTTGAACCAGTTGCCTTGCTTGATTTTGTCCTTTTCTTGACATTCTTTGAAGACCGCTTTTTCTGATAAGAGTCTTCCTTTCCTTGTGATGTAGAAGGCCTTGACCTCCACTGTTTCTTTTTCAAAAACTTCTGAAAGTGTCTAGTGAAAGCAGCAAAGTCTTCATCACTTTCACTGCTCTTAGACTTTGTGCTGACAGACTCATCAGACTCTGATTCAACTACCTCTGGAGGTGGAGTTAAAGACTTATTCCTGCACTTTCTGGGAACTTTTGTCTTGAAAGCAACAGTTCTTTCTTTGTGCTCAGTCCTTGTTGATTTCGCCTCCTCCTTTCTTACTGTCAACTACATCTCATATGACAATAACTTTCCAAACAGTGTAGGGGGAGGAATTTCCCCCAACTTAGCCATTTCTCTTATGGCACAGATCTTGGTGTCCCAATCTTTGGTTAGGGACCTTAAGAACTTGTCATTTAGTTCATAGTTACTGAACTCTCTTCCATAAGACATGAGTTCATTAACTATTCTGTAAAATTTCTTATAGCACTCAGTGATGCTATCACCCTTTCCTTGCCTAAAGCTTTCATACTCCTGATTTAGCAAGGACTTCCTATCTTGCCTAACTTCTTCAGAACCTTCCATATAGACAATGAGAGTATCCCACATCTCTTTTGCTGTTTTACAGTGAATTAAGTTCTGAAAAGTTGCATCATCAATGGCACTCACTATTATGTTTTGTGCCCTCTTGTCCATTGTGGCCAGGACAATTTCATCCTTAGTCATCTCAGAGAAATCCTTTGGAGTTCTCTGATTTGCATCTAGAACTGAAATCTTCATAGGCACATAAGGCCCTTCGTTTACTGTGATGTAGATTCTAGGGTCTGAGGCCTCCATAAATAGCCTTACCCTTTCTTTCCAGATCCCAAAGATCTCCTTCCTGCATATGGGTAATTTCATGGAACCCAATTCCTTGTGATTCTCATAGGAACCCATGTTTCTTGATTTTCTTGAATTTCTTGAATCTGTGTTTTCCCTTACACTGAATCTGCCAAATAGGATCTCCTCAGACTGTTAGTCCTTATTTTGAGCAACCTGGCTCTGGTACCACTTGAAAGATATGGTACCTAAACACCTAGAGGGGGGGGGGGGTGAATAGGTGACCTAATCCTTTTCTAATTTTGTTGGCAGCCAAACAGTTATATCACAGATTTCTAACTACTTTTGCACAGCAAACAGCAATAACAAAACATACACAGCTAATCCACAGCACAATCACAGCACAGCACACAGTGTTTTATAGTGGTTCCCCAAGATATGGGTACATCCACTTTCCCCCTTCGCCAATCTAGCAGTGTACTAGATTCGGCCAAACTTCTCCACTGTCTCAGAACCCAAATTGGTTCCTATACCTCAGGCCCAAAGCCTTACAACTCAGCTTTATCCCAAAGCCTACACTCAGCCAATCAAGGCCTACACTCAGCCAACCAGGCCTACACTCAGAGATCTCAATCTCCTACACTCAGGCTCACAAGCCCTACCCTCAGCCTTTATAAATATAGGCTTACAATTCACTCAGATCCAAAGGATCCTACAAGTTAAAATGTATTACAAATAATAACTCTACAACTCAGAATTAAAGGAGGGGAGTTGAGAGATTCTTGATGAGTTCTTGGAAGAACTCAGCTGGATTCACCCTGACTTAGCTTTCTTCAAAGCTTCTTGAGTAGAACTGAATAAGACTGAATCCTCTGCAGTTGTTCCTTGACCTCTGCCACTTAAGATCCAGAATTGAATCTGAATCCTTCTTCTCAGCCTAGTTCCAGAGGCTGATTTCTTGGATGGAGCCCTCTCTCTCCAACTTCTTAGATCTGCACTTGAACTGCTAGATCTTCTTGTGTTGATACTCTTTGTACCACTTTAATAATTACTTCAACAAGGTGATCAACCTTAACAATAATATGATCAACAACTTCAACAACTCTGAACAACAGTTTCTGTAAACTGTAGGTGCCTATTTATAGGCTTTCTTCATGGTAACCGGCTGGACTGGTTCATAACTGACTTCTGATATCTCTGACAGGAGCTGTAGACCGGCTGGAATGGCAGCTGTCAAATCATCCAGTCACTTCTTGAAAATCTCTAACTGTCTGTAAGTGTCGAGACTTTCTTTCTTTAAGTGTCGACACTTATAGTCCAAGTGTCGACACATGTTGTGTAAGTGTCGACACAAGTCTACAAGGTGTCGACACAACTTCTTATATATCTTGACACAGATTCTTCTGCATGTGTCGACACTGAAATTGAGTGTCGACACAAGTACTTGTTCTTCTAGCTTTTGCTGAATTCTTCTATGTGTCGACACATCTCCTTTGTGTCGACACATCTTCTTGTGTTGAATCTGTCAAGTGTCGACACTGTTTCTTGGTGTCGACACATAGTCTTCTATGTTGAATCTTGCTGAGTGTCGACACAGCTCCTTGTGTCGACACACCTTCTTCTTATTTAGACTTCAGCTGAGTGTCGACACATTCCCATAGTGTCGACACTTGTACTTAGAATAATTTGTTGTTCTTTGTGTTCTTTAATAAGTGTCGACACAGCTTCTTGTGTCGACACTTTCTTCAAGTGTTGAGTCTTTAGCTAAGTGTCAACACATTGTGCTGGGTGTCGACACTTACTTCAAGTGTTGACTCTACTGGTTGTGTGTCGACACATTGTGCTGGGTGTCGACACATACTTCAAGTGCTGACTCTTATGCATAGTGTCGACACATTGTGTTGAGTGTCGACACTTGTACTTAGACTCTGCAGACTTTTGCTGAGTGTCGACACAGCTCCAAGTGTCGACACTTTCTGGTGTAGACACAGCTTCACTGAGTGTCGACACAGCTCCTTGTGTCGACACTTTCTGTCTGCACTTTTCTTCACTGAGTGTCGACACAGCTCCAAGTGTCGACACTTTCTGTCTGGTGTCGACTCTGCATCTCAGGTGTCGACACAATGACTCCAAGTGTCGACACTACTTGTCTGGATGTCGACACAAGTCTTCTTAAGTGTCGACACTTTCCCTCTGGGTGCCGACACATGGACTTAGAAACTTTTTGCTTCAGTCCAGTGATTTCTTAACCTGCACAAGTAACTCAAAGAGACATCAAATACATTATGATGTATATCATTGAGTTGGGTGAGGCTTCTTCAAATCAGGTACATTTGACCAATGTACCCAACAGCATCACTCAATGCTTTTATACTTAGCCAATTCCCTTATGTCTGACAGCGTTGAGTGAGCTGGCCTAACTCAACGATTTTATACTTACCCAAATTTCTTTTTGTCTGACAATGTTGAGTCAGCTGGCCTCACTTAACGATTTTATACTTAACCAAATCCTGTTCTATCTTCTGGTGTTGACTGTAGAGTCATGTATCAACGCTTTCTGTCATTTGGCGTTGAGTGAACGGGCTTCACTCAACACTTTTGTACTTAGGCAGATTTTTTGTTTATCTCCATTGGCTTTGACATAATCAATATGACATTGAGTGAACGGGCTTCACTCAACGCTTTTGCACTTAGAAGCTTTTTCTTTGGTAGAAACACTGTTGCTTTGACAGAATGAGCTTTACTCAACAAATAAGCAGTATGGCATTGAGTGAGTTGACATCACTCAATGCATGTGGACTTGGTCGAATTTCCTACCTCAGCCTTTATAATACGGGCCTACCACTCAGATTCACAAAAGAATCCTATACTCAGATCAATTACAGATCTTACCACAGCCTTTATAACATAGGCCTACACTCGAATTCACTAAGGAATCTTACACTCGAATCCAAGATTGAATCCTACAGAAAATAGCAATGATTTGAAACAATCAGACACAAGAGAAATATCTATGTATCTGTCTTCTTGGGCAAAAACTGAGTCTCCCCTAACCTCTTCTTCATAACAACAAGTTGATAAATATATTCAGATGAATCACGGCATGTTCTGGAAGTAGCTTGCAGAAACCTCTACCTCTTTTTTTCAAGAATCATTTGTGACCTTGCTGTCGCAGATGAATATTACAGCAGCTATCACTTTTCGCTTTCAGGTTGACTTAATCTGAAAAATACCTTCAAGCTCGGTAGTAATGGCGAGGAATAAGATGACGTCCAACTGTAATGTGAAATTAGAAAATCCTAATTGCTTGTTGTCGACTCAGCCAATCTTTTTCTTTTTTTGATTGCCGATCAATGACTCTTTGCACTTTGGGCCCTATCTTAATTGCCAATCTACCACCTTCCATTTGCAGAATATGACAAAAGCTGGCCATCGGCGCCATCAATAGCTTACTCCATCTTTCCCGCAACGAATTTGAACTACGTTGACTTTATTGACTTTTACTGACTCATGCTGACGTCAGCCATTCTGGACTTAGCCAAATTCACAGAATTGCTCCAAGCATTGAGAGCATCGAGTGAATGGACATCAATCAAGGATTCTGTACTTAGTCATTTCTTTAGTCCATCCAAGCATTGAGAGCGTTGAGTTAATGGGCTTCACTCAACGATTCTGGATTTAGTCATTTCTTCAGTTCATTCCGGCATTCAGGGCATTGAATGAGTAACCTTCACTCAACGCTTTTTTCCTTTGCTTAATATTCTTCAGTCTGAAGGCATTGAGTGAGCTGGCCTCACTCAATGCTTTTATATTGAGGTAATTTTCCTTCTATTTGATGGCATTGAGTGAGCTGGCCTCACTCAATGCTTTTATACTCAACCAATTTCCTTCTGTCTGACGACATTGAGTGAGCTGGCCTCACTCAATGATTTTATATTTAGCCAAATTTCTTTTTGTCTAACGTCGTTGAGTGAGCTTGCCTCACTAAATTATTTTATACTTAGCCAAATCCTGTCCTTCCTTCTGGCGTTGACTGCTGAGGCTTATCTCAACGCTTTCTATCATTTGGCGTTGAGTGAACTGGCTTCACTCAATGCTTTTGTACTTAGGTAGATTTTTCGGTCTATCTTCTTTGGCTTTGACTGAATCGATATGACGTTGAGTAAACGGGCTTCACTCAACGCTTTCGGACTTAGAATCTTTTTCTTTGGCAAAAACACTGTGGCTTTAACAGAATGACATTTACTCAACAAATAAGCAGTATGGAATTGAGTGAGTTGACATCACTCAACGCCTATGGACTTGGTCGAATTTTCTACATACTGATGCAGACACCAGCTGACCCTGCTGCTGGAGGAGGAGGAGGAGGTAATCTCCAAGACTTTTGAGGTGGAGAATGATATCTCCACATCTTCTTCCTATTTTTCTGCTCATTTTTGGAAAATCGCATCCAGTGCGAAAAGTCTAGAGTGAGATGAATTCCATGTAGAATGTAATATGGAATATCTATTGTTGATGAAGGTTAAGGAGCAACCTTAGCTGTAGCCTTCTTCTTTAACTTTCTTTTCTTAGACCCAGAGTCTTCTAAATCATCTCAGTCCGAGTTATCATCAGATTATTCTGCTGGTTGATCATATAAATCATCTATCTATTTTTATAAATTAGTATTATCATCAAATTGATCCTCTTGCTATGTATAAACATTATCTACAACAGCTACCACTTCCATATCTTCATTAAGAAGATCATCAAAATTTGGCATAGGGGATTCATCCCATGCAAAAGTGGGAGGGGAACCAGCCTGCTCCATTATATCAGTAACTACAGTCTGAGTATCAGTTACTATAGTCTGAGTGGTAGAATCAAAACTGGTAGAAAGATCTTGTAAAAACTATTCTAAGATAGAAGTATTAACAGGAATAGTATAACAGACTATAGCTCTAGAAGGTTCTGTTTCAAAAACTGGAGCTG
This sequence comes from Platanthera guangdongensis, assembly GCA_039583875.1. Taxonomy (NCBI): domain Eukaryota; kingdom Viridiplantae; phylum Streptophyta; class Magnoliopsida; order Asparagales; family Orchidaceae; genus Platanthera; species Platanthera guangdongensis. The sequence continues at coordinate 17,025,464 of CM077160.1, read as the reverse complement.
GTAAACTAGCAGCATAACAGTGTAGTAAATCACAATCTGATAATAAATAATATATATCAACTGTGGGATTAATAATGAAATCACCAACAATTATAACTTCTGGAAGATCTGAAACCATATCCTCAAGTGTATTCTTTGTATCAGGCTCTTCAAAAAAAAACATAGTTGCTGCAACCTGAGCTTCTACATATGGAGCTTCTTCATTAAACATATCCCCCTACCTAAATCCAGGGAGACGTGAATCTAGCCACCTAGAAGATGGGACAAAAGAGGAAGACGTTAGCTTAGAAGAGAGGTTAGAGATAGTAGCAACACGAGGAGCCAATGTGTCATCTATTTTCTTCTTGAGGGTTACAGTGATGAAGTCAAGAAGGTTAGAAGCAATGGAAGAGAAATCAACATACATAAACTCAGGTGGAGCCTGAGTAGATGTAGAGGATGGAATGGAAGAAGAGGGGATGGAACTGTTAGCACAGTTGGAACATATAGTGAATGCTTGAGGAATAGATGAAGGAGAGATGACAGGGGGAATTGCATCTGGAATAATTTCCCGGATAGGTGAGTGTGGTGGAGATATAAGAGGTAGAGCTGAATGTGGTGGAGATGAATGTAGTAGAGAGAAGTGAGGAGGAGATGAAAGTAGTGGAGATGAAAGTGGTGAAAGATGAATGGGTGAATCTGTAGGGATGATTGTGGATGGGATATCTTTAGATAGTTTAGGTGGTAATTGTGTCACAACCCGCATTTCCTCAACGAGCATATCGTATCAGAGCAAGAGGAACTACGGGTTATGATGCCACGTCGTGCAGGGGATAACTGCACACGCTCAGCCAACTCTTGACGCTTACTTTATAAGTTGAAATTCAACAGTGAAATATAAGAAAACTTTTGGATTAAATGGTCGTATCCCTCGGCCTTAGATAGTAAAACTGTATTTGTACGCGGCGGAAATACTTTGTGTATTTATGATGAGCTCCTATATGCACTCTAGAGTGATACTACTATAAGAACTCCTCTTTGTTTACGTCATTTAGAAAATATGTCTTAGTGAATCAAAACATGTGTGCATGATATACAATAGTAGGTTTTGTTAACTTCAAAATATCTAATGCAACCTATCAGAAATCCGTCCCAAAAGTAAGTAGATATCACTCCATCCAAGTGAGTCACATTAGCAGTCTAGTTCATATTTTACACAAAAGAAAACCCACCAAATGGGCGCCAACAAGCTGACACGAACCCATTGGGGCACATGTATGTCTGTACAACAAAAAGAAGTACTACCTCACTATGTATGCTAGGCTAGCTCCCAAGAAACGCCACCAACCAAGCTAGCCTCTCAACCGGCTACAACTTGCACCTGAGGCATTCAAGAAAGAATACCTCAGCAATCAACCAAGCTATACAAAAGAGAGCATGAATTTCATAAGTGATAAAGAAGGGGCTTACCGACCCCGTAGAAATGTTTAAGTAAAAAGAGTGCATAAAACAGGTGCGTACATTTAGAAAACAATGTCATTCCAAAGGGTCAACCGCACCAAGTGCGTACAAGTTCATCAAGTCCTGCTCAAACCGTAGGAGCAAAAGGCAAAACACATGTCCATTCCATCATTCATAGGACAAGAAACTACGATACTAGTGAAGCATAAGCAGCGGTTAAGTTCAATTTCGCAAGGGTCTTATCAGTGGCGGCCCTAAAGTGGAACGCACCAAACAAAACCAGCCCAAATCGGGGCCAAAGTGGTCTCTCTAACCACAAAAACAAAACTCGGTCGCCACAGGCTGAAACCACACCACCCCTTGCAAAATTCTCACACAAACGCTCCTGCCATGGTTCACAAAGTCGCCCCGCAAAACGCCCCATAACCCAAGGTAACACGTTTACTTTCATCGCCCTTACACACGACTACCAATTTCCAACGTAGAGTTTGACGAACTTCATCACATGAAAAAGGTCATAGGCCTTGTATCCAAGAAGAATTACATACAGAGTTTGATTAACATAAGTACATAAACCACATATTTGGAACACAATCATATGTTTTTGATCAAGGAAAAATCACCTCTATTTGATAGGCTACATGAATATGAACCAAATTAGCTACATGAAATAATCTATCATAGGGAAAGTTGTTAACTACATGAATCACAAATATAAACATGGGAGAGCAAAGTCGTTTAGCATAGGGAATTAGCATAAGGAATTAGCTAATTTGAATTTAGCATAGAGAATTTTAGCATAGGAAATTAGCAAGGTCATTTAGCATCAGGAATTTGCTACATGTATCAAATTAACAAACAAGAGGATTGATCATAATTTGAATCAAGAAGAACAAATACGCATAGGGGAATTGAAAGAGCAATTTAAGGAAGAATTCAACACAAGATCGAAAGCTAGGAAAATGGAAAATTGAAGTAAGAACGAAGATTGGCAAGGGTGGAGAACACTGCTTGCCTGAACCGAGGCGATGCCGCGACGGCTGCTCTCCTCTTTCCTTGCCTTGCTTGCTCCCTTGCTCTCTTGCTTTCCCTTTGGGAATGAAGAAGAAGAAGATGAAGATGAAATGAGAAACCCAAGTCTCTGTTTCGGACTTATTTCCTCCAGAACAGAGCTGAACCGTTCGATGCAGGATCAACGAAATGAACGGCACAAAAAAACTGGAAAAAGTCGATTTTCGGGCCGGTCACGCCCTGTGTCACGCCCGTGACACAGGGCGTGTACCATAAGCGGCGCCGAAAGGCAAAAATTCCACGTTTATCCACACGGTACACGGCCGGGTACACGCCCGTGACGGGTCGGTCACGCCCGTGACCTAGGGCGTGTAGCCCGTGTCTCGACACCTCGTCGACAGAAAGTGTCGACACTCGACCCATCTTGACACGCCCTGTGACATGCCCGTGTCACAGGCCGTGTCCCCTCTCTCGACACTCGACACTCGATACTCGACGCTCGATACTCGAAACTCGACGAAGCGGGACACGACCCGTGACACGCCCGTGTCACGGGGCGTGTACTCCATTCGTCGAGCTCAACTCGACGCAAGAAAAATCGTCGAGTCAAGGAGATCACGCCCAGGTCACGGCCTGGGTCACGCCCGTGTCAGGGGGCGTGTCTCGCACAAAAACGACCATTTTTCCCTTTTGTGAAAAATGTTTCTGAGACGTCCTAGACCATTTTTGCCTCAAGCACTTTTTACCCTTTTTTGTTTCCTGAACCAGCAACTTATTTTGAGCTACATTACCCGGGCGCGAAATAGTGCAAGCATTCCCTAAGAGGCCTCACCGAGTCCCTCATATGGACTCCAGTTTGCTGGGGAATCGTGCAACTCGGCAAACAAAACATCCACTCGCAAGCCCGCGGGAAAAACCATGCTCAAACTACAGTCAACCAACGTAACGCCCATCATGCGTACGTAATAAAAAATCCGGGGCGTTACAATCACTCCCCCTAACAAAAGGTTTTGCCTCGAAAATTTCACAAAACCAATTAAAAACATGAATGCAATCAAACACCAAGTCACAAACCAGCTTATCTACGGGAACAAATGAGGATGAGCCGCCCTCATTGTTGATTCGAGTTCCCACGTCGCACTTTCCACATCCTGATTTTTCCATAACACCTTTACCATAGGAATCTTCTTTTTCCGCAACACGCGATCTTGGGAGTCCAATATCCGGATGGGCATCTCCTCATAAGAAAGGTTGGGCGCTAATTGCGGCACAACGTCCAACACTTGCTTGTCATTCCGCACACACTTGCGCAGTTGGCTAACATGAAACACATTGTGAACACCAGGAAAGTTCACGGGTAATTCCAGTTTGTAGGCGGATGCTCCAACTCGCGCAAGAATCGTGAAGGGACCCACAAATCTTGGGTCTAATTTGCGCTCTTTCCCAAACCGTTTAATCCCAACCATTGGGGAGACTTTCACGAAAACAGAATCCCCCACCGCAAATTCTAATTCCGACCTTCGTCGGTTGGCATACTTTTCATATCGCTCTTGGGCGATTCGGAGCTTCTCCCGAATAAGTCGTACTGCAGCTTCCATATCCTCGAGCGCCTCTGGACCCAACAAAGGCCGCTCACCAACCTCAGTCCAAAAGAGTGGGGTCCGACATCGTCGCCCATATAACGCTTCGAACGGAGCCATTTGCAAGCTTTCTTGATAGCTATTATTATACGCGAATTCCATAAGCCGCAAACGTTCATCCCATGCTCCGCCATACTCAAGAATGTAACATCGAATCATATCTTCTACAATTTGATTTACTCTTTCGGTTTGGCCATTCGTCTGAGGATGATAAGCCGTGGAATATCGCAAATCTGTCCCCAAACCCTCTTGTAGACTGCGCCAAAAACGAGAGGTAAAGCGGGAATCTCGGTCTGAAATGATATTCATAGGCACACCATGCAGTCGGATGATCTCGTTCAAATAGAGCTCCGCTATGGTCTTCATCGGGTAGTTGACCTTAAAGGGTATGAAATGAGCACACTTGATCAACCTATCCACGATCACCCACACGGAGTCATGCCCTCGGGGAGATCTTGGTAAACCAGTAATAAAATCCATTGAGATGCTTTCCCACTTCCAGGTTGGAATCTCCAATGGTGTCAACTTGCCACCAGGCTTTCCATGATCAGCTTTCACCCGCTTGCACGTATGACATTCCGAGACAAATTGTGCTATATCTCTTTTCAGTCCATACCACCAGACAATTTGTTTCAAATCACGGTACATTTTTGTTGAGCCTGGATGGTAGGCCATACTTGCGCCATGGGCTTCCTTACACACCATCTCGCGAATATGTCCAACTAAGGGAATACAAAAGCGACCACGATACTTTAACGTGCCCCCTTCATCAATAGAAAAATCTGGTAATTCATCCTTTTCAGTCCGAAGAAATAAATGTAAAAGATCAGGATCATCTTTTTGATGTTGTCTTGCAAGCACCAGCCATGACGGTTCTTCTATTGCCGACTGACTTTGCGGGTCATATTTGCCCACCGCAATATCCATCAATAGAAATTCCTCTACAAGACGGTCGACGGAAAGATGAAATAATTTCCCCGTCTTCCGAGTCAAAGCATCGGCTACAACATTCGCTTTTCCCGGATGATACTGAATGTCCACATCATAATCAGCTACATACTCAAGCCATCGCCGTTGGCGCAAATTAAGTTCTTTCTGCGTGAAGACATACTTCAAGCTTTTATGATCTGTAAAGATTTTACACTGTGCACCATATAGCAAGTGTCTCCACAACTTCAATGCAAATATCACCGCTGCAAACTCCAAATCATGCATTGGGTAATTCTTTTCATGAATTTTCAACTGCCGAGACCCATACGCAATCACCTTTTTGTCTTGCATTAACACACATCCAAGTCCAACGTGCGACGCATCCACGAACACTTCATAATCCTTTCCTTCTGTTGGCAAGATTAACACAGGAGCGGTACATAACCTGTTCTTGAGTTCTAGGAATGAGACCTCACACTTGTCAGTCCACTCAAACGCCACATTATTTTGGGTTAATCGAGTCAAAGGTGCGGCCAACGTCGCAAAACCTTCGACAAATCTGCGATAATAGCCGGCCAAGCCCAAGAAGCTTCGAATCTCCTTGGGTGTTTCCGGTCTTCTCCATTCCATGACCGCAGAAATCTTTTCGGGATCCACTGAAATACCATGGTGATTAATGACATGACCCAGAAAAGCAACTTGCGGAAACCAAAACTCGCATTTGCTTAGCTTGGCGAATAACCGTTGATCTCGCAAAGTGGCCAATACTAATCGCAGATGCTGTTCATGCTCCTCAGCACTGCGGGAGTAGACAAGAACATCATCAATAAAAACCACCATAAATTTATCCAAGTAGTCCTTGAACACCCTTTTCATCATATCCATGAAGGCTGATGGTGCGTTGGTCAAACCAAACGACATCACAAGGAATTCAAAATGACCATGTCGTGATCGAAATGCAGTCCACGGAATATCAGACTCCCGGACCTTGAGCTGATGATAGCCCGAGCGGAGATCAATCTTCGAAAATACAGAACTGCCACGCAGTTGATCAAACAAATCATCGATTATTGGCAGTGGGTACTTATTTTTTATTGTCACCTTGTTCAACTACCGGTAATCGATGCAAAGGCACATCGACCCATCTTTCTTCTTTACAAATAACACCGGTGCACCCCAAGGTGATGAACTCGGCCGGATAAACCCTTTTGCCAATAAGTCATCCAACTGTGTACGCAATTCTGCTAGCTCACGCGGGGCCATCCTGTACGGCGTTTTCGCAATCGGTCGCGTACCCGGCTCCAAATCAATAACAAACTCGACATCACGATTAGGGGGTAGACCAGGAAGGTCAGTAGGAAAAACATCTGGAAATTCACGCACAACAGGTATCTCCTCCAAAAGCGGCAAAACAGCACTCGTCCCCACAATGGAGATAAAACAAGCACAACAGTCGGAAACAAACAACGTCCGAACACATACCGCCGAAATCCCTGGAGAATCCTGACAAGAATCACCATACACACTTCCTGGCTGACCATCATCCTTAATAAAATCCAAGCACTTTCCTCTGCACTGGATGACGGCATCATAACGGGCTAACCAATCCATGCCCAGAATGACGTCAAAATCGTCCAAATCGATCACCTTGCAATCAACTCTTGCTATGAAATCCCCCAACAAAATGGGACAATCAAGAAGACCCCAGTCAGCCACCACAGAAGCGCCTGAAGGAAATTTCACCAAAAACGCATTCCCCACTCGCTCTGGTGTCAAATGATATCGATCCAGAAAGGTTCGAGCCACAAATGAATGGGTCGCGCCAGAATCAAAGAGAACACGCGCCCAACGGTTCTTTATCTTAAAGTTTCCTATAAGGTATATATGCTATGCTAAGAACTACAAATAAGAGGCATACACAAAACGAGAACCAGAGGACTGAATCGAACCTGAGATAACCTGCGGTGACATCTGCGCTTCCTCTGAAGAGACCACATTCAACTTCCCTTTGTCTTTGTCCAAGCGCGGAGGCGGAGGCAAAGCCTGGAGTGGTGCGGGTTGCAACACAGCTTGAACCTGTGGGCACCTTGCGCGAAGATGTCCTGGTCTGCCACACTGGAAGCATACCTTGTCTTTGGCCCAGCAGCGGCTCACATCATGACCTCTTCTCCCACAAAATGTACACTCCAAGTCTCTGGTTGGCGCACCCTGAATGGTGTGCACCTGCTCCTTCTTTTGCATCCCCAACCGCTTGAAACATTTTTCAAACGGGTGACCGGCTCGGCCACAGAAGCTACATAGTTCCTTCTTCTTCTTTACGTCTGACTCGTGGGACATTTTATCTCCCACCAGCTGTCTCTTGCCCTGCCTCATCTGCTGCCCTCTTTGTTTGGAATTTTCGATAGCTTCTACCTTCAGCGCCGCCTCAACCACCGTAGTGTAACTTGTCGCTCCATAAGCACTTGCGAACTGCTGCACGTCGCTGCGGAGTCCGCCCAAAAATCTCTTGACTCGATCAGCTTCCGTAGTCACCAAGCTCGGAGCGAACCGACTTAACTTGTTAAACTCAATTTCATACTCACTAACTGTGAGTTTCCTCTGCTTCAAGTACAAGAAGTCATTCATCAGGCGGTCCCTTTCCACTGCCGGTAGAAACTTGCGCCGTACCATTTCTTTAAACACTTCCCACGAACAGCCCGCCCCTAGGCCTTCCTTTTCTCATAACCACCAACCTTTCGCCAACCCTTTAAGTTGATAGGCAGCAAGCATAACCTTCTGGTCCTCGGTCACTCCAACATACTCAAACATTTCTTCCAACGTAATCACCCAATCATCCAAGATCACGAAGTCTGCTTTTCCATCATACGTCGGTGGTCCAAGTCGCTGAAACTGCGAGATGAAAGTCATCGCAGGAGGAACTACAACTGGGGGTGTCACTGCCACTGAAGGAGTCGAACTAGTGGGGCCTCTAACCGCCTCTTGTCCTCTTGGTGCCAGCCCAGACATCGCGGATGACATAGCTTGGAGCTGGGACTGGACCTCCTGCACCTGCCTCGTCAAAGCCACATTACTTTGGCGAAGACTATCCATCAGTGCATTATTCTGCGCGCCCGAAGACTCGCCCTCGGATTGGGGGGTTTGCCTTGTCACTGGACGCTTCGACATCCTATAACACGTTCACTCTTATCAAGCTCAAACCCAACAAAACACACAACGGCTATGCACCGACCATACATAAAGAAATATGAACATCAACTGCTAACTTGCTTTGGGAGTTTGAGAATGATGGTATGCCTAGCCTAAAGATGACTCACCGTCATCCCACGAACTTGTGCCTAAACCATGAATGCATGACTTTCTTTGACCCAAAACCATGTGTGTACAGGTGTCATCATGTACGTCTTAGCTTGGCACGTTGTGCTCATGCAATGTTATGTTATGCGTGCTGTGCTATGCAATCTAAAAAAAAGCCTTAATGCATGCCATGAGCGGTCATACGCATCAAAATGCTATGCATCCCATACTACATAGCATTGCATGCAACGAATAAAAGAAAACGTGCTAGTCGCATCCATGTGGTGAGGTTATGCATCCCATACTACATAACCCTCACATGTTGCCCCTATGGTGGATCCATATACAACCACATATTATGCATCCCATACTACATAATATGCCCCGTATACTTCTGTTCATGCCATGAGTGTAGTGTACGTGCTTCGGCCCAGACATACTGATGGCACCTCGGTGTGTGTATGAGATGATGCTTAGAAACACAAAATCAAAGAGAAAGTTTGCCCGACCAAATGTCAAGCAAACCTGGCTCTGATACCAACTGTCACAACCCGCATTTCCTCAACGAGAATATCGTATCAGAGCAAGAGGAACTACGGGTTATGATGCCACGTCGTGAAGGGGATAACTGCACACGCTCAGGCAACTCTTGACGCTTACTTTATAAGTTGAAATTCAACAGTGAAATGTAAGAAAACTTTTGGATTAAATGGCCGTATCCCTCGGCCTTAGATAGTAAAACTGTATTTGTACGCGGCGGAAATACTTTGTGTATTTATGATGAGCTCCTATATGCAGTCTAGAGTGATACTACTATAAGAACTCCTCTTTGTTAACGTCATTTAGAAAATATGTCTTAGTGAATCAAAACATGTGTGCATGATATACAATAGTAGGTTTTGTTAACTTCAAAATATCTAATGCAACCTATCAGAAATCCGTCCCAAAAGCAAGTAGATATCACTCCATCCAAGTGAGTCACATTCGCAGTCTAGTTCATATTTTACACAAAAGAAAACCCACCAAATGGCCGCCAACAAGCTGACACGAAGCCATTGGGGCACATGTATGTCTGTACAACAAAAAGAAGAACTACCTCGCTATGTATGCTAGGCTAGCTCCCAAGAAACGCCACCAACCAAGCTAGCCTCTCAACCGGCTACAACCTGCACCTGAGGCATTCAAGAAAGAATACCTCAGCAATCAACCAAGCTATACAAAAGAGAGCATGAATTTCATAAGTGATAAAGAAGGGGCTTACCGACCCCGTAGAAATGTTTAAGTAAAAAGAGTGCATAAAACAGGTGCGTACATTTAGAAAACAATGTCATTCCAAAGGGTCAACCGCACCAAGCGTACAAGTTCATCAAGTCCTGCTCAAACCGTAGGAGCAAAAGGCAAAACACATGTCCATTCCATCATTCATAGGATAAGAAACTACGATACTAGTGAAGCATAAGCAGTGGTTAAGTTCAATTTCGCAAGGGTCTTATCGGTGGCGGCCCTAAAGTGGAACGCACCAAACAAAACCAGCCCAAATCGGGGCCAAAGTGGTCTCTCTAACCACAAAAAACAAAACTCGGTGGCCACAGGCTGAAACCACACCACCCCTTGCAAAATTCTCACACAAACGCTCCTGCCATGGTTCACAAAGTCGCCCCGCAAAACGCCCCATAACCCAAGGTAACACGTTTACTTTCATCGCCCTTACACACGACTACCAATTTCCAACGTAGAGTTTGACGAACTTCATCACATGAAAAAGGTCATAGGCCTTGTATCCAAGAAGAATTACATATAGAGTTTGATTAACATAAGTACATAAACCACATATTTGGAACACAATCATATGTTTTTGATCAAGGAAAAATCACCTCTATTTGATAGGCTACATGAATATGAACCAAATTAGCTACATGAAATAATCTATCATAGGGAAAGTTGTTAACTACTTGAATCACAAATCTAAACATGGGAGAGCAAAGTCGTTTAGCATAGGGAATTAGCATAAGGAATTAGCTAATTTGAATTTAGCATAGGGAATTTTAGCATAGGAAATTAGCAAGGTCATTTAGCATCAGGAATTCGCTACATGTATCAAATTAACAAACAAGAGGATTGATCATAATTTGAATCAAGAAGAACAAATACGCATAGGGGAATTGAAAGAGCAATTTAAGGAAGAATTCAACACAAGATCGAGAGCTAGGAAAATGGAAAATTGAAGTAAGAACGAAGATTGGCAAGGGTGGAGAACACCGCTTGCCTGAACCGAGGCGATGCCGCGACGGCTACTCTCCTCTTTCCTTGCCTTGCTTGCTCCCTTGCTCTCTTGCTTTCCCTTTGGGAATGAAGAAGAAGAAGATGAAGATGAAATGAGAAACCCAAGTCTCTGTTTCGGACTTATTTCCTCCAGAACAGAGCTGAACCGTTCGATGCAGGATCAAGGAAATGAACGGCACAAAAAACTAGAAAAAGTCGATTTTCGGGCCGGTCACGCCCTGTGTCACGCCCGTGACACAGGGCGTGTACCATAAGCGGCGCCGAAAGGCGGAAATTCCACGTTTATCCACACGGTACACGGCCGGGTACACGCCCGTGACGGGTCGGTCGCGCCCGTGACCTAGGGCGTGTAGCCCGTGTCTCGACACCTCGTCGACAGAAAGTGTCGACACTCGACCCATCTTGACACGCCCTGTGACACGCCCGTGTCACAGGCCGTGTCCCCTCTCTCGACACTCGACACTCGATACTCGACGCTCGATACTCGACGCTCGATACTCGACGCTCGATACTCAAAACTCAACGAAGCGGGACACGGCCCGTGACACGCCCGTGTCACGGGGCGTGTACTCCATTCGTCGAGCTCAACTCGACGCAAGAAAAATCAACGAGTCAAGGAGGTCACTGCCTGGGTCACACCCGTGTCAGGGGGCGTGTCTCGCACAAAAACGACCATTTTTCCCTTTTGTGAAAAATGTTTCTGAGACGTCCTAGACCATTTTTGCCTCAAGCACTTTTTACCCTTTTTTGTTTCCTGAACCAGCAACTTATTTTGAGCTACATTACCCGGGCGCGAAAAAGTGCAAGCATTCCCTAAGAGGCCTCACCGAGTCCCTCATATGGACTCCGGTTTGCTGGGGAATCGTGCAACTCGGCAAACAAAACAGCCACTCGCAAGCCCGCGGGAAAAACCATGCTCAAACTACAGTCAAAACCAACGTAACGCCCATCATGCGTACGTAATCAAAAATCCGGGGCGTTACAAATTGTGACTGAGGAAAAGGGGAATCATCATGGAGAGTTGATGATGGAATTTCTTCAGATAGAGTAGGTAGTTGAGAAGGTGGAGATGGCTGCCTAGGGGAATAGTGTGGAGATGGTAGAGGAGAAGAAACATGAGGAGTAGAAACCTCTTCTAGGGTTATGAGAGTGGCTAGAACAGCCCCGGTGCTTTTTGAAGCAACCCTGAAGGATTCAGCCCTGAATGGCCTTTCAATCACCCTCTCCCATTTTCCAAAAAGGGCAGAGGTAATCATCTTGTAGGCATTGATATGCACTGTTGGAGATACCAGAACCTCTGGGCATTTTGTTTGGAGGAAAATTCCCAAGATCCTTCCATCACTAACATCCTTTTTATTAATCTTCTTTTTAATTGAATCAAACAATATTGTCCCCTAGTTTATATTTTTCTGGTCTACCAGAGCACCCATCAAAAGGAATTGATGTTTGGTCACATGATCATGGGTAGAGTGTTTGCACAAAATAACCTTTCCTACTATATCTACTAAGAACTTATATTCTATTGAAAAGTCCTTTTTCAGAAGATAGTTAGGTTTTCCATGTTGGTGACCCATTCTATCTAGCATTATCTCAAATTCAAAACTAGATAATTCTATATCTTCTTGTCCATTAACTAATACAAAGATCTCAGATAAAATTGCGGGGGTAAGAGAAACCTGATTGCCTGAGATAGATCCAGAAATTGTTGTTTGATCAGGAATCCTTGCTGTATGAACCCATTCTTTTATATCTGTGATGGGGACTTTGATCCTGGTGGTCATAAAATTACGCAGTTGATGAGCCTCAAACAGTTGCAAAATATCTTGAAAGATTTGATCTGAGTGGCGGAATGAGTCCATATCGATGTCGAATTCAGCATCAAATTTCATTGCAGAGAGAGTCGCCTGTGAAATCACCATTAGCCTATAAAATAGAGAGATCAAGTGCAAGGTAAATGGGAAATGTACGGGATAGAGTTCGATGAAAACCTAATTATAAGTTTTTAGAAGTTAAAAAGGCAAACTCCGTCCGACAAAAAACAAAGCATCGAACTCTGTTCGATGAAAATTTTCACACAAGAAATACAATTCGTCGATCTTAGTTCGATGAAAGGAAATCAATTCTTCGAGCTCCGTTCGACGAATGGTTATTTGAAACAAATTCGTCGACCTCCGTTCGACGAAAGTTTCATTGGTAAAGTTCGTTGATCTCCATTCGACGATCGTTTCACGAAATATTCACAGTTCGTTCAGCTCCGTTCGACGAGAGGTGTATAATTTGTCGATCTCAGAACAAAAATCAATTTAAAGGCTCACCATTAATCATTCTTAGCTTATTTAAAAAGAAAATGTGTTTCTTTTCATCTAAAGTTTTGTGAAAATATCAACTCTTTGAAAATCAGTATAAATACATTTTAGTTTAATTTTATTTTTGTTTACATTGTCTCTTATAAAATGATGTCTTATTTCTATATGCTTAGTCCTACTATGAAGGACTGGATTCTGTGCAATTTATATTGCACTTGTATTATCACAAAAAATAGTTGATTTATTTAAGTTATAACCATAATATAGAAGTTGGTTTTGAATCCCAAAAATCTGTGAACAACAACTACCTGCTGTTATATATTCAGCTTCAGTAGTTGAAGTAGAAACAAATGTTTGTTTCTTATAAAGCCATGACACAAGCCTATCACCAAGAAACTGACAAGTTCCTGATGTGCTTTTTATATCAACTCTACATCCAGCATAGTCAGCATCTGTGAATATAGTTAATTCAAATCCTGACTCAATAGGATACTAGAGTCCTAGATTAGGGCAACCCATAATATATCTTAAAATTCTTTTAACTAAGGTAAGATGTGATTCTTTAGGATTTACTTGGAACCTAGCATAAATAGAGGTTGCAAACATAATGTCAGGTCTACTTACTGTTAAATATAATAAAGTCCTAATAATAGACCAATATGTTTTCTAATCAACAGGCTTGCCCTGTTCATCATTATCAACTACAACATTGGTAGGCATGGGTGTTTTCATAGAAGAGGCATCTGATATCCCAAATCTCTTAATTAGCTCTTTAGCATATTTAGATTGAGATATAAAAATGCCATCAGGTGTTTGCTTCACATGTAAACCAAGGAAGTAGGATAATTCATTCATGCTACTCATTTCAAACTTTGAATGCATTAGATAAGAAAATCTTTTCATAGTTTGGAATCAGTAGAACCAAAGATTATATCAGCAACATATATTTGTACTAGTAAAATTTTTGATTTATGATGTCTAAAGAATAAAGTTTTATCAATCAAGCCTCTACTAAATTTATTTTCTAAAAGAAGGCTAGCAAGGGTCTCATACCAAGCTCTTGGAGCTTGTTTATGACCATAAAGAGCTTTGTTAAGTTTAAAGACATGAGTAGAATTAGTTGGAGAGATAAAACCTAGATGTTATTCTACATAAACTTCCTCTTTGAGTTCTCCATTCAGAAATGTACTTTTCACATCCATCTGATATACCTTGAATTTCTTGAATGTTGCAAATGCAAGAAATATTCTGATAGCTTCCAATCTTGCAATAGGAGAACAAGTCTGACCATAGTCTATTCCTTCCTCCTTTGAGTATCCTTGAGCTACCAATCTAGCTTTATTTCTTACTACGACACTTTCAGTATCCAAATTAATTCTGAAGACCCATTTGGTTCCAATGACTGGATAGTCTTTGGGTCTTGATACTAAGTCTCAAACTCTACATCTCTCAAACTGATTGAGTTCCTCTTGCATTGCAATGATCCAGTTGGGATCTTGTTCTACATCTTTGATGGATTGAGGTTCAATCTGAGAGAGAAAACAAGTATATAACTGATCCTAATTCAGTTGATGCCTTGTTTGCACACCAGCTGATATGTCTCCAATCACTTGAGATCTAGGATGATCTCTAAGTGTGACAAAATCAACAGGTGGAGTTGGATCTTCAACTATTTGTGTAGCTAATTCCTCTTGGGGAATTTCATTAGTTATAATATTTTTTGCATAAATTTCTGAATTGTCTTCAGCACTGTCTTCTGCATTTTGTTGAGAAGTATCCTCTTGCTTAAGGTTTAATTCATCTAACTTCTCACATAGTATAGGTACCTGAAAAGTGTCTGTGGTAGAAGTGTTCTTCTTCTTATAAAACATGTTAGTTTCAACAAAAGAAATATGTACAGTTTCTTCTATCTTAAGGGTTGATTTATTAAAGACCCTATAAGCCTTGCTGACTTAAGAATATCCAAGAAATATTCCTTTTACATCTTTGGCTTCAAATTTTGTTAAGTGTTTCTTATCATTATTGTGAATATAACATCTACAGTCAAAAACTTTGAAATAATTAACTTTAGGTTTCTTATTTTTAATTAATTCATAGGGAGTCTTACCCTTGTGTTTATGAATCAGACTCCTGTTAAGAACATAGTTTGATGTGCTTACTACCTCTGCCCAAAAGGATAAGGGTAAGTTAGTATCTACAAGTAATGTTCCAGCAGATTCAATTAGGGTTCTATTTTTCCTTTCAGCTACCCCATTTTTTGAGGAGTTCTAGGAGCAAAAAAATAATGCCCGATACCCTCTTTCTCATAGAATTCTTTCATCAGAAGTGATTCAAACACGGTGCCATAATTACTTGTGATCAATGCAATCTGAGTAGAGTACTCAATCTTGATGTTCCTGAGAAAGTCTGTCAGAACTTTGAAAGTTTCTGACTTGTTTCTAAGAAAGAACACCCAAGTGAATCTAGAGAAATCATAAAAAATAACTAAAGTGTAAGACTTTCCTCCCAAACTTTGTATTGCAATAGATCCAAAAAGGTCCATATGTAGCAGATGTAAAATTCTGGGTGAATCGCTTTTAAAAATGGATTTAAAGATATTTTTAGTTTGCTTAGCTAATTGACAAGTCCTGCAAAGTCCTTCCTTCTTCTAAGAATTAGAAGATAGTCCTCTAAAAAGATTGTCCTTAGATAATTTAGTAATAGTCCTAAGATTTATATGTCCTAATCTTTTATGTCATAATTCATTTGTTTTACTTATTTGATTAAACAAGCACATTTCAGATTTTGCAGAGTTGAAATTAACTAAATAAATGTTACCCTGTCTAATCCTAGTTAAAATAACTTTGTTATCACTAGATGTAATTGAACATAAGGATTTGTTAAAAGATACCTGATAACATTCATCACATAATTGACTGATGGAAATAAGGTTATGCTTGAGACCTTTCACATAAGCTACCTTCCTGAAGGTAACTGCTCCAACATTGACATTGTCATAGCCTTTTGTCTGTCCACAGTTGGAGTCTCCAAAAATGACTTT
Source organism: Platanthera guangdongensis (assembly GCA_039583875.1). Classification (NCBI taxonomy): domain Eukaryota; kingdom Viridiplantae; phylum Streptophyta; class Magnoliopsida; order Asparagales; family Orchidaceae; genus Platanthera; species Platanthera guangdongensis. The sequence goes on along the minus strand of CM077160.1, from coordinate 17,009,520 downwards.
TGGTCTAAGCTTAGCTTTAAAATCTTTTAGATTAGCCTTTCTTCATGTCATATGTCTTGAACATCCACTATCCAAATACCACTGCATTTTCTATGGTAGGATAGTTCTTTTCCTGCATTAAAACAAATTAGGTGTTTTTGACTCAGATTACCTTGGGTCCTAGTTTTCTTTCATAATGATTAGAAATATAAGAACACTCAGGTTGATCCTTATAACCAAGTGGATGATATCTTCAAGGTGGAATGATCCACTGAGTAAAAGGATTTATAAATCCTTGTGTCTGATTATTCTTGTGAAAAGAATTAAAATTTCTGTTAGAAAAATTTGAGTTTGACGAATTATAATGATTTCGTCGAGCTTCGTTCAACAAATTATAGTAAGTTCGTCGAGCTCCATTCACAGAATAGTAATATACATTTTCTTTGTTCATCGTTCATCGAGCTCTGTTCGACGAATCATAGTGATTTCGTCGAGCTTCATTCAGAGAATAGTTATACTCAAATCCTATGTTCTGAGTTCGTTGATCGCTGTTCGACGAAAAATGTTGATTTCGTCGATCTCGGTTCGACGTATTTTGTTGAACATGATTTTTGTGGAAATTTTTATTTTGTTTTTTGGTTATTCTTTTGTAAAACTTCAATATTTTTATCTTCTAATTTTTCTTTTCCTTTTGCAGAAATAAATTTTACTCGTGTACTTAGAATATTTTTCTAAAGAAGGTAAGGTTGACTGGATGAAGCTCCCAAGACATGTTTTTCATTTAGTCTGACATCGACTGTACTTGTGATATTCATCAGTTTGATACTTCTCTCATTTAGAGAATCTTCAAACTTTTTGGCCTCACATAATTTGTGTTCTAGTGAAATTATTTGTTCCTTAAGATTTTTCAATTCTTCTTTATGTTTAGAGTTTTCAGAAGATAAGTTGTCCATTTTAGTTATTTTTTCTCTGAGAAGTTTTATTTCCTTCTCTGACTTTATCAAATCATTACATAGTAGTTTAAAATCTACTTTAAACTGATCTGATATAAAGTCAAAGGTTGAGATTACCTGGTCCTCTTCAGACTCAGATTCAGCATCAGAATTGATACATGATACATTGATTGCCATCAGACAGACTTCTTTAGCCTTTACTTCTTCTTCATCTTCACTTGAACTGGATGAAGGTTCAGTTTCTGTATCACTCCAAGTTTCAGCAAAAAAACCTCTCTCCTTCTGTTAGTGTTTACCAGAAGGGAGTTTTTTGGAGTGCTTCTTGTAGTCTTTCTCCTTCTTCTTTTCCTTATTTTGTTTTTCAGGACACTCTAGAAGAATGTGTCCTGGTTTCCTGCAACCATAACAAACAATTTCTTTAGATGGTGTTTTATCATACCTTGGTTTATCCTTGTTCCTAGAAGACCTGCTTCTGAAGTCTTTCCTAGCCATCTTGTAGAATCTCTTAGCTAGTAGACTCATAAGCTCTTCATTCTCAGGAAGTTGTTCTTACTCAGTTGCTTAGAAAGTAATGCTCTTTTCCATCTTCACTGAGAGTAGAGTCTTTTTTCAGCTTCCCTTGTTTTCATGAGCTGCTCATAAGATTTGAGCTTGCCCAACTGAGTTTCTGTAGAAATCTCATTTACACTTCTGGCTTCTCTGATTGGACAGATTCTTGAATCCCATATGCTAGGGAAACCATGAGGATTTTGTCATTGACTTCTGTAAATGTAATGTCCTTCTCCAATGTCTTCAGCTCATTAATTATGAGACTGAGTCTTGTATATATTTCAGCAACAGATTCAAGTTCTCCCTTTTTGAAATTCTTATATTGAGAAATCAGGTGTGATCTACTATCTTTTCTCTCATCAGCTGATCCAGCTACCATTGTTGTGAGGGAGTCCCAGATGTCTTTTGCTGAGGTGCATTCAGCAACTTTCTGAAAGATGTCATCAGACATTGTTTGGGCTACAATGTTCATAGCCTTTGCATCAACAATTTTTATTTTCTTCTGGGCTTCTGTCCATCCTGGTGGAGGTACAACACTGGTGTTTGTTGTTGCCAGTGGTAGAGGTGGACCGATCAAAATAGAATTGTAGATATCTTCATCAATAGAATTCAAGTATAATCTAATCCTTTCTTTCCATAATGCAAACTTATTAAGATTGTAAATTGGAGGTCTTGTGCTTGCATACTCTTTATTTTGTGCCATGATAGAAACAAACTCTAAGTAAAATGAGATCTATCAGGATCTTGTTGGTTTAGGTGTTAGCCTGTAAAAAAAACAAACCTCCCTTTGATACTAATTGAAAGTGAGGGATAGATCTGATCTTACACTAGAGGGGGGTGAATAGTGTATATTAAAAACTTTAATTTATTTTTAAAGTGGATTTAAAGTAAGTGATATATAAATATATAAATAGGAAAATCACAGTACACAATAAAAAGTAAAGCAATCACAGACAATACAAGGAAATTTTATAGTAGTTCCCCAATAAATCTTGGTACGTCTACTCTTCTACCACCCTGATAGAAATCCACTACAGGTTTTTGATCAGGTGTCCTGTCAAAAGAAGATCTATTTTTTAAGAGAGATCTAACAACCCTTTGAGCTTTTGATCAGGTGCCCAAAAACCAAGCTTAAGTCCTTTGATCAGGTGACTTAGGAACCGAGGGTTAAATTTTGAAGGGAGTTATTGAAAACCTGAATCACATTAACAAGACAGGCACAACATTCCAAAAAACCAGAAAGTCCAAACATGAGCAGAAAACTGATAGATCTAGCACTAGATCACCACTAATGGAGGCGCACTCGCAGCCATATCCAAAATTAAGGAACAACTTTTAACTCAACTAAAAGATTTTAGGGAAGAAAACATAGTACCTCACTAAACAAGCTACAGACTGAAAAAAAAAACTTGTCTCTATTTCAGAAACTACTAAACTCTAACAAGATGCTTGCTGAGCGTTGACTTACCTACTCAGACAACACCGCCACTGGATACCTAAAAGCAGCAACAAAAATAAAACTACAACCAGAAAAACAGTTCGACGAAAAATAAATCGGGAAAAACCAATCGCCATTCGCCGTTCGTCGAACACCGGTCGACGAAAGTTGAACAAAAGATGGTCGAAGAAAGTCGAACTCTAGTCGACAAAAAGTCGAACTGCGTTCGACAAAAAATCGAACAAGATATATTCGACGAAAATCGAACACCATTCGACGAAAAAACATTTCATCGAACAGAAAAGTCATTTCAGTGGAGAGGTTTTACATAAGCACAATTACACAACTAATAAGCAGGATTAGAAGATAAAAAATTGGGAGCTAACTTGTTTGCTAACATTACTCCCCCTCAAGTTCAACTCCTCCTTCTTCATCATTCCCAGCTTGTCATGTATCCTCTTGAACAGCTCCATCTTCAAGGGCTTTGTGAAGATGTCCGCCAGCTTGTCATTGGTCCTCACGTGCTCCAAGTGAACTTCATTAGCTTCTACCTACTCTCTGATGAAGTGGAATCTGGTGTCAATATATTTGGTCCTCCTGTGATGCACAGGATTCTTTGCCAGATCAATCGCAGCTCGATTGTCCACAAAAATGGTAGTCGCTTCATCACCATCCAATCTCAGAGATTTCATCAACCTCTTCAGCCATACTCCATGGCACACACATGCGCCGGCAGTAACATACTCTGCCTCGCATGAACTAAGAGTCAAAATCTTCTGCTTCTTACTAAACTAAGTAATGTGTGTTTCTACCAAATAGAAGTGGAATCCCGTAGTGCTCTTCCTCTCATCAACATCATTACTACAGTCACTGTCATTGTAGCCTATCAACTTGGGATATTCACTGCACTTATAAAAGAGGCCAAAACTCAAAGTGCCTCTGATGTATCTCAGTATCCTCCTTGCCACTGCCAGGTGTGTCTCCACAGGATTTTCCATGAATCTGCTCATAATACCCACTGCATACAAAATATCAAGTCGGGTACAAGTCAAGTACCTCAAACTCCCTACTAGGCTCTTGAAATATGTAGGTCAATAGCTTCTCCCTCACCGTGCCTCGATAGTCGTGTGCTTGGATCCATTGGTGTCCCCACTAGGTTACACTACATCATGCCAAACTTCTTCAAAATCTCTCTAGAATATGACTCCTGAGAAATGAAGATACCATCATCACACTGCACTACCTGAATGCCCAGAAAGTAGCTAAGCTCACTGCAATCTGTCATCTCAAACTCCTGCTTCATCATCTCCTTGAAGCTCCTCACGACAGAGTCACTGCTCCCCAAGATGATCAAGTCATCCACATACAAACATAGGTAAAGTGTCCTCTTCTCACTTTCCTTCACATAGACTGCATGTTCATAAGAGCACTTCACATACCCTTGCTCATGTAAGAATGTGTCAATCCTCTTGTTCCATGCTCTTGGTGCCTGTTTGAGACCATATAGTGCCTTCCTCAATCTCAACACTTTATTCTTTCCCTTTGCTTCTGAATAGCCTGGAGGCTGCTCAATGTACACTTCCTCTTCCAAATATCTATTCAAGAAAGCAGACTTGACATCCATTTGATGAAGATGCCACTTCCTCTGTGATGCAATAGCAGTAAACTTATGAATAGTCTCCATCCGGGCAACCGGTGAGAAGACCTCATCGTAGTCTATTCTCTCTTTCTGCTTGTAGCCCTTGACCACAAGTTTGGCCTTGTACTTTAGCACCTCCCCTGCTCCATCTTTCTTCACCTTGGAGACCCACTTCACACCTATGAGCTTCTTTACTTGGGCCAGTTCAGCTAACTCCCGAGTGTTGTTCTTCTTAATGGACTGCATCTCCCCATCCATGGATTTCCTCCAGCAAACAGTCTTCACTGCTTCCTCATAGGTCAAAGGCTCTGTATCAGCAAGTAAACAAAACAAACTGAACTCATTATTTGTAGGGGCTACCTCATAGATCTCTCCAAATGACCTGATTTTCTTCCTTTTGGGCTCTCCTTATTCCTTAGTAAAGTGTGGAACTGTATCACTGGCACGAGCTTCTGTCTCCACCACTAGAGGAGCCTCGACTTCTTCTTCACCCTTCTCCTTGCCTTTTGACCACTCCCATTCAGCTGCTTCATCGAATTTCACATTTCGACTCACCACAATTTTCTTCTTCATATGGTCATACAACTTGTATCCCTTGCTCCTTTGATCATAGCCAACAAAGATCAATTTCTTGGCTTTTTCTTCCAGTTTGCTCAGGTTTGGCCCAGTCTTGAGAGCATAAGTAATGCTACCCCAAAACTTCAAGTGACTCACATTTGGCTTAAAGCCAGTCCATGCTTCCTGCAGTGTTCCCCTTACTAGGGACATTGTGCAGCACCTGTTTGACACATAACAAGCTGTCTCCAGAGCATCTACCCAAAAACCTTTTGGCATATGCTTGCCTCTGAGCATGCACCTACACATCTCTTTTAAAGTGTGGTTCTTCCTCTCAGCCACTCCATTCTACTGTGGAGTGTAGGGTGAAGTAAGTTGTCTCATGATCCCTGCATAGTCACAGAACTGAATAAACTCTTGGCTCAGGTACTCACCTCCCCTGTTTGTCCTCAAACACTGAATCCTCATGCCAGCCTCCATCTCCACCAACCTTTTGAACCGTTTTAAAGATTCAAATGCCTCACTCTTCTTCTTGATGGGATACACCCAACACTTCCTGCTGAAATCATCAATGAAGGATAGAAAGTACCTATTGCCTCTTGCAGAAACAGGTGTGATCGGCCCACAGATGTCTGAATGAACCAATATCAGGATTCTCTTTGCTCTCCACTGACTTTCCTTTGGAAACGGAAGCTTGGCCAACTTGCCTAGTACACATGCCTCACACATGTGGGATGGCTCCTCCAGCCAGCTAGGAACACCCTGAAACCCAGCTTCCCTTATCATCCTTTTCAGACAATCAAAACCAAGATGTCCATACCTTATGTGTCAGAGCCATGCCTCATCCTTCACTGTGGCTCTTAAACATGAGATCCTATCCATGTCAAGGTTTAACATGAACATCCTGTTCTTCTTCATCTCTACCCATGCCACCTACATCCTGTCAGCTCCAATAAGTGTCATCACTGTCCCCTTCATGGTTATCTCATAACCTCTCTCCATGAGCTATCGCAAACTAAGGATGTTTGAAGTGATCTCAGGTACAAAGTAGACATTCTCTATCATGTTCATGACACCGCGCTTTAAATTGATAGGAATTCTTCCCTTTCCTTTCACCTTGATGGTAGAGGCATTTCCAAAAGTTACCTCAGTGCTCACATCTTCATCACGCTCGATAAACAACTCCTTTCTTCTTGTCATGTGGTTGGAAGCCCCATTGTCCAAGTACCACAAGTTTCTTCAACTCTCATCATCAATAACTGCAGCCTCAGCACCCAACATGCAATTTGACTCAACATGCTCAACCATTGTCATGTTCCCCTCATCACTACTTTGTGATTTTTGTGGCAACTGGGGTGGTGCGGGTCTAGAAGTAAACTTCTCTAAATTGTTCCAGCACTGTGTAGAAATATGCCCAAACTTATGACATGTATAGCACTAGGCTTGGTTTCCATTCCTGGAACCTCTTCCATTTTGACCTCTCCCAATCCTTCCATGCCCCCGGGCTTGCTACTGTCCTCCACCTTGATTAGCTGGTTGTTCTACATGAGGTGTAGGTTCTCTTCCTCCAGTATACCTCTTACTACTCTACTTTTACCTCTGAATGTGGCTCTCCCACTAGGCGTGTAGTGACCCTTAGCATGTGTGCTCTTGGTGTAATTCAACAACTCAGTAGTAGTCGCTCCTACATTGGTCTCCTTTCTTTTGTCCATGACCTGCTCATGAACTTGTAATGAACTCCTAAACTCTTCCACTGAAAGCTTGGACAAATCCTTGGATTCCTCAACAGCAGCAACAACATGATCAAATCTTTGTGGGAGTGACCTCAGAACTTTCTGCACTGTCCTGATATCATCTACTGCCTCACCATTTAGCTTCATCCTGTTGCTCACCTTCAAAACTCTATGGAAATACACATCAATGGACTCTTGGTCCTTCATGTGAAGTGACTCAAACTCGCCTCGCAACACCTTCAACTTCATCTCTTTAACTCTACCTCCTCCTTGGTATGAGTTCTGAAGTATCTCCCATAAAGCAGAGCTATTGGCTGCTCCAATAACCTTCTCCACATCTCCTTCCTCCAAGGTCCTTGATATGATAGATGTGGCGGTGTAGTCTTTTGTAAGACTTTCTTCATATGTCATCTTCCTGGCATTAGCCCACTGTGCTCTTCCCTATTCTAACACCACTTCCGGTGGATTTTAAACAATATCCCACACTCAGTGTGTTCTCAACTTCCCATCGCCATCTCGTGAAATTTTATCTCTTCAATTTGATAGTCAACGGTGCAACACCAAGTACCCTATCCATGATCGGGACTCTTTACAGATAGACTGAACAAAGGAATAGGGACGAAAAACAACCAACCTTCGCTCTGATACCACTTTTGAAAACCTGAATCACATTAACAAGGCAAGCACAACATTCCAAGAAACCAGAAAGTCCAAATATGAACAGAAAATTGATAGATCCAGCACTAGATCACCACCAATGGAGGCGCACTCGCAGCCATATCCAAAATTAAGGAACAACTTTTACCTGAACTAAATGATTTTAGGGAAGAAAACACAGTACCACACTAAACAAGCTACATACTGAAAAACAAACTTTTCTATATTTCAGAAACTACTAACTCTAACAAGATGCTTGTTGAGCGTTGACTTATCTACTCAGACAACACCACCCCTGGATGCCTAAAAGCAGCAACAAAAATAAAACTACAATCGGAAAAACAGTTTGACGAAACATAAACCGGGAAAACCAATCGCCATTCATCATTCGTCGAACATCGATCGGCGAAAGTTGAACAAGAGTTAGTCGACAAAAGTCGAACTCTGGTCGACGAAAGTCAAACTCCATTCGACGGAAAGTCAAACTCCATTCGACGAAAAATCGAACAAGATAAGTTCGATGAAAAAATGTTTCGTCGAACAGAAAATTCATTTCGGTAGAGAGGTTTTACATAAGCATAATTACACAACTAATAAGCAGGATTAGAAGTTAAAAACTGAGAGCTAACCTGTTTACTAACAGTTATAACCCTGTACAAAGTTTAGGAAGAAAAATAAAAGTTGATGTTGTCTTGTCTTTCAAATATCTCTGAGAAGACTATGTGGATTGATGATGCAAAAAGCTCCTCCTGATTTGAGTAGAGATTTGAGATCATGAGGGGATGCTTTTCTTCAGGGTGTAGGCCTTGTTGTTGCTGATTGAAGATTTTTCACTTGTAGAGACTAAGGCAGAAAATCTATTTTAAAAATATGTTGATCTGTAAGAGTGTCTAAGTCAGTAACCCCAAAATCTTTAACCCCATTAAGTAGTAATCTTCTAAATATATATTCTCTGAGAAGAATTCAAACATTTGAATAAAAACCATTCTGAAATGACTGAAGAATCCTTGAGATTTGTAACTACCCTGGAGTTACTAGAATTAAAACTCTGTGATAAATCCATATATAATGCTGCCTTAAACAGCTATATTCAATTAGAATATCTAACATTAGATATCAGAGTTGTAACTGATTGTAATTAAGCTTTTAAATATCATTCTGCCTCTGAAGATGGAAACTGCCTGAATGTCGAACATAACAAGGAATTTGTCGAACTGAGCCTGACCTTCATCAAACTGAGCAATACATTCGCCGAGCTGAGCTCAGCTTTCATCGAATTGAACTTGGAGTTCGTCGAACTGGGGTTGGCATTCGTTGAGCTAAGATTTTGAGCTGAGAACAAAGTTCGTCAAACGGAGCTCAGTGATCGTCGAGCTAAACTCAGAGTTAAGAATTTGAGTTCATCGAAATCAACTAAACATTCGTCGAACTGAGCTCGACATCCATCGATCAGAACTATGCGTTCGTCGAACTGGACTTCTCTAGAATATTTCTGAAGTAGCAACCCTGGAATTAATCCTATGATCCTAGACTATACAAAATGGGTCAAACTAATCATCCTAAACAAATAATAATGATCCTAGCCCAAATCAGTAATAGGGTTCCAACAAAGGTATTAGCCTTATCAAACAAAACCTGCCTCTAAGAATAATTGAAAGTATCTAGCGTCTACCTAAATAACCTAGAGGGGGGTGAATAGGTGTTATTTCCATCTTTTTGTGGAATAAAAATAATCTTAAATGTCAAGCACACAAATGCAGAGATTTTATAGTAGTTCCCCGAGTTGAGTATGTCCATTGTCCCGCCTCGCCTATCTCCCAAGAAGGACATATTCAGCTACTTCACCAAACTTAGATTTCTTCAAATCTTACACCTCGGAGTCGCAACTCATACACCTCGGATACGATGCTCCAACAACTTGGAGAACAAACTTTCCTATAACTCGATCCACAAATCGGATCTACAACCTCGATCCACAACCAGATCTACTCTCTCAATCCACAAACAGATCTACAAAATTATCAGAAAAATCTCCAACACAATTTAAAATAATGTTACAAAAACACATGACTACAAGTCTTGATCCGACGTCCTTGGAAGGATTGATCTTGAATCTCGGAGAACTCGGAAAACTTGAAATCATTGGATCTTGAACCTTGGATCTTGAATCTTCAACCGACTTGGACTATAGTAGAAAGAATCTTGATGGAAGAATCGATCCAGTCGAAGATGTCATAGAAGAAGAGTATTGCTCGAAGTCACGGTCGATCAAAAGTATTTCGCGAAGCAAGTAGCGTGCGACCGACGGGTTTGATTTCGGGAAAGTTTTAGGAAAACTCGAAATTGCAAATAGGTTTTTGGATCCTTAATGATTTCGAAATCATCTTAGGAATGATATGTGAAGTCCCCGTTGTTTAGAGTCCGTAAGCGAGAACGGACATAGGCATGATGTGTGAAGCCTACCTGGACATGTTGGTCTGGATCGGTGATGTTGCATTGCATAAATGCCGGAGAAGACTTCGTGCTATTGATTGTTTTTCGAGTTTCTACGCAGTAGATTGCAGCAGGGAGCCTTGGGGACTAACCCAAAGGTGCACCCGGAAAACTGGGCGGATACGACATCCTGCCAACTTGGTGGCCTGAGAGCCAACTTGAACATAACCGAGTTATGTGAACTGTGATGGAAATGGGACTCGGTGGAAGTTTGAACCGCGCATATGGCTTAAATTGTCGTTGCGATGTGAGCACGGGTTAGATGGAACCGTACCCATTCTATGTCGTTCGGTTAAAGAGACCTAAAGGCACGAGGAACTTGTCGTTGGCATAGATTAGGGTCTTCGGCGATCGATGGCTTAAATTGTCGTGACCCAGGCCAGGAAGACAAATTGCTCATAGGTTTGGCCGTCAAAGTGGCGGTGGTGAGTCCGGAATGTCTATGGCTTTAATTAACGTGACATCGACTGGTTCACCAAGAATGTGCCCTGAGAGCACGGGGCGTGTGGCCGTGCGAGCCAACGTCTGTGATGAAATGGCTATATATATATATTGCTCGCTTATGATAATGAAATGCAGGGAATGAGCATCGCTGCCTCGAGTTGGGGGCGGGAACGTTATAATTTGGTCAGCATTGCTGACCGTTGCCTTATTTTGCACCGTACGGTGGTTTGTTGCTTGCAGGTGCTGCTGGACCAAGCGGTTAATAGCGGGCTAAAGCCCTTTTTGTGAAGCCGGCCCTCGAAGGCCCAAATGGAAGTGTTTACTGTTTTATTCATGTATGACCGTCCTGCGTGCCGTGGTTTGTAAAACATGTAATATCAAGTGAACCATATTTGTAAGGCCTTAAGGCTTGTACTGGTGTATTTTGTAACATTCCTATTTTGGTAACTAGTGGACATTCATGCTTTAGTGCTGGGTTCTTATTTGCAACTTTTGTAAACTGCTTCCGCTAGATTGCTCTGTGTAGGATGTTGATTGGTTGGATGGTTTCCATGAGTAACCACCCAGTCTGTCTGTGGCATACGGCGTCGGGCCCCGGCCGGACCTACTGCTATATGCTATGTGACGGATAGGGGTGTTACAATTTGGTATCAGACTACTGGATTTGGTCGGGCTTAAGATGAACTCGTGGATGAATTCTTTTTAAGGGGTGGTGAGCACATTGTGTGCGTCATCGTTATAACGGTAAAAGAACCCATGAATGTCCACTTAGGAATGAAAATACTCGTGTTTGAGGAACCTGCGTGTTCCTATAATTGCTGTTTGCAATTTTATTTGGTCGCTTAACGGTGTTTTGTACCACTATAGGTGACCAGAAGTGGTGTTGGGTCGTCAGAACACCGAGTTTCTGAGGCTTGTAGTGCACCGGATGTTGCTCCTGCAACACCTCTGTCAGCTGAGAACATACGATTGGTGGCTGAAGCGGTGTTGGCCGTGATAAATGCGCAGCCTGCAAGGCAAACGCAGCAGCCCGCTCCTGCGATGGAGCAGGAACCTCTTCAAGAAGCTGAGCCGTGGAGAGTGGAGCAAGTGGTTGTGGAACCGGTGGTGCCAAGGAGGGCAACCGAGAGGCAGCTTAAGCATGTTATGAGCTTTAACCCTCCGGTATTCTCGGGGTTGGGAACCCCATCTCAGGCTGAAGACTGGCTCTCTAGGGTGAAGAGAGTCATGACAGCAACGGAGACAGATGAGTGGCAAATGACCACCATCACTACGTTCCTTCTGGACGGTGAAGCGAGGATGTGGTGGGAAGGATTGGAGCTGCACTTACTGAGAGGTAGGCAACTTGGTGATGTCTCGATGGAGGAGTTCTCGAGATTATTCTTGGCTACATACCTCCCTTCGACGCAGAAGATAGCGTTGGAGAATGAGTTTCTGAAGTTGGTTCAGGGTGAGAGGAGCGTGGATGAATATCTCCATGAGTTCAATCATTTTAGTCGTTATGCTAGCTCCACCATCGTGGATGAGGAGCGCAAGACTAATCGCTTCTATGAAGGCTTGAGGGATGAGTTGAGACTACTACTTTTGGGACCGATGACTCAGGGTTTCTTAACCTTGGTCAATACTGCCCGGTCCTTGGAGAAGGACATGAAGAATGTGCAAGCAAAGAAAAGCTTGGGTGATAGGAAATCTGAATTTAAAGTGCCGACTACTTCAAAGTCCGACTATCGGAGGTCTTTCAAGAAGCATAGGACTTCGGGTCCAGCTCCTTCTGGTGCTTCTGGGGCGACTACGAGTCGGACCCTGGGCGCGTGTTTTACTTGTGGAAAGACGGGGCATTTTGCCCGTGACTGTTGGAGCGGACGTCCTAAGTCCGAGAGAAGGTCGGGAGCTACCTATGAAGAGAAGGGAAAGGCGGTGGAGTCGACCGCATCCCATTATGCTCCGGCCCAACCAAGGGTCTACAATCTTGGCCAACAGGAGGCCATCAAACAGGCTGATGTGGTGACATGTATGGTTTAATTTATAGCAAGTCAATTTCTTTAAATACTTGTTATGCACATGTTACCTTACCACTGCTTGTTTAGGATTTGTATTGATTTGTGAAAATCCGGCACGAGCACCCTTCGATACGGGAGCTTCACACTCCTTCTTGTCCGAAGGATTTATATCACGCATCGGAGTCCATTCTTCGATGGTGAAGGATAAGTTGTATGTGTTGTTGCCCAATGGGTGTTCGATGCGAACGGATAGGATCTGCGATGTTAAGATTTGTATTGGGAAGCAGGAGTTCGACCTACGGGCGTCTTTACTTCCGTTGGTGGAGTTCGACGTCATATTTGGCATGGACTGGCTCTCGGAGCAGCAGGTCCATATAGATTGCGGTAGCAAGGAAGTCAAGCTGGGAGCAAGTCGTGAAATGACTTTTACGGGCTTAAAGGGGTCGAGCAAGACGTTGATATCTGCTCTTCATGTGGTGAAGGCGGTTCGTTCCGGTGCAGAACTCTTCTTTACACTAGTGGAGGTTGCAAAGCCGAAGCCCGCGTTGGATTGTATTTCAGTGGCATCGGAATACCCTGATGTGTTCCCCGCAGATCTTCCTGGAGCCCCGCCTCAGTGGGAGATAGATTTTACGATTGAGCTACTGCCAGGTGCAAAGCCTGTGTCACGATCTCCTTATCGGCTAGCGCCTAAGGAAATGGCGGAGCTGAAAGTTCACTTGCAAGAGTTGTTGGAGCAAGGGTATGTGCGCCCGAGTTCTTCGCCTTGGAGTGCACCGGTCCTCTTTGTTAAGAAGAAGGACGGAAGCTTGAGGCTATGTATTGATTATCGGGAGCTCAACAAGCTGACGGAGAAGAACAAGTACCCGATCCCTCGGATTGATGATCTTTTTGATCAGTTAGTCGGGTCGACGGTGTACTCGAAGTTGGATCTCAAGCCTGGGTACTATCAGCTGCGAATAAGGGAGAGTGATATCCCAAAGACAGCGTTTAGTACGAGATACTGGCATTATGAGTTTACGGTCATGCCATTTGGGCTGACTAATGCGCCGTCGGTGTTCATGGATTTGATGAACAAGACGTTCAGGGAGTACTTGGATCATTTCGTGATCGTCTTCATCGACGATATTTTGGTGTACTCGCAAAGTGAGAAAGATCACTTCAAGCATCTTCATTTGGTGTTGGAAACGCTAAGGAGAAATCAGTTGTATGACAAGTTCTCGAAGTGCGAGTTTTGGCTATCCTCAGTGGCGTTCCTCGGGCATATAGTGAGTGGAGAGGGTATTGATGTGGATCCGGCGAAGATCGTTGCGATACGGGAGTGGCCTGAGCATGCTACGGTAGCGGAAGTCCGGAGTTTTCTGGGGCTTGCCGGCTATTATAGGCGCTTCGTAGAGAACTTCTCGCGGATAGCGTTACCTCTCACTACTTTGACGAGGAAGGAGCATAAGTTCGTTTGGACGCCGGAGTGCGCGCGAGCTTTTGAGGAGTTGAAGTGTCGGTTGACCACGACACCTGTGCTGAGTTTGCCATGTGGGACCGAAGGCTATGAGATTTATAGCGATGCTTCAGGCAGCGGTTTGGGTTGCGTGCTACTACAATACGTAAGTGTAATATCTTATGGCTCAAGACAGCTAAAAGTACATGAGAGGAATTATCCGGTCCATGGCTTGGAGTTAGCGGCCGTTATTTTTGCCTTGAAGCTGTGGAGACACTATTTGTATGGTGTGAAGATTGATATCTACACCGATCACAAGAGCCTGAAGTATCTTATTGATCAGAAGGATCTGAATATGCGGCAGCGTAGATGGATGGAGTTCCTGGGGGACTATACATTCAAGATCCACTACGTGCCTGTCAAAGGGAATGCAGTTGCGGACGCGCTGAGTCGCCGAGCCCCAGCTCAAGCCAATTGGCTATCGGTGCATGATGAGCGGTTGGTGCGAGAGTTGGAGGCGTTGGAGATTGTTTGTGTTGATAGACAATCAAGAACTGAAGCAGTTCTGAATTGGACTGAAGTCCAATATGACCTGACTGATCGTATTCGGCAGGCTTTGGATATGGATGCTCATATGAAGCAGTTCATGGTGGAGGCTCTGGATGGGTCAAATTCCCAATTCGTTGTGGAGGACGGATTACTTTGGAAAGACGGTCGTCTGTGCGTCCCAAGTGTGGGCAATTTGCGGGTGGAGTTGCTGTACGAGGCACACCATACCAAGTACTCGATTCACCCGGGGAGCACAAAGATGTACCGTGATGTGAAGAAACTGTTTTGGTGGCCGGGTTTGAAGAAGGATGTGGCGCTATACGTAGCGAAGTGCCAAACTTGCGCCTTGGTAAAGGCGGAGTGCCAAAAGCCGGGAGGATTTCTTAAGTCCTTGCCTATTCCGGAGTGGAAATTTGACGACATCTCTATGGACTTTGTGCACGGTTTGCCAAGGTCGCAAAAGGGGAACGACGCCATTTGGGTGGTTGTTGATCGATTAACGAAGGTGTCGCATTTTATTCCGCATAGGAAGGATGATCCAGTGGATAAGTTGGCAAAGCTTTATGTGGATAACATAGTACGGCTTCATGGTGTGCCCCGCAGCATCGTGAGTGACTGAGATGGGCGGTTCACGTCCAATGATTGGAGGCTAGTGCAACAAATGTTGGGAACAAAGTTGAAATTCAGCACAGCTTTCCATCCGCAAACGGATGGGAAGACTGAGAGGGTCAATAGAACCATGGAAGACATGATCCGCATGTGTGTCTTGGATTTTGGAAAGCAATGGGAAGACCACCTTTATTTGGTGGAGTTCGCATACAACAACAGCTACCAAGCGAGTATTCAAATGGCGCCCTTCGAGGCCCTATATGGTAGAAAATGTCGCACTCCATTGTCTTGGTTAGAAACGGGTGAGTTAAAGTTGTATTAAGCGATCGGAAGTGGAGGATGCTACTTCTTTGGTGAGAACCATTCGGGAGAGGTTGCTTATCGCTCAGGACCGGCAAGCAAAGTACTATAATGTCAAGCACAGGAACGTGGAGTTCGTTGTGGGCGATTATGTATACTTAAAGATCAAGACATTCAAGGGTGTCTCGCGGGTGCGGCGATTGAAAAAGCTAAGCCCGAGGTACCTTGGACCGTTTGAGGTTTTGGAGCGAGTTGGTGAAGCGGCCTATCGGTTGAAGCTTTCAGTGGAGCTTAGTGGATTACATGATGTATTCCATATTTCGGTGTTTCGAAAGGCAGTGCAAGATCCTATGCAAGTGATCACGGTTGATCAAGTGCCGGTGGATAGTGGGATGACGACAAAGGTCAAGCCCGTGCGAATTGAGGACTCGGAGGTCAAGCGGCTACGCTATAAAGAGATCAGGATGGTCAAGGTCGGTGGGACAATTGCGATCATGAGGAGCTCTCTTGGGAGCGAGAGCAGACTATGCTTGACGAGTATCCGGAGTTGTTCCGCTCAGGTACAAATTTTGGTTTTGTACATGTCTTTCCTCTATATAATTTCGAGGACGAAATTCTTTTAAGAGGGGGAGAGTTGTAACGCCCCGAAACTCAAAGGAGGGACGGGGGACGTTTTGGGCCAGTTTTGGGTTCTGGCTGCAGGCACACGGCCTGGGACACGGGCGTATCCCAGGGCGTGTCAAGCTTGTGTCGACACTCAGCCGGGAAGTCTACACTTTGGTCTCGACATTGTGTCGAGACTGGGCACACGGCCTGCAACACGGGCGTGTCACAGGGCGTGTCGACCCGTGTCGACACTTAGCCGCGAAGTCGACACTCTGCATTCGACGAAGTGTCGAGACATGGCACATGGCCTGCGACACGGGCGTGTCGCAGGGCGTGTCAACCCGTGTCGACACTCGTCCCGGGAAGTTGACGCTTTGGTCTCGACATGGTGTCGAGACAAGGCACACGGCCTAGGACACGGGCGTGTCCAAGGCTGTGTTATCAGGTCGACGATCTTCGCTCGACGAAGTGTCGAGTATCGAGACCGTGTACACGGCCTGGGGTCCAGGCGTGTTGAGGTGACACGGGTAAGGACACGGGCGTGTCCTAGAACTCGTGCAGTGCTCGGGTTGTTTTCGGGGAAAAATGATGGGGGTACACGGCTGGCCACACGGCCGTGTCAGGTGGAACACGGGCGTGTCAGCTCGAACACGGGCGTGTTCGATACCCGTGTGAGGTTCCAGGCGAGCCGATTTTGACGGCGAATGAGGCACACGGCCCTGGACACGGGCGTGTGCCAGGCCGTGTTCGGTCTAGATTGGGTATTTCAGTCCCGAATCAAAGCCGTTCGTTTCTTTATTTTGGGATCCAACGGCTGGGGGTTGTTCCTGAAGGGGTATACCCGGGATTGGACTTAGAAACCCTCACTTTTCATAAGTTATCATCTTTCTAAAACCTTAGAGAGAGAGGAGAGCCAAGGAAGGAAGAAGGAGCTAGATCCAGCCATTGGAGGAGCTTCGAAGCTCCAAATCGCGAGCCGACTCCGGATCCACGGAGGCAAGGCTAGTGCGGTGCTTTTCATCCGTTTACTTTTCAATGGCGCCAAAGAGGAACGCTAGGGTAACGATTCTCTTCTTGAGCATGAGTAGCTCTCCTTCTTTGCATAGGAAGCCCGCTCTCGCGACTTTGCGGAGAGTTGGAGGCGTTCCTTCGGGTAGATATGTGAAGTCCCCGTTGTTTAGAGTCCGTAAGCGAGAACGGACATAGGCATGATGTGTGAAGCCTACCCGAACATGTTGGTCTGGATCAGTGATGATTCATTTCATAAATGCCGGAGAAGACTCCGTGCTATTGATTGTTTTTCGGGTTTCTACGCGGTAGATTGCAGCAGGCAGCCTTGGGGACTAACCCAAAGGTGCACCCGGAAAACTGGGCGGATACGAGATCCTGCCAACTTGGTGGCCTGAGAGCCAACTTGAACATAATCGGGTTATGTGAACTGTGATGGAAATGGGACTCGGTGGAAGTTTGACCCGCGCATATGCCTTAAATTGTCGTTGCGATGTGAGCACGGGTTAGATGGAACCGTACCCGTTCTATGTCGTTCGGTTAAAGAGACCTAAAGGCACGTGGCACTTAACGTTGGCATAGATTAGGGTCTTCGGCGGTCAATGGCTTAAATTGTCGTGACCCAGGCCAGGAAGACAAATTGCTCATAGGTTTGGCCGTCAAAGTGGCGGTGGTGAGTCCGGAATGTCTATGGCTTTAATTGACGTGACATCGACCGGTTCACCAAGAATGTGCCCTGAGAGCACGGGGTGTGTGGCCGTGCGAGCCAACGTCTGTGATGAAATGACTATATATATATATATATATATATATATATATATATATATATATATATATATATATATATATATATATATATATATTGCTCGCTTATGCTAATGAAATGCAGGGAAGGAGCATCGCCGCCCCGAGTTGGGGGCAGGATCGTTATAATTTGGTCAGCATTGCTGACCGTTGCCTTGTTTTGCCACCGTGCGGTGGTTTGTTGCTTGCAGGTGCTGCTGGACCAAGCGGTCAATAGCGGGCTAAAGCCCTTTTTGCGAAGCCGGCCCTCGAAGGCCCAAATGGAAGTGTTTACTATTTTATTCATGTATGACCGGCCTGCGTGCCGTGGTTTGTAAAACATGTAATATCAAGTGAACCATATTTGTAAGGCCTTAAGGCTTGTACTGGTGTTTTTTGTAACATTCCTATTTTGGTAATTAGTGGACATTCATGCTTTAGTGCTGGGTTCTTATTTGCAACTTTTGTAAACTGCTTCCGCTAGAATGCTCTCTGTAGGACGTTGATTGGTTGGATGGTTTCCATGAGTAACCACCTGGTCTGTCTGTGGCATACGGCGTCGGGCCCCGGCCGGACCTACTGCTATATTCTATGTGACGGATAGGGGGTGTTACACAATAACTGCCTGCAGAGATATACTCTAACTCAGCCGTTGAGATTGCAACATAGTTCTGCTTCTTACTGCTCCAGGAAATGAGCCTTCTTCCAAGGAATTGGTAAGTCCCAAAAGTGCTCTCCCTGTCGTCTTTGCTACCTGCAAAATCTGCATCTGAAAAGCCAATTGTTCACTCTCATTACTTCTTGGATACCATAAGCCAAGATTTGGTGTACCTTTAAGGTATCTCAAAATCCACTTTGCAGCAGCGTAGTGAGATTCCTTAGAGTTCACTTGAAATCAAGCACATACACATGTTGAGAACATTATGTCTGGTCTGCTAACAGTAAGGTAGAGCAAGGATCCAATTATGCTTCTGTACTTAGTTTCATCAAAAGGTTTCCCTTTCTCATCCATATCCAGAGACACAGGTGAACCCATTGGAGTCCTCATAGAGGTTGCGTTCATCATTCCGAATTTCTTAATTAGCTTCTTGGTGAACTTTGTCTACGAGATGAAAATTCCATCTTCAGATTATTTTACCTGAAGCCCTAAGAAATACTTCAACTCTCCCATACTGCTCATTTCAAACTTCCCTTACATAAGTTTAGAAAACTTCTTGCAGAGGTTATCGTCAGTAGAGCCAAAAATAATGTCATCGACATAGATTTGCACCAGCAAAATCTTGCCTTTTATTTCCCTAAGAAATAATGTCTTAACTATCTTTCCCCTTATGAACTTGTTCCCAAGAAGAAATCTAGACAGCGTCTCATATCAAGCTCGAGGTGCTTGTTTCAAACCATATAATGCTTTAGATAATTGGTGTGATGAAGATTGTTATCAACCCAAAAAGACAAGTGTACCTATCGAATTGTAGTACCAATGTCGTATTTAAACTCGGGGCTGTCAACTACTCTTACTCATGCTTCTACTATTATTATACCGAAAGATTGTTGGGTTTTTGATAATTTTTAAATTAAAACTAAAGATAATTTGAAACAAAAACTTATTATAAAAGCTAGCATTCAATCAATGTTTCACCATGAAATGAGATAAGATGGAAAAAGGTATAGTTTCATCCTATCTCTAGGGTTGCGATCAACTCCTTCCTTCTTTGAGTGATCTTTCAAATCAACGAGTCTCTCGACTTCTATGAAATACGATCAAATTGCCAACTACCGTATACCGGAAATACGGAGTCGACGCGAGAGAAATCAAAGAAGGATCGAGTAAAATTTAGACAAAAATAAAACTAAGAACTAAAAGAAAACCTCGTCTCATTTCATGGATCCTCACGATCGAATGCTAAGGGAAATTAGCTACTAATAGTGGAGGAAGAAAACAAAATAAGATGAAGAGAAAACATTTTCATTGCTTGCAAAAAGGAAGAGGATTATACAATAATAAAAAAAAGATTATATTAAACTACTAAAACAAAAATTACAATAATGGAAAAACTACAACAATAAGTAAAATAAAAACAACTCACAAGCACTCTCAAAACTTCAACTCAACACTCAAATTCTAACTTGGATTCTAAATTTTCTTCTCTTGGATTTTTTTCATGCTTGAGGGATGGGGTCTTTATATAAGAGAGGGAGAAGGTACTGGAATGAAATGAAGATGAGGGGACAAGGGGGGTGGCCGGCCATGTGCTTGGAGAGGGGGAATGCATTTCATTTAATGAGGGGGAAGAAAGGGAGGTGGGTTCAATGCATTGGTGGCAAGGTGCATGCATGGAGAAATTAATAAGAGAGAGAGAGAGGAGTGGAAAGGTGTGGCCGACCAAAACATGAAGGGAGAAAATAAAAAAAGGGAAAGAGAGGGAGTGGTCTGCCAAGCATTTAATGAAGATCCATGCAAGGTTGCTGGATACATGCATTTTTGGATTACACTTTGGAGGGGGGCCGGGCTGCTGCATTGAAAAGGGCTGCTAGGTGGGCTTTGTTGTAGGCTCGGGTAGGGTGTAGAGGAACTGCATGGTTGCTTGGGCTGCTCAATTTAAGTAAAGGGCTGCTGCACTTGGAAGGGGCCGGGCTGCACTAATGTAGAAGGGCTGCATCAAGGAGGGCTGGCCATGCACTTCAAAGGCTCGGGTTGCATGTTGGAGGGCTGGTCTTGTGTTTGGGCTGCACCATGTGGGCTCCAACCTATAGAAATAAAATAAAATAGAACATTAAGTTATGTTATATAACAAAACAAATATATAAAATGAAACAAACAAACATGGAAAAATGCCCAAAAATTATTTTGCAACAGAGAAAATTTTTGGTGGGCAAAAAGGCTCAAACGAATCAAAGGGTCACCTAAATCATTTCTAAAGTACGTAAAAACGACGCAAATGTTTCGAGAGTAGCTATGGACAAGTTCTAAACACTAAGAAAGTATTACCCCACAAATGAAAAAGAGATAACATTACTTAGCAACCATTCGTACGCAACTAACCGAATAAAAAGAAAAAAACTACAAATTGCTAACTTACAACGTAAAAAATAGATGCTTATATTTAAGAACAAGAAATTTGTAAAACTAAACTATGTTAAAATGATAAATCTAGAAAACCATTTCAAAGAAATCTACTTAGAACTACAAAACCGCAAGGGCCTACACATCGCTAGAAGAAACATAAAAATAAAGATAAAGATAATTTTTTATTTTATTTTTCAAATAGTTTTTAGCAATTTTTTGGATTTTTGATGTTTGATTTTTTTTTTGGGTTTTCTATTTCATAAGTTTTTGAATTTTTGATGAAGTTAAATAAAAAACAATACTACTAAAAGGCTCCAAAAGACTATACTAAATTTTTGAATTTTATTTTAAAGCATTTTTGTTTTAAAGGAAAGAAGAAAAAAAGAAAGAAACTAAACCCTCCCCCATGCTTAAAATTTTCATTGTCCTCAATGAAGGAGAAACAAAAACGAGAAAGAGCAGAAAATGCTTTAAAATGCAGTAACAAGAACTGGACTTCCCCGGGTTTGTGAGATGAAGGCGGATGTCGCTCCCCCATGCTTGCTTTTTAGTGCACTTGATCAGCAGCAGGTTTGATTTGATCCATCTTGATATCAGCAACGTTTGAGCAGCGATCACGAACTTGTACTGGAGCCACCGGGAGGAAGAGCAAAATAAAAATAAAAGCAGAAAATACTTGGGCAGGCTGCCAAAATTGTTCTTTATTTAACAATATAAAAGAGAGTTTGAATAAAAGTTTCATAATTATTAAGAAGTCTAAAATAAAATAAAAGTCCCCATGAAGATAAATATTCAAGAGTCCAAAATAAGATCCTCCTCTGCAGGAGACACGGGATCATTAGAAAAATAAAGTTTCAGTCTATGTCCATTTACTTTAAAGTCACCCTTATCCGGGTGCGAGAGTAACACAGTTCCGTAAGAAAAGACTTGCTTGACCGTAAACGGTCCAGACCATCTAGGTTTAAGCTTACCAGGAAAAATACGTAAGCGAGAATTGAAAAGAATAATTTGATCGCCAGGTTTAAACGTTTTAGGATGGCGCAAGTTCTTATCGTGATAAAGTTTCGTGCGTTCTTTATAAATTTTATTATTTTCATAAGCGGATGCTCGCCATTCGTAAAGTTCATTTAGTTGGTTTTTTCTATGCTAGAGGATCGAAATTAAAAAACTTTAGCGCCTAATATGCACGGTGTTCTACTTCTACTGGGAGATGACACGATTTTTCGTAAACTAATCGGAAAGGAGTACAACCAATAATGGTCTTGTATGCTGTCTGATAGGCCCAAAGAGCATCGTCTAACTTTAAAGACCATTCTTTACGAGAAAGCAGAAACCGTTTTTTCCAAAATTCTTTAAAGTTCTCGATTGACTACCTCAACCTGACCGTTAGTTTGGGGGTGATAAGCGGTGGATATTTATGTGTAACGCCATATTTCATTAAAGCTTTAGCGAGTTGAGCGTTACAAAAATGACTCCCCCTATCACTAACGATCGCTCGAGGAAAACCAAAAAAGAAAATAATTTCTTAAGAAAAGAAACTACGACGCGAGCATCATTACTTGGTAAAGCTTGGGCCTCCGCCCATCTAGAATCATAGTCTACGGCGACTAGAATATACTTATTCCTAAGCTTGAGGGAAACGGGCCTACAAAGTCGATGCCCACAGATCAAAAACTTCGCATTCAAGAAAATAATTTTGTTCCATTTCATTTTTATTAGAAATGTTTCCAGTCCGCTGGCACCGATCACACCCGCCCACAAAGATTTGTGCATCTTTAAATATGCTTGTCCAATAAAAGCCAGCACTAAGCACTTTGTGGGCGGTGCGGTTTGCTTGAAAATGCCCGCCAGTCGGACCTTCATGAACATGCTTTAAAATCTGCTGACCTTCTTCCCGGGAAACACATCTTCAAACCACCTGGTCCGCACAAATGCGAAATAGAATGGGGTCCTCCCAAAAATAATACTTCAACTCAGAAAAGAATTTCTTCTTTTGGTGAGAAGAGTACTCTTTTGGAAGGACCTGGGCCACGAGATAATTGGCCAGATCGGCAAACCAGGGGGTAGAAGAAGAAACGTTAAAAATTCGTTCATCTAGAAAAGAGTCATTAATAAAATTTTCATTAAAAATATCGAGTTCAGGATTTTCAAGACGAGAAAGATGACCAGCCGCTAGGTTTTCTGCTCCTTTCTTATCCCGAATCTCGAAGTCGAATTCTTGAAGTAAGAGGATCCAACGAATAAGACGCGGCTTGGCATCCGGTTTAGAGAGGAGGTACTTAAAAGCAGAATGATCCGTAAAAACGATTATCTTAGAAAGAGTAATATATGGTCAAATTTATCAAACACAAAAATAACAGCTAAAAGTTCTTTTTCAGTTGTGGTGTAGTTTTCTTGAGCCGATGTAGAGTTTTACTTGCATAGTAGATCGGATGAAAGTTCTTAGCAATTCGTTGTCCTAGAACCGCACTTACCGCAAAATTACTCGCATCACGCATTATTTCAAAGGGTAAATCCCAAACTGGGGCAATCATAATTGGAGCACTTATAAGTTTAGATTTAATCAATTCAAACGCAGCAAGACAAACATCATCAAAAACAAAAGGAGTTTCTTTTTGGAGAAGGTGGGTAAGTGCTTAGTAATTTTTGAAAAGTCCTTAATGAATCATTGGTAAAAACTCGCATGCCCTAGGAAACTTCTAATCACTTTGATATTCGTAGGCGGCGGTAGCTTTTCAATTACTTCAATTTTTTCCTTGTCCACTTCAATTCCTTAACGGAAATCTTATGACCAATGACTAAGCCTTCACCTACCATAAAATGACACTTTTTCCAATTTAAAACTAAGTTTGTTTCTTCGCAGCGTTGTAATACTTTTCCCAGATTTTTGTAAACATAAGTCAAAAGAATCGCCAAAAACCGAAATATCGTCCATAAATACTTCCATAATATTTTCGACATATTTATCAAAAATTGCTAGCATGCACCGCTGAAATGTAGCTGGTGCGTTACAAAGACCGAAAGGCATCCTACGGTAGGAAAAAGTTCCGAAGGGGCAAGTGAATGTTGTCTTCTCTTGGTCCTCGGGCGCGATAGGGATTTGGAAATACCCCGAGAGACCGTCAAGAAAGCAATAAAAACTATGCTCGGATAATCGTTCTAAAAATTGATCGATAAATGGAAGGGGGAAGTGATCTTTACGAGTGGCATCGTTAAGCTTACGGTAATCGATGCACATCCTCCATCCCGTTACCGTCCTAGTTGGAATCAAATCGTTGTTTTCGTTTGTCACTACCATGATCCCACCCTTCTTAGGGACAACCTGGACCGGACTTACCCACTTACTATCGGAAATAGGATATATTATCCCCGCATCTAATAATTTAAGCACCTCCCCCTTCACGACCTCTCTCATATTGGGATTAAGATGATGTTGATGTTGAATTACACCTTAGAATTATTTTCAACAAATATTTTATGGGTACAAAATGAAGTTCTTATGCTGGAAATATCAGAAATTTGCCACACGATAGCTCGGCGATGCTTTTATAGCACTTCGATCAATTGATCGTTCTCGGATTGAGAAAGAAAGGCCGAAATTATAACGGTAAATTTAGAATTTGTTTCTAAAAAAACATATTTAAGATGTTCGGAGAGTGGTTTTAGTCCAGGTTGGGTGGTTCATCATAAGATATTTTCAAATTTTTTGTCTTTCTCAAAAATAATATTTTCATAATTTTTTCTACTAA
The DNA here is from genome assembly GCA_039583875.1 of Platanthera guangdongensis. NCBI lineage: Eukaryota > Viridiplantae > Streptophyta > Magnoliopsida > Asparagales > Orchidaceae > Platanthera > Platanthera guangdongensis. Next base: position 16,984,974 of record CM077160.1, on the reverse strand, counting down.
AAATAGATTCATTTTCAAAATTTGATTGTACGGACATAACCGGGTCTTCAAAATCATTTGTAGAAATTTCAGAAAAAGAAGAAGGAAAAAAATTTGAAGATGAAAGTGATAGATCTTAAGCAAAAAGGCTAGAGTTTGTCACAGTACAAAAACAAAATAAAAACTAAATAGAAACAGAGTAGATCAAGCCACACAGAAAAGACACAAGGATTTTATAGTGGTTCCCCAATCTGGGTAGTTCACTCTTCTACCACCCTGGTAGGAATCCACTCAGGTTTTTGATCAGGTGCCTGACACCAATGGGTTTTGATCAGGTCCCCAAAAACCAAAACCTCAAGTCTTTTGGAGGGAGACTTACAACCAGGAATCACTTTTGAAGGGAGATGACAACCCTTTACAGAGGTGGGGGTGAGAGATGATTTTGTCTTCTCTTTCTCAATAACAACTAAGAGAAGACTTGTGAATATTGATGTTAGCACATAGCTCTCCCCTAAGATGTAGTATGGTTCAGGGAAAACTGGAGCTCTGCTACAGGGTGATAGGCCTTCAATCTTCAGGCATGGACCAGAGTAATCTTCAGGAACTTCTGACTAATAAAGTATTTGTTGTCCTTGAAATTATCCTGCTGTGATAGGGAAGAAGAAGACTCTTGATAGTGATTAGATGTTCTACTTCTTCTTCAGATGGCTGTTATTGCTCTGGTCTAGGGCTTCTAGTTACTGTAGTGATATTGCCCTTTATGTTATCTTTATGGTGGAAGAAAAAATTCCCGAGAGTGGAAGATGCTTTAGAAATAGTTCCTCACTTAATTCCTTTTGTAAATGTTCATTTGAACGGCTATTTTCACTAGGAATGTTGACTGTAATTAATCCTTAATTAATTCTGCCAACTGTTACTGATTGCTCAAAAATCGTCGACCTGAACTTTTGTCGAGTACATCAATCATCGACCTGAGTTCGACATTCATCGAACTCAGCTAGATTCGTCGAGCTGAATATCTTGCCTGCGTTCATCGACCGGAGCTTGCAGTTCGTCGAGCTCAGTTTCTGAATTTCGTCGTGCTGACCGTCTTGCTTGAGCCCTGAGTTCATCGACCTGAGTTCACGGAATGAATTCTGAATTTGTCAACCTGAGTTCGACGTTCGTCGAACTCAGTTCGACTGTCGTCGAGCTGAAATTCTGACTACTGCAAAACTTGGAATTATTCTGAGTAAATCTGGAGAAAAACCTATGACCCATGACTATACATTTTTGGTCAATCTAAACAATCCTAATAGTGAACCTTGCCCAAATCAGAACTCAGGTTCCAACAATCTCCCCCTATTTGGGTAAGGACACTATTTACATCAAAAGCAAATAAAAATGCAAACAAAAACAATCTGTCTGATTTATAAGATATCAGCAGATTTACATATAAGCATTTACATAGAAGCTTTGTGAAAGTGCAGGTAGATCTGAAATACTCTAGAGGGGGGGTGAATAGAGTATTGTGCTTTCTTCAAACTTTTTACAACTTTTATTGTATTCCTAAGTGAACAAGTCAGCAAATAAAATAAACTAAGCACAGCAACCTAAACAATCACAGATCAACACAGCCAAAACAAAAATAAAGGGCAATCAGACGACACAAGCAATTTTATAGTGGTTCCCCAACCTGGGTACATCCACTCTTCTACCACTATAGTAGGAATCCACTCAGGTTTTTGATCAGGTGCCTGACACCAATGAGCTTTTGTTTAGGTGCTCAAAAACCAAAACCTCAAGTCTCTTGGAAGGAGACTTGCAACCAGAATTATTTAGAAGGGAATTAAAACCATGTACAGGAGTTGGAAAAGAGGTGATGGTGTCTTCTCTTTCTCAATAACAACTGAGAAGACTGGGATTGATGTTAGCAAATTTGCTCCCCCTGAGATCTTGAATGTATCAAGAAAACTGGAGCACTGCTTCAGGATAGGTATTCAAAGACCTAGAATGCCTGAACTAGAATTTGCTTTAGGAATTCTTTGACAGATTGATATTTGTTGTCCTTTGAAGTTATCCAGTGAATTGGAGAAGAAGACTCTTGATAGTGATAGGTTGTTCTTATTCTTCTTGATGAAGTTGTTCTCTGGCCTGGGCTTATTACAATAGAACTTTGATTTTGTGAATGATTGTTCTTATATGTAATATGAGTGTGTCTGTCTGATTGTCTCTATTGCTAGCAGTATATCTTACTGATTAAGTCTTTTCTTTTCTATGTCTGACTGACTGTCGATCACACTGGAAATTTGAATTCTTGAGCAGTAAATACAGTCGGCCTGGGAAGGAAGCGACAATCAATGAATTCCCTAACTTTCCCAAGGAGAAACGGCATGAAATAATCCAAGATTAATTGCACGTTCTAACGGTAACATTCCGAGAAGATCTAGCATAATAACTCCAGAATCATCGCCAAGAAACGGGATGGGAAAACGGAAAAGACCTAGTCTGGAATCGTCGAACGAAGAACGCAATTCGTCAAGCTGAGTTTGAGTTCGTCGAGCTGAGCTTGAGTTCGTCGAGCTGAGCTTGAGTTCGTCGAGCTGATCTTGATTGGTTCGTCGACCAGACAATCTTCATTTATCGAACAGACATTCTTCATTCGTTGAGCTGAGATCCAAATTCGTCGAGCAGAGAACAGTTCTGGACTTAGTCAAAATATTCTGAAGTTGTCCTGACTTTAGCTTGATGAGGAACCTCAGTCTTCGTCGAACAGAGAACTAAGATCATCGAGCTCAGCACCAAGAAATCTCACGATCGTCGAGTGCAGAACACCTTTCGTCGAGCTGAGTTCGACGAACATCGATCATTTTACTTAGTCTTGAAATCTTCTAAGTCTGGAGTCTCTGATGGTCTTGTTGATAGCTGGTCCATCTGAAGTTGACTCTAAGGACTTTGCATAGACTCTAAGACACAAAACTGACCCTGGCTATACAGGTTGGGTCACATCCTAAGTCAGTGAACCTAGCCCAAATCAACTAGGGATCCAACAATCTCCCCCTATTTGGGTGAGGTCACTAACAAAGACAAAATATAAACAAACAAATAAACAGCAAGGAAAGAGATATATCTGGCAGAGAATTACCAACACATGCAGCAGATATATATACATAGGCTTTGTTTAAAACAATAGCACATTTCTGAAAGAAAGAGCAGAAAGAAATTAAACCAACATAAAGATTACTTCTTCTTTTTCTGCTTGGACCTGTCTTCTTATGTCTGTTCTCCTGGCTTTTTGAAGATGATTTCTCTCTTTGGATCTGAAGCCTGGGCCTTTGTCAAAGTCATATCAGCAGCCCCATAATATCAATGATATGGCTCTGGGGAAAAATACTTCTGGATGGAGCTTCATATAGTCATCAACATTAAACAGTTTATTGCCTTTGTCAAACCTTTTTAACTCTTCCTTTCTGTACTTAGACATTGTGGTAAATCCTGATGTGTCTTTTCCTTCAGCCTTGGCTTTATTGATCAAAGATAGTCCAATTAATTCCTGGTATCTAGCCATTCTTGCAATATTTACGGTTTCAGGATCTTCAAATGGAATTGGAGGAGAGTATGGCCTTTTTGGACTGTCAGCTTTTTGATCTTCAGATATTTGTTGTTGCTGCTGCTGATGTTGTTGATGCTGATTACCTGAGGATGGTTGCCTCTGCTGGCTGCTTCCAGATGATCTCCCTAATTGTCTCTGATATGTTTGCATGGGGGCAGATCTCTGAGAGCTAGAGCCAGAGGCACCAGCTGCTGGAGGAGGAGGAGGAGGATCCTTCCTGTATCTGTGCACTGGAGGAGGGGAATATCTCCTACTTCTCTTCCTATCCTTCTGCTGGTCCTTGGATAGCCACATCCATGCAGACATTCCCTTGTATGGAGTGACATTGTGCAGAATGTAATAAGGGGTGTCAGCATTTCGATTAGCTTAGGAATTGGAGGAGGAGGAGCCTTCCTTTTCTTTATCAGCATTTTCTTTTTCTTCTTTGAAGCTTCTTCATCAGAATCATCCATCAGCTTCATCATCTTCAGAATCAGAACCCTGAGGGTTACCATAAAGAGCATCCAAAGCTTTTAAAGGTTTATCAGAAAATAACAGCTTTTTCTGGAGAAGGGGCAGAAGGTTCAGGAACTGGAGTTTCAGCAACAGGAGAGGAGGAGGCTGCATAGGAATCAGAAATAATAGGGACAGTGCTTTCAGTTGCTGCCTTATTCTCCTCTCTCATGTCAGCCATGATTAGCTCATCCAAATCTATCATAGGAGTCATCCATAACAAAACTTGGGCTGAGATATCTTCTGGAATAACTGTAGGTGAAGGAGCAACAACTGGAAGAGCAAAACTGTCATAGAGTTGCTTAGCAACTGCTGGACTAATTGGAGAGTATAAGGTACAATAGACAAATGTCGCTTAGTAGAGGGTAACTGCACAAAAATAGTATCAAACTTCTCAACAAAGCAGACAAATTAACTGTGGGATTTAAATGGAAACCACCAACAGGTCTTATTTGCTTAATTGACTCATCTAGGTCAATGTCAGTATCCATAAAATGAATTAATTCAATCATCTCAGAATCAAATTCTGTCAAAAATCTTTATCTGTATCTGAAACTGCTACTGTGTCTGCTGCTGCTGCTTCTACATCTGCATCTGCTGCACTCTCATCACTGAGCATCTCCCCCTGCCTTGGTTCAGGAGAATCTGGAGCCAGGCCCCTGAATGAAGAGGGTGCAGCAGAGAGAAGAGAAACTAGTGCAGATAAAAAATTGATGGAATTCACAAGAGGTGTAATGGCCTCTGTGATTAGGTATTTTATGAGGGGAGTGAGCAGGGAAATGAGTTTAGATACTGTGGGGGATTCCAAGGATAGAGAGATAGTGGATGAAGGTAGAGAAGTAGATGAAGTAGGAGGAACAGATGGAGGGGATAGAGGAGGAAGGACATCTGGTGTGGTAGAGTCTGTGGGTATGTTGTAAGATGGAATAGAGGATAAGTGTGGGAAGAGGAGACTGAGGAGGTGTAGGAATAGATATCTCATGAGGTGAAGCAGGGGTGTAGGAATGTTTGTAATGTCAAGTGGTGAGATGGAGGAGGAGTAGGCACATAGTATGCTGTGGAGATTTAGGTGTGGTAGAAGGAATGGAAGAGGAAGGGAGTTATTTTACTGGAAGTTGTGCAGGAAGAGATGGTGGAGATGGAATGACCTCTTCTGTAGGGTGGGGAGTGGCCTTTACATCCCTGGTACCCTCAAAAGTTGGGATGGAGGAGGAATCCTTGGAGGGCTTGGAGATCGTCCTCTCCCATCTGCCAAACAAGGCGCATGTGAGGCGTTTGCTGGCATTGATGAAGATGGTCAGGGAGACCATGAGGTTCACCAGACTTTTCCTTAAGGAAGATCCCCAGGATTTCCATAGCAAACCTCTTTCTTACTGTTCTTCTTCTTTATCAACTCAAAGAAAATCTTAGTCCAATCAACAGAATGCTTATTCCACCGCACCGCACCATCAGTATCTTTCCCACAATATCCGCCAAAAACTGATAGGCGGCTGAAAGTTGTTTCTTCAACAACTTTTTTAGGGTTGCTTCCGGGAAAACTCCATACTTCAACATATCACCAAATTCTTCAAAATCCATTTCCATATTATCTTCTCCATTCACCAAACCAAAAATTTCAGAGAGAATTACGGGAGATAACAAAACAGCATTACTCCAGGTATTGCCTATCAACACATCTTCCTCAAAGACAGTAGACGTGTATACCCATTCTCTTATTTCAGTGCCATGTAGTTTAATCTGTCTGGTCATGAAATCCTGAGATGAAGTTCCTATAATAGTTCTAAGATATAGAGAAATATCGGGTCAGAGTGTTGGAAGGAATCAAAATCCATATCAAAACCAGTATCAAATTTCATGGCAGTCAAAGCTCCTGTTGGAATCGCCATTGATGACCTGCAAGAAAGACAGAAAAAACGGCGATCAAGAGCAAGAAACTGAAAGCGCGGGACGGAGGTCGAAGAAAACCTAGATATAAGATTTTCAGAATATGAATCGACAATCTCCGTTCCACGAAAAGAAACAGTTCTTCGAACTGAGGTCGACGAAATAAATTATAGATAGATAATTCGTCGATCTCATCCAGAAGAATTGAACATAGTTCGTCGAACTCTGTTCGACGAAATATCTTCTGAAGCAAAGTTCGTCGATCTCCGGTCGACGAAAATTTGTTCCACATACAGAGAATTCGTCGATCTCCATTCGACGAGAATCTCTCAAACTTTTACTAATTCATCGAACTCCGTTCGACGAACTCTGGAAAATTCATCGAATGCAGACATAAATTAATTTAAATCTTCTCCATTGATCATTCCAGTTGATTTATAAAGAACAGGTGATTTTTCTCATCCAAGGGTTTGGTGAAAATGTCTGCTCTCTGTAAATCAGTAGGAATATGGATTAGGTTAATTTTCTTTTTATCTAAATTATCTCTAATGAAATATGATGTCTTATTTCAATATGTTTAGTCCTACTATGGTGAACTGGATTATGTGCTATTGCAATAGCACTAGTATTATCACAAAATAATGTTGAATTATTTAAGTTGACACCATAGTCTAAGAGTTGGTTTTGTATCCATAACATTTGTGAACAGCAACTGCCAGCAGCCATGTATTCTACTTCTGCAGTTGATGTAGACACAGATGTTTGCTTTTTACAAAACCAGGAGACAAGTCTCATACCCAGGAACTGGCAAGTTCCAGAGGTACTCTTCCTGTCCACTCTACATCCAACATAGTCAGCATCTGAGTATCCAGTTAACTCAAACGCTAACTCTGCAGGATACTAGAGTCCTAGATTAGGACAACTCTTTATATATCTCAAAATTCTTTTTAAGAAAATAAGGTGAGATTCTTTAGGGTTCACTTGGAACCTAGCACAAAGGCATGTTGCAAACATTATATCAGGTCTGCTAGCTGCTAGGTATAATAGGGATCCAACAATTGCCCTATAATGCTTCTGATCTACAGGTTTCCCTACTGCATCTGAATCCACAACAGCATTTGTAGCCATAGGTGTCTTCATTCCTGAAGCATCACCCATCCCAAACTTATTGATAAGCTCTTTAGCATACTTAGCTTGGGAGAGGAAGATACCATCAGGGAGCTGCTTCACTTGGAGACCAAGGAAGTAGGAAAGCTCACCCATGCTACTCATCTCAAATTTGGAATGCATGAGGTCAGCAAACCTCTTGCACAATTTGGGATCAGTAGACCCAAAAATGATGTCATCCACATATATTTGTACTAACAAAATTTGGTCCTTATGATATCTAGTGAAAAGAGTTTTATCTATGGTTTCTCTTGTAAATTTATGCTCTAAAATAAAGCTTGCTAAGGTCTCATACCAAGCTCTTGGAGCTTGCTTTAAACTATACAGAGCTTTATGCAATTTAAATACAAAAGAGGTTGAGTTAGAGAGATAAAACCTGGATGTTGTTCTACATAAACCTCTTCTTGAAGCACTCCATTCAAGAATGCACTATTGACATCCATTTGGAACACTTTGAATCTCCTGTGAGCTACATAGGCCAGGAATATTCTTATGGCCTCTAACCTTGCAACAGGGGCAAAGGTTTGGTCATAGTCAATTCCTTCCTCTTGCCTATAGCCTTGAGCAACAAGCCTAGCCTTGTTTCTCACTATGTTCCCTTGAGCATCCAGCTTATTCTGTATACCCATTTGATTTCAATAACTGGGTAGTTATGGGGTCTTGGAACCAAATCCCAAACTCTCTACATTTCTGCATTGAAATGATCGTTTCTTACTCAGCTCATGGTATCAATTTAGAGAAAAAACATGCATAAAATTCAATGTTTGGAGTTGTATGATGCCTCCTGACACCTGCTTGTTTGGAGGTAGGCCTTGTGGGTACTCTAATGGTGC